>OZ038382.1:773656-1373656 GCA_964036045.1 Eutreptiella sp. 'Long Island Sound 2002'
CGCCTTGTGTGTGAACCGCCAGACCCCCCCGTAGCCCCCCCGTACCCCCCCCCCCGTACCCCCCCCCGTACCCCCCCCCGCACCCCCCCCGTACCTCCCCCCTGTACCTCCGAGGTACGGGGGGGCGACCTCGTGCCGTATATGACTTCAGCATAACCGTCAAGTGGGCAGCTCAGATCTGAAAAATGTGAGCACCCCCCCCACCCCCCCCCAACCAATACAATTCTAAAATGGCCTTTTCTCACGGATTTCAAAAAGTATACACATACCCCCCCCAACCCCCTTACGTGATGACATGTTTGCAAATCACGGCAAAAATTGTAAAAAAAAATTCCAAAAAGTGGCAAAACACATAAAATTGGCACAAAGCGGATGAGGCCAGGTATGGGTACATGGTTTACACCCCCCCCCCCAACCCCCGTCAACGCATGGGCTTTGGTATGGGATAGGGGTACCTTCCCCTATTTTTGGAGGTGGGAATAAAAAAAAACCAGAGGAATTTGAAAAGGAGGCGGCAGTAACGCAAACTTTCCTAAAAATAGGGTACTCTTACCGAGTGACATCATCCTCCAAAATAGCCTCAAAATACCTAAAAAAAAAGCCCTCTCTTGCTCACACCACCTATCAAACCCCCACCCATTCCCCTGAATACCTTCCTTTGTGGTGAACGGAGAAAACACACTGGCACCATACAGCCATAACCACAGTCACGTAACCAACAACCCCACCAGACCGCAAAGGCAATGACTAAACAAGATCACCAAGAACAGCAACAAAAGCAAGACAAATACCCGAGTCCAAGAATGCCACCCCCCTCCCCCAACCAGAGGTCACTCCGCATCGGCCGACCCAAGCTCTGACCCACCTCCGAAAATCTTTGGGCACGCACATGTTTTCGTCCACCAGCCTTTTTTTTTTTTTTTTGGGAAAGCCCCTCCAAGCGCCACAATCTCTTGCCCAAAGCCCAAAAACATACCACTCTTGCCCACAAGCCCCCTGACTCTCCACAACACACTTCCCCGCGACCTCCGCAGCCTCTGCACAAGAATTCCTCTTGCCCAACAAGAGTGGTTTGTACAACAAACCACTCTTGCAGCCTACAACCCTCCAACACGTCTTGCCCTTCAACTCCTCAACACACCCGGGTTGCCGGTGGTTGAGGGGCTCTGCCGCTTGAGGCGTGATCTGCATTTCCTCGAGGTTGTCTGTCTCGCTGTCCTTCCGCACAAGGCCGACATCCCCGTCATCGTCCTGTTTGGTATCCATTTCCCGAACCGGCTGCAGTAAGGTGTCGACATGTAAACACGAGACACAAGCGGCCCAAAGTGCATGTGCTATGCCTGCACGTGCCCGACGTTCAATTCTCTACTCCGTGCCCACCTTTTTGAACGCGCATGCTGCCTGATATCAACAGCTGGACCCATCTCATCCCAACCGCCTTCTGCAGCTCTGCCCATCTGTGGTCTGCTGGTTACACTCTTACACCACACGTCCCCCGCGAAAAAATACCAGTTCTTACCTGGTGTGCCCCTGACTCTGCCTGGGTCTGCCGCTCTTGGGCGCAATCACTACAGAGCCTCCTCGAAGCCACATGCACGCGCGCCACGACATACGGCCATGCTGCGCGTCGACTTGGACTTCTCATCGGCTCCTCGGAAATAACTGAAATTTACCCAAACGAAACACAATGCTAGCAGCAGCCACCCGAGCAGCAGCACCACCAGCCACTGCCATACGGCGTTCCTGAGGAGGCAATAGTACGGGAGACTGCCCTGGGGTTCGCATGAGCCAGCAGATGAGTGAACACCATGGAGCAGGAGGAGGAGAAATGCTGCAGAAGTGAGCTGTGGTGTCGCCATTCCCCTCTCTCAAAGCTCAATCTTTTCCCCGCACGCACCTCCAAAGCGGGGAACCCAAATGCCCTCGCGAAGCATCCTGAAGTATGCTTGGCACGCAGTGCATTTGTGGCGAAGAGGCTACGGGTTCGGCTGGAAGGCAAAAGAATGCCGAGGAGCGGCTGGGGGATCTGAAACATTAGGAATTGGTGAAAATTGGTTGCAGCGGGCAGGTGATTGCAGGGGGTCACAGCAGATTTGGGTGGACCTACTGATGGCTATGCCCAGGCCGGCTATTGTTCACCAGGGCATGGCCATCCGAGCCCTACCCAACCCCTTGCGCTCGCATGGCCACTCCATTCAAGCGATGTTTTCTGAAAGCAGCTTTCGTGGTCAAGAGTGTGAGATGACATATTTCTGTCGATCCCATTGGGAACCAAGAGGCTGGGTCGAGCCTTGTAAGGCTTGTTCCCGCCCATAAAACCACGTGCTTGAGACTGGAACCCGCCCCAATCTGTTTTGATATCATTTCCAGCCAATGTCGGCGTGAACAATGGAGCCCAGACCCTGGGAACGGCTTAC
Source organism: Eutreptiella sp. 'Long Island Sound 2002' (assembly GCA_964036045.1). Lineage (NCBI taxonomy): Eukaryota > Euglenozoa > Euglenophyceae > Eutreptiales > Eutreptiaceae > Eutreptiella > Eutreptiella sp. 'Long Island Sound 2002'. The sequence goes on from OZ038382.1 coordinate 776,074, forward strand.
CCTTAGGTCGGGCAGAAGCATGGCCCTGCCTAAGCACAGGTCCTTGTCTGCCCATCGGGTCCCATGACTTGGGTCATGCTGGCGCAAGGGTGAGGGGGAATACCAAACACACACTCCGGTATACCGGGCAGTCCCTAAAACCAATGAACAAAAACTACTGGCGTCCGTCAAATCCAGCTCGACGGCGGTTGGAGGGGAACCGACGGTGGCGGGAGGTGAACTGACGGCAGCCTGACAGTAACACGGGCGGTCCTGAATGCAAAAAAAAAAGAACCTGTAGAAGCCCTGAAGAATCTGCCTGCAGGTAATGACCGCGACACGCTCAGCACCCGAACCCAAACTGCGGTTCTTCCGTGGTGAAACCCCATCTTCACCTCCCTCTTTCTGAGCTCACGAATGACTGCGAAGATCCACCCTGGTGAGCGCAAGGTCTCGTCGGGTTGGAACGCCGTTGCTGCCCGCAGAGTAGGCACCGCACCATGGACAGGGCCAGGGTCACCGAGCTGGGGAGCCACATCTCAGCGGAAATGGAGAGAATCTGTCTCCTTCTCCAACCCTCTCCATCTGGCACCCTTTCTGGCTCTGTGCAAGCTTCAAACCAGGGATGCATTAGAGGAGAGGAGGGAGGGGGCGAGGGGTTTTGGCGGGGGAGGCGGAGGGGGTCGGGGAAGAACCCCCCTCCTCCTGTGGTCTCTGGCCTAAATAGCCAGAGGAAATTTTCCTTAATAATTGCCCAGGAAATTCTGCGACTAGAGGCCGAAGAGAACTTTTCACCAGAAAATTGCGCTGAAAATCTCTGGGCTGGATCACGCATTGGAAGAGGAGGAGGGAGGGGTGGGGGTTTGGGGGGCTTGGGGGGGGGCTCCTCCTATGGTTGTCAGGCATTCCAATACATCCCTGCTTCCAACCATCTTCCTCCGATCTTCTCCAGCCCTCTTAAACTATCTCCTTCAACCCTCTTGAGCCCCTCCAACCTGCCCTCAATTCATTTTCCCAAAAGCAACGGTCTTCAAACCATCTAGGAAGTGGCGACATCAAGGTGGGCCACATACCAGGCAAGCCAACGAGTGATTGCAGACACTGCCAGTGCAAACAAGACCGCAGCGTAGGAGAATAGCAGTGGATGGTTTAATGCCGCAAAATAACACGGGCCACGGTGGGCGTGGATGGCGTCAGGATCTGCTGGCAGCAAGCGACTGAGTGCCACCCTGCATGGAACGCGGGACGCATGCAAAACGCGCACTGCACGGACCTCCGGTGGCCCTCTGGAACATTCATGGGATTTGCATGTCGCAGCGCACGCCTACAGCGTGACGCTGAGTGAGCCAGCACGGAGCACAGCTGACCGTCAAATCACCTGGTGAGGCGGCATATCACTTGGCAAGCAGAAAAACAGAAATGCATCTCAGAAAAGCATTCTGTAAAATGAGCAGCCATTGGGTGGCGTTCCACATGGGAGTGGGCAGTTGGCCAGCACGTGTGGGTGTTTGGGTGGGTCAGAGGCATTCATGCTTCACAAGAATGCAGATAGACGCCGCACGCTGTGTGCTCTGGTGTTCTCAAACACCGCTGACCGATCAGAGAATGCTCCAGACTGCGCGTCGTAAGGCATCCATGCATTTGTCGTTGGGGACCCGACAAAACGCGCAGAGGTCCTGTTTATGAGCACACAGTCCAACCGGACGGCCCGGGGATCACAACAACACGAAGCACATTCCTGGCCATTGACGACCGTCCTGGTTGGGAATGCCGCCATTCTGGGCCACAGACGAAGAGGAGGACCACACCTGGCCGTCAGCAGTATAAGGAACGCAATCAGAATAAGAGCAGGTGGCCCGCGGGCAAGCACCGCAAGTGCAATCAGAACAACCTGCGGACAGGAGATGAACAGCGTGCAGTCTGCCTTGCCATCCTGCATGTGGCTACCCTGTCTTTCTCCCTTCAGCCTTCTCTTTCGGTCTCATCTGCTGCGCATACCGATTCACAGCAGCCTGATGCTGCTGATGATGGAAGCCTGTTGGCCGTACCTCGGCCCTACGGGGCTACGGGGACTGGGGTTAGCAGTTCTCCGTGGCGAGCTGCGACTTCTAGGTTTGATGTGAACTGCATGAAATGCACTGAGTGGAATGTGATTGACCTCCCAATCACTAAAAGTTTGCAGGATTTTGGCGACATGCCCCTCCTACTTGATAAATTTCCTTGATAAATTTCCTGGACATCAATGGTTAAGCACCAGATTATTATCGGACTATCATTATCATCAGATCAGACTGGTGGAATCCGATGTTATAAACTGACAATTTGAAGATTCCTTGGTTTTAGCTGTGTTGATTGGAATATAACGAGCCTCTATGCATATATCGCGTGACTGACGAAAGATGACATGAGCTTGGTGTGAAACTGGCAGTTCCATAACTGATGTTTAAAATAATATCTGCGAAAGAAACGAAAATTCGCCGCCGAAGATATAAAATTTTCCATAAAACATTCTCCCTCTCAGATTCTGCAACATTCTGGAAACGTCGCAAATGCATGCGCCAGCCAAACTGTTGGCAGGCGCTCCTGAAAAGGAAAGCGGGCAGCTGAATCACCAATGATCGCCCTGGTGATCATGGTGTGTCGCCTCCAGCTCTGGCGCAAAAATTCGCCAATAGGAAAACACGAGAGACGCCCTCATAGAGTGGTTTTTATGTAGATGAACCGCACGTGTCGGGGTTACAGGGCTGAGGGTTCCCCCTTGCTCCTCCCGTCCCTGACCACCTCATTTCCGTCTGCACGCCTCCATCCGCCATCCCCCTCCTGCCAGCAGCAAAAAATGCTTCCTAAAATCCTTCCGATCAAATGGACATAACGTACCTTTATAATGCGATCAATGGCACTGAAGGCAGGACGAAGCTGCACTTCAGGCGACACAGGTTCATTTTGACTCATCCATGAGCCTTTCCGCTCAGCATGCTGCAGGGGATGTGGGCACCATGCACACCGCAGGAAACGACACATTGGCAGGGGTTTCAGGAGGCTAGAGTGCGGTGATCTGTTTGTGAGCTGTCTGCAGTTCCCGACCCGGGAAACAGACAGGGTGAGCGGAACTCCATTTCCGGTACTCAAATTGGGGATTCTTGTCCTCAACATCTGGGATTCGACCCTGGGCTTTGTAAATGACTGTCGGGCGCACCCACCACCCCGGTTCGCAAATTGGGGATTTCTCCTTGTCTGCAGCCCCCTCCTTGCGTGGGCCACACTTGTGGGCAGAGGGCAGAGGGATAACTCTCCCTCACCACCCAAACCACTTTTCCCCAGCCGTTTGCGGGCAGACAGTGTCGGTGATTACCTCCTGAAATAAGGTAACTCCTGAAAGCACTGCGTTATCCGGAGTTACCTTCCAGGACACTTCCTGAGTCCTTTTGGCAACCTGCCCCCCTATGTGTTCTTGAACCCCCCCTTTCTCAAATTGCGGATTTTCCTCCTCCAATTGGGGGACTATTGTCCTCCACATCCGGGAATCGAACACTCGTAAATGACTGTGGACGCACCCACCTCCCCGGTTCACAAATTGGGGATTCCCGGGGACTAAAATCCCCCATTGGCGAACCGGAAAGGGAGGCAACCGGGCGAACACAGACCACTTCATGCACCACTGTGCTGCAAAATCACCACGTCGCACCAAGGACAAGACATGCGTTTCCCAAAGGAAAATGAGCATTCATGGCTCGTAGGTGTGCGGTGTGAAGGTGTATGGCTACAAACGATCAGTTGGGACCAAACAAGAGATACTTGGCCATAATTCAACGAAAATGGCTCGAAATCAACCGGTACCAGGCTCACTGGATGCGCGGTTCCTTCAACCCTTTGATCGGCCAGGAAATCGCGATTTTTTGATTTCCTGCCAAAAACTTTCGCGAACAAAAGCAAGTCAAGGAGGTGCACAGGACTTGTGCAAATTTGATATAGGGTGTAGATATCTGGGCAATCGGGGCAACACTCTAAAAAAACCTGCAGTGATTAGCAAGATTCATGGCGAAAAAAACAACATGCCGTGATCATTGCCTCATGCAAATCCATGCAAACAACATGGCTAGCGATCTGAAGAACGTCCTTGACCCTCAAAATTGCTGTGGTCCCGTGACAGGAGGAGATGCATGCATTAACGGAGGAGGAATGAGGGGGCACCGACCTTGGCGTTTTGTGACCGCATCAAGGAATACAAACTGCTGTCCGTCCTCAATAGTGGGGACAGCAGCACTGCAAACGGGGCCAGCATGGCCAGAGCAAACATCGACAATGCACCTGGAGAAAACGACGAAGCACAAACAACTGGACTGTACCCCTGCGCGCTTACTAATGAAACATATCATGAAATTGAGCATGTGCATCACAATACAATCTGGGCCGAGCAACGCGTTCTGCAATGCCTTCACATCGGGGTCACAGAGAACTGCCTTGGCAGGGGCATCGTTGGCGTGGTATCAGGAAACTGAAATCCGAATTGAAGGCAATGATGGGGCACAAATTCTATGCCAAGTGGCATTGTTACGGATACACGTGTGGAACGTTGATTGGCATAGGCAACCCATCACACACCTTCAACTTGGTGGCGGCCTTGCCAACACTGCTGTTTGTCATCAGCAATGAGCACGAACCCATCTTCCACCTGTGGGACCACCCCGTCGTGTGCATGTATTACACCGCTGTCCACAATAACGCGAACGGTTAGCATCGGATTCCACCGATCAAACACAACATCAGGTACAACTGGCGTAGCTGACTCCCACCGCCTTTCCCTCAACAATTGACGCCAGCCACCACAAATACACGATGCACACGATGAATCGGTTAACTGTCAAGGAGCGATGCACGCCTACATCTTTTGTGATGTTGAAGGGATTGCGTAGAGCGCTGGGTGTAAGCACGGGTCAATTTAGCTTTTCAGACATCTGTCGCGCACCGCGCATGCGAATCGCGCATTTCCGAGGAACAAACATCCTTAGCCCCCCTCCCAAAAAAATCAATGATGGCGGGAAAAAAGAAATCAACCTCACACATCCATTGCCACTTTGCTGCATCAAGCAACACCTAGTATGGTGTTAGCATCTCACGCTACCCTCTCCCAACGAGGGCAAGGTAAAACGAGATCAATGTTCATCGAGCTATGCGCGGCATACGTTAAATCTTTGTATGGTAAATACTTGTGATCAAAACGGGGCATGATTCGGGAGGACACACCTTCTCACAAGCCAATGCTCGAAACAAATGGTAAACGATTGTCACAAAGAGCAATTCCGCAATGAGAGGGTGGATGATGTTAAGAGCCGGCAAATGTTGCACGTTCAGAATCATATTGTCCTTTTGGAAAAGGTTGATCACGGGTAAACTCGTTGCAAATTTGCGCACAACAGGTGATGCAAATTTCAAATTCATAACGAAGTTACTTAAATGAGGGCAAAGATGCGAGTAAGGGTCGCCCACAAGCGCAACGAGGGACGCTACATTAACAACATGGCAACGAATCGACACCATGTATGGGCATAAATGAGCATGGGGTATTTACGGCAAAGTGAGGAACACGCGACAAAGCGAGCCGACGGCATTGGCGGCCGACCGACGGAGGATAAATATGTACGGGCATTCGATTCACTCGCACAAGGACGTCGATACGGACAGCTAATGAACAAGCCAAAAAAAGGATAGCGCAACCCGCTGAAGCACAAACACGCGCAATTACCGAGGGATACACCTTGAAACGTTTCATCATTCCCTCCCCACGATTTACTATCGTGGCAGATAGTGCGATGACAAAACACAAGATCAAATGCCAAAGATAAACGATCGCCAGGCAAGCGTAGAGAATGGGAGTGAAACTTTTCCGCCCAAAATCCAACAAAAGTATTCTACACATGGAAGGTGCAACAACGGCGACCCCAGACGGACACTTTCGCATGCCGCATGCGACACCTACAATGTTAAGCTTTTGCTCTTTAGCTGCTCGTGGCAGGCGGTTTTTTTTGCAAAACTACACGAGAACGCGAGACATCAACGGGAAAATCCGGGATGTAGCAGCAACCGATTGCGATGACCCGAAGCCGAACTTTGTCACTCGAAGCGAATCCCAAAGCAAAGAAAGAATCACCAAATCTAATGGATAGCTTACGTGTCGCGAGGAAACATACCGGAAATGATTGTTCTCCCCATAGATTGCAAAAGCTAACGCCGACAATTGAAACATCTCCACGAGGAAGCTCAACACCGCCACCCAATTTCGCCACCCTAGTACGATTCGAAAGCATTCAACGAAAATGCGACGCGCATGTGAGGGACAAACGGCGATACCCCACCGGTTAGTGCGTCCCGTTGACTCATTGCACCGCATCGCACATATCACGTGAATCGTCGAGCATTCGCATGACAAGGGAAATGCAAACCTCTAATGCTTTGAATGGGGATCCAACCACGGGTGCGACCTCGGCCACTCCAAACCACTGCTAGTGGCATTGTGATGGTACGGCATCGATACCCCGCAACCACCAACAACGGCACCAACAAAATGCATAGAAATATTGCAATGTAAATGTCTAAATACGGGGCACATGCAAAGCGGCGAAGGCTTCTAAAGGCGATTTGCTATGCGTTGCGACCATGTGTGCCCCAAGGCGGGAGATACCTGCTATGGCCTCCATCGAGGACATCAATGCATAGGCTACCCAAGGTAGCGCCAAAATACACGCACACCATGCAAATAGAATCATGGTCCATAACCTCCCCACTTCGGCCTGAGGAAAAGCGATGCCCCACAAAAAGCAATTCAACACCTTTACGCGTGAAAGATTCGCCGACTCCCAACGGAGAGCACTTCGCTTCCATTAACATCGTGTACGTATGCGATGAAGCCCCCGAGGGTAACATAAAAACCTTACAGCACTTTATTTGGCTCCTTGGTGGGAGGACGAAACCGCCCTATGAGCACCAACGCCCATAGAAGTATTCTACGACACTCTAGAAGGGTTTTTTGAGGCCTTGGCGTTGCTTCCAAAATGCGTGTACCTATGCGGCTCGGAACATTGTTGAAAATACAAATTACACCACTTGACCCAATTTTATTTTTGGGTTCTTTTCGTGCGGGCGCTTGTGCAACACCTTCACCTATATGCCTTGATTAGCACCATTTACCAAATGCAACAAAGAGGTCGATTAGTGTTCTCATGAAAAAAAGTGGAGAATGTCCGCACACCTCTCGGGGCATCTTCCAGCCACCGGGCCCATAATTCTTCGTGTTGCCCTTAATCTGGTCGTGGTCAAACCCACTTGTGGGTTGCAACCGCAAATAAGATAGGATAGAGAACAAAGGAAGTAAAATGCTGGTGAATAAAACTCGAAGCACTAAGGCACACGTGCCATGCGCGACAAAGTGCGTCGGCCACGGCACTACTTTCGGCAACAAAGGTAACGTGTTGTCGGGGGCCGCAGCCTCGGAATCTCTGTCGTCTTGCAGTTTCTCAACGGTGATGCAGCACCTGATGTGATAGAAAATCAAGGATTTTTTGCAATCCAAATGGTCGCTTGAATTGTGGGACAAAATGTGACATAAATGGCGGCAAATGCTGATTCAACGATCGTCGCCTGTTTCATGTCCAATCTCATGACAATTGGGGATTCAACGACAGGTTGCAATGGTTCATACCAGGTACAAGCCGAGGGCAGACAATCGCTCATAACATTTCACAGGTTCACAGGTTGCTACAACCGGAAATCCCCTGCAGGCTTTTAGAAGGCGCGCCGCGTTGTGCGGGAATGGCTATGCAGCGGTGACGGTATGCAGACTGCGGGCGGTGACGGTATGCAGACTGCGGCCCTAGCAGACTGCGAAAGACTGGGCACGAACAGGCGACACGCGTAACTGAAAAAACCACCGCAACTGACAGAAAGGTATGAATTTTATGTTGTTGTTCTAATTACCGCAAGCGGTTCGAATTTCACCTTCTGGTCACTCTGTCACTTATTATTAATTACTGACAGATGTGTGATTGGCGAGCGTTGCCCTTTGCTTCGCTGTTTTGAACGCATTTAGCGCTGTGCGCAAATCCACTCCCTCCCCCTCAATTTCAACTCCCTCCAAGTGAATATCAACTCCCTTCTACTCAATTTCTACTCCCTCCAAGTGAAATATATACATATATATACAAATACATGTATGTATATGTATATATATATATATATATATAGATGTAGATATGTAGATATATATATATATATATATATATATATATATATATATATATATATATATATATATATATATATATATATATATATATATATATATATATATATATATATATATATATATATATATATATATATATAGGCATACATACACACACATCCACACACACACATACATACATACATATATCTATATATATATATATATATATATATATATGTATGTATATATATATGTAGATGTATGTATGTATGTATGTAGATATATATATATATATATATATATATATATATATATATATATATATATATATATATATATATATATATATATATATATATATATATATATATATATATATATATATATATATATATATATATATATATATATATATATATATATATATATATATATATATATATATATATATATATATATATATATATATATATATATATATATATATATATATATATATATATATATATATATATATATATATATATATATATATATATATATATATATATATATATATATATATATATATATATATATATATATATATATATACATATATATATATATACATATATATATATATATACATATATATATATATATATATATATATATATATATATATATATATATATATATATATATATATATATATATATATATATATATATATATAAAGATATATATATATATATATATATATATATATATATATATATATATATATATATATATATATAAAGATATATATTTGCATACACGTAGCGGATGGAACTAAACTCGATCAAAACGGGCTCAAAATGGGCTCAAAACACTTGTTTGTGCACCCCGAATGGTGCAAGATCAGTTTTGGAGAAATGTGTTGTTGACCATTTTTTCACCCATTTTTGCTCCCAAAACGGGCTCAAAATAGGGTTAAAACACTTGTCCAAGCATCCCTAATGGTCTAGGATCACTTTTGGAAAAACGTGTTTTTGACCCATTTTGGACCCAATTATGGCCCCAGAACGGCCCATTTTCAAAGCATTTTGAGAAAAGTTTATAGTGTTTTCAGCACTGTGTTTTTGTGTCTCCTGCTGCTTGCTGCTGGTGTAGGGTTTCCTGCTGCTTGTTTTGGAAGATGAAAACCTTTTGTTTGCAGAAAATATACTCAATCCAGGATAGCCCAAGCCAGTAGTGTGCAAGGAGAACATAATCAGGATCAAAGCATGAAGGGCTGCAGTGTAAACAGTGAAAGATGATTGGATATTCACAGTAACTGCAACTCAGGTCAAATGGGAATGCATATTCACAAAGATAGCTGAAATGTTTTGGAAAAGAGTTGGAAAACTGCCCGATGGTCACTCTATCTCCATAGTGCCATCTCAGGAGATGTGCACTCTTTGTTTTGGGTCCCATATGTGCTGAGGTGGCAGGGCATGTGGCGATGAGGTCACTGCCATGTCACATGGGATCTTCCTACTTAGCTAGGCTGACCGGGAATTGAACCCAGGACCTCTCAAAAAGAGGTGCCCAGCCCCCTAGGGTGCATACCACTAGGATAGCTAAGAATTCATGGAAAAACATAGATAAATTCATAGGTTTTGCCTTGGATATGTCAGTTCTCAGTCAACTCAGGAAAAGATGATTTGCCTCTCTTAGAAAGGGGATTAAGGGGTCCACTCCATATCCTGATGGGGTGTTTGGTTCCATTGGTCAAAATGTGTTATCACCAGTTTTGGTGGGACCAATACTAAGATAGAAATGCCTGGATGCTCAGTGCATCTCTAATACAACTAGAGTATGCCTCAAAGCCATGGAAAAGCACTTTTTCTTACTCCCCCCTTGTGCTGTGGTGGCCACCACTGTCGCATTTTAGGAAAAAGGGAATTTTTCTTGGCCTTTCCTTATGCCAAAACATGTGCATGTGCATCCCTCCCTCCAAGACGCAGCGCGACACAAACCAAACGCAAGACACAATATACACACTCGCATGGGTTCTCGTAAACCTGCTGGCGACCTGTGACCTGTCTTAGGGCGAAGGGAGTCGTAAAAAAAATTAATTTGCCTCTTGGTGGGGTCTTGGGTTCTGCTCAGTCTCTCCAGGCTGCTGCGTTTCGGCCCGAACACGGCCTACTCAGCGAAGCTGCGCGTGGGTATCTGCAGAGGCAGGAATGGGAGAATTATGGACGAATCCACGCAAAAACGAAGCGAGGACATCAAAATCCGTCAAATGACGGCCTAGAATTTTTCTGAAACAACACACCTGAGCAGAATCCAATTGTGCATCAGAAGCACATTTTTATAAAAATTATAGTCATCTCTGGATTTTTTAAATCCAGAAATTCATACGCATAAAAAGGCGGCGCGCAGGAGCGACTCCTAGCGAAGCGCCGGAAAATGGAGAAATAATGGAATTATAAATGTATGTCTCACGTAGTCTTGAAAATGACGAGACACACATTAATAAATAAACATACAGATTCCACCCACACTATTAGAAGAATCAAAAATTCAAGAATTCGAAAATGAACGAAAAGACTTCAATAAATCAGGTATAAACTACAGGTATGCTCGTCTCGTATGCCGCATACACATTGCTCGTTTCGTGTCTCCGTGAACGAGTCTTGTAGCAGCGCTAACAACGATAGGAAGCGATAGAGGGATTGATTAGAAAGATTGCAGATGATTAGCGGTCAGATCAGGGTGATTAGACATACACACAAGCGCATAGCAATGTTCTTCGCGTGCGCCCCTCACTTGCTCTCTCTCTCTAGCGGTAGGTAAGGTGAGTAAGCCCAGGCGGGGCCACCCCTTGGTGGAGTTCGTGAATGAGGTTGAGATGGGCAGGTTTGCCCACGTTACAAGTGCATGCTCGCGCATTCACACACGCATTAAAGGGTAGGCCACGCGAAGTGCGCACGGTAAACCTTGTTTAGGCCACCCAGGGGCTCCTCGGTACGTTCTTTAAGAGAACCTAAGGAGTCCCTTAACGCTTGCTTGCTTGACAGGGGTAGCTGATTCTTCAGCGTGTTTGCGGACAGTGTATTATAGGTCACACTGAGAAGGGTATAATACGTGGAGAGTGGCTTGGTTCCTCCGCCGCAAACGCCCCTTCATTTGCCTTTGCTTTACAGGTGGGCAGGTAGGGTGATTGGTGCAGCAGCATACCATTTTTTTCATGCACTGCTAAACAAGGGCGCAGATCACACAAACAAGTAACTCCCCTCTGCCTGTGGCAGAGCAGGGAGTCCGACTCCATCGACATCTGCGCCGTGCACGCAAGAGCACCTCTTCCCTCCAAGCCCTGGCAGGGGAAACGCGTTGTGGCGTCCCCTGTTAGGCCACAGTTGCTTAGCAGCGCTGTGTTCTCTTGTCATTTCACAGGAGGGTCGTTAGGACCCGCGAGACTTTTGCCTTCGCAACGCCCAGTAGAGTGTGCGTGTAGGAGTGGTAGTCCTGAGTGGGGGCTTGAGCCAGTTGCACCAGTGCTCGCCCACCAGGATGGTGCCACTGTAGGGTGTGTAGGACCTGTAGTGCGTGTGTCACTGTCCCACCCGTTTCCTGCAATTTTAGCAGGGTTGGTGGGCTGTGGCAGTGGTTAGGTCAGTGTTTTGGCCACTTAGCAAAACGGCGTTTTCAAGCCTTCATAGCTTTTGGCCACCCCTCCCTGTAGTAGACAGATAGGTAGGGAAAACAATACCTGGATTAGTACGCTGGGTATTCCCCAAAGGTTTTGCGCCAGCACAGAAATTGGGCGCTTAGGGGAGGGGAGACCCGGGGCGTACCCCGTGGCATCAATAAGCCAACCCTCCAGGTTTAGCAAGGGCGCAGACTTGGGTAGAATTAGGACACCACTTCTGCGGCTTGCTCTCAGGACCTTAGGAATAGCACACTCACACATACACTTTGGCAGGTAAGGGTAAGGTTCAGTCCCTAGCTTTAGTCTTGGAGGCAAGCGTCTCAGCGAGCCTCAGCAACTCACCAAGGTTGTTCTGGGACAAGTAGTCAACCAGAACTGAGTTTAGGCGTCCCTCAGGTAGAACAGATGCAGAGAAGGGCTCCCAGGTGGCCTGTTCGACTCCAAACCCTTCCCAGAGGGTGAGGAAGCGCCAACCCTGGCGATAGCGGTGGCGTAGGACAGACTTCACCAGGTAGAAGCCCTCCTTAGCCATCTCCTCGGCGTTCATGTCGGGGAGTTCACCTTCAACTTCCATAGGGCTGGCTGCCCCTTGTAGGTCCAGAGCGGCGATTTCCTCGTCGTTCAGCTCCCACTCCTCCCAGCAGAGGTCTTCAGGATCATGGTAGCGCTTCAGGTGTTGAGTAGCGCACACCAGGGTCCCCCCTAGACGGGGAGAACACCGCACGGTGATACGGTGTCCATCCACTGATAGAATCTTGTACGGCCCGAAGTATGGGTCATCGCTGGTGGAGCGTGGCCAAGCGGGTAGTGGACTGTGGTGCACCAGCACCCAGTCCCCCTCTTGGTAGGTGGCCGGTACTCGGTGCTTGTTCTTCTTGTTCCACTGACGCTCCCTCACTCTCTGGAGCATAGCCTTGGCCTTGTCCACCTTCGCTTGTTGCTCTTGGACCCATTCACCCACAGAAGAATGGGTGTCCTCTGGATAGGGGGCATGTAGGAACCATGCCGGGCGCCCTAGGAATAGCTCATGAGGCGAGTAGCCAGTAGCTGAACTCTCTTGGGAGTTCATCATCAAGGATATGACGGGGAGTAGTCTCACCCAGTCTCTGGTGCGTTCTGTTTTGCACCATATCCGTACATTCTCCTTCAGGACACGAATCTGTCGCTCACATAGGGGGTTGCTCGTGTGAGAGTAGGGAATCCCCGTAGACACCTGGACATTGAGGGATCTCAGGACCCTCTTGTACCAGCCAGTATCTGAGCGTACTCGTACGTCCTCATCGGAGTTGATCTCCTTGGGCGCCCCATAGGCAAAAAACCACTCTTCCAGGAGTATCTTGATAGTCTCCTCCCCGGTAATGTGCTTGGTACATGGGAACACCCTGGTAAACCTGGTCAACCCACAGGTTACCACGAGGGCGAAGTCATAGCCCCCGAACTTTGGCATCTCCGTGTAGTCCACGTATAGAACACTGTTAGCACAGTGAGGGATGGGCAGGGTCGAGTAGAGACCTCTGTCCCTGATATCCCCTGGTTTACAGGACCTGCACGGGCACTTGTCCACGATAGGCTGGAGGGTCTTCCGCAGTTGGTCGTCAGTCCTCGTAGTGTGGAACCACTGCTTGAACAGCCTGAGGGTGCGGTCAGCACCCACATGACCGCTGGACTCATGGGTCCACTTCAGCAGCGCTGGGACTCGGTCACTAGGCACCACTATGCGGTCCTCGTGCCATAGGTAGCTCTTGTCCCTCTTCCACTGGTCTTGGTTGACCAGGAGGGGTTCAAGGCGTTTCTCCAGGCGCTTGTAGATATCCCCAAACTCCTGTAGGTACTCCGATTGTTGGAGTCCATCCAGGGAGCGTATCATCGTCATGTTGAGGTCCAAGTGGACGTCCATACGGCTGAACGCCTCCTTAGCCAGCGCTTCAGACCGGGCACCAATCAGGGCGTCGAAGTTGTTGCGGCTGATGTAGTCGGCACACTCGTTCTTCACTCCCTGGATATGGTGTACCGTCAGCCGTAGTTGACTGAGGTAGGTCCACCAGCGCCGTAGCTTGGCCTTCTCAGGTGGGGGACCCTTCTGGAAACTGCGGACCGCTTCTTGGTCGCACAGCCAGACCACAGGGTTACTCCCCAACAGTCGTGCTTGTGAGGATAGCACCAGCATACCCGCGAGCAATTCCTGCTCATAGGTGGAGTAGTTCCCCCTGGCCTGGTTCCACTTCCAGTTCCAGTGGCCCAGAGGTACTAGGACCCACTTGTCGTCAGGGTAGCTGTGCTTGAGGGTTCCATCTCGGCTGAGACCTTCCGTCCCCCATTGGGAAATGGCCGAATCGAACTCCTCCTTCTCTAGTGCTTGCCATTGGAACAACGTTCCACCACCGCCCACATTGCTGGCGTCGGTCACCAGGATAATCTCCCCTTGTGCCCTAGGCACGCCCAAGCACTTAGCGTTGGCTACCTTGTCTTTGAGCTCGTCAAACGCTTGTTGCTCTTGTGGGCCCCAGCGCCAAGTAGTACTGTTCTTGATCAAGTCCGTCAGGACGGCGCTGGTGTAGGTGAAGTTCTTGATGTGGCGGCGATAGAAGTTGCACGCCCCAATGAAACTGCGTACATCATGAAGTCCTTTCTTGGGGTCTTCGTGTCGTACCTTGGCATCCATCAGGGGTTTGGCCTTAGAGGCCGCTGGGGTCCACCACCCATAGCCAACGTCAAACCCCAGGTACTGCATGGTCTCCTGCATGAACTCACACTTCTCCAGCTTGAGTCGTGTGTGGTTCTCCTGGCAGACCGCAAAGAACTCACCCAAGAGGATTAGGTGATCCTCCTGGGTATTGGTCCCGAGGCATACATCGTCGATGTGAGCCTCCATCTGGGCACCACGGGATATGAGCTCCTGCACCTTAGGTCTCCTTCGTAGGATGGACAAGATCTTGTTCATCAGCTCTTGGAATAGAGCGGGTGCGTTAGCCACGCCAAACGGCATGACCTTCCACTTGAACACCCTCCCCTGAGGGGTGATGAAGGCCAGTAGTTCCTGTGCGTTGGGCGTCAGGTCCACTTGCCAGAATCCGCTTCGCTTGTCCATCTTGGTCTTGTAGCGGCAGGAGGCTATCTTCTCCAGGGTAGACTCCATATTGGGAATGGACCCTGAGTGGTTCAGCGTCTTCTTGTTCAGCTCTCCATAGTCCACTACCAGCCGTTTGGCTGTAGACCCAGGTTTAGCCACCAGGAAACAGGGGCTGCAGTGTAGGGGGTAGTCCCCGTCCTTGTACTCCAGGACTAGGCCAGCGTTGATACATTCTTGTATCTGTCGCTCAATCTCGTCGGCCTGCTCTTTAGGAGCTGGATAGGGTCTCCTCCGTATCTTGTGACCCACGAACTCGGGTTTCAGCTTGAGGTCCATCTGCACCAGTTTGTCACATGAGGCTGGAGGGGGTAGTTCTCCGAACACCTCCAGATAGGTCCTTATAAGCTTCTGTACCCGCGGGTCCAATACCTTGATCTTGTCCTCCATGTCCTCGTCAGAGTGTAAGTTGCTTGCCCCCTGGGTAATAGACGTCGGGAGGTGGTCCTCCACCGACTCTTCGCCCGTGGTAGTATCCTTCAACCCTTGGTAGGCATATAGAAGGTCTTGTTCAACCATCTCCGGTGGACGATGGCAACATAGGCACGCTCGAGGGGGTTCACATACACATTCCTCCGAGAGGTCGTCCTCCTCTGGGGTCCTCACATGGGCGCCCCACACGCTCTTCATGAGCTTAAGATCTACCTCCCTTTGCCAGGTGGTGATCTTCTGTTCGAGGTCCTCCTTCAATTGGGATAGGTCTCCCATACGTCCTTGCTTCAGTGGCCATGAGCTGCGAGTAGGCTTCGCGTAGCATAGCTTTTTCGCCACCAACTTCCTCTTGGAATCCACATACTCCCTGAGCCTGGATCGAGGGTCCAGCTCCTCGTCCACGGGGTCTTCCACCCTCATGGAGAGTAGGGGTTTCAGTGGGGCGACGTACTCGGCGTTCTCCACTTCCTCCACACAGGTCTGCACGAAGAAGGCGTTTTCGTGTTTCGTCTTCTGAGTGGATAGAGCTAGGTAGCTCAGATAGTCCACACTCAGAGACTCCATCAGGAACAGGTACATGGCAGGGAGAGTTGGGGGCGTTGGTGTCTGTCACGACGTACTCATCTCCTCCGGGTGTAGTCTCAACAGCATCTTGAGGTCGTAGGCGATCCTTCAAGTCACCCAAGGCGAGTCCATCGCTTTCTCGTTGTATAGCCTGGACCAGAGTCGGGTCCAGATCCTCCCAGGGAATGGAGGTAAGACCTCCGTCCACCACGCTGAGCATACTCCCCCATCCGGGCTTCCCAATAGGCGTCTTGCGTCCCAGAGGCACGCAGATGGCCTCATCAGGTAACCGAACAGAGGTGATAGTCAGCCTGTCCAGGAGGTTTTGCCAGTATTCGTTGCCCCCATGGGCTCCCCAATCGGGGGAACACAGGACCATACGGGAACGTTCCAAGGCCACCTTGGTCAGAACCTTCCCCAGTTCACTGAACCTGGGGTTCCCGTAGGCCATCCCGAAAGAGGGCCAGTAAAATTTGTAGCTGCAGTTCTTCCCCTTGCTGCAGTAAAGGTCCAGTACATGCTGCTTGTCGCTGGCGAACAACTCCACACTCAGGTCTTCTCGAGAGTAACCCAACTCCTTCAGACCTTGGTCTAGGACTTCCCCCAATAGTTGATAGTCCTCAGTTTTGGAGGCCGCCATCATGTTCGAGGGCTCCTCCTTCGATAGTCTCAGGTAACTCGAGGTATGTTCCGACTGCTCCAGTGGCACAGACTCTCTGCCACTGCCGTGGTCCACGTAGAGGAGGTAGGGCGCTTGCAGCGTCAGGGATTGTATCTGGGAGTGCTGTACGAAGAAGTCAGTACCCAGTACAAAGTCGAAGGCCTCAGTGTCCATCACATAGAACCGATGGGCGATAGTCCGAGAGCCCATAGGTACCTCCACTTCACAGTCCCCGCAGCTTTGCACCACATGTCCATCCCCCATGCGTATAGCAGCGGTGGTCATGGTGTTCTTCAGACTCCCACAAGGTAAAATTTTCTTGGCCACTATAGATATTGTAGCGCCAGTATCCAATACCCCCAGGTATTCGCGTCCCCCTTGTCGGATACGTACCCAAAACACCAGGTCTTGGGTGCCACCAGAGCGTCCCCGTCAGAACTCCGCGGGACAGGTCACCTCGAACCCCTTGTTCCGCAGTTTGCGGGCCATCCTCATGAAACGGCTCCTCTTCTGAGCGTTGCCGTCATCACCACCTTCATGCTCACGCTTGGCTCCTTGTTCTTGCTGGGCCTGCGTTTGTGAGCGTGTGGTAGGACCAGACTGCCCTCCAGAGGGCTCGGAGTTCCCCCCTGAATTAGGGTTGGGGTTGCCTCCGTTCTTGTCCTTGTTCTTGTTGTCGGGCTGGCGGTTAGCGCCTCCTCCTCGTCCACCTTGACCCTTGTCTTGCCCTTGACCACGTCCTTTCGACTTGCCCTTGCCGTAGTCGTTGCCTTTGCCTTTGCCTCCACCTTTGCTTGAGCCTTTGCCAGGATCTTCCCCTTTAAGCTTCGCCGATAGGCGTTGCTTATGGTAGCACTCATCCTCGTAGTGCTTCCGCTTACCGCAGAATGCACACGTGATGGTGCACCGGTAATGATCCGGCAGCTTCGCTTTAGCGCCGGTGTTCTTCTCCTGCTGCTTCCCCTGGACTACGAAGCAGTCTCGCTGCTCGCAGTCAGGGGCGTGCTGCAGGTGGCCCTGCTCGTCTCTGGCATCACACCAGAATAGCTCCTTCACATTCTCCATGATGCGGGCGTGGGCGTGTTTGGGGGTAGTCCCCTGCCCAGGTCGGGACCCTTGGTACCCTTTTGTAAGTGCGGCTAACCCCCATCTGCTCAGATGTTCACTGATCTAACCCAGATTGACTACATTTTGGTCATTTTCTTTGCCTCGGCGGAATCGCCGCCTCGCAGCTCAGTCTCAGGATCAGACCTATATATTTCTGATATGCCGGATCTGATTCCGCGGTCCATTCTCCGTAAATCCGCCGCGTTCCGATCATTTGCCTGGAATTGCCATTTGCCGCTGACGCGCGCTCGCGGGCCAGATCGGCCAAATATTTTTCACAATCGGATTTATATAAATCTTTTCAGACAGATATGGACACTGAGATGTGCATAGTAAAATCCGCATCAATTTTCTTCATAGACTGGGATTTTCTGCCGGACCACAATCAGCATGGACCTTGCTTCAGTTGTTGCTGCTCTCGCCTCCGTTGGTGTCCGAGTATCCGGTTCTACCCCCAATAGCAGCGTTCAGGGAGACTCCTCGCGTGCCTGCCCCACTGGTCTTGCCGGCCCCGAGCCCTCCGGCACCATCAACGACCCAGGGCAGCACTTTCATGGTAGCAGAGGCTACCTGAATGTTGTTCCTTTGGTGTCCCAACCACAGTTAGCTCCCCAGTACGGCCCCGTAGACCCCGCCGCTCCTGGAGACGTAACGATTACGCTGCCGTGGTGCTGTGCGAACGAGGCCTTGAGAGGAATGCCTTGCGCAAGCCCAAGCTGCCCAAGAAGGACACAAATCAGCAGCTGTGGGGACCCAAATTTTCCTAATCCCAGTCGAAATTGGCCATCAAGCAGCTGGAATCTCCCAGCCTACGAGGATGGCAACGCTCCGGTAGACCTTACGGAGCTGGCAGGTACCCAGCTTCCCTACCAATGTCCCACATTCGAGACCATCGAAGCCGACATTGACGACATTGAGATGGGTGGTCCAGGTGAGGTACCTAGCTATAATCGACCAGCCTCTTGGGCACAATGGGACAACCATTTGTCGCCAGAAGTGACCCGTAACCTTCAGAGCCTTGAGGCCCTTTGTCTATTAGCCACGTCTAAGCTGATAGGACAAGAAAGAATCGCCTCTGATTTTTTAATGGAATATTTTTTCCTTCTTCAAGAAGAAATTAATACCAAGATGTGGTGGCGTTCTCAAGAAGATGACTCTTTTGCCATTTTTTTGCAGATCTGGGAGGCAAGTCCCTTCCCAAAGGAGAAGACCAAGGCACCTGTTGCCGGGCCCTCCGCCCCTCATCCCCCTGTTTCCATCCGCGACGATCTAGCCGCCGCGGTTGAGGAAGGAATTTTAGAGGCAGCCAGGCAGGCAAGCCTGGAAATCAGGGCTGAAGGAGCTCCCCAAGTGGACTCCTGGCTGCGAACCACTGAGATTAGCGGTCCGACAGCCTGCTCAGGCCCTTCAGGACACGGTATGTATTGTCCTGCCGACTGCTCTTGCAGATCCCAGCGAGATACTGAGCTCCAATTGCTCAAAGATCAAATGCAACTCATCATTCAAACGCTGGGAATTAAAGATCTTTTCAAGACGCACATGCGGTCTGAGGGCGCATCATCGGTGGAACAAGCAACAGAACCGTCGGAGGAGTCGACAGAAATTTTTTCAATTGCTCCTTCGGTGGACTCCAAGACCACCGATGCAAGGATCAGCAGGACCAAGCTAAAGGAAAGGGTTACAATCTCTCGATCTCAGAGTAGGACGGCGAAGGCTAGGACTGAGGCTCAGAATGCCAAACGAACTGCCTCCCGTACTGCCCCTCCTGCTGCTGATTCCAATGCCTTACCCCAGCTGTTGCTCGCCCAGACCCTTGCCGGAGCTGGTGTGGCGAATGATGCCGCCAAGGTGTCTGCCATTACAGCCGGTGTTGGGCTGGATTCGCTCCTTAATCCTACTTCATTGCGACTTCGTCAGGTTGCCAAGCAACCGAAGTATAATGGGAACCCCAGACGTTGGCCTCAGTTCCAACGGGAATTTAAACTGTTGGTTAAGACTCAAAAACTCCAGGATGATCAGTTCCTGATGGCTCTCTTGGACTGCCTTGAGGGAGCGCCGGCCAACACTTGGCTCAGGACCTGGAGTGATCGTGAGGATTCAAGTTCCCCCCTTACCTTTGATGAGGTGTGGGAACAGTTGGAGGTACGTGGATCCCGGCTGCCAGAGGACCATTACCACCAGATGTTGAAGAATTTTCCTTCATTCTCTCGATTAATCTTGCACGAAGTGCAAGACAAAAGACAGCGCTTCTGGAATCTAGTGGAAGAACCTGAACATTCAGGCGAAAAATTTTCTAGTGCCGAGCTGAAAAATGTGATTTTTGACAAGATCCCCTCCGAAACTGCCGCCACCCTTCGGAACAAACAGTCCGAAGAAAAGGTCAAGACCTGGTGGGCGGAGGTCGAAGGCTTTGATGCCTCCGCCAACAGGTTTACGGTCAGGGAGGCACTTCAAAAGTGCTCCCCCACGTCGTTTTCCAAGGTGAAATTCACTGAAAACACGTGGAAAATCAAATTTAATGAACACGAGGATCGGGACTTGTTTGTCCAAGTCCTCAACAGGGGAGTAAGCTACCATGGCCATCGCCTGAAGGCCAAGAACTGGGTGTTTTCGTTCACCCCGAAGGAATTGTGGGAAGAGGTTGAGCGGCTCGCCGACGCCGCCAATCAAAATTTCCATGAGGGTCTTGGGGGAAACAAGAATACCCAGCAAAACACCCAAAATGGGGCCCAAAAGGGCAACAAAAAGGTGAATGACACCCGGAATGTTCAGGATCACTGTAGCATCTGCCTTCTTTTAGGTTCTACGAACCGAGCTAAGACGCATTCTACTGGTAATCACCGATGGTCTTCTTACGATCACAAGGTGATTGGTGAAAATATCAGTAATCCGCAGAATTCAGACAGGAATGACAGACAGGTGCATGGTGGAAAGGGGGGAAAAGGGAATCCGACTCCCTCCGGTGGAAACAAAAATCCTGGAGGCCCTGGCGGGTCCCAAGGCACAGGAAATCAGACTCCATCCGGCTCCGGTGGGCAGCCGAACGGCCAGAAAAGTCCCAATGGCAACGCCGGAGGCGGAAATCGAAATCCAGGCCAAACCCCTCAATCCGGTACAAACAAAGGAAATGCTCCAGGATCCCAGGGTAAAGGTAAGGGAAATCCTTCTGGGACCCGTTTCTCTGGTAAGGGCAGAGGGCGTGGCGACGGTGGAGGTCCATCATCCAGCGGCCGTGGCCGTGGACGTGGAAAGGGCAACCATCGTGTGGATCAGGTCTCAGGTGCAGATCAGGTGTCCAATGCGGATCGAGATTACGTTGAAAATGCCTTGAATCCAGCAGATGATCCGTTCCAAGATGAGTGGGTCGACGAATCAGGGTGTATTCACAACGTTAACGCAGTTACTGGAGGTCAGAACGCCTAGGGGAGCCACGAAAATCGCCCCTCCCCAGGCGATTTCAGGCATGATCCCCAGATTCCAGATCGACCATTACTTGATGTAGGGTCGCTTGTCTCCTCTCCCCTGGATCCGGCAGCGGATCCTTCTGTTGTAGTGGACGAGGTTGGTGTACAGTCCAAGCACAGGGCCCGTCAGTTTGTCACAAAGCTGTGGGTCTCTGATTGCAAGGGAAATTTCCACCTCGCCACTTGTTTGTGTGACAATGGATCAGAGGTAAATCTCCAATCCAATTCTTTCTTACCCGACGACTGCGTGTTTGAGTCGCCCCATCCTGTTACCCTCGAAGGAGTTTCTGGACATTCTCTCGCAGCTGGGCAACGCGGTTGTTATATATCAACTCATTTGGTCGCTCAAGACCTTTGGGAAGAAGGTAATGTGGAGGAAGTTGTCCTTAAGGATGACTACTTCTATCGTGCCGACATAAAGTATGACCTTTACTTGGGCCATCCTTGGCTTCGCAAGAACAGGGTGGCGCCCGTAGGTCATCGGCGTTGTTTTTTGCTGGAGTCAGGTCCCTTGGAGCGTCCTGAATTTCGTTTTTTGCACGCAGGGTTTAAAAGTGAAGAAGAATTTTTGAAGCAAAAAGTTACACCAAAATTTGGTGAAGATGTCACCATTGCAGAGGTGAATGGGAGTGCCGATTACTCCCGAGAGTTAGAATGTCTTCGTAGGGACTCCCAGCCACGACGCCCTTCGCGCTGGCACTCTTCATCCTACAGAGTTGTCGACAAATGGCGCGATGCAATTTGTGAATATTTTCATGAACACCATTCCTTTTGGCCACAGTATGATGCCTTTGCTAACCGTGAGAACAAGCGCTTTGACAAGCATTTTCGCGACGCTTGGACCCATAAATGGGACAAGAAGTTATGGATAAATCCTCCGTTTCACTTAATCCAGCAGGTCATCCACAAAATCAAGCAAGATAAAACCCAGGCGATTTTAGTTGTGCCCTTGTGGGACGACAAGCCTTGGTTTCAGGAATTACAAGACATTTGTGTAGATTACATCGAACTTCCCAGGAAGATTAAGCTGTATGCCAGGGACGACACAGGTCCCCTGCCACAGCGGTCCTGGAGTTCGCTTGCATTCCTGGTGGATGGAAAGCTTTCTGACTCTAATTCTGCTGATTCTGGTACTGATTCTTGTGTTGGGTCTGAATCTGAGGTTGAGCGTGGTACTGATGATGAATCTATTTTTTCTGATTTTTGTCCGTCAGATACCCAAGGTGATCCAACGTCAAATGGATCCGCCTCGTCTCCCTCTTCCCCAATACGATCGACATCGAAAAGAATCTTCAGTGCACGGGCGAAGAAAAATTTCAAATCGCGCCGCAAATTCAGAGTTTTTTATGAGAAACCCCGTGTGGAAGCTTTCATAGATCCTTTCGAGGAGCTGGATCACGAAGAGAATCTCTGGAATGTCGACACTCGACGCACCTATCTTCAAGAGGCAGTTGATACGGACCTCTTTAGGGACATCCGTAAGAAGATTCTTCCTGCCAAGGCCGAAGAAGTCGCCAAGGTTTTTTCAACAGTAATTCCTGGCGATCAGGTGGACACTGAATTGTGTTCCAAGTCAAGAGAAAAGATTTTTGAGGAACGGAAGGACACAACCCTTTCGGGGAAGTTGATCAAAGACCCCCCTGTCCGTGGGCAGTTCGGTGAAGCCTTCATCGAGCTTCGTGAAGGGTACAAGGCGAAGAAACAGCGTCCTTATGAGAACCATGGACATAAACATGAGATCCTCAGAAAAATCATCGAGAGAAATCTCAGGGAATTTGGTTGGCTTGAGGGTTGTATGACCAGCGAATGGTGCTGTGCACCCTTCACAGTCCCGAAGCCACCGCCTGCAGACCAGAACACCATTGATGGTTGGCGAATGGTTGTTGATTTTCGCAATCTCAACGCCGAAACCAAGGCGGATTCACACCCCCTGCCCCTCATTGAGGAGGAAATCGCCAAGAGGGCAAGAGGTCGTTTGTTTTCTGTGCTGGATCTCCGTCACGGCTTTCACCAAATGCCGTTGAGGAAGGACAGCCGACCTCTCACCTGTATGTGCACGCCATGTGGCCCAGTCCAATGGACGGTCATGCCCATGGGCCTGAAGAATGCCCCTTCGTTTTTTCAAAGAATGATGGAAGATGTGCTTTTTTCAGCTCATCCTGAGCTTCGTGCCTTCGTGAGTGTGTACATAGATGACATAATCATCGCGACGGAGGGGGAGGGACTGACCGAAGCCGAGCTGGTGGCCCTACATGAAAAGCAGCTGAACCAAGTTTTGGACATTCTTGATGCCAATCAGCTGATTTGTGGGCCAAAGAAGGGAAAATTATTTTTAAAATCAGTCGAATTTTGTGGTTCTCTCCTTGAGAATGGCACCCGACGACCCAGTCCAGGGAAGCTCGTCGCTATTCAGAAGTGGAAGCGCCCTGAGACGATCACGGAGTTGAGAGGATTCCTGGGTTGTTGCAATTTTTACCACACTTTTGTGCCGAATTATGCCAAATTTGCTGCCCCCCTCACTGAATTTTTGAAGGTAGGGAGAGATGCGGGCAAGGCAGGTTCAAAGGTTCGTGTCAAGTGGACTGACGAGTGCGAGGAGGCCTTCCATCACTTGAAGGCGGCCCTCTGTGAAGTCGCCACGTTGCATGTGCCCCAATTTGACCGACCCTTCTACATAAGAACCGACGCTTCTAGGTACGCGATCGGAGCTGTCCTTGAACAGGTTGATGAAGCCACCGGTGATCATTACCCTCTTGCATTTTGGTCGCGGAAGCTAGCTCCACGCCAGATGCAATGGTCGCCGCGTGAGCAAGAAACGTACGCCATAATCTGCGCTCTAAAAAAGTACCAATCGTGGGTTGGCACGAATCGAGTCTAGGTCCTGACGGATCATCGATCTCTGGAGTATTGGGCCACCGAACACATTGATACTGTCGCGAGCCCAGCTGGTCGACGGGCCAGATGGCACGAATTTCTCAGTCTGTTTGACCTCCATGTGTCGTATTTGCCTGGAAAACATAACACGGTAGCGGATGCTCTGAGCCGATGGGCTTACCCCGCTTCAGAGGGGCTGCAAAGTACCAACATCCATGGTACGGAGCAGGACCGCCATGTCATAATCGAATGGGATCAGGAAGAAAAAAAGCTCATTCGACGTGCATGCATGCAATGCGCTGTTAAACAGCACGCATTACCGTGTCACGACATCACGGCCTTTTCAGATCCGGCGCATGCTCATGAGATCTGCACCAAAACACTGAAAGTCGTGGAAAAAGTCACCGATCCCTCCTCAGGGAGTGTGAAACGGTTTGACTATACCCGACGAGTAAGTAGATTTCGGTTGATCCAGGGCATTAAGCGTCGAGATCCGGCCAAAACTCCACCCCTGCCTAAAGATTCCCTGATTATCCGTGACTGGACGTCCGATTATCTGCAGGATCCCATGTTTAAAGAGGTCTTTGGAAATCTCAAATCCAAAGATGCTCACAAGCATGGGACTTTTTCTGAGTATTCGTTGGATGGGGGGAAGCTGTGGATGGAGGGTAAATTGTGCGTACCAGACGCCCTGGCCCCCCGAGTGTTAAACTGGTGGCACAAATGGGAGTCCCCCCACGCACATGGTCGTCGATTATGGTCGATGATTAAACATAGGTTGTTTGGCTCACGGCTATATACTCACTGCATGAAAGTAGCCGCCGGATGTGCCCAATGTGCTGTCTCGACGCCTCCCAGCGCGAAGAAGCACGGCCATCTGAGGCCTCATCCTATTCCGCAGCGCCTCTTTAACAGAGTCACCAGTGATTTCTTCTATCTCGGTGAACTCGATGACGAAGAGTGCCATTGGACTAATAAAAAAGTCAATGGTGTGCTCCTTATTCAGTGCCGTCATTCCGGCTACATTCAAGTGTTGCCTTGCAACATTGAGTCGATGACTGGCAAGGCTGCCGCCAAATGGTGCGCGCAGACCTGGATGGGAGGTTGGGACGTCCCATCCGAGGTGGTAACGGACTCAGGCAAAGAGTACACCTCCGAATGGTGGAAGGAATTATGTGCTCGCCTTGGAATCCACCACCTCCGATGTGAAATCCACTCGCATCGAGCGTTGCCTGGCGAAAGAGCTGGCCACTCACTTATAAATATGCTTCGTAAGGAGCTCGCGAGTGAAAAGGATTTCCATTGGCTTGAGATTCTTTTCGCCATGCTTCGCCGTTACCACAACACGCCTTTATATCATGGCCTTTCTCCAAATGAAATTGTCTTTGGACGAAAGAAGTGTTGGTGGAACATGCCGTTGAATAATCCTCGCCCCTGTAAAGATGCTTCGTTGTTTTTGGACGACGTCCAACGAGCAGATAAAACTGTCTCGAAATTAATCGAAAAGCATCAAGCTGACTGGCTTTGGGTTCAGAATCAAGGTCGAAAAAACCCCCACAATTTTGAAGTCGATGATCGAGTTTGGCTTCGAAAATCCGAAACCACCCTGGACGGAGATGATAAGCTTCTTCCCTTGTGGGAGGGGCCATTCGCTGTTACAGCGCGTCTTGGTGAGAACAGGTGGAGGATTTGTGTGGATGTCAGCAGGGAGATTGACGTTTCGGGCGATCGCCTCAAGAGAGAGATCCCCTCCCCCAAGGATCGGGTTAAACCCCTTTTTTGGACTTCGAAAATTTTGTCTGATCAGGTCATTGAAGGGGGGAAGTACGAACTCAAGAGGATTGTTGAAGCAAGACGTGACGCCAAGGGCGAATGGGAATTTCTGTGTGAGTGGAGGGGCTTTGATTCCAGTCACAACAACTGGGAACCAGCCCATTCTTTTGTCCATGGGTACACCAAGGGGTTCATCGACTTCCTGAAGAAGCACCCCGAAATTGGCGTACTCCTGACAGACTGTTTGTCGAAACCAGACAGACAGGTGGAGAGCGACGGAAAAAGACCTGTGGTGAATCGAGATCCAGCCTTTTATGGCCCTCATTCGTCACATTCCAGGGCTGATCCGTCGATCCCCCCTCCTGCGGTCAGGCCAGCCCAGGAGCCAAATGAGGACCAAGCTTCAAGTTCGGCCGCTGATTTGCAGCGCCCAAGCCGTATGAGGGCCAGACCAGACAGGTTGGTGGTCACATGTATTCGTGCTTGGCCGAATTGAGAAAGATCCGTCGTGACTTGAGTCCACATTCTGCTCAATCCACTGTTCATTATTCCTGATTACATCATGATGTGGAAAACTGCAAATGTTTGATAATTTGACGTCAATCAACTTTTCTTTGGTCTCCGTTCGGCAGACAAGGCGTAGATACGCTACCGAAGGCCACGGAGTGTGCTGCCGTGTTTAGAAAAAACCAAACTCAGGCTTAATTCAGGCAGATTCGGGGTAATCTTGTCTCTGTTGGTCTGTGCACCTTTGGAATTTGGCTACTCGTGCAGATGGAAGCAAATGTACATAGTAAAAACGCTGGCCAGCGACATTCACCCCTACAGGTACCCCCTGTAGTACTGGCTGCACCAGATGCGACGCCAGGAACTCAGATCTTACCTTCATTTGCCGTGATGCTGACGCCAAAGTCCAGATTCAGATCCAGATTCCTCAAATTTACCTTGAATTCCTCAGGTTTGTCCATCATTCTGCCACTGTTGCACGAAACCCAGCCGTCAATTGTTCAGACAACCTTCAGATAGGAGCTTTAGGGACTTCTAACAGCAACCTCTGAAGTCCGTAAGCTTCGTTGTATTTTTGGCACACGCCAATGTGAGCTCAATCCGACCTGTAACTGTCGAAAATGGTGAATCCAAGTGTCTTGTGGGACTCAACCGAAAGATTGGCCTTGTCCAAGTCGATTGACACCACCGCCACTGTAAATAAAGGACTATTCGGTGTCTCTCAGTTATATACTGTCAGTAAAGCGCCTTCAGCGAACCTTCGGCGCGTTACATGCCAAGGATCCAGGGCCAGCATGTCCCATCATGATGCATCATCACATGATCCACATTTTGATGGAATCTGTTGGATGCTCGCGAACCAACGTGCCGGAAAGCACAATTGAGCTGAATAAACGACAATATATATTAACTCTAGTCTAAACGAAAGTGTTAGTAGTTTTAGTTCTAGACATTCCGCTTCATTTCACCTCCATCTCATGAATTTGCCTCATTGTAGGACAATTTAGGTTGATTTCCTTGTCATCTCATCTCATTCCACGAAGATCTGTCGACGGCCTTGCCTAACTTCGTTGACGCTTATGATTTTCTGTGCACTTAGGATCTGTAGACTACATCCGTATTTGTTTTCCCTCACTGTGATTGTCTCATCCCCTTCATCTCTGTGCAAATTGATTCCCAATCTTGCTGAATCTTGTGATCATCCACCAGATGCGCCAAATCTGAAGCACATGCTGCACTTTTCAGAACGAGAAAAGCGGGAAGAACACGATGTAGAGTTCGGCGAGGACACCGTAGCGTGCCCGCGACAGCGAAACTGTGCCAGAGCGCTGAGATGTCACTCCATTTCTTGATTCCCCCACTCAATCCACCAATAATCTACCTCATTCTCAACCAGTGCATGGTTTGGTATCGATTCTCGATACGTTTACATGCTTTTTAGCCCTTAACCTAATGTTTTACTGCACGGAGGATTGTTCGTCACTTCTCATTCTGTCTCATTTCAGGTTCATCCATCCTGATTCAGTGCCAATTCAGCCCAAATCAGATCAGATCAAGCAGCCTTCGCCCCATCGAGGCTACATCTCTATTTTTTTCTGGGACTTACCCGCACTACGTTCGTCGTTGACGTAGCGACACACCCCAGTGTGTTTTTGGAGGGGGAGTGTAAGTGCGGCTAACCCCCATCTGCTCAGATTTTCACTGATCTAACCCAGATTGACTACATTTTGGTCATTTTCGTTGCTTCGGCGGAATCGCCGCCTCGCAGCTCAGTCTCAGGATCAGACCTATATATTTCTGATATGCCGGATCTGATTCCGCGGTCTATTCTCCGTAAATCCGCCGCGTTCCGATCATTTGCCTGGAATTGCCATTTGCCGCTGACGCGCGCTCGCGGGCCAGATCGGCCAAATATTTTTCACAATCGGATTTATATAAATCTTTTCAGACAGATATGGACACTCAGATGTGCATAGTAAAATCCGCATCAATTTTCTTCATAGACTGGGATTTTCTGCCGGACCACAATCAGCATGGACCTTGCTTCAGTTGTTGCTGCTCTCGCCTCCGTTGGTGTCCGAGTATCCGGTTCTACCCCCAATAGCAGCGTTCAGGGAGACTCCTCGCGTGCCTGCCCCACTGGTCTTGCCGGCCCCGAGCCCTCCGGCACCATCAATGGCCCAGGGCAGCACTTTCACCTTTGCCATGGCCTCCAGAACGTCCACCACCAGGACGGTAGTTGTTCAAGTGCTGGTCGCTCTCCTTCTCCAGCGCCAGCTCCAGGAGCAGCACGCATAGATCCTCGTAGCGGAGGGATCTAGCCT
Source organism: Eutreptiella sp. 'Long Island Sound 2002' (assembly GCA_964036045.1). Classification (NCBI taxonomy): domain Eukaryota; phylum Euglenozoa; class Euglenophyceae; order Eutreptiales; family Eutreptiaceae; genus Eutreptiella; species Eutreptiella sp. 'Long Island Sound 2002'. Next base: position 804,771 of record OZ038382.1, read on the forward strand.
TGCGCTCCGCCGTCGAACGGCACTCGTCCCATAGCTCTCGAGGGAGCTTGGCCACCAACCAGAACAGCAGGTCGTCGCTGCTGTAGGAACCGGGCGTCAGTCGTCCAGCCCAGTGATCCAGGTCGGCCAACAGCTCAGAGACCCTGCCAGGTTTGGGGTTGTTGGGCAGCACGGGCAGGTTCTGGATCTCGGCCCTGATGGAGAGGTCGGTTTCGTAGGTCGGGTACTGCCTCTCCAGGGCAACCAACACATCGGCAAAGGTGGCGGAGTTAGTCACGATCTGCCTGACCTGCTTCTCCAGGTACTTGGTCTTGCAGCACTGCAGGAGCAGATCGCACTTCACTCGCCCACTAGCGTGGGTTTGGCCAGTCAGTCGTAGGAACCGGCCAAAATTCTCAGCGAACTCGCTGAGGTCCTTGCCTGTGAACTCAGGCAGGTTCACCACGATCTTGGAGGTGGCAATAGCCTTCGCCTCCTGAGACCTGCGTCCCTCAGGGCGTCGGGTCTTCTTCTTCTTCTTCTTCTTCTTCTTCCCCTTTGGGTCCTCGGGGTCCTCAGGGTCATCGTCCTCCGAGGGCGAAGTCGAAGTCATCGACGGCGGCTCATCATCGAAGGGGTCTCCGCCAAGATCACTAGAGCCATAAGGCTCTACGTCCACCATAGCCCTCAAGGCTGTTAGCCCCAGCCGGTCCAGCTCGGCCCTCGTCGAGTTCGTCGCGTGGCTGTAGGGCGGCTGGGCCGTTCCCGGCACGAAAGGACTTCTCGGAATAGCTGCAGGAGTCGGCATCGGTCGGCTCCTCAGGCTCCCCAGGGTATTTGTCAGCCCTGCCGCCAGGTGGTTAGCCTGTACTCGGTGGGGCGACATTCCCACCGTAGTAGGTGACGCTTGGGGCGGGATCATCAGGGGCTCCAGCTTCTCACGGATCTCTTGTGTGAGGTCGCCCACGATTTTTGAAGTGGCTCCTCGGAGCACCTCGTTGATCTCCGACCGCGTCAGGGACCTGTTGGAGGATCTTCCCGATCCTCTACTCCTGCCACCAAGAGATTCAGGTCCTCTCCTCAACCCACTCAAGGTTGCATAGCCAGGTGCATACCCAGGAACATCCACATAGGTTCCAGTAGCGGGTAGTGGATGGGGATATTCAGCCGCATACCATCGCGGCGCAGAGCTGGTAGCCACCGGCTCACTGGCAGTAGTTGCCTCATGGAGCGCAGTGGTAGGTGGGCCCATACCATAGGCGGGGTAGGGAGGCATGCCAGTAAAGCCTGTGCCCTCTGCCATAGGCGGGTTGGTTGTGGAAGTGGATGTTGCAGCGGCTGGGAGTGTGGTGGTTATAGGAGAGGGTGATGCGTGGAGGCCAGAAGCGCTTGGTGCGCCTTCGAAGGTAGGGTCATGCGTCAGGTCTTGCCCTTGTTCCTCTCCTTCGTCTGCTTCTTCTCCAGCATGCTTCTCGCTCTCTCTTCTCTTCCTCTTCACAGGCTGAGTGACCACGACCACCTCTTCGACAGACAGGGCCCCGAAGGCCGTCTGGAGTCCATCCAGGGAGTCCTCAGCCGTATCCAATGGCCCATGTAAGGGCCCCGCCGAAGGTACAGCGCCAGGTGCTGGCCTTGCCGGTGCCTCAGGCGCTGGCGCTGTCTTCACGTCGGCGTCCTCCTTCCTTGTGTCCATGTTCAGTCACCCTTCTGCTTATATATGCCTGTACTCGGCGCACTGGATGTACGGCGCGGGGTTGCTGCCGGTGCGCAGAGACAGACTGCCTCTTGCTACCAGAAAAGTTTATAGTGTTTTCAGCACTGTGTTTGTGTCTCTCCTGCTGCTTGCTGCTGGTGTAGGGTTTCCTGCTGCTTGTTTTGGAAGATGAAAACCTTTTGTTTGCAGAAAATATACTCAATCCACGATAGCCCAAGCCAGTAGTGTGCAAGGAGAAGAGAATCAGGATCAAAGCATGAAGGGCTGCAGTGTAAACAGTGAAAGATGATTGGATATTCACAGAAACTGCAACTCAGGTCAAATCGGAATGCATATTCACAGAGATAGCTGAAATGTTTTGGAAAAGAGTTGGAAAACTGCCCCATGGTCACTCTCTCTCCATAGTGCCATCTCAGGAGATGTGCACTCTTTGTTTTGGGTCCCATATGTGCTGAGGTGGCAGGGCATGTGGCGATGAGGTCACTGCCATGTCACATGGGATCTTCCTACTTAGCTAGGCTGACCGGGAATTGAACCCAGGACCTCTCAAAAAGAGGTGCCCAGCCCCCTAGGGTGCATACCACTAGGATAGCTAAGAATTCATGGAAAAACATAGATAAATTCATAGGTTTTGCCTTGGATATGTCAGTTCTCAGTCAACTCAGGAAAAGATGAGTTGCCTCACTTAGAAAGGGGATTAAGGGGTCCACTCCATATCCTGATGGGTGTTTGGTTCCATAGGTCAAAATGTGTTATCACCAGTTTTGGTGGGACCAATACTAAGATAGAAATGCCTGGATGCTCAGTGCATCTCTAATACAACTAGAGTATGCCTCAAAGCAATGGAAAAGCACTTTTTCTTACTTTTTGGCATTTTCAATGGCCCATAACGCGTCCCCACGGGTGCAAAACGGCCTAAAAACACTTGTTTGAGCATCCCGGGTGGTCTAGGAACAACTTTGAAAAAAATGATTTTTTTCGCCCCGGGGACCCTGGTGGACCAACCGTTGGCTCCAACTGTGCGCGGGCTGGGCTGCCGTCCGGCTTCACCAAGTGACCTCTGGTACGGGGGTCTAGGCGGCTCGTTGGGTGAATCTGAGGCTTGAAAACCACAAAAAGTGGGGGGTTGCGGGTGGAGTAGGTGCCCTCGGAATTCGGTTTTGAGCCACGTAGCCCAAGATGCGGCCTGTTCTTGGTTTCGGGCTGTTGGTGCACATGGCGCAGATTTTGGGGCTTTTTGGCGCCTTTTTGGGCCGTTTCTCGGACATATCGTGGCGTTGAAGGGCACTACAGGGCTCTTTGACACGGTGAAGTCAAGCCGCACGTGGGGTGTAGCCACCGTTTCGCTTCGTTTGGCCGTTTTAACTGGGTTTGGGGGCCGTTTTGGGCCGAAAAAGGCTGTTTTGGGGCACAAAATGCGCAGTTTTGGGAGGGCACCTCCCGACTTGGCAACCCCGCCCCGGGACGCCACCGGTGAGTTTTTGGCTCAAAACTTGGATTTGGCAAGGGCACCACCTAGGCTCTAGGATGGCTAGGGTAGAGTAGAGCCCGGAGCGATGAGGCTGAGCAATGGCCGAAACGGAAAGGAGAAGTGCTTGCTTGCTTGCTTGCTTGTTGTTGCTTGTTAGCTAGATTTAAGGGGAGAGGGGTGTAGTAATATGTATATATATATATATATATATATATATATATATATATATATATATATATATATATATATATATATATATATATATATATATATATATATATATATATATATATATATATATATATATATATATATATATATATATATATATATATATATATATATATATATATATATATATATATATATATATATATATATATATATATATATATATATATATATATATATATATATATATATATATATATATATATATATATATATATATATATATATATATATATATATATATATATATATATATATATATATATATATATATATATATATATATATATATATATATATATATATATATATATATATATATATATATATATATATATATATATATATATATATATATATATATATATATATATATATATATATATATATATATATATATATATATATATATATATATATATATATATATATATATATATATATATATATATATATATATATATATATATATATATATATATATATATATATATATATATACACATATATATATGTATATGTATATCCTCCAATCTACACCCCTCTCCCAACTCTAGGTGGCTCCACCACACGGCTCTAAGGTACGTGCGAAGGGCACAAAGTGGTGCATACATGTGGTGGAAGGGGCTACACTCGGTCAAAACAGGCTCAAAACGGGCTAAAAACACTTGTTTGAGCATCCCAAATGGTCCGGGATCACTTTTGGAAAAACGCGTTTTTGACCCATTTTTGACCCATTTTTGGTCCCAAAATGGCCCAATTTTTAGGCATTTTGGGAGTTTCCAGGAGCCAAAACCCGTCGCCACGGGCTCAAAATGGGCTAAAACCAGTTGTTTGAGCATCATAAATGGTCCAGGATCATTTTTGGAAAAACGCGTTTTTGACCCATTTTTGATGCATTGTTGGTCCCAAAACGGCCCATTTTCAAGGCATTTTGGGATTTTCCATGGCCCAAAACGCGCCACCGCGGGCTCAAAATGGCCCAAAAACACTTGTTTGAGCATCCCAAGTGGTCTAGGAACAACTTTGGAAAAAATCATTTTTTTCGCCCGGGGGACCCTGGTGGACCCCCCGTTGGCCCCCACTGTGCGTGGGCTGGCCGGCCCTCCGGCTGCACCAAGTGACCAGTGGTAGGGGGGTCTACGTGTCTCGTTGGGCCATTCTGAGGCCTGGAAACCATAAAAAGTCGGGGGTTGCGGGTGGACTAGGTGCCCTCGGAATTCGTTTTTGAGCCACATAGCCCAAGATACGGCCCGTTCTTGGTTTCGGGGTGCTGGTGCACATTGCGCAGTTTTTGGGGCTTTTTGCCGCCTTTTTGGGCCGTTTCTCAGACATATCGTGGAGTTAGAGGGCACCAAAGGTCCCTTGGTCACGAGAAAGTCAAGCCGCACGTGGAGTGTAGCCACCGTTTGCCTTCGTTTGGTTGTTTTGAAGCCTTACTAGGGCTGTTTTGGGCGAAAAATGGCTGTTTTTGGCCCAAAACTGCGCAGATTTGCCAGGGCACCTCCCGACTTGGCACCACCGCCCCGGGCCGCCACCGGTGAGTTTTTGGCTGAAAACTTGGATTTGGCAAGGCCACCACCTAGGCTCCAAGATGGCCACATGGGCAAATGATCCGAAGCGTTGGGACGGAGTAATGGCCAAAACGGCAAGGAGACGTGTTGTTGTTGTTGTTGTTGCTTGCTTGCTTGCTTGTTAGCTAGATTTAAGGGGAGAGGGGTGTAGTAATATATATATATATATATATATATATATATATATATATATATATATATATATATATATATATATATATATATATATATACGGTGGCGAATAGCAACGTCGGCATGGGAGAGGGGTGTAGATTAGAGGATATATATATATATATATATATATATATATATATATATATATATATATATATATATATATATATATATATATATATATATATATATATATCCTCTAATCTACACCCCTCTCCCATGCCGACGTTGCTATTTGTCTCAGATGCCCCTGTGCAGTCTCCCAATCCTGGCGGTGGCTGTTGTACTTGACGTGGGTACGTTGTGGCTGTATGACCGACAGCTGCGACGAGCCGTACCAGCGGTCACGGAACAGCGGTCCATGGCAGTGTTATTGGGCTCCAAGCAGCTGGCACGGGTACAGGGCGACGACGCGCAAGGCCACGTCACGGAGGCCATGTTCTCTCTGCCAGAGGGGGATGACCACGTGGCTGCCGATGCCCGTCACACCCTTGACACCCTCGGCCTCGAGGCGGTCATTGAGGCTCGGGCGGGAGGACAACGCTTGGTTCTGGCTTCCGCCAGGGGCCCGGAGCAGGACGGGGTTGATGTCATCGGGGAGGTCTTGCGGGACTACGGTTGGGAGCTCCTCGCGCATGGCACGCGCAGCCCCACAGTGGCGCGGTGGCCCCGGCTGCTTGAGAGCCTGCCGGAGATGCCCGACGGGCGATCGATACTCCGCCCGGTGTCCACGTGGGAGGAAGCGAGGCGCAGCCTCCTCAGTAGTGCCACAGCACGCACGCTGGTGGGTGCTTTGCTCGGACTCCAGGACGCGTGCTGCCATGTATGGCAGGACCTGTGGTCGCAGTGTTGTGATGGTAGCTGCGTTCCATCGCGGTCTGTGCTTCCGCAGCGATGCCACGGGTGCGGGGAAACGGTGTCAGTTTGGGTTCATCAGTGTGCCTCCGCCCCGCTGTACGGGACATGTAAGGAGCGTGCCCATAGGGGGTGGCCTAAGGCGAGGTGGGCACTGCGGCACTCTGGACGGATGTCCTCAAGTGCCTGGAAGACTATCCAGGATGGCCTGAAGAGCGTCCGAGTGGAAGGGGTAAGGTGCCCTGGAGCGCCGACTACGGCCCTGCCCCTGATGCTGTGGTGGGCGGCTCTGGAGGGCGACTCACGGATACTCTGGTTGTGGCATCGCGGAGGAAATGGTGACGGCGTGGTGGAGGCCGGGGGTGCAGATTGATGGGATTGGGGATTGTGGGTGCACCAGCTACCGTCCCGACGCTGGACGCAGCGGAGGGGGTAGCGCCTGAGAAGCAGTGCCTTCGCGGCCTGATTGTGCGGTACTGGCAGGCGGCGTATGACGGCCAACGCGATGTGACAGGTTGTGCCGGCCTGATGGTGAGCCGTACTGCCCCCGTGTATGAGGGTCGGACAGGGATGCTTCACCCGCCTGCCCCGGGTCGCCGCATACGACAGTGAGGTGTCATGGGTCGTCCCGACCAGGGTAATAAGGCCCAAACCCCTGTAGGGTACTCCCATGGCACCGGGGTCTCTACTGGCGGCCCGGCTACGGCAGTATTGGGAGTGGTTGCCCGGGATACACCGGGGGTGCACGGGGTTGTCTGGGGGTTGCAGCGTTGCGGCGCCCCCTGGAAGTGTTACACGGGGTTGCGGGGTCAGCCTGCGGGCCCTGGGAGCGGCGACGAGGCGAAGATGAGTGCGTGAAAGGATATGACAGTGGGGTCGTCAGGGGGACAGTATGGCGGGCGTCGTGGAGACGGCGTGGCAGCCTGGGAGGAGCACTCACGGGGGGCACGTGGAGTTCCAGGTGACGGCGTACTGGAGTCTTGGGGGTAAACGCGGCGGTACTGGGATCCGTACGGTGGGGGTACGCGGCGGTACTGGGGAACCGTACAGTAGGGGAGCAGCGGGGAAGTTCCAGATGACGGTGTACTGGCGTCGTGGGGGTATACGCGGCGGTACTGGGGACCGTATGGTGAGGGTAAGCGGCGGTACAGGAGGGCCGTAAAGTGGGGGCGCTACGGGGTTGCATGGCGGTACTGGGGTGTCCCCCTGACCCCTCTAACACCTCAGGGGGAGCGCGGGGGCATCCCCTGGCCCCGTTAACAAACTAGAGGGACCGTGCCTGCGGGCATGTACATAGTCTAACCTCTGACCATGGCCTTGTGGTTGCGGTGATGCGTGTCGTGGCGGCTCGCAGGTGGCGTCGGCCTGGCAACAGCGGTACTGCGTGGCGTCGTAGCGAAGAGTATGCAGTCGCCTCACTACTGTAACGGCTTACCCCTGGGGGGCGCCAGTCCGGTCGGCTAGAGGCGAGGAGGGCATGCTGAGTGGTCCGGGGGGTGACGCGCGGGCCAATGCTATAAGTAGGCTCGCCACGTCGTCGGTGGGGGCCGAACCTGCGGCCTGGCCGCTGCTGTGGCGGAAGAGGCGCAACCACGAAAGCTGGCCAATCAGTGCAGGTAAGGGTCAAGGGTAGGCGCCAGGGCAATGTATGTGGGCCAGATGAGGTGCACCCGGTTACCACGGCCCGGGGCGAGCCTCTGGTGGGTACCCCTACAGGGGGTCGATAACCAAGCTACGGCACCCACCAGCCCGAATCCCAGCCAGCGATATTCACGGGTTGCGCCACTCGCGTCGCGTAGCGGCCGGCGTCCCCCCCTGTAGACCCTCAAGATATATTATATGTGGGCAAGTGGATGCCTCGAAGCAGATTGGGCGCTGGCCCCTGAAATGGGGTGCCGGCATGGTATATATCTGGGGTGTGGGAGCAGCTCAGGGCCACGGGGACGTGGAATTGGTAACGTGTTTCTGTACTATACTAGGGGACTGGTGCGGTGGGACGGTGGCGTACATTGTGGAGACATGGGGGCGATGAAAGCTGAGGGCCAGGCTAGGCTGGAGCCTCCCAGAAATCCTGGCTATGCACATACGGGCTATTGCGTGCTGGCAGAGGGATACGTGGAGTCAGGGGTGGTGGGCAGTTTCGAGGACGCGGACGGCAATGGATTCCATGGGGTCATGAGTGATGGATGTCTCCACGGTGGCGGGGGTACGCGAACGTCGGAGGGTCAGCTCTTGCTTCGCCGCATGCGTGCTGCTTTGTTCCTTGGTTGCCGCTTTGCGACGGACAGAGATGCCCTTGCTTTCTGCTTGTTGCGATGCTGCTGCGCTGCTTTGCCTTGCCCCCTTACCCCCGGCGAACAAACGGGCCAGCGTCCGTCGCCGTTGCTAATGCTAATGCTTTGCAGTTGCCACTGCCCCAAAAGCCTGGTTGACCGGTATCCCCGGTCCTCTGGGTCCTCCGTCATGCTGTGGGCCACCTCAGGCAGCCCTGGGACCCACGGGATGGAGCAAGGCGGGAACCACCTGTCGGCGCGAGATGCCCGGTAACTCCAGTAGACGGCATGATAAGTGGTTATGACTATGACTATGACTATATATATATATATATATATATATATATATATGTATATATATATATATATATATATATATATATATATCCTCTAATCTACACCCCTCTCCCATGCCGACGTTGCTATTCGTCTCAGATGCCTCACAAGGAAAGTAGGGGTGTTGCTCATGTGTGGGTTGTGGATAAGTGGAGAGGTTGACCCAAATCTTCCACCTTTGTCGGGCACCTCCGAACTGTTGGCTATGCGGCCCAGGTGTGATCCGACGGTTCGCACCGCCCCTCACCCCAATGTGTGGGAGGGTAGCATCGGCTTGGGTATTCGCAGCCCTACTGCGAACCTCAGGGGGCTGGGCTCCTGAGGCGGGCAAGGGGTTAGATTCACAACAGACACACATATAAAGGGGGGGGTTGAAAGGCTAGTGCGGATGTGTGGTCATAGCAACTGGGGTCGGTGGCTTTGGACCATATCGCCATGAAGGTACATCATACCTCCCCGCTTACACCCCATTTGTGTTGGCAAAAATCCTTACACGGAAAAATACCTTGCCAACCAGGAATTGGACTTGGAGAAGAAACGAAGGTAACTCGATTAAGAATACACCTGTTTTCCAAGTCCATTCGTAGAGCACCTTGTGACGCATTAAGTGTTGCCATCCGATTAATGGGCTAGTCAAACAAATCTTTTGCCGCACCCAACACTTTGAATTTCTATGTCGCCATTGGGTCGGTCCTGTTCTTCTCCGGATGAAGAAGTAGAGATAAAGAGCGGTATTGCCCCTTTACTGCGGTTGCATCTTGGGCACCCAAGAAGTGCAAGGCATGTGCCTTTCGCCGGCGAAGACTGGTGTTCTCATCTGTGATCCTTGTGGACCACTCGGTGATTTCTCTCTTCGTTAAAGCCAAATGATCCACCTGGGTACCGGCCGCTCGAGGACGTGACCGGGGGGGTTCGCTTGATGGTGCCGTTGGATTTTGGTGTGGTTGAGGGCGTTTGCGACTACCCCGTTGCTCGCTGCCCGTTGCACGTTGTCTCTTGGAATGTGGCCCGTTGCTTTGTTGGGATGTCCTTTTTCTTGAGGAGTGGTTGTCCTCGGAGTTGGTTGACTTTTTGCGCCCTCCTTGGGGTGGATGTGGTTGCGAACGATATGGTGCTTGGCTTGGAGGTTGATGTCGTGCTGGCATAGTAGTTCTTCTGGACTTGGGAACTTTTCTCGAAGGTTTTACTGTTGGTGTTGGTGGACTTGGGCGCCCAGCGTTTTGTGTTGTGTTTGGGGTAGGCTTTCTGCTGGCACCTCCCTTTGACCTTGATGTTTCGGAGCGTTGAGCTTGATGTGTTTGTGATGGATCTGGATGAGCCTGGTTGCTGCCTACCGTTGGGTGTGATGGCCCACGGTTGGTGGCTTGTGGAGAGCAGGTCCAATGATGTTCCGTTGTGTGGGCATCTAATTCAGCATCGGTGACGTCAGGTAGGGCCCCACACTCCGTCATTGCCCAAATGACGGGTTCATCATACATGGTCAAAGCATCCTCGTATGTGGCGTCCTGGAACGTATTCACTGTGGATCGCAACGTCGTGGAATCAACAGCAAACATTTGAAGGATGCTTGCACTATATGCCAAGAACCATCGTGGGAGCTGTCCCGTCAACGTTTTGGCGGCGCACCATTGCATGGCGAGCATCACCACACGGAACCCACAAGTATCAGAATTAGGTTGGGTTCCGTAATGGTGCCACACGAAAGACCAGCCAATCTTTTTCAACATGACCCGAAACAGAGCCCCGCATTCTGACGAGGCGTCTTTGGAATCGTGAATGACTAGGTTCTTGCAATCCACTTGGAGATTTGTGACCAACACGTAGTGGACCCCTATAGAAAGGTTTATAGTGGTTTCAGCACTGTGTTTTTGCTTCTCCTGCTGCTTGCTGTTGGTGTAGGGTTTCCTGCTGCTTGTTTTGGAAGATGAAAACCTTTTGTTTGCAGAAATATAGTCAATCCAGGATAACCCAAGCCAGAAGTATGCAAAGAGAAGAGAATCAGGATCAAAGCATGAAGGGCTGCAGTGTAAACAGTGAAAGATGATTGGATATTCACAGTAACTGCAACTCAGGTCAAATCGGAATGCATATTCACAAAGATAGCTAAATTGTTTTCGAAAAGAGTTGGAAAACTGCCCCAGGGTCACTCTCTCTCCATAGTGCCATCTCAGGAGATGTGCACTCTTTGTTTTGGGTCCCATATGTGCTGAGGTGGCAGGGCATGTGGCGATGAGGTCACTGCCATGTCACATGGGATCTTCCTACTTAGCTAGGCTGACCAGGAATTGAACCCAGGACCTCTCAAAAAGAGGTGCCCAGCCCCCTAGGGTGCATACCACTAGGATAGCTAAGAATTCATGGAAAAACATAGATAAATTCATAGGCTCTGCCTTGGATATGTCAGTTCTCAGTTAACTCAGGAAAAGATGATTTGCCTCACATTGAAAGGGGATTAAGGGGTCCACTCCATATCCTGATTGGGTGTTTGGTTCCATAGGTCAAAATGTGTTATCACCAGTTTTGGTGGGACCAATACTAAGATAGAAATGGCTGGATGCTCAGTGCATCTCTAATACAACTAGAGTATGCCTCCAAGCAATGGAAAAGCACTTTTTCTTACTCCCCCCTTGTGCTGTGGTGGCCACCACTGTCGCATTTTAGGAAAAAGGGATTTTTTTCTTGGCCTTTCCTTGGTTTCCACATCTACTTTAAAATACCTATAGTTTCCCTCACACAGAAAAATGGGCGCTCACCATGGCTGGCGCTCTTTTGCTGCTCTGATTGTATCATTTCCTACAGAAGACTCAGCGCTCATGGCGCTGTCGGAGCTCCTGTGGCTTGGTTGGGTTAGTATGGGAGCATGCCAAGACATGTGCATATGCATCCCTCCCTCCAAGACGCAGCGTCGACACAAACCAAACGCAAGACACAATATACACACCCGCATGGGTTCTCGTAAACCTGCTGGCAACCTGTGACCTGTCTTAGGGCGAAGGGAGTCGTAAAAAAAATTAATTTGCCCCTTGGTGGGGTCTTGGGTTCTGCTCAGTCTCTCCAGGCTGCTGCGTTTCGGCCCGAACACGGCCTACTCAGCGAAGCTGCGCGTGGGTATCTGCAGAGGCAGGAATGGGAGAATTATGGACGAATCCACGCAAAAACGAAGCGAGGACATCAAAATCCGTCAAATGACGGCCTAGAATTTTTCTGAAACAACACACCTGAGCAGAATCCAATTGTGCATCAGAAGCACATTTTTATAAAAATTATAGTCATCTCTGGATTTTTTAAATCCAGAAATTCATAAGCATAAAAAGGCGGCGCGCAGGAGCGGCTCCTAGCGAAGCGCCGGAAAATGGAGAAATAATGGAATTATAAACGTATGTCTCACGTAGTCTTGAAAATGACGAGACACACATTAATAAATAAACATACAGATTCCACCCACACTAATAGAAGTATCGAAAATTCAAGAATTCGAAAATCAATCGAAAAGACTTCAATGAATCAGGTATAAACTACAGGTATGCTCGTCTCGTATGCCGCATACACATTGCTCGTCTCGTGTCTCCGTGAACGAGTCTTGTAGCAGCGCTAACAACGATAGAACGCGATAGAGGCATTGATTAGAAAGATTGCAGATGATTAGCGGTCAGATCAGGGTGATTAGACATACACACCAGTGCATAGCAACGTTCTTCGCGTGCGCCCCTCACTTGCTCTCTCTCTCCAGCGGTAGGTAAGGTGAGTAAGCCCAGGTGGGGCCACCCCCTGGTGGAGTTCGTGAATGGTGTTGAGATGGTCAGGTTTGCCCAAAACGCTCGTGCATACTCGCGCATGCACACACGCATTAAAGGGTAGGCCACGCGAAGTGTGCACGGTAAACCTTGTTTAGGCTACCCAGGGGCTCCTCGGTACGTTCTTTAAGAGAACCTGAGGAGTCCCTTAACGCTTGCTTGCTTGACAGGGGTAGCTGAATCTTCAGCGTGTTTGCGGACAGTGTATTATAGGTCACACTGAGAAGGGTATAATACCTGGAGTGTGGCTTGGTTCCTCCGCCGCAAACGCCCCTTCATTTGCCTTTGTTTTACAGGTGGGCAGGTAGGGTGATTGGTGCAGCAGCATACCATTTTTTTATTGCCCTGCTAAACAAGGGCGCAGATCACACAAACAAGTAACTCCCCTCTGCCTGTGGCAGAGCAGGGAGTCCGACTCCATCGACATCTGCGCCGTGCACGCAAGAGCACCTCTTCCCTCCAAGCCCTAGCAGGGGAAACGCGTTGTGGCGTCCCCTGTTAGGCCACAGTCGCTTAGCAGCGCTGTGTTCTCTTGCCATTTCACAGGAGGGTCGCTAGGACCCATGAGACCTTTGTCTTCGCAATGCCCAGTAGAGTGTGTGTGTAGGAGTGGTAGTCCTGAGTGGGGGCTTGAGCCAGTTGCACCAGTGCTCGCCCACCAGGATGGTGCCACTGTAGGGTGTGTAGGACCTGTAGTGCGTGTGTCACTGTCCCACCCGTTTCCTGCAATTTTAGCAGGGTTGATGGGCTGTGGCAGTGGTTAGGTCAGTGTTTTGGCCATTTAGCAAAACGGCGTTTTTATGCCTTCATAGCTTTTGGCCACCCCTCCCTGTAGTAGGCAGATAGGTAGGGAAAACAATACCTGGATTAGTACGCTGGGTATTCCCCAAAGGTTTTGCGCCAGCACAGAAACTGGGCGCTTAGGGGAGGGGAGACCCGGGGCGTACCCCGTGGCATCAATAAGCCAACCCTCCAGGTTTAGCAAGCGTGCAGACTTGGGTATAATTAGGACACCACTTCTGCGGCTTGCTCTCAGGACCTTAGGACTAGCACACTCACACATACGCTTTGGCAGGTAAGGGTAAGGTTCAGGCCCTAGCTTTAGTCTTGGAGGCAAGTGTCTCAGCGCGCCTCAGCAACTCACCAAGGTTGTTCTGGGACAAGTAGTCTACCAGAACTGAGTTTAGGCGTCCCTCAGGTAGAACAAATGCAGAGAAGGGCTCCCAGGGGGGCCTCTTCGACTCCAAACCCTTCCCAGAGGGTGAGGAAGCGCCAACCCTGGCGATAGCGGTGGCGTAGGACAGACTTCACCAGGTAGAAGCCCTCCTTAGCCATCTCCTCGGCGTTCATGTCGGGGAGTTCACCTTCCACTTCCATAGGACTGGCAGCCCCTTGTAGGTCCAGAGCGGCGATTTCCTCGTCGTTCAGCTCCCACTCCTCCCCACAGAGGTCTTCAGGATCATAGTAGCGCTTCAGGTGTTGAGCAGCGCACACCAGGATCCCCCCTAGACGGGGAGAACACCGCACGGTGATACGGTGTCCATCCACTGATAGAATCTTGTACGGCCCGAAGTATGGGTCATCGCTGGTAGAGCGTGGCCAGGCGGGTAGTCGACTGTGGTGCACCAGCACCCAGTCCCTGTCTTGGTAGACGGCCGGTACTCGGTGCTTGTTCTTCTTGTTCCACTGACGCTCCCTCACTCTCTGGAGCATAGCCTTGGCCTTGTCCACCTTCGCTTGTTGCTCTTGGACCCATTCACCCACAGAAGAATGGGTGTCCTCTGGATAAGGGGCATGTAGGAACCATGCCGGGCGCCCGAGGAATAGCTCATGGGGCGAGTAGCCAGTAGCTGAACTCTCTTGGGAGTTCATCATCAAGGATATGACGGGGAGTAGTCTCACCCAGTCTCTGGTGCGCTCAGTTTTGCACCATATCCGTACGTTCTCCTTCAGGACACGGATCTGTCGCTCACATAGGGGGTTGCTCGTGTGAGAGTAGGGAATCCCCGTAGACACCTGGACATTGAGGGATCTCAGGACCCTCTTGTACCAGCCAGTATCTGAGCGTACTCGTACGTCCTCATCGGAGTTGATCTCCTTGGGCGCCCCATAGACACAAAACCACTCCTCCAGGAGTATCTTGATAGTCTCCTCCCCGGTAATGTGCTTGGTACATGGGAACACCCTGGTAAACCTGGTCAACCCACAGGTTACCACGAGGGCGAAGTCATAACCCCCGAACTTCGGCATCTCCGTGTAGTCCACGTATAGAACACTGTTAGCACAGTGAGGGATGGGCAGGGTCGAGTAGAGACCTCTGTCCCTGATATCCCCTGGTTTACAGGACCTGCACGGGCACTTGTCCACGATAGGCTGGAGGGTTTTCCGCAGTTGGTCGTCAGTCCACGTAGTGTGGAACCACTGCTTGAACAGCCTCAGGGTGCGGTCAGCACCCACATGACCACTGGACTCATGGGTCCACTTCAGTTGCGCTGGGACTCGGTCACTAGGCACCACAATACGGTCCTCGTGCCATAGGTAGCTCTTGTCCCTCTTCCACTGGTCTTGGTTGACCAGGAGGGGTTCAAGGGGTTTCTCCAGGCGCTTGTAGATATCCCCGAACTCTTTCAGGTACTCCGATTGTTGGAGTCCATCCAGGGGGCGTATCATCGTCATGTTGAGGTCCAAGTGGACGTCCATACGGCTGAACGCCTCCTTAGCCAGCGCTTCAGACCGGGCACCAATCAGGGCGTCGAAGTTGTTGCGGCTGATGTAGTCGGCACACTCGTTCTTCACTCCCTGGATATGGTGTACCGTCAGCCGTAGTTGACTGAGGTAGGTCCACCAGCGCCGTAGCTTGGCCTTCTCAGGTGGGGGACCCTTCTGGAAACTGCGGACCGGTTCTTGGTCGCACAGCCAGACCACAGGGTTACTCCCCAACAGTCGTGCTTGTGAGGATAGCACCAGCATACCCGCGAGCAATTCCTGCTCATAGGTGGAGTAGTTCCCCCTGGCCTGGTTCCACTTCCAGTTCCAGTGGCCCGGAGGTACTAGGACCCACTTGTCGTCAGGGTAGCTGTGCTTGAGGGTTCCATCTCGGTTGAGACCTTCCGTCCCCCATTGGGAAATGGCCGAGTCGAACTCCTCCTTCTCTAGTGCTTGCCGTTGGAACAACGTTCCACCACCGCCCACATTGCTGGCGTCGGTCACCAGGATAATCTCCCCTTGTGCCCTAGGCACGCCCAAGCACTTAGCGTTGGCTACCTTGTCTTTGAGCTCGTCAAACGCTTGTTGCTCTTGTGGGCCCCAGCGCCAAGTAGTACTCTTCTTGATCAAGTCCGTCAGGACGGCGCTGGTGTAGGTGAAGTTTTTGATGTGGCGGCGATAGAAGTTGCACGCCCCAATGAAACTGCGTACATCATGAAGTCCTTTCTTGGGGTCTTCGTGTCGTACCTTGGCATCCATCAGGGGTTTGGCCTTAGAGGCCGCTGGGGTCCACCACCCATAGCCAACGTCAAACCCCAAGTACTGCATGGTCTCCTGCATGAACTCACACTTCTCCAGCTTGAGTCGTGTGTGGTTCTCCTGGCAGACCGCAAAGAACTCACCCAAGAGGATTAGGTGATCCTCCTGGGTATTGGTCCCGAGGCATACATCGTCGATGTGAGCCTCCATCTGGGCACCACGGGATATGAGCTCCTGCACCTTAGGTCTCCTTCGTAGGATGGACAAGATCTTGTTTATCAGCTCTTGGAATAGAGCGGGTGCGTTAGCCACGCCAAACGGCATGACCTTCCACTTGAACACCCTCCCCTGAGGGGTGATGAAGGCCAGTAGTTCCTGTGCGTTGGGCGTCAGGTCCACTTGCCAGAATCCGCTTCGCTTGTCCATCTTGGTCTTGTAGCGACAGGAGGCTATCTTCTCCAGGGTAGACTCCATATTGGGAATGGACCCTGAGTGGTTCAGCGTCTTCTTGTTCAGCTCTCCGTAGTCCACTACCAGCCGTTTGGCTGTAGACCCAGGTTTAGCCGCCAGGAAACAGGGGCTGCAGTGTAGGGGGTAGTCCCCGTCCTTGTACTCCAGGACTAGGCCAGCGTCGATACATTCTTGTATCTGTCGCTCAATCTCGTCGGCCTGTTCTTTAGGAGCTGGATAGGGTCTCCTCCGTATCTTGTGACCCACGAACTCGGGTTTCAGCTTGAGGTCCATCTGCACCAGCTTGTCACATGAGGCTGGAGGGGGTAGTTCTCCGAACACCTCCAGATAGGTCCTTATAAGCTTCTGTACCCGCGGGTCCAATACCTTGATCTTGTCCTCCATGTCCTCGTCAGAGTGTAAGTTGCTTGCCCCCTGGGTAATAGACGTCGGGAGGTGGTCCTCCACCGACTCTTCGCCCGTGGTAGTCTCCTTCAGCCCTTGGTAGGCATATAGAAGGTCTTGTTCAACCATCTCCGGTGGACGATGGCAACATAGGCACGCTTGAGGGGGTTCACATACACATTCCTCCGAGAGGTCGTCCTCCTCTGGGGTCCTCACATGGGCACCCCACACGCTCTTCATGAGCTTGAGATCTACCTCCCTTTGCCAGGTGGTGATCTTCTGTTCGAGGTCCTCCTTCAATTGGGATAGGTCTCCCATACGTCCTTGCGTCAGTGGCCATGAGCTGCGGGTAGGCTTCGCGTAGCATAGCTTTTTCGCCACCAACTTCCTCTTGGAATCCACATACTCCCTGAGCCTGGATCGAGGGTCCAGCTCCTCGTCCACGGGGTTTTTGACCCTCATGGAGAGTAGGGGTTTTAGTGGGGCGACGTACTCGGCGTTCTCCACTTCCTCCACACAGGTCTGCACGAAGAAGGCGTCGTGCTCAGTGTCGTCTTCTGAGTGGATAGAGCTAGGTAGCTCAGATAGTCCACACTCAGAGACTCCATCAGGAACAGGTACATGCCAGGGAGAGTTGGGGGCGTTGGTGTCAGTCACGACGTACTCATCTCCTCCGGGTGTAGTTTCAACAGCATCTTGAGGTCGTAGGCGATCCTTCAAGTCACCAAAGGTGAGTCCGTCGCTTTCTCGTTGTATAGCCTGGACCAGAGTCGGGTCCAGATCCTCCCAGGGAATGGAGGTAAGACCTCCGTCCACCACGCTGAGCCTACTCCCCCATCCGGGCTTCCCAATAGGCGTCTTGCGTCCCAGAGGCACGTAGATGGCCTCATCAGGCAAACAAACAGAGCTGATAGTCAGCCTGTCCAGGAGGTTTTGCCAGTACTCGTTGCCCCCATGGGCTCCCCAATCGGGGGAACACAGGACCATACGGGAACGTTCCAAGGCCACCTTGGTCAGCACCTTCCCCAGCTCACTGAACCTGGGGTTCCCGTAGGCCATCCCGAAAGAGGGCCAGTAAAATTTGTAGCTGCAGTTCTTCCCCTTGCTGCAGTAAAGGTCCAGTACATGCTGCTTGTCGCTGGCGAACAACTCCACACTCAGGTCTTCTCAAGAGTAACCCAACTCCTTCAGACCTTGGTCTAGGACTTCCCCCAATAGTTGATAGTCCTCAGTTTTGGAGGCCGCCATCATGTTCGAGGGCTCCTCCTTCGATAGTCTCAGGTAACTCGAGGTATGTTCCGACTGCTCCAGTGGCACAGACTCTCTGCCACTGCTGTGGTCCACGTAGAGGAGGTAGGGCGCGTGCAGCGTCAGGGATTGTATCTGGGAGTGCTGTACGAAGAAGTCAGTACCCAGTACAAAGTCGAAGGCCTCAGTGTCCATCACATAGAATCGATGGGCGATAGTCCGAGAGCCCATAGGTACCTCCACTTCACAGTCCCCGCAGCTGTGCACCACATGTCCATCCCCCATACGTATAGCAGCGGTGGTCATGGTGTTCTTCAGGCTCCCACAAGGTAAAATTTTCTTGGCCACTATAGATATTGTGGCGCCAGTATCCAGTACCCCCAGGTATTCACGTCCCCCTAGTCGGATACGTACCCAAAACACCAGGTCTTGGGTGCCACCAGAGCGTGACCGTCAGAACTCCGCGGGACAGGTCACCTCGAACCCCTTGTTCCGCAATTTGCGGGCTATCCTCATGAAACGGCTCCTCTTCTTGGCGTTGCCGTCATCACCACCTTCATGCTCACGCTTGGCTCCTTGTTCCTGCCGGGCCTGCGTTTGTGCGCGTGTGGTAGGACCAGACTGCCCTCCAGAGGGCTCGGAGTTCCCCCCTTGATTGGGGTTGGGGTTGCCTCCGTTCTTGTCCTTGTTCTTGTTGTCGGGCTGACGGTTAGCGCCTCCTCCTCGTCCACCTTGACCCTTGTCTTGTCCTTGACCACGTCCTTTCGACTTGCCCTTGCCGGAGTCGTTGCCTTTGCCTTTACCTCCACCTTTGCCTGAGCCTTTGCCAGGATCTTCACCCTTAAGCTTCGCCGATAGGCGTTGCTTATGGTAGCACTCATCCTCGTAGTGCTTCCCCTTACCGCAGAATGCACACGTGATGGTGCACCGGTAATGATCCGGCAGCTTCGCTTTGGCGCCGGTGTTCTTCTCCTGCTGCTTCCCCTGGACGACGAAGCAGTCTCGCTGCTCGCAGTCAGGGGCGTGCTGCAGGTGGCCCTGCTCGTCTCTGGCATCACAGCAGAATAGCTCCTTCACGTTCTCCATGATACGGGCGTGGGCGTGTTTGGGGGTAGTCCCCTGCCCAGGTTGGGACCCTTTGTACCCTTTGCCATGGCCTCCAGAACCTCCACCACCAGGACGGTAGTTGTTCAAGTGCTGGTCGCTCTCCTTCTCCAGCGCCAGCTCCAGGAGTAGCACGCATAGATCCTCGTAGCGGAGGGATCTAGCCTTGCGCTCCGCCGTCGAACGGCACTTCTCCCATAGCTCTCGAGGGAGCTTGGCCACCAACCAGAACAGCAGGTCGTCGCTGCTGTAGGAGCTGGGCGTCAGTCGTCCAGCCCAGTGATCCAGGTCAGCCAACAGCTCAGAGACCCTGCCAGGTTTGGGGTTGTTGGGCAGCACGGGCAGGTTCTGGATCTCGGCCCTAATGGAGAGGTCGGTTTGGTAGGTAGGGTACTGCCTCTCCAGGGCAACCAACACATCGGCGAAGGTGGCGGAGTTAGTCACGATCTGCTTGACCTGCTTCTCCAGGTACTTGGTCTTGCAGCACTGCAGGAGCAGATCGCACTTCACTCGCCCACTGGCGTGGGTTTGGCCGGTCAGTCGTAGGAACCGGCCAAAATTCTCAGCGAACTCGCTGAGGTCCTTGCCTGTGAACTCAGGCAGGTTCACCACGATTTTGGAGGTGGCAATAGCCTTCGCCTCCTGAGACCTGTGTCCCTCAGGGCGTCGGGTCTTCTTCTTCTTCTTCTTCTTCTTCTTACCCCTTGGGTCCTCGGGGTCCTCAGGGTCATCGTCATCTGAGGGCGAAGAAGAATCCATCGACGGCGGCTCGTCATCGGAGGGGTCTCCGCCTAGATCACTAGAGCCATAAGGCTCTACGTCCACCATAGCCCTCAAGGCTGTTAGCCCCAGCCGGTCCAGCTCGGCCCTCGTCGAGTTTGTCACGTGGCTGTAGGGCGGCTGGGCCGTTCTCGGCACGAAAGGACTTCTCGGAATAGCTGCAGGAGTCGGCATCGGTCTGCTCCTCAGGCTCCCCAGGGTATTTGTCAACCCTGCCGCCAGCTGGTTGGCCTGCACTCGGTGGGGTGACATTCCCACCGTAGTAGGTGACGCTTGGGGCGGGATCATCAGGGGCTCCAGCTTCTCACGGATCTCTTGTGTGAGGTCGCCCACGATTTTTGAAGTGGCTCCTCGGAGTACCTCGTTGATCTCCGACCGCGTCAGGGACCTCATGGAGGATCTTCCCGATCCTCTACTCCTGCCACCAAGAGATTCAGGTCCTCTCCTCAACCCACTCAAGGTTGCCTAGCCAGGTGCATACACAAGAACATCCACATAGGTTCCAGTAGCGGGTAGTGGATGGGGATATTCAGCCGCATACCATCGCGGCGCAGAGCTGGTAGCCACCGGCTCACTGGCAGTAGTTGCCTCATGGAGCGCAGTGGTAGGTGGGCCCATACCATAGGCGGGGTAGGGAGGCATGCCAGTAAAGCCTGTGCCCTCTGCCATAGGCGGGTTGGTTGTGGAAGTGGATGTTGCAGCGGCTGGGAGTGTGGTGGTTAAAGGAGAGGGTGATGCGTGGAGGCCAGAAGCGCTTGGTGCGCCTTCGAAGGTAGGGACATTCGTCAGGTCTTGCCCTTGCTCCTCTCCTTTGTCTGCTTCGTCTCCAGCATCCTCCTCGCTCTCTCTTCTCCTCTTCACAGGCTGAGAGACCACCTCCTCGACAGACAGGGCCCCGAAGGCCGTCTGGAGTCCATCCAGGGAGTCCTCAGCCGCATCCACTGGCCCATGTAAGGGCTCCGCCGAAGGTACAGCGCCAGGTGCTGGCCTTGCCGGTGCCTCAGGCGCTGGCGCTGTCTTCACGTCGGCGTCCTCCTTCCTTGTCTCCATCTTCAGTCACCCTTCTGCTTATATATGTCTGTACTCGGCGCACTGGATGTACGGCACGGGGTTGCTGCCGGTGCGCAGAGACAGACTGCCTCTGCTACCAGAAACGTTTATAGTGGTTTCAGCACTGTGTTTTTGCTCCTCCTGCTGCTTGCTGTTGGTGTAGGGTTTCCTGCTGCTTGTTTTGGAAGATGAAAAGCTTTTGTTTGCAGAAATATAGTCAATCCAGGATAACCCAAGCCAGAAGTATGCAAAGAGAAGAGAATCAGGATCAAAGCATGAAGGGCTGCAGTGTAAACAGTGAAAGATGATTGGATATTCACAGTAATTGCAACTCAGGTCAAATCGGAATGCATATTCACAAAGATAGCTAAATTGTTTTGGAAAAGAGTTCGAAAACTGCCCCAGGGTCACTCTCTCTCCATAGTGCCATCTCAGGAGATGTGCACTCTTTGTTTTGGGTCCCATATGTGCTGAGGTGGCAGGGCATGTGGCGATGAGGTCACTGCCATGTCACATGGGATCTTCCTACTTAGCTAGGCTGACCAGGAATTGAACCCAGGACCTCTCAAAAAGAGGTGCCCAGCCCCCTAGGGTGCATGCCACTAGGATAGCTAAGAATTCATGGAAAAACATAGATAAATTCATAGGCTCTGCCTTGGATATGTCAGTTCTCAGTTTACTCAGGAAAAGATGATTTGCCTCACATTGAAAGGGGATTAAGGGGTCCACTCCATATCCTGATTGGGTGTTTGGTTCCATAGGTCAAAATGTGTTATCACCAGTTTTGGTGGGACCAATACTAAGATAGAAATGCCTGGATGCTCAGTGCATCTCTAATACAACTAGAGTATGCCTCAAAGCAATGGAAAAGCACTTTTTCTTACTCCTATCGTGGAATTTCGGGAAGTTAGCAATAATGGTAACACGCATTTTTCTGTACAAATGAGGCTTAGTGTAGGAAAATGTCGCATGAGTTGGGCCAGCTGCATGTCGATAATAACAGGTTTCACCGAGGTGGTTCCTGGGGGCAAGAGAACTTCAAGGAGGCACTGGACTGCTGCAGTGGACAACCACGCACATTCTGCAAGATGGACATTGTGCCCGATGGAATCATTTCTCTCATCCGGCCAATATTCAATGCTGAAGTGGCAATTACGTGCATCCAAATGCGGGTAGTCACCAATGGAGGACGGAGGCGGAGACACATGCGATTTAGTCGGGTACTGTTTTGGTGGACCCTCAATGTGGTCTTGCTTTCGAAGAATGCGCTCCCGGAAAACGGCCTTTGTACCACAAGTTGATAGTCCATGAGCCGCACACAAGGTCCGCAACTGAACAACGGACATTAAGCTCAAGACATCGGCACTAAAGACATGTGGCTTGTTGTTGCCATCCAACAACTGCACTTCAACATTTGGTTGCTGAGATGTGCCATGAGGCCGTCCGCGCATACGTGGCAACTCCGTTCCGTCCTCATTGAGGTCGTCAATGTCCAATGACAACGTGTCTCCTTGTAATTGTCTATCAATGTAAGACCACCATTGAAATGACACATACTGCAAGATGAGCAACATGTTCACTTTTAAAATGCAGGCATTTAACTTTTTGGGGAAATGAGATTTGGTGTGCCATGAGCGGCATACACACATGATCCCGGCAATGAGAGTGGATGTAAAGGTTCTACGTGGGTAAGGAGGAATGTGCTGAGCGGGCTTGGGTGCCAAAACATTTGTCGCCACAAACCAATTCCACAGCTGCACGTAGTAGGGGTCCACAAGGAATGCCTCACGGCGATAGTTAAGGATATATAGACCTTGCAGGGACCGTGCCCGTGACAATGCAACATACGCATGTGCCGCGGCAAAGAAGGTTGCCATATCAATCCACACAATCCGGTACGAGCAGCCTTGCGATCCGTGAACAGTACATGCATATCCTGCGAGCATCGGAAATTGTAGTATTTTGACCTGCACGGATGGCCCGTACACGGGGATTATTTGTTGGAACCGACAAATAGGGTACTCCCTAGTGCGATTAATGGGGCACACAACGATAACATCATTGGACCATCGCTTGATAACAACCATTGTCGAGTTCACCAAACGATTCTGAATACTAACGTTGCGAATTAGCCGGGCTCGCATACCGGCGGCCACAAAAACCTGTTGCGGGAGCACGCGGCGATTGCGAGAATTGATGTAGTCGCACATGGCTTGATTGGTAGGAGCACCAGCCATGTCCACATACGTGGCGTTGAAGGTCACAATATTGGATCCCAATTGTGCCATGAAGTGTTCGTTCCACCGATGCATAGCATTCCTGCGTCCAACTAACATGGGGGCATCTTCGAGATCTTGTAGCGAAACATCATTGTTTGGAGCGATGCGTTGTTGTAGAGTGAGATGATCATCATCTGTTTCCTCCCCAATGCGTACACGATTGAGCAACTCGATGAATTGTGCATCGTCTTGGCGCATGACCTCCGTCAACACAAACGGCACAAAATGGTTCCGGAAGAGGGCACTATCGAATATGTCGAGATCAACAGCGGGAAGCTGCAATGGGTCGCCAACAAGAAGCATTGTAATTCCTCCGAAAGGATTCCGCTTGTCTCGTCGCACCTTGTGTAGTATGTCATTCAACGTGTGGAGGAGCTTGTTCGACAAAAGTGAGAACTCATCCACAATAATCATGTCAGCATTACGAATCATCCACCAAATAATTGTTCCCTCTTTGATTTGCCAATCAAGGTCCAAGGACAAAGAAAACAAGCTGTGGATGGTTCGGCCACCAACGTTCAGCGCTGCCACGCCACTAGCACCGCACGCGAGTATTGAAAATCCACATGCGTGTAGCTTGGCAATCAATAAACGTACGACATGAAACTTCCCAGTTCCAGCAACTCCTGTGAGAATGGCACACAACTGAGGTCGGCTACCATCAATGCTAGCCCGACAATGTGTCGATATATCTAGTGTATCCTTCGGTTGTCGTTGTTGAAAGTGTGCCACAAAGATTTCAAAAACCATGCGTTGCCAATGATTTAGAGCATTGACCAAGGTTTCGGCAGCTGCGGGGTCATTGGCATTCATAAATGCCTTCAACTCCTCAGCCAACTGGGGATCCAATTCCGCCTCATCAGCAACCATTGGTTCATCGTCACCGGCCCGATGCTTGCTAAGCTCATCCAAATCGGACATATAATTGTTGAAGAAGGTTTCGTCAATTATGTCCTCAGCCCGAAGGACCTCTGCAAGAAGACGCAACCGCTCAACTGAATAACCTCGAGCCTGGGCGTTGTTTAGTGTTTCGCGTGCTTCTTCCTCATATCCTCAGAACAGCCCACGAAGGATACACTCCTCCATGTAGGTCTTCGACACATTGTCCTTCGAAAAGAATCGCTGTTCGTGGTCTTCTTTCGTGAAGGGCTGGGAGAGGAGAATCTTTTGTAAGAAGTACTTTTCGCCGTCCTCACCGTAGGGAAGGTAGAAATTCCACCTTGGAATAGCAGTCGCTGGCGCAATCTCCACTTATTGCCCATGTTGTCTCTAATTTCCCGCTCCATGCGCTCTGGAGGGGACGGCCACCAGTACGGAGTTCCTTGCCATTGTCAGGAGGGTCGGCTTTATACCGATCACCGTCTACTGCGTCGTCGGTATCACTAGACAGTGATTCGTTGGCCATATCCTCTGTTGGATTGCTTGCCAAGGCGCTGGCCTCTGAGGGATTGCGCTGTGTACGACGGTAATAGCGGTAGAAGTCAGGGTACTTCAGTTGCAAACCATCCGGAAGCTCCAAATAGAAATCGTACCTATCTAGGTACCAAACATCTGTAGACGTGTCATCCTCCGGTAGGTGTTTGCGGCGTTTCAAGCGCCCCAACTTAGGCCATGGATCCGTTGGAATCCATACAACCTCTCTACTACCCCTATATTGATTAATGCCGAGCAGCATCATTCCATTCTCCATGCGTCCCGAAGAACGTAGCTTGAGCAAGCGCTCAACGTCAGTGGCATTTGGTGACAGGTTCATTGGAACGGTCAATGATTTTGCAGCTTTGGTGAGATATTTCGCAAGGTACAACTCCCACCCCAAAGATGTGATCCGTTGCACATTGTTGTGGCATTGCAAACGTACTAGAAGACGACGATTGTGAGGCACCACACAAGCATCTTCTTGTTCCTGTCGGCGGTACAATAGGCGTACACCCTTACTGTCCAAATCCTCCTTCTGTTGGGGAACCGTAAACGGATACCCTGCCTTGCACTCGGTAGATACGCGCCCTTGGCCAATGTTGAAACATTTGTCCAGGTAACACTGGTGCACCATATTGCACTCCTTGTATAAACTCTGTAGATATGAAGTGAATTCCGGATCATAGCCATCACTTTCGCGGGGCATTGTAGCGCAGATGACATCATCCAGGATTAAATCTGGTTGGCACCAAACAACACCATGCAAGTGCACTCGGCCGCGCTCTTGGTATTCAAAGCGGAACCAATAATCGCGAACCGTTCCAAATGGACCTCTCTTGCCAATGGCTAAGAACTCACGCTTGAAGATCTCAACCCGCTTATGAAATGCAACACATGCCTCCATATTGTACCCGTCTTGAATTGGCTTGGTGGGCCTTGTGCCCTCGGGATATTGTCCAGGCCACACCGCACCTGCGCGACATCCCTTCTGCACTGCGGCTTGCAAATCAGCCCAATTGTCATTCATCGTCCAAGTAATCAATAGGTCTGCTTTTCCAAGCTCGCGGCTCATTGCAGTTAGGTCAAGATGCCGTGAGGCCCAATAGGATCGTGTCCCAACTAGCTTGGATGGGACATAAGTTCCATATCGATAGTATGGGTTGAGTTCCGCAGTACCTTGATCAACCCCTTCGCCTTCCAAATTCCGATGCATGGAATCAACACCATCGTGGTACGAAGCACGGGCCTTCTTATGTTCGTGTGCGGGGCGTGCTGATGATTGGCTTGGTTGGCTCGGTGACTGTGTGGATGATTCGGTACCTGGACATGGAGTTGATTGGCTTGGCTGGCCGGGTGATTCAGTGGATTGCGAAGAAGATTGTGCGTTATGTGATGACTGTCGCTTAGGAGGGGGCTTGGGTCCTGCGGAGCTTTTAGCAGCACGCAAATGTTCCGCAGTGATATCCTCTGCGCGATCACCACGTTGCGCTTTGAAATTTTGCTGGTTCCAAATAAGTTGATTCTTCATCTCCTTACTCACTTGGAAGAAGGACAACCATCGGTCACGGCGCCAGCGCTCATCAAATGCAAGATAGCGGCTACGGTAATACGCTGCACATCCAATTCCACGCCCAACCTTGTATCCACCAACTCCACCAGGATATAAATCCGGCCAAACGCACGGTTCCAATTTTGGATCGTTGAAATGCAGATACGTGTCGTTCGCCAATGATTGTGCTGCAGCGGTAACGGTCCCCCCTGCACGTTGAAATGGTGCTCAATGCATGAATCCCACTCTGTCTTGGTGAGGGGCAAAATCGGGAATAATGTTCCGCGGTGCATCACACTCCACTGCCCAAGCCACATACTCGTCTTGTAGATGGTACTCCAGGCGTTTCCCGTACTTATCCTCAAAAAAACGTTGCGTCAACGTCCCCATTGTAGAAGCGGCATTCTGTAGGTAGCGGTACAATGTCTCATAATGCGCCAAAAACCGGGAATAAAAGGGGTGAATTTTCTTCAGCAACAGCAATGCTTGGTTCATTTGCCGCGTGTTTTGGGCACTGTCCTTCAGCTTTTGATAATCGCGAAGCACATCTTGTTTCATGGTCATAAACCCATATAGTGCATTATAATGCTGGCTAGGCTTGCGGCCCACACCAACGGTCCCAATAGCATGGTGCCACTGTTGATGACGCAGATCCACGTGCTTAACGGTATTTGAATACAAAGCACCCAACGCGATTTGCCGTTTTTGATATTCGGTGAGATTCGCCAGTTTGGTTGGGACATTGTAATGTGTCGTGCCATCCAATTCGTACCCATAATTTATAGGATCGTACTTGGCACGATACTTGCTGCAAACGAGGCATGCATACATACGATGTGTCGAATGCCACACCGGCGTATCATACACTTTGAAGGGGCCAATACTCGTGGGATGCAACCGAGGCGGAACGCGAAAAGGTGGTCCTTTGTATTGTACATAGTTGGCAAACAAGTGATTTCGGAACTCGAAGAGCGCACTAGTAATCACATCTGTGGGTGGCAACCCAAAGAGGTTGGTGCTACGGACTGCACTATCATCTCGGGAAACAAGGAAATTGTGCGCACCAACCGGGCCCCAAAGTAGTTGTCCACATCGATGGCAAAGCGCATCGAACAGTGGCGAGTACAAAACATCCAAACCATCAAGCCAATACTCTCGGACAGATGTCAAAGAAATGTGAGATGGCGGCTGGTGTTTCCGGCTGAAAAGCTCTTTCTTAGCGGCACCAACGAGAAAAGTTTATAGTGTTTTCAGCACTTTGTTTTTGCTTCTCCTGCTGCTTGCTGTAGGTGTAGGGTTTCCTGCTGCTTGTTTTGGAAGATGAAAACCTTTTGTTTGCAGAAATAGAGTCAATCCAGGATAACCCAAGCCAGAAGTATGCAAAGAGGAGAAGATCAGGATCAAAGCATGAAGGGCTGCAGTGTAAACAGTGAAAGATGATTGGATATTCACAGAAACTGCAACTCAGGTCACAAATGAATGCATATTCACAAAGATAGCTGAAATGCTTTGGGAAAAGAGTTAGAAAACTGCCCCATGGTCACTCTCTCTCCATAGTGCCATCTCAGGAGATGTGCACTCTTTGTTTTGGGTCCCATATGTGCTGAGGTGGCAGGGCATGTGGCGATGAGGTCACTGCCATGTCACATGGGATCTTCCTACTTAGCTAGGCTGACCAGGAATTGAACCCAGGACCTCTCAAAAAGAGGTGCCCAGCCCCCTAGGGTACATACCACTAGGGCAGATAAGTATTCATGGAAAAACATAGATAAATTCATAGGCTCTACTTTGGATATGTCAGTTCTCAGTCAACTCCGGAAGAGATGTTTTACTTCACATTGAAAGGGGATTAAGGGGTCCACTCCATATCCTGCTTGGGTGTTTGGTTCCATAGGTCAAAATGTGTTATCACCACTTTTGGTGGGACCAATACTAAGATAAAAATGCATGGATGCTCAGTGCATCTCTAATACAACTAGAGTATGCCTCCAAGCAATGGAAAAGCACTTTTTCTTACTCCCCCCTTGTGCTGTGGTGGCCACCACTGTCGCATTTTAGGAAAAAGGGATTTCATCTTGGCCTTTCCTTGGTTTCCACATCTACTTTAAAATACTCATAGTCTCCCTCACACTGAAAAATGGGCGCTCACCATGGCTGGCGCTCTTTTGCTGCTTTGTTTGTAACATATCCTACAGAAGACTCAGCGCTCATGGCGCTGCCGGGGCTCCTGTGGCTTGGTTGGGTTAGTATGGGAGCATGCCAAAACATGTGCATGTGCATCCATCCCTCCAAGACGCAGCGTCGACACAACCCAAACGCAAGACACATTATACACACTCCCAGGGGTTCTCGTAAACCTGCTGGCGACCTGTGACCTGTCTTAGGGCGAAGGGAGTCTCGAAAAAATTAAATTGCCCCTTGGTGGGGTCTTGGGTTCTGCTCAGTCTCTCCAGGCTGCTGCGTTTCGCCCCGAACACGGCCTACTCAGCGAGGCTGCGCGTGGGTATCTGCAGAGGCAGGAATGGGAGAATTGTGGACGAATCCACGCAAAAACGAAGCGACGACACCAAAATCCGTCAAATGACGGCCTAGAATTTTTCCGAAACAACACACCTGAGCAGAATCCAATTGTGCATCAGAAGCACATTTTGATAGAAATTATAGTCATCTCTGGATTTTTTAAATCCAGAAATTCATACGCATAAAATGGCGGCGCGCAGGAGCGGCTCCTAGCGAAGCGCCGGAAAATGGAGAAATAATGGAATTATAAACGTATGTCTCACGTAGTTTTGAAAATGACAAGACACACATTAATAAATAAACATACAGATTCCACCCATACTAATAGAAGCCTCAAAAATTCAAGAATTCGAAAATCAATCGAAAAGACTTCAATGAATCAGGTATAAACTACAGGTATGCTCGTCTCGTATGCCGCATACACATTGCTCGTTTCGTGTCTCCGTGAACGAGTCTTGTAGCAGCGCTAATAACGATAGGACGCGATAGAGGGATTGATTAGAAAGATTGCAGATGATTAGCGGTCAGATCAGGGTGATTAGACATACACACAAGTGCATAGCAACGTTCTTCGCGTGCGCCCCTCACTTGCTCTCTCTCTCCAGCGGTAGGTAAGGTGAGTAAGCCCAGGCGGGGCCACCCCCTGGTGGAGTTCGTGATTGTGGTAGAGATGGGCAGGTGTGCCCAAAGGACTCGTGCATACTCGCGCATGCACACACGCATTAAAGGGTAGGCCACGCGAAGTGCGCACGGTAAGCCTTGTTTAGGCTACCCAGGGGCTCCTCGGTACGTTCTTTAAGAGAACCTGAGGAGTCCCTTAAAGCTTGCTTGCTTGACAAGGGTAGCTGGTCCTCCAGCGTGTTTGCGGACAGTGTATTACAGGTCACACTGAGAAGGGTATAATACCTGGAGTGTGGCTTGGTTCCTCCGCCGCAAACGCCCTTTCATTTGCCTTTGTTTTACAGGTGGGCAGGTAGGGTGATTGGTGCAGCAGCATTTTTTTATGCCCTGCTAAACAAGGGCGCAGATCACACAAACAAGTAACTCCACCTCCGCCTGTGGCAGAGCAGGGAGTCGGACTTCATCGACATCTGCGCCGTGCACGCAAGAGCACCTCTTCCCTCCAAGCCCTAGCAGGGGAAACGCGTTGTGGCGTCCCCTGTTAGGCCACAGTTGCTCAGCAGCGCTGTGTTCTCTTGTCATTTCACAGGAGGGTCGCTAGTACCCACGACACCTTGGCCTTCACAACGCCCAGTAGAGTGTGTGTGTAGGAGTGGTAGTCCTGAGTGGGGGCTTGAGCCAGTTGCACAGTGCTCGCCCACCAGGATGGTGCCACTGTAGGGTGTGTAGGACCTGTAGTGCGTGTGTCACTGTCCCACCCGTTTCCTGCAATTTTAGCAGGGTTGGTGGGCTGTGGCAGTGGTTAGGTCAGTGTTTTGGCCACATAGCAAAACGGCGTTTTCAAGCCTTCATAGCTTTTGGCCACCCCTCCCTGTAGTAGACAGATAGGTAGGGAAAACAATACCTGGATTAGTACGCTGGGTATTCCCCAAAGGTTTTGCACCAGCACAGAAATTGGGCGCTTAGGGGAGGGGAGACCCGGGGCGTACCCCGTGGCATCAATAAGCCAACCCTCCAGGTTTAGCAAGGGCGCAGACTTGGGTAGAATTAGGACACCACTTCTGCGGCTTGCTCTCAGGACCTTAGGAATAGCACACTCACACATACGCTTTGGCGGGTAAGGGTAAGGTTCAGTCCCTAGCTTTAGTCTTGGAGGCAAGCGTCTCAGCGAGCCTCAGTAACTCACCAAGGTTGTTCTCGGACAAGTAGTCAACCAGAACTGAGTTTAGGCGTCCCTCAGGTAGAACAAATGCAGAGAAGGGCTCCCAGGTGGCCTCTTCGACTCCAAACCCTTCCCAGAGGGTGAGGAAGCGCCAACCCTGGCGATAGCGGTGGCGTAGGACAGACTTCACCAGGTAGAAGCCCTCTTTAGCCATCTCCTCGGCGTTCATGTCGGGGAGTTCACCTTCAACTTCCATAGGGCTGGCAGCCCCTTGTAGGTCCAGAGCGACGATTTCCTCGTCGTTCAGCTCCCACTCCTCCCCACAGAGGTCTTCAGGATCATAGTAGCGCTTCAGGTGTTGAGCAGCGCACACCAGGGTCCCCCCTAGACGGGGAGAACACCGCACGGTGATACGGTGTCCATCCACTGATAGAATCTTGTACGGCCCGAAGTATGGGTCATCGCTGGTAGAGCGAGGCCAGGCGGGTAGTGGACTGTGGTGCACCAGCACCCAGCCCCCCTCTTGGTAGGCGGCCGGTACTCGGTGCTTGTTCTTCTTGTTCCACTGACGCTCCCTCACTCTCTGGAGCATAGCCTTGGCCTTGTCCATCTTCGCTTGTTGCTCTTGGACCCATTCACCCACAGAAGAATGGGTGTCCTCTGGATAGGGGGCATGTAGGAACCACGCCGGGCGCCCTAGGAATAGCTCATGGGGCGAGTAGCCAGTAGCAGAACTCTCTTGGGAGTTCATCATCAAGGATATGACGGGGAGTAGTCTCACCCAGTCTCTGGTGCGTTCAGTTTTGCACCATATCCTGACGTTCTCCTTCAGGACACGAATCTGTCGCTCACATAGGGGGTTGCTCGTGTGAGAGTAGGGAATCCCCGTAGACACCTGGACATTGAGGGATTCCAGGGTCCTCTTGTACCAGCCAGTATCTGAGCGTACTCGTACGTCCTCATCGGAGTTGATCTCCTTGGGCGCCCCATAGACACAAAACCACTCCTCCAGGAGTATCTTGATAGTCTCCTCCCCGGTAATGTGCTTGGTACAGGGGAACACCCTGGTAAAACTGGTCAACCCACAGGTTACCACGAGGGCGAAGTCATAGCCCCCGAACTTCGGCATCTCCGTGTAGTCCACGTATAGAACACTGTTAGCACAGTGAGGGATGGGCAGGGTCGAGTAGAGACCTCTGTCCCTGATATCCCCTGGTTTACAGGACCTGCACGGGCACTTGTCCACGATAGGCTGGAGGGTTTTCCGCAGTTGGTCGTCAGTCCACGTAGTGTGGAACCACTGCTTGAACAGCCTCAGGGTACGGTCAGCACCCACATGACCACTGGACTCATGAATCCACTTCAGCAGCGCTGGGACTCGGTCACTAGGCACCACGATGAGGTCCTCGTGCCAGAGGTAGCTCTTGTCCCTCTTCCACTGGTCTTGGTTGACGAGGAGGGGTTCAAGGCGTTTCTCCAGGCGCTTGTAGATATCCCCAAACTCCTTCAGGTACTCCGACAGTCCATCCAGGGGGCGTATCATGGTCATGTTCAGGTCCAGGTGTACGTCCATACGGCTGAACGCCTCCTTAGCCAGCGCTTCAGACCGGGCACCAATCAGGGCGTCGAAGTTGTTGCGGCTGATGTAGTCGGCACACTCGTTCTTCACTCCCTGGATATGGTGTACCGTCAGCCGTAGTTGACTGAGGTAGGTCCACCAGCGCCGTAGCTTGGCCTTCTCAGGTAGGGGACCCCTCTGGAAACTGCGGACCGGTTCTTGGTCGCATAGCCAGACCACAGGGTTACTGTCCAACAGTCGTGCTTGTGAGGATAGCACCAGCATACCCGCGAGCAGTTCCTGCTCATAGGTGGAGTAGTTCCCCCTGGCCTGGTTCCACTTCCAGTTCCAGTGGCCCAGAGGTACTAGGACCCACTTGTCGTCAGGGTAGCTGTGCTTGAGGGTTCCATCTCGGTTGAGACCTTCCGTCCCCCATTGGGAAATGGCCGAGTCGAACTCCTCCTTCTCTAGTGCTTGCCATTGGAACAACGTTCCACCACCGCCCACATTGCTGGCGTCGGTCACCAGGATAATCTCCCCTTGTGCCCTAGGCACGCCCAAGCACTTAGCGTTGGCTACCTTGTCTTTGAGCTCGTTAAACGCTTGTTGCTCTTGTGGGCCCCAGCGCCAAGTAGTACTCTTCTTGATCAAGTCCGTCAGGACGGCGCTGGTGTAGGTGAAGTTTTTGATGTGGCGGCGATAGAAGTTGCACGCCCCAATGAAACTGCGTACATCATGAAGTCCTTTCTTGGGGTCTTCGTGTCGTACCTTGGCATCCATCAGGGGTTTGGCCTTAGAGGCCGCTGGGGTCCACCACCCATAGCCAACGTCAAACCCCAAGTACTGCATGGTCTCCTGCATGAACTCACACTTCTCCAGCTTGAGTCGAGTGTGGTTCTCCTGGCAGACCGCAAAGAACTCACCGAAGAGGATTAGGTGATCCTCCTGGGTATTGGTCCCGAGGCATACATCGTCGATGTGAGCCTCCATCTGGGCACCACGGGATATGAGCTCCTGCACCTTAGGTCTCCTTCGTAGGATGAACAAGATCTTGTTCATCAGCTCTTGGAATAGAGCGGGTGCGTTAGCCACGCCAAACGGCATGACCTTCCACTTGAACACCCTCCCCTGAGGGGTGATGAAGGCCAGTAGTTCCTGTGCGTTGGGCGTCAGGTCCACTTGCCAGAATCCGCTTCGCTTGTCCATCTTGGTCTTGTAGCGGCAGGAGGCTATCTTCTCCAGGGTAGACTCCATATTGGGAATGGACCCTGAGTGGTTCAGCGTCTTCTTGTTCAGCTCTCCGTAGTCCACTACCAGCCGTTTGGCTGTAGACCCAGGTTTAGCCACCAGAAAACAGGGGCTGCAGTGTAGGGGGTAGTCCCCGTCCTTGTACTCCAGGACTAGGCCAGCGTCGATACATTCTTGTATCTGTCGCTCAATCTCGTCGGCCTGCTCTTTAGGAGCTGGATAGGGTCTCTTCTGAATCTTGTGACCCACGAACTCGGGTTTCAGCTTGAGGTCCATCTGTACCAGCTTGTCGCATGAGGCTGGAGGGGGTAGTTCTCCGAACACCTCCAGATAGGTCCTTATAAGCTTCTGTACCCGCGGGTCCAGTATCTTGATCTTGTCCTCCATGTCCTCGTCAGAGTGTAAGTTGCTTGCTCCCTGAGTAATAGACGCCGGGAGGTGGTCCTCCACCGACTCCTCGCCCGTGGTAGTATCCTTCAGCCCTTGGTAGGCATATAGAAGGTCTTGTTCAACCATCTCCGATGGACGATGGCAGCATAGGCACGCTCGAGGGGGTTCACATACACATTCCTCCGAGAGGTCGTCCTCCTCTGGGGTCCTCACATGGGCGCCCCACACGCTCTTCATGAGCTTTAGATCCACCTCCCTTTGCCAGGTGGTGATCTTCTGTTCGAGGTCCTCCTTCAATTGGGATAGGTCTCCCATACGTCCTTGCGTCAGTGGCCATGAGCTGCGGGTAGGCTTCGCGTAGCATAGCTTTTTCGCCACCAACTTCCTCTTGGAATCCACATACTCCCTGAGCCTGGATCAAGGGTCCAGCTCCTCGTCCACGGGGTCTTCCACCCTCATGGAGAGTAGGGGTTTCAGTGGGGCGACGTACTCGGCGTTCTCCACTTCCTCCACACAGGTCTGCACGAAGAAGGCGTCGTGCTCAGTTTCGTCGTCTGAGTGGATAGAGCTAGGTAGCTCAGATAGTCCACACTCAGAGACTCCATCAGTTACAGGTACATGACAGGGAGAGTTGGGGGCGTTGGTGTCAGTCACGACGTACTCATCTCCTCCGGGTGTAGTCTCAACAGCATCTTGAGGTCGTAGGCGATCCTTCAAGTCACCCAAGGCGAGTCCATCGCTTTCTCGTTGTATAGCCTGGACCAGAGTCGGGTCCAGGTCCTCCCAGGGGATAGTGGTAAGACTTCCGTCCACCACGCTGAGCATACTCCCCCATCCGGGCTTCCCAATAGGCGTCTTGCGTCCCAGAGGCACGTAGATGGCCTCATCAGGCAAACGAACAGAGCTGATAGTCAGCCTGTCCAGGAGGTTTCGCCAGTACTCGTTGCCCCCATGGGCTCCCCAATCGGGGGAACACAGGACCATACGGGAACGTTCCAAGGCCACCTTGGTCAGCACCTTCCCGAGTTCACTGAACCTGGGGTTCCCGTAGGCCATCCCGAAAGAGGGCCAGTAAAATTTGTAGCTGCAGTTCTTCCCCTTGCTGCAGTAAAGGTCCAGTACATGTTGCTTGTCGCTGGCGAACAACTCCACACTCAGGTCTTCTCGAGAGTAACCCAACTCCTTCAGACCTTGGTCTAGGACTCCCCCCAAAAGTTGATAGTCCTCAGTTTTGGAGGCCGCCATCATGTTCGAGGGCTCCTCCTTCGATAGTCTCAGGTAACTCGAGGTATGTTCCGACTGCTCCAGTGGCACAGACTCTCTGCCACTGCCGTGGTCCACGTAGAGGAGGTAGGGCGCTTGCAGCGTCAGGGATTGTATCTGGGAGTGCTGTACGAAGAAGTCAGTACCCAGTACAAAGTCGAAGGCCTCAGTGTCCATCACAAAGAATCGATGGGCGATAGTCCGGGAGTCCATAGGTACCTCCACTTCACAGTCCCCGCAGCTGTGCACCACATGTCCATCCCCCATGCGTATAGCAGCGGTGGTCATGGTGTTCTTCAGGCTCCCACAAGGTAAAATTTTCTTGGCCACTATAGATATTCTGGCGCCAGTATCCAGTACCCCCAGGTATTCACGTCCCCCTAGTCGGATACGTACCCAAAACACCAGGTCTTGGGTGCCACCAGAGCGTCCCCGTCAGAACTCCGCGGGACAGGTCACCTCGAACCCCTTGTTCCGCAATTTGCGGGCCATCCTCATGAAACGGCTCCTCTTCTTAGCGTTGCCGTCATCACCACCTTCATGCTCACGCTTGGCTCCTTGTTCTTGCTGGGCCTGCGTTTGTGAGCGTGTGGTCGGACCAGATTGCCCTCCAGAGGGCTCGAAGTTCCCCCCTGGATTAGGGTTGGGGTTGCCTCCGTTGTTGTCCTTGTTCTTGTTTTCGGGTTGGCGGTTAGCGCCTCCCCCTCGTCCACCTTGACCCTTGTCTTGACCACCTTGACCACGTCCTTTCGACTTGCCCTTGCCGGAGTCGTTGCCTTTGCCTTTGCCTCCATCTTTGCTTGAGCCTTTGCCAGGATCTTCCCCTTTAAGCTTCGCCGATAGGCGTTGCTTATGGTAGCACTCATCCTCGTAGTGCTTCCGCTTGCCGCAGAATGCACACGTGATGGTGCAGCGGTAATGATCCGGCAGCTTTGCTTTAGCGCCGGTGTTCTTCTCCTGCTGCTTCCCCTGGACTACAAAGCAGTCTCGCTGCTCGCAGTCAGAGGCGTGCTGCAGGTGGCCCTGCTCGTCTCTGGCCTCACACCAGAATAGCTCCTTCACGTTCTCCATGGTACGGGCGTGGGCGTGTCTGGGGGTAGTCCCCTGCCCAGGTCGGGACCCTTAGTTCCCTTTGCCTCCAGAACCTCCACCACCAGGACAGTAGTTGTTCAAGTGCTGGTCGCTCTCCTTCTCCAGCGCCATCTCCAGGAGCAGCACGCATAGATCCTCGTAGTGGAGGGATCTAGCCTTGCGCTCAGCCGTCAAACGGCACTCGTCCCATAGCTCCCGAGGGAGCTTGGCCACCAACCAGAATAGCAGGTCGTCGCTGCTGTAGGAGCCGGGCGTCAGTCGTCCAGCCCAGTGATCCAGATCAGCCAACAGCTCAGATACCCTGCCAGGCTTGGGGTTGTTGGGCAGCACGGGTAGGTTCTGGATCTCGACCCTGATGGAGAGGTCGGTTTCGTAGGTAGGGTACTGCCTCTCCAGGGCAACCAACACATCGGCAAAGGTGGCGGAGTTAGTCACGATCTGCCTGACCTGCTTCTCCAGGTACTTGGTCCTGCAGCACTGCAGGAGCAGATCGCACTTCACTCGCCCACTCGCGTGGGTTTGGCCGGTCAGTCGTAGGAACCGGCCAAAGTTCTCAGCGAACTCGCTGAGGTCCTTGCCTGTGAACTCAGGCAGGTTCACCACTATCTTGGAGGTGGCAATAGCCTTCGCCTCCTGAGCTCGGCGTCCTTCAGGGCGTCGGGTCTTCTTCTTCTTCTTCTTCTTCTTCTTACCCTTGGGGTCCTTGGGGTCCTCAGGGTCATCGTCATCTGAGGGCGAAGAAGAATCCATCGACGGCGGCTCGTCATCGGAGGGGTCTCCGCCTAGATCACTGGAGCCATAAGGCTCCACGTCCACCATAGCCCTTAAGGCTGTCAGCCCCAGCCGGTCCAGCTGGGCCCTCGTCGAGTTCGTCACGTGGCTGTAGGGCGGCTGGGCCGTTCTCGGCACGAAGGGACTTCTCGGAATAGCTGCAGGCGTCGGCATCGGTCTGCTCCTCAGGCTCCCCAGGGTATTTGTCAACCCTGCCGTCAGGTGGTTAGCCTGTACTCGGTGAGGTGACATTCCCACCGAGATAGGTGACGTTTGGGGCGGGATCATCAGGGGCTCCAGCTTCTCTCGGATCTCTTGTGTGAGGTCGCCCACGATTTTTGAAGTGGCTCCTCGGAGCACCTCGTTGATCTCCGACCGCGTCAGGGACCTGTTGGAGGATCTTCCCGATCTTCTACTCCTGCCACCCAGAGATTCGGGTCCTCTCCTCAACCCACTCAAGGGTGCATACCCAGGTGCATACCCAGGAGCATACTCAGGAACATCCACATAGGTTCCAGTAGCGTGTAGTGGATGGGGATAATCAGCTGCATACCATCGCGGCGCAGAGCTGGAAGCCACCGGCTCACTGGCAGTAGTTGCCTCATGGAGCGCAGTGGTAGGTGGGCCCATACCATAGGCGGGGTAGGGAGGCATGCCAGTAAAGCCTGTGCCCTCTGCCATAGGCGGGTTGGTTGTGGAAGTGGATGTTGCAGCGGCTGGGAGTGTGGTGGTTATAGGAGAGGGTGATGCGTGGAGGCCAGAAGCGCTTGGTGCGCCTTCGAAGGTAGGGTCTTGCGTCAGGTCTTGCCCTTGTTCCTCTCCTTCGTCTGCTTCTTCTCCAGCATCCTTCTCGCTCTCTCCTCTCTTCCTCTTCACAGGCTGAGAGACCACGACCACCTCCTCGACAGACAGGGCCCCGAAGGCCGTCTGGAGTCCATCCAGGGAGTCCTCAGCCGCATCCACTGGCCCATGTAAGGGCTCCGCCGAAGGGACAGCGCCAGTTGCCGGCCTTGCCGGTGCCTCAGGCGCTGGCGCTGTCTTCACGTCAGCGTCCTCCTCTCTTGGATCGATCTTCTTTCACCCTTCTGCTTATATTTGCCCGTACTCGGCGCACTGGATGTACGGCACGGGTTTGCTGCCGGTGCGCAGAGACAGTCTGCCCTTTGCTACCAGAAAAGTTTATAGTGTTTTCAGCACTGTGTTTTTGCTTCTCCTGCTGCTTGCTGTAGGTGTAGGGTTTCCTGCTGCTTGTTTTGGAAGATGAAAGCCTTTTGTTTGCAGAAATAGAGTCAATCCAGGATAACCCAAGCCAGAAGTATGCAAAGAGGAGAAGATCAGGATCAAAGCATGAAGGGCTGCAGTGTAAACAGTGAAAGATGATTGGATATTCACAGAAACTGCAACTCAGGTCACAAATGAATGCATATTCACAAAGATAGCTGAAATGTTTTGGGAAAAGAGTTAGAAAACTGCCCCATGGTCACTCTCTCTCCATAGTGCCATCTCAGGACATGTGCACTCTTTGTTTTGGGTCCCATATGTGCTGAGGTGGCAGGGCATGTGGCGATGAGGTCACTGCCATGTCACATGGGATCTTCCTACTTAGCTAGGCTGACCAGGAATTGAACCCAGGATCTCTCAAAAAGAGGTGCCTAGCCCCCTAGGGTACATACCACTAGGGCAGATAAGTATTCATGGAAAAACATAGATAAATTCATAGGCTCTACTTTGGATATGTCAGTTCTCAGTCAACTCCGGAAAAGATGTTTCACTTCACATTGAAAGGGGATTAAGGGGTCCACTCCATATCCTGCTTGGGTGTTTGGTTCCATAGGTCAAAATGTGTTATCACCACTTTTGGTGGGACCAATACTAAGATAAAAATGCATGGATGCTCAGTGCAATTCTAATACAACTAGAGTATGCCTCCAAGCAATGGAAAAGCACTTTTTCTTACGCAACGACCCCCCGCGATCGAGGATGTGAAGCTTTGGCATGTTGCTTCTCCGGTGTATTGGCGTGTCCACCGACAATGCCCTTGTCGCGTTGCGACTCTGGCGTGTTCCTTGTACCTCCAGTAGAACCCTTGGCAGCTTGTGCCGCAGAGGTGTTCCTTGCACCTCCAGTAGAACCCTTGGCGGCTTGTGCCGCAGAGGTGTTCCTTGCACCTCCAGTAGAACCCTTGGCAGCTTGTGCCGCAGAGGTGTTCCTTGTACCTCCAGTAGAACCCTTGGCAGCTTGTGCCGCAGAGGTGTTCCTTTCACCCTTGGCAGCTTGTGCCGCAGAGGTGTTTCTTGCACCCTTCGCAGCTTGTGCCGCAGGGGTGTTCCTTGCACTCTTGGCAGCTTGTGCCGCAGAGGTGTTCCTTGCACCCTTGGCAGCTTGTGCTTGTGAGGTGTTCCTTGCACCCTTGGCGGCTTGCGCTTGTGCCGTGTTAAGACTTGCCATGGATGATGATTGCAGTCCACGCTTCGCTCGCTTGTTCAACCGCTTCATGAGAGTGTGCCGCATACTAGCATGGCGACGGCGAATGGTCGGTGGCGCAATTTGGGGGTGCTGCACAATGAAGTCCCCAACATCGAAGTCTACGTCGGCTTCCAAACATTGTTGCAACTCTTGTTCCCAGCGATTGGACATGGAGAGTATGAACGTAACTCGGTTAAGAGTACACGTATATTCCAAATCCAACCGCGAAGAACAGAGCACACAATGAAAAAAAAGGGTCCTGTAGCAGAAGAAGTAGAGGGAAATGCAAATGTATTGGTACAATGCACATCTCACAAAGCAGCACCACAGTACCCATGTTCCATGTCCCATTTCCCACTATCCCATGCCATGATGCCACAATCATGACCTACATGGTGTCACATTCATTACCTATTATGCTCGCCATGGTCCCATGTCCCTTGTCCCAAAATCCCATGATCCACCAATCATCACCTACATGATGCCACAATCATTACTTACTATGGTCCCCTGTCCCGCCTGCAACCCTTGTTACCAGCAATTGGATTGGACATGGAGGGTATGAACGTAACTCGATTAAGAGTACACGTATACTCCAAATTCAACCGCGCAGAACAGAGCACACAATGAATGAGAAGGGTCCCGCAGCAGAAGAGGTAGAGGGAAAAAGTAACTAGGCTCTAGGATAGCCACCATACCATACCATCAGCACGCAACAAACGACTTTTGTATAGCGCCTCGTCTTGCAGAATCTGGCGCTCACAGCATGGATGGTTTGATCAACCCGGATTTTTTGATGAAAGAACCTAGTGCACAAGTTCAGCACGCAACAAACGACTTTTGTATAGCGCCTCGTCTTGCGGAATCTGGCGCTCATAGCATGGAGGATTTGATCACCTTGAACTTTTCGATGAAAGGACCTAGTGCACAAGTTCAGCACGCAACAAACGACTTTTGTATAGCGCCTCGTCTTGCGGAATCTGGCGCTCACCGCATGTATGGACTTTTCGATGAAAGACCCTAGTGCACAAGTTCAGCACGCAACAAACGACTTTTGTATAGCGCCTCGTCTTGCGGAATCTGGCGCTCATAGCATGGAGGATTTGATCACCCTGAACTTTTCGATGAAAGAACCTAGTGCACAAATTCAGCACGCAACAAACCACTTTTGTATAGCGCCTCGCCTTGCGGAATCTGGCGCTCATAGCATGGAGGATTTGATCACCTTGAACTTTTCGATGAAAGAACTTAGTGCACAAGTTCAGCACGCAACAAACGACTTTTGTATAGCGCCTCGTCTTGCGGAATCTGGCGCTCACAGAATGGATGGACTTTTCGATGAAAGAACCTAGTGCACAAATTCAGCACGCAACAACCGACTTTTGTATAGCGCCTCGTCTTCTGGAATCTGGCGCTCATAGCATGGAAGATTTGATCACCTTGAACGTTTCGATGAAAGAACCTAGTGCACAAGTTCAGCACGCAACAAACGACTTTTGTATAGCGCCTCGTCTTGCGGAATCTGGCGCTCACAGCATGGATGGACTTTTCGATGAAAGACCCTAGTCCACAAGTTCAGCACGCAACAAACGACTTTTGTATAGCGCCTCGTCTTGCGGAATCTGGCGCTCATAGCCTCGAGGATTTGATCACCCTGAACTTTTCGATGAAAGAACCTAGTGCACAAATTCAGCACGCAACAAACGACTTTTGTATGGCGCCTCGCCTTGCGGCATCTGGCGCTCATAGCATGGAGGATTTGATCACCTTGAACTTGTCGATGAAAGAACTTAGTGGACAAGTTCAGCACGCAACAAACGACTTTTGTATAGCGCCTCGTCTTGCGGAATCTGGCGCTCACCGAATGGATGGACTTTTCGATGAAAGAACCTAGTGCACAAATCCAGCACGCAACAACCGACTTTTGTATAGCGCCTCGTCTTGCGGAATCTGGCGCTCATAGCATGGAGGATTTGATCACCCGGAATTTTTCGATGAAAGAACCTAGTGCACAAATTCAGCACGCAACAAACGACTTTTGTATAGCGCCTCGTCTGGCGGAATCTGGCGCTCACAGCATGGATGGACTTTTCGATGAAAGACCCTAGTGCACAAGTTCAGCACGCAACAAACGACTTTTGTATAGCGCCTCGTCTTGCGGAATCTGGCGCTCATAGCATGGAGGATTTGATCACCCTGAACGTTTCGATGAAAGAACCTAGTGCACAAATTCAGCACGCAACAAACGACTTTTGTATAGCGCCTCGCCTTGCGGAATCTGGCGCTCATAGCATGGAGGATTTGATCACCTTGAACTTTTCGATGAAAGAACTTAGTGCACAAGTTCAGCATGCAACAAACGACTTTTGTATAGCGCCTCGTCTTGCGGAATCTGGCGCTCACAGAATGGATGCACTTTTCGATGAAAGAACCTAGTGCACAAATTCAGCACGCAACAACCGACTTTTGTATAGCGCCTCGTCTTGCGGAATCTGGCGCTCATAGCATGGAGGATTTGATCACCCTGAACTTTTCGATGAAAGAACCTAGTGCACAAATTCAGCACGCAACAAACCACTTTTGTATAGCGCCTCGTCTTGCGGAATCTGGCGCTCATAGCATGGAAGATTTGATCACCTTGAACTTTTCGATGAAAGAACCTAGTGCACAAGTTCAGCACGCAACAAACGACTTTTGTATAGCGCCTCGTCTTGCGGAATCTGGCGCTCACGGCATGGATGGACTTTTCGATGAAAGAACCTAGTGCACAGATTCAGCACGCAACAACCGACTTTTGTATAGCGCCTCGTCTTGCGGAATCTGGCGCTCACAGCATGGAGGATTTGATCACCCTGAACCTTTCGACGAAAGAACCTAGTGCACAAATTCAGCACGCAACAAACGTCTTTTGTATAGCGCCTCGTCTTGCGGAATCTGGCGCTCATAGCATGGAGGATTTGATCACCCTGAACTTTTCGACGAAAGAACCTAGTGCACAAATTCAGCACGCAACAAACGACTTTTGTATAGCGCCTCGTCTTGCGGAATCTGGCGCTCGTAGCATGGAGGATTTGATCACCTTGAACTTTTCGATGAAAGAACCTAGTGCACAAGTTCAGCACGCAACAAACGACTTTTGTATAGCGCCTCGTCTTGCGGAATCTGGCGCTCACAGCATGGACGGTTTGATCACCCCAGACCCTTTGATGGTAGCCATTTTCCATGTGCCAAAATGCATCACCGAGGGCTCAAAATGGGCTAAAAACACTTGTTTGAGCATCCAAAATGGTCTAGGATCACTTTTGGAAAAACGCGTTTTTGACCCATTTTTGACCCATTTTTGGTCTCAAAAGGGCCCATTTTCAAGGCATTTTCAGATTTTCCGTGGCCCAAAACACGCCACCACGGGCTCAAAACGGGCTAAAAACACTTGTTTGAGCATCATAAATGGTCCAGGATCATTTTTGGAAAAATGCGTTTTTGACCCATTTTGGACCCATTGTTGGTCTCAAAACGGCCCATTTTCAAGGCATTTTGGGATTTTCCATGGCCCAAAACGCGCCACCACGGGCTCAAAACGGCCTAGAAACACGTGTTTGAGCATCCCAAGTGGTCTAGGAACAACTTTGGAAAAAATGATTTTTTTCGCCCTGGGGACCCTGGTGGACCACCGTTGGCCCCCACTGTGACTGGGCTGGCCGGCCCTCCGGCTGCACCAAGTGACCAGTGGTACGGGGGTCTACGTGTCTCGTTGGGCCATTCTGAGGCTTGGAAACCATAAAAGGTGGGGGGTTGCGGGTGGACTAGGTGCCCTCGGAATTCGTTTTTGAGCCACATAGCCCAAGATACGGCTCGTTCTTGGTTTCGGGGTGCTGGTGCACATTGTGCAGTTTTTGGGGGTTTTTGGCGCCTTTTTGGGCCGTTTCT
Source organism: Eutreptiella sp. 'Long Island Sound 2002' (assembly GCA_964036045.1). Taxonomy (NCBI): domain Eukaryota; phylum Euglenozoa; class Euglenophyceae; order Eutreptiales; family Eutreptiaceae; genus Eutreptiella; species Eutreptiella sp. 'Long Island Sound 2002'. The sequence continues at coordinate 847,936 of OZ038382.1, forward strand.
CAGACATATCGTGGAGTTAGAGGGCACCAAAAGTCCCTTGGTCACGAGAAAGTCAAGACGCACGTGGCGTGTAGCAGCCGTTTGCCTTCGTTTGGTTGTTTTGAAGCCTTACCAGGGCTGTTTTGGGCGAAAAATGGCTGTTTTTGGCCCAAAACTGCGCAGATTTGGCAGGGCACCTCCCGACTTGGCGCCACCGCCGCGGGCCGCCACCGGTGAGTTTTCAGCTCAAAAATTGGATTTGGCAAGGCCACCACCTGGGCTCCAAGATGGCCACATTGGCGATTGATCCGAAGCGTTGGGAGGGAGCAATGGCCAAAACGACAAGGAGACGTGTTGTTGTTGTTGTTGCTTGCTTGCTTGCTTGTTAGCTAGATTTAAGGGGAGAGGGGTGTAGTAATATATATATATATATATATATATATATATATATATATATATATATATATATATATATATATATATATATATATATATATATATATATATATATATATGTATTGAAGCGGTACCCAGAACCCCATGGCACGGTTACGGCATGCAACCGGTCTCCGGTCCACTAACCCCATGTACGGAAGGGAAGACTGGTCTCCGGTGCCGTGAAGCCCCGCATCGGCAACCGATGCACTGCCAGCGGAGATTTGTATATCAGAATATCAGGAATCAACAGGGTTTTATTTTCATATTGTTTCCGTCAATTTTTACGCTTCTGTTCTGATACTCACTGTTTTGACTGCTGGCGGTTGGATCGCGACTTTACCGTAACCGCCAGTTTAACTGTTTATAATGGAAATTTTAACGCAATCCGTCACGAAGGCTCCAAAGCCTTCAGGAACTGCATGGACGCTTCCGCAATTTTCACATCTTACACTCGCAACCTTAATCCGAATTTTTCAGGATGTCGAAATCGGATTTTCGACTTCGACATCCCCGCACTTGATTTGACCTCTTTCGAGTGGACCTACGTGCTTCCCTATGCACGAATCAACTTTACTTTTATCTTGCCCTCCATTTGACTCAGAGATATGGGCAAAACAAAGTTGATTCGTGAGGCCACTTGTAAGGGTCATATCTCGTGCCGCTTGCGAGGAATGACAATAAGGAAACGTGGGATGTATTCACAATACTCCCGACGTAATTTAGGAAGCTTTAAATGCCTTGCGTTTCCACACGTGCGCGCTAGTGTAATGGATCATGGTCAAGAGGGTAGAGTTTGCGTTATAACTCTTTGGCCATGACATTGCGTGCGTCAAGATAACTCTCGAGTGTAGCGCGCAAGTGTTGGTGTTGTATAGGAACTCTCCTTGAAATCCTATGAGCGATTGACACAAAGTTATGCCCTTGGAGGGGCATGACATATCGTGGGGGGAGCTACCTTTTGGGCAATATGTGGTATGTGCCATGTGTTGTATTGCGTGCCCATTTGGCGGGTCCATCGCTCCAAGACAAACCCGCCGATGGACCTCATATTGTGCAAGCCCCTTCTCCATACTCCCTACGATCAAAAGCAAACCTAGCCTTCGTGAAGGGAAGCTTGTGTGGTGATCCCGAAGCGATGCGTTGGGAGCAAGGCATGTGTTTTGCAATTTTCCATAATTTCATGTGCCCACTTGGGAAGTAGCGCTCGTAACCTTTCAAGGCGCCCCAAGTGGAGCACATATGTGGGATCGAAGGTCATTGGTGTCAAGTCATTGTGTTTAGAAGGATTAAGTGATTGCACGATCCAAGCCGAAGATATTATAATATAATTGTGCACCTTTCAAGGCACTTTTGTGTGTGCTTGTGCCAATTTTGCCGTTTTTGGCCCGTCATGATGTCAAGTGGCGACCGTGTATCTCAACGTTGCGCTCAATTGACATCATGACCCAAGTATGTTATGAGGGTACATACTTCCGATCCCAACATATCTTGGACCCGGCGAATAACTCCTCTTAGGCTTGGCATACCGTGGCCGCCATGTTGGCGATTTGGGACTATCCCAAATCATGGGCTCACTTGGCGACCCTGCCATTCCCAATACCGGAGGAGTTGGGCGACGCCCAAAAGATATGTTGGACACATATGACTTGATACCAATCCTATGGCACACTCCGGTCCGAGTCGGGCATGTGCCTCATTTGCCCCAACCATGAGTGTGCACATTTTTGGCCATTTTGAGCAATTTTCCACTTTTGCTGCCCGCCGTGCACCATGTTCTAACCTTCGTGCACGCCGGACGCTTGGACCAATGGACCATATATGACATGGGTGATATGGGCATTGGTCCCCATGGTTCACACACCACGTGGGCGAAGCGGAGCCACCTTCGTTAAGGCGCTAGCCTAAAGTGAGTGTGGGCAATTTTGCCATTTTTGCATTTGTGGACCCAATTGGGATTGTCACCACGCCAAGTGGCATGGAGATCATTGAGAGCCAAAGGCATGGGAGTCTCTGTTGGACTCCCGGTGGATTGCGTATGGAATGGCGAATCCGATCTCCAAGCCGGCGTGGAGATACACTATTGGGAGCACACCAAATTTTGGCCCATTTCAAGCAGCCAAAATGACCCAATTTTGGGACCCCAATTTCCCCCTTCCGTGTGGTCAATTGGCGGCCCCATTTCTCTAAGCCCATTAGGAGCCCGGACCTAAATCCAAGTTGTACACTCAGATATAAGTCCTAGGTCCTGCCTCCTACCCTGTGGGCCATTGGCCTTACCTTGGCCGAGCGAGCCACGCGTGGGAATGACGCCAATTTTGGTGATTTTGGCATCATGACCCCACTTGACTCATCCGTGTTGCCCTGATGCCGGGACCTCAGAGGGAACCAGGTTGGGTGAGGGCTCCAGAAAGTTCGTACTCGAAGAGCATAGGGTCAGTTGCCTCGTCCCTACCTCTGGCGGGTCTGGACAAGGGATCAATTTGGGGATTTTTGAGTTAATTTCAGTTTGGGCTGAAACAGCCCATTTTCAGCTACCAACTCCTAAGGGATGATGGCGGGGTCATATCTCTGGCTCAGAGGGGAGTTGGGACCTGCCGTTTAGGGAGCATAAGGAGCCACCGTGGGTTGGCCTTGGAACCCATTGGTTCCCAGGAACTCGCCTGTGGCTGTGCGGGACACCTCCCCCATTGGCAGGGTTTCAGGGTCCGGACTGAGCAGGGCATGGGTTGTGTTTGAGCCCCCGCCCCCACCAGCCACTGAGAGGGTCGGACCTGGGATTGGGATATGAGTTGGGACTGAGTGTCTATTGTCCCTTGATGCCCTTACCCCAGTCCAGTCTTAACCCCATGTGTACATATCCTGATGTGTTGCTGTACATACTTTCGTTCCCTCATTTCAGAGTGGCAAGGATTCTGAAACGCTTTGTCACATGACATGAGCGCATTGATGCCCCTGTGAGCGTAGTGCTTTGCCTGCCTGCTCACTTGCGCGTGTCCCGCAGCGTCCCGTGGCCGGCCCCCCACGGGAACGCGTCAAAAGGGTTTCACCGCCGCGGGGTTACCCAGCCCTCGCGTGCCACTCGGGGCCACCAACCCCGAGCAGCGCGGCGCAGCTCGCAGCTCGCAGCGCAGCGCAGCGTCTCGCAGCCCAGCGCAGCGGCTCGCAGCGCCACTCAGCGACAGCGCCGAGTTCGTCACGGAGCCCGCAGCGCCGTCCAGAGCATCGCCCTGACCGCGCAGCAACCGTGAAAGAGGTGCACAGACCAGGACTCCTGCATCAGCCCCATCGGCGGACCCGGAGTCCCATCGGCCGACCAGCAAGGCCGCGTCAACCACCTCCACAACCACCGGCTGACCAGCACCAGCCGCACTTCCAATCCAGTGCTGCAGCACCCGCCTCAACAACCACAACCAGTTCGTTGAGTTGAACGAGTGCACATCAAGCACCTCAAGACCAACTATGCCCCCGCTGCCATGGTGAATTGGCAAGAAGCGGGCAGAACGTGGCCGCGTCCCCACCCCCATGCAGCACGCCTGCTGCGTGGGTTGGTTTGGGACCAGCACTACCGCCACAGCCACCCCCAGTGCGAAGGCGGCATGCCCAGGAGCTTCGAGCTCCGCACGGACATCGCCCCCGACCGCCTGCAGGCCGTGGAGGACTGGCTGCGGGCAGAAGGGTACGAGTACCGCCACCAGCAGAGGCGCTGGAGGACGTGGACCCGGCCGGACAGGCCCGGCGAAGGCCTGCGTCCCGACGGGATTGAGGAGGACGAGGAGCCCAACGTGTACCCGTCGGGCGCCTCGATCAATGTCTCCCTGCCGGACATGGTCGAGAAGAGCTTCCTGGAACCGGGGAGCGAGCGCAGGCTGCAGGGCAGCAGCAGCGCGTCTCCGGGGAAGGAGAAGCGGTCCGCCGGGGACAAGAAGCGGGACCGGAAGTGGCGGGAGTACCAGGAGTCCCTGGCCACCGAAGCCGCCCAAGGCGCCAAGGGCGGAACCCCAGCCCCCAGTCCCCAACGGGCCAATGGTGGTCATCACCCCGGCTCCACCACCCTTGGCGACTACATCCGAGTCGCCAGGCAGACCAAGGCCAAGCCCCGTCCGCTGCTCCTGAGGCCCCAGCAGGCCCCAGCAGGCCCCAGCAGCGACGTGGAGTCGGCCCACCGCCGGAGGATGCCGGCCGACCAGGCCAGGTCCAGCAGCAGCGCCGCTCCCGCCCAAAGGGACGTGGCGCGCGCCTGTGAGCGCGTCTGTGGGGCGCCCTGCAACCTTCGGGTTGCCCGGCAACGGGCCACGCAGCAGAACGCTGCCGTGGAGGGCACCGTCGGCATCGCCCATGAGGAGGCCACCGAGTGGGGCAGAGGCATGGACTACCACGCCTCGAAAGTGGCAGCCATCGCGGCCGGTCTCACGGCTGCGGCCGCCCATGAGGCAGTGGCTGCCCGGATCAGGGCAACCGACGAGGAAGCCCGCCGGACGCAGGAGGCCATTGCCTGCAAGGAGGCCGAGGTGAAGGCGCTGGAAGAGGCGCTTGCCCAAGAGAGGGCAAAGAAGGAGGCGGAGGAAAGGGCCCACGCCGAAGCAAGGGCTAAGGCCCAGGAGGACGCCGCCAAGAAGGAAGCCATCGAGGCCGCGCGACGGAAGGTCGCTGAGGAGAAGGCCAAGACGGAGGCGGAGCTGGCAGCGTTGGAAGCGCAGAGGGCGCGGCTGCAGCAGGCCCGGGAAGCCGAGGCGGCTCGTGCTCGGGAGGAAGCCGAAGCGCGAGCTGCCGCAGTCACCGCCGCCGCAATGGAGGAGGCAGAGGCCAAACTCCGCCGCGAGACTCCCCCGGGAGGATCACGAGTGGAGACCCTTCGAAAGCTTTTCGAAGGGGACGCCTCCTCCAGGATGACGCTGGATGAGGCGGACACGGGCAGCAGTGGGAGCAGTGGCACCACCGCCCGTCGACGGATGAAAGGGCAAGGGGAAGACCCCCGAGAGGCCGCGGAGGCCAGCGGGTGGACACCCCCACGACAGTGACCCCTTCTTCACCGCCAGTGACGGGGATGAACGAGGCCGCCGACATCGCCAAGTGGTGGCTTGGACGGGCAGAGGAGGCGGAGACGTCCCCATGGAACCGGAAGGTGAGGATGAGGATCTCCCTCCTCCCTACCGGAGCTCGGACCCTTCCGAGACCGAGACGCCCGGGTGGGGCGACATGGACGAGGATGACGACATGGACTTCGGCATCACCAGGAAGCGCCCATCCTCGGACCCACCGAGGCGACCCGGCGGAGACCCACCGGGACCCCCTGGCGGAGGACCATCAGGACCCCCTGGAGGACGCCCACCAAGTGGACCCCCTGGAGGCGGACCACCGGGGGGGGGAGGACCCCCTGGACCGGGCGGACCCGGCGGAGGCCCTCCTGGAGGACCCCCTGGGGACCCCGACGACCCACCAGGGAACGGCGACCCGGATACCACCTGGCAGTGGATTGTCTACCTCCGCAGGAGAGTCCAGTTGCTCGAGCTGGAGGTAGACACGGGCAAGTGCGAGATGGCTCGCATCTCCAGGGTCGCCGCGCGCTCGCAGAAGGAGCTGGACATCGCCAGGGCCGAGACCAAGTCGCTGACCAACGTCGTCAGCGGCCTGCAGGAGAGGCTGGACGCGCTGGAAGCCCGTGGGAGCGTCGGCAGCGACCACCCACCCCTGGAGTCTGGCTCGTCGGACGACGGCTGGGGACCCGGACCAGGTCCAGGCAGACCCCACGCCCCCGGCAGAGCCCCCAGGAGTCGCCCCAGCGCCAGTGCCCCCTCTCTCACCGCCCCCTCTCACCACAGCGCGGGCCGCCGCGACGAGCGCGTGCCGCCCGGCAGTGGCAGTGAGGAATGGCGTGATGATCCGCTCAGCGCGGAGTACCGCAACCGCCGTGCTCCACCGCGGACGCCTGTACGCCCCCGACGCCCGGCACCAGCCCCGGTGCCAATCCCGATGGCTGGAGGACGTTATGGTGGACTCAGGGACGAGGTCCCCAGAGGAGACGTGGAGTGGGATGTCGGCGAAGATGAGGACCTGGACCTGGACCTGGAGGAGTTCGACATCAGCCTGCCGCGTGGTGTACGACGGGAGGCCGCTGAACGCAGCCGCCGGCGCCGTGATGAGGATGCGTACATGGATGCAGTACGGCGTGAACATTTTGGTTCAGCGTACGTGGAGGAACCGCGGCGTAGCCACAGGGGTTCCATGGAGGAGATGGACGTGGCGGCTGTGGGAGTCCGTGGGCGAGGCCGATGGGAACCTCGGTCGACCTCGCGGCCGGCGTTCATGGTCTCTAAGGCCGCGGATGCCGCCGTGTGGGAAGACTTGAAGGACATCAAGCCCCCCATGTACGACGGCAACCCCCTCAACCTCGACCGCTTCTTGGAGAAGCTGGACGATTGGGGGCTGGCCGTCACTGAAGACCTGCCTCCCGCTGATGCGGAGAAGTATGTCTTCAAACGGTTCAGGTACCGCCTGCCGGAAGTGCTCGGCGAGCTATACTTCGTGGCGACCAAGGAGGGGAGAATCAAGACCCTCAAGGAAGCCAAGAAGTGGCTCAACGAGCAGGAGCGGGTGGACGCTCCGCAGGTGGCTGCCAAGCGCTGGAAGTCCATCAAGCTTGAGCATGATGGACGGGAGATCCGCCTACGAGATTGGCGAGACTTCCGAGGGAAATACACCCTCTTCCGCCGCAATGTGGAGGATTGGAACGAGGGTGACGAGCAGGCTCGCCTGCTCTCCATGCTGCCGGAAGCATGGATCAAGAGGGTCACCAAGGAGGAATCCAAGCGGGCCAAGTCCAACCACACGGTCAAGATGATGCTCCCCAAAGAGTATCATACGAACGTGGTGGCTTGGGCGAAGAAGCACGTGGCCCGGGATGTCAAACGGCACTCCCTGCGGAACGCACTCCTCATCACCGTCTCGGGCGATCGCGAGAAGACCGCGATGTGGCGCCTTGACGAGTGTGAGTTGAGCGGCCAGATCATCCGTCTGCAGCCCATCCCGGCGCGGATGAGCTGCGACGAGATCCTGGAGTGGGTTGGCGAGGAAGTACTCAAGGAGTACCGAAACCTCCACCACATCCGCGGGTTGAGGCCCGGCGACCGCGACGTCAACTACGTTGGCGAGGGACCTGGCGGGGAAGCTGCCATGGACCCAGCGGGAGCCGGCGGCGAAGAGACTCTCGTCGACGATGACGACGACGATGAGCCCGCCGAAGTGGCCGTGTGTGCCTTCGTGGCCAAGAACCTGAGCGCGGGGAGCAACCCGGGAAACTGGAAGCCCCTGCAGCAGGGTTGGAGGAAGCAGGAGAAGAGGGACCCTCGCCGCATTGGCGACCCTCCGCTGTCCTTTGGGGAGTTCATACGGGCTCACCCTCAGGGCTGTTTCGTGTGTTATGGGAGGAAGCGAGGCTTCAACCATGACCACCGAACATGCCCCATCCACAAGGCCGACACGGAGGCTTACAAGAAGGCGCACGGGTCGAAGAAGCGTGCGCCCGCGGGTATCCGGGAAGCCAAGGTGGAGGTGGACAGGGACGAGCTCTCCAAGCTGGTGTCGCAGGGGACCGAGTTGGCCAAGGAGATCCAGGAGATCAAGAGGAACTGGGTCCCCAGGTCGGACAACAAGAACAAGGAGAACAACCAGAACAACCAGAACAAGGACAAGGACAAGAAGCCTACTCGTAGTGAGAGGAGGAAGAAGGGCGTCAACGACGTTGAGGCCGAGGAGAACACCCCCTCTTCCACAACCGACGCCCCCTAGCGGAGCCCCTGCAGCCAGGGGCCCCAGCTAGGGCGGTCGCAGGATGGTGACGTGGGAAGCGCCGAACCATCCCAGTCGGGAGTCGATAAGCACAAGGGGACTGCAGCGGGCGGAAGGCCCGGTCCGGCGCCCAGTCGCGGAGGCGGGGTGAGGGCAAGTGAAGGCACGAACCCTTGCACCCGTCCGTCCTTCGCGACCAAGAATGTGTTTGATGTACTACAGGATCTATCCGAGAGTATCGGAGGATCACCCGGACCGCAGCTGGAAGCTGCAGATGGGAAGCCTGAGCCCATTGTCCACGACCTGCACCAGTCGTTTGTGGAGCTTCTGGAACGGCCGGAGATCCTGAGTTTGCACGCCGTGCGCCGTGTCGGTCGCGAGCGGCAGTTGCATCTTAAGGTCCGTGCCCTATGCGGGGAAGTGGAAAAGGTTTTCGACGTGTTGGTCGACACGGGAGCTCAAGTCAGCTTGGTCAAGGCTGGCCTACTTCCACCAGAGTGTCTGACCGACAGTCGGAAGCCTGTCAGGCTGAAGGTGGCGAACGGCCAGTACATGGTGGGAGGCACGAAGGAAGCGGCCATTGGGCTGCAGTTCGTGAACCATCGTGAGCTGAGCCGCCCAGACCTCGGCAAGGAAATCCTCCTGCACGGTCGCTTCTACGAGGCCGAGATGGACTGGGACATGATCGTCGGGTACAACCTCATGATGGAGACGGACTCCGGCGTCCTCCCGGCCCAGGCCTCCATGACCCTGTACCAGGACGACCAACTCTCGTGGCTTTCGTCACCTGAGCACCATGTGGAATGCCAATAGATCCACCCCGAACGCGATCAGCTCGAAGTAGCCGCACTGGGCACTGAGCCAACTGGGCCAGCAAACCAGGAGTACGGCGTAAGGCCGGAAGTGGCGAGCCGAGTGGTCGCGGACCTGGGGGCTTCGGATCTGGCCCTGGATGCGTTCTCTTCAGAAACCTCCGCCCATCTGCGGGTGTGTGAGAAGTACTGGAGCGCACAGGACTCCGCGTGGAAGAAGCACTGGGGTCCGCATCAGGGATTGATGTGGATCCCTTGCCCCCGTTGGGACATTCCGAGAGCGATAGCGAAGATTCGCAAGGACCGCTCCAAGGCAGTGCTGGCTGTTCCTATGGGATGCACCGAGGAGGAAAGTACCCGACATTGGGTAGCCTCATTGGGCAACATGACCTTAAACAAGGTCGTCCTACCGGCTGGAGAGAGTGTCTATCAGGACGCTAAGGGACAGCCCATGCCACCCCAGAGATGGCCAACAGAATTCCACTATGTGGATGGGGGCCTTGATCAGGCCGACGCCGCGGACTTCGTGTGTGTCAACCGCATCATAGCAGAGCCCTGGCGGCAATGCTTTGCGGTTCCCCCTGTTGACATCGAAGAATCGGAATCGGAAGACCCCCTCACTGAAGAGGAATGGGATCTGGTTCAGGGGTATATGGATCAGCCCTTTCACGACTGGGGAAACCAGCGTGAGGGCAAAGGCCAGGACAAAGCCTGGTGGGAAGTGGACTCAATCGTCTCCGGTTCCTATGACGGGAATACCTTCGTACAGAGGGTGCTGGATCACATGTCCAGCCAAGACGAGCCGCCTGGCGGTAACCCACCCACCTACGGCGATCTGTTCCGAGGCAAGACCAGAGATGGCCCTTTGGGCCACCTGGGAAGACCACCTGAGCCGACAGCGAGCGGAGTAGCTACCCCTCAAGTAAGCTCCGTGGTTCAAGTGCCCGGAAAAGCCAAGGCGGAGTCCGATGACTGCCCCAAGATCCAGGCGTTGAGGGCCAGGCTGAAGCAGAAGTATGGCGAGACCTTCTTCAGCGGAAAACCTGTGTTCCCCCCACCGGTGCGTTGGCCGTATGGCGAGGCCAAGATACGACTGAAGCAGGACCCCCGTGTGTATCGGCACCGGGAGTTTGCCCTGAGGGGCGAGAGGAAAGAGGCCATGGAGAAGATCCTCCGTGACTTCATCCAGAGAGGCTGGCTCGAGCCGTGCTACTCCGAATGGGCCTCTCCGTGCTTCGTCGTCCCCAAGAAGGTTGCCGGTGAGTGGCGGCTCGTGGTCGACTGCCGCGGCCTGAACGCCCAAACGCAGCACGACAGCTATACGCTGCCCCTCATTGAGGACATGCTGCAAAAGCAACACCGGCGGAGGATCTTCACGGTGATTGACCTGAAACATGGTTATCATCAGATGCCTCTCGCCGAGGAGTCCCGTGCCTGCACAGCCATGAGCACCCCACTTGGACCTCTCCAGTGGAAGGTGATGCCCATGGGCGTTACCAACGGCAATGCGGCTTTTCAGCGGATGCTGGAGAACCTGCTTGAGCCGGTGCGCGACTGTGCGGACCCCTTCGTGGACGACGTGATCATCGCGTCCGGGGACCCCAGTATGAGCTACGAGGAGCTCCTGGAAGCACATGAGAGGGACGTCACTCGAGTGCTGGACCTTCTGGTTCGGCACAAGCTCACGGGCAGCAGTGACAAGGCCACCATTGCAGTAAGCGAGGTGGTCTTCGCTGGCCATGTAGTCGGGAACGGGCAGCGAAAGCCCATACCTGGCAAGGTGGCCGCGATTGAGCACTGGGAAAAGCCCAAGACGGTCTCTGAGCTACGGGCGTATCTGGGGTTCTGCAACTACTACTCGGGGTATATCAAAATGTATGCCGAGTATGCAGCCCCCATGACGACCATGCTCAAGGGCAACCGAGAGGAGACCAAGAAGGGGTCCAAGAAGGCTCTGGTCTGGACACCTGAGTCCGACCGTGCCTTTGAGGGGATGAAGCAGGCGCTGCTATCCGCAGTGGGTCTGCACCTCGTGGATCCCGACCGAGGGTTCGTCCTGCGCACCGACGCTTCCGACTACGCCATTGGCGCTGTGTTGGAGCAAGTGCTTGACCACGGGAGACACGTGCCCGTGGCCTTCTGGAGCCGAGTCCTGGCGGAAGGCCATAGACGGACGTGGACGCCCCGTGAAAAGGAGGCGTATGCCATCGTCATGGCTCTCAGGAAATGGGCTGGGTACATAGCCCTCCATCCCGTCACCGTCTGCACCGACCATCAGAGTCTGCAGTCGTGGCACAAGGAGCACGTGGACACCCCCTCAGGTCCCGCCTCCCGACGGGCAAGATGGCATGAGACCTTGGCCAAGTTCGACCTCACCGTTGTGTATATTCCTGGAAAGGATAACACCGTGGCGGACTGTCTCAGTAGGTGGGCCTATCCCGCTAGCAAGGGCATGCAGGATATCTCTGCCCATGGCGATGAGGCTGAGACCGCTGAAGCCAAGAGGATCATTGAAATGGAGCGCCTGATGGAGGAGGAGGGTGCAAAATGCTTCGTCGTCATGGCTGCGGATGCCCCCCTCGCGTCGAGGTTGAGCAGAGCGGTCAGAGTACTCGCCCCTGATGGAGCTGAGTCCGACAAGCACCTCTTCCCGGAGTCTTGCCTCCAGGACGACTGGACCGACGACTACGCCAAGTCTGAGGCCTTTGCGGCCGAATATAGGGCTGTGACCGACCCTGATGACGGGCAGAAGTGGCCAAAGGGGCTGACCGAGGAAGATGGCAAGCTCTACCGGAATGGTAAGCTGCTAGTACCAGAGTCCCGGGTGCTCGAGCTTTGTGAAGCTTGGCACCACCACATGCTGCACCCAGGGGTCAAGAAGCAAGCCCTTGACATGCAGCGCCGGTTCGAGATCGACCACATCGTTCTCTACACCGCCATCAAGAAGGTCAGGAAGGGTTGTTCGGTCTGTCAGGCCTGCAATCCGGATAACCAAAACGTCAAGGGGGAACCCCAATGGACGCCGGTACCTGACCAGCCCATGGAGAGCGTGGCCATGGACGTCTTCTCCATGCCCGAAGTGCACATTGGCAAGGAGACCTTTGACTGTGTGGTTCTCTGTGTGGACCGCCACAGCGGCTACGTTGTAGCCGTTCCGGCACGCAAAAAGGGGTTGCTTGCCAAGGAAGTGGCAGTCATGATGATTCGTCATTGGCTGACCGTCTTTGACATCCCCCGCACCATTTGCAGTGACCGAGGGCCCCAGTTTACTGGTGGCTGGTTCAAGGCTATGTGTTCCCTCATGGGAATACGTCACGCCAAGAGCGTCGCCTATCTCAGCCGGTCTAACGGCCGTGCTGAAGTGGCTGGACGGCAGCTGTTCGAGAGGCTGCGCAAGATCCACATCACCAATCCACGTCGGAACTGGTTTGAGGAGATGTGGCCTGCTCTGAAGGCCCATCATGACACCCCCACTCTGGGCGGTTTGTCCCCTCACCAGATTCTGTTTGGCAGGGACCCCCTGGGCAGGGGACTTCCCTTGTCTGGTGATGGCATGGCTATGGATGCCGAGGAACTCTTCGCGCGGCAAGAGCAAACGGCGCGGGACATCCGCCAGCAACTCGAGAAGGAGCATGCTGAGCGTCAGAAGTCCACCCCGAGCTCGACAGCGCAGAAGTTCAGGGTGGGAGACCCGGTGTGGGTGATCAGACCCCGCCCCATGGGCACCCACCGCACCCAGACCTGGTTCACACCCGGCGAGGTGGTTCGCAGGATTGGTGAGGACACCTACCGCATCAAGGTGGGTCACGGACAGTTCCGGGAACGCCACGAGAGTCAACTCCGTGTGCGGGAACCCGACCTCCGTGGCCAGCATGTGTCCCTGAGCTACGCCGCACATGAGGCCGATTCGGACGACGACTATGCTGAGCAGGACGACTATACTGTCGAGAAGATCCTGGCTCAGCGTCCGAAGGCCTCGGCACCCGGAGGTCTGGAGTTCAAGGTTCCTTGGCGAGGCTTTGGGCCGTCCCACGATACCTGGGAACCCGTCTCCTCGTTCGTGCCGCGGGTCAATACTCCCTTCATGGAGTACATCCGCAAGCACTAGACCAAGATCCACGTTTCGGACTTGGCAGCACTCACCCGGGCGATTGCAGCCAGGGGTGCCTGATCAGCGCCCTGAGCTCTCCCCTGATGCGTTTTGGCGCTTGTGAGGCCGACGAATCGTCCCTTACTTGCTTGCTCTCTTCCATCTTTCGGTGTGAGAGTGGCCATATACCCCCCCCTGCTGAATCCAGAGGAGGATGGCCCCTCTCTTCAATTCTATTCGTCACTCCCCCCCCTGCTGAATCCTTGGGAAACCAGGTAGGGCGACTGACCTTCATATTTCTGAGCTCTTGGGGCCTTGAAGCCCATACGACGTTGCGCAACGGATGCCGCTGTCATCGGCATTGCGATTTTTGAGTGTGTGGTCTGGTTCCATGGCATTTGCGGAATCCAGACCAGTCGACGTGTGTCTGGAGACTATATATGGCCTGGACTCAGGCGTTATCCCGTCCACCCTCCTGCATTTGCCTTATCCTGACCGTGGCGTGGTTTGGCACTCTGTCCAGAGTGTGTTTACACGCCTGTTTACCTGATTGTTGCTTGCTTTCTCTGTCCCCCAGGATATGTGCATTTGTATGTTAGCCCATCGCTGAGTGTGGACTGTTTTTCACGGAATCGGATACTAAGGCGCCCTGAGTCGCCGCTTACATGTTCTTACATATGGTCCAGCCTGGACCAGTACCTCAGTACATATTCTACTGTTTGAGTGCCCGTGATACCGTGTTGCCCTATTCGCTGTGATGTGGAGATCCTGATGGCGCCAGGCGGGAAGCCCAGTTGCCTGACTACACTCCCAGCGGTCCGCCACTGTCAGTCCCAGTGTGAGCCTACCGATTCGCAGACGCACTTGCATTCGGATGGCGGCCTCCGGTGCTCCTGACCTCGGTCAGTCTGCCTGGGAAACTGGTGGTTTGAGGAGTCGACGCCTCCGCCCACACTGCATGAGGACTCCCTCATGTATGGCCTTCGTGGTAATAGGGCGAGGGAAAAGACGGCCTTGATGCCCGATCCCTTAAGGAGGAGCTCCCTTAAGATCTGGGGTTCTTAAGGAGTTCGACTATGGCACTCTGGACTCGCGTCGTATGGATATGGACATGGTGCGCCCGAGGAAGGACCCGTGGGGACTCTCCCCAGTCGGCGGGCCTTGGGAAGCTTGGGGTAGCCTAATGGATCCTTGTGGTCGCTCTCGACCTGTGGGACCACCTCGGTCGTCGTGTGTCGCCTATGTTGGCCGTGTATGCCACTGCCACTGTGGTGGTGACCGTAGCAGCCGGCACCCGGTGCGCCTGGTATGGGTTAACGGGTCCTTTGGATGCCGAACAATCGCCGCCAGGACCCGGGACTTGATACTTGATACTATACATGTGCTACGAACTTATACGACATCATACCTATCTTACTGTGACTTACTGAAGTGAGGATGTGACACCCCCCCCCTTCAGGGAATGGTCCTGGGTACCCGCTGCCATGCGTGGGTGTTATCGAGCCCCCCCAGGGTTTGCTCTAAGGAGGGGGGTGAAGCGGTACCCAGAACCCCATGGCCAGGTTACGGCATGCAACCGGTCTCCGGTCCACTAACCCCATGTACGGAAGGGAAGACTGGTCTCCGGTGCCGTGAAGCCCCGCATCGGCAACCGATGCACTGCCAGCGGAGATTTGTATATAACAGAATATCAGGAATCAACAGGGTTTTATTTTCATATTGTTTCCGTCAATTTTTACGCTTCCGTTCTGATACTCACTGTTTTGACTGCTGGCGGTTGGATCGCGACTTTACCGTAACCGCCAGTTTAACTGTTTATAATGGAAATTTTAACGCAATCCGTCACGAAGGCTCCAAAGCCTTCAGGAACTGCATGGACGCTTCCGCAATTTTCACATCTTACACTCGCAACCTTAATCCGAATTTTTCAGGATGTCGAAATCGGATTTTCGACTTCGACATCCCCGCACTTGATTTGACCTCTTTCGAGTGGACCTACGTGCTTCCCTATGCACGAATCAACTTTCCTTTTATCTTGCCCTCCATTTGACTCAGAGATATGGGCAAAACTAAGTTGATTCGTGAGGCCACTTGTAAGGGTCATATCTCGTGCCGCTTGCGAGGAATGACAATAAGAAAACGTGGGATGTATTCACAATACTCCCGACGTAATTTGGGAAGCTTTGTATGCCTTGCGTTTCCACACGTGCGCGCTAGTGTAATGGATCATGGTCAAGAGGGTAGAGTTTGCGTTATAACTCTTTGGCCATGACATTGCGTGCGTCAAGATAACTCTCCAGTGTAGCGCGCAAGTGTTGGTGTTGCATAGGAACTCTCCTTGAGTTCCTATGAGCGATTGACACAAAGTTATGCCCTTGGAGGGGCATGACATATCGTGGGGGGAGCTACCTTTTGGGCAATATGTGGTATGTGCCATGTGTTGTATTGCGTGCCCATTTGGCGGGTCCATCGCTCCAAGACAAACCCGCCAATGGACCTCATATTGTGCAAGCCCCTTTTCCATACTCCCTACGATCAATAGCAAGCCTAACCTTCGTGAAGGGAAGCTTGTGTGGTGATCCCGAAGCGATGCGTTGGGAGCAAGGCATGTGTTTTGCAATTTTCCATAATTTCATGTGCCCACTTGGGAAGTAGCGCTCGTAACCTTTCAAGGCGCCCCAAGTGGAGCACATATGTGGGATCGAAGGTCATTGGTGTCAAGTCATTGTGTTTAGAAGGATTAAGTGATTGCACGATCCAAGCCGAAGATATTATAATAT
Organism: Eutreptiella sp. 'Long Island Sound 2002'; assembly: GCA_964036045.1. Taxonomy (NCBI): domain Eukaryota; phylum Euglenozoa; class Euglenophyceae; order Eutreptiales; family Eutreptiaceae; genus Eutreptiella; species Eutreptiella sp. 'Long Island Sound 2002'. Next base: position 863,820 of record OZ038382.1, read on the forward strand.
AATTGTGCACCTTTCAAGGCACTTTTGTGTGTGCTTGTGCCAATTTTGCCGTTTTTGGCCCGTCATGATGTCAAGTGGCGACCGTGTATCTCAACGTTGCGCTCAATTGACATCATGACCCAAGTATGTTATGGGGGTACATACTTCGGTCCCCAACATATCTTGGACCCAGCGAATAACTCCTCTTAGGCTTGGCATACCGTGGCCGCCATGTTGGCGATTTGGGACTATCCCAAATCATGGGCTCACTTGGCGACCCTGCCATTCCCAATACCGGAGGAGTTGGGCGACGCCCAAAAGATATGTTGGACACATATGACTTGATACCAATCCTATGGCACACTCCGGTCCGAGTCGGGCATGTGCCTCATTTGCCCCAACCATGAGTGTGCGCATTTTTGGCCATTTTGAGCAATTTTCCACTTTTGCTGCCCGCCGTGCACCATGTTCTAACCTTCGTGCACGCCGGACGCTTGGACCAATGGACCATATATGACATGGGTGATATGGGCATTGGTCCCCATGGTTCACACACCACGTGGGCGAAGCGGAGCCACCTTCGTTAAGGCGCTAGCCTAAAGTGAGTGTGGGCAATTTTGCCATTTTTGCATTTGTGGACCCAATTGGGATCGTCACCACGCCGAGTGGCATGAAGATCATTGAGGGCCAAGGGCATGGGAGTCTCTGTTGGACTCCCGGTGGATTGCGTATGGAATGGCGGATCCGATCTCGGAGCCGGCGTGGAGATACACTATTGGGAGCACACCAAATTTTGGCTCATTTCAAGCAGCCAAAATGACCCAATTTTGGGACCCCAATTTCCCCCTTCCGTGTGGTCAATTGGCGGCCCCATTTCTCTAAGCCCATTAGGAGCCCGGACCTAAATTCAAGTTGTACACTCAGATATAAGTCCTTGGTCCTGCCTCCTACCCTGTGAGCCATTGGCCTTACCTTGGCCGAGCGAGCCACGCGTGGGAATGACGCCAATTTTGGTGATTTTGGCATCATGACCCCACTTGACTCATCCGTGTTGCCCTGATGCCGGGACCTCAGAGGGAACCAGGTTGGGTGAGGGCTCCAGGGAGTTCGTACTCGAAGAGCATAGGGTCAGTTGCCTCGTCCCTACCTCTGGCGGGTCCGGACGAGGGATCAATTTGGGGATTTTTGAGTTAATTTCAGTTTCGGCTGAAACAGCTCATTTTCAGCTACCAACTCCTGGGTGATAATGGCGGGGCCATATCTCTGGCTCAGAGAGGAGTTGGGACCTGCCGTTTAGGGAGCATAGGGAGCCACCGTGGGTTGGCCTCGGAACCTATTGGTTCCCAGGAACTCGCCTGTGGCTGTGCGGGACATCTCCCCCATTGGCAGGGTTTCAGGGTCCGGACTGAGCAGGGCATGGGTTGTGTTTGAGCCCCCGCCCCCACCAGCCACTGAGAGGGTCGGACCTGGGATTGGGATATGAGTTGGGACTGAGTGTCTATTGTCCCTTGATGCCCTTACCCCAGTCCAGTCTTAACCCCATGTGTACATATCCTGATGTGTTGCTGTACATACTTTCGTTCCCTCATTTCAGAGTGGCAAGGATTCTGAAACGCTTTGTCACATGACATGAGCGCATTGATGCCCCTGTGAGCGTAGTGCTTTGCCTGCCTGCTCACTTGCGCGTGTCCCGCAGCGTCCCGTGGCCGGCCCCCCACGGGAACGCGTCAGTATATATATATATATATATATATATATATATATATATATATGTATATATGTATATAGATATATACAGACACACACACACACACACACATATATATATATATACATATATATTACACACACACACACACACACACACACACATATATATATATATCTGTATACATACATACATACATATATATATATGTGTGTGTGTGTGTGTGTGTGTACATATTGAGAAGGAGGGTGTGGACTTCCGCTTGAAGGGAGTTGGTACAGGTTGACTCGTTTTGCGTTCCGTGTGTGACAACCCAAGCCCTCAGTTGAGATGCACGCACCGGCTTACAACCTCAATCGCCTGGATCATGACGTGCACTTCTAGAATGCCGACGAAGACACCAATCTCCGATGAAAAGAAGGCCAAGGCAACGGCATATGCTGCAGCCATGGCAGCAGAAGGGCCATCGCTGATGGACTTAATGGGGAGCGTGCCTGGCCCACAAAAGCATAAGAAGCGGAGCGTTTCCTTTGCCTCGCAAGCCGAGGTACAAACACTCACGCCCGAGGGTGGGCACCAAGTACTAACCTCTGCGCCCATTTCCACACCCAAACATGAGTCCCAAAGCGTGAAGCCTGACCCAAAGCCTGACCCGAAGCCTAACCCATTCCAGCCGTCAGACCAACCGGTTGCAGCCGAGGCAATACCTGACACAGAAGCAGAGGTGATGGTGGTGTAACAGGTGGACGACGCGGAAGACGAAGGGATTTCGCAAACACCCCCAAATCTGGACATGCCAGATCTAGGCGAGTTCACCTCCCAAACGTCCTCTTCACCAGAGCTCCCCACCCCTTCTACCCCTCTTACTTTGACGCCTACCTCAAGCCAACGAACCTCACAACCTTCTCAATCTTCGACGGCTTCATCGGGGCCGTCTAGTATTGGTGATATAGATCTGTCCCAAGATTGGGATGAGGTAAAGAGACAGATCCACAAGTGCACGGAGAAAATGGAACTCCGTGACTGTATCCAAAGCATCCTTAGGGGACTCTCCTTTTTGAAAAAAGGTGCAGGACTTTTTCCTCCAGGAGGCCGAAGAGCGGGGCGAGCTCACCCAGACAGCAATCTCTTTCCTCTCCTTGCGAAACAAGGCCGATCTTTGGGCCCGAGTTCAGGCACAAGTAGGGTGGGAGGATCCCCACGATGCCCGCCAGCCTGTTTTGGAGCAGCTTGACATGAGCCGTCCGTGGGCTCATGAACTGCTAGGTCTGCCGCGTGGGGCCGACGAGGCCGTCGTTAAAAAACGGTATCGGAAACTGGTGCTGTGGGCTCAGAGGTTTGACATCAGTGTCATTCAAAGAATGAATGGGGCGAAAGACATCCTTTGTGGGGATAGCCGACGGCTGTACGAGGCTCAATTGAACGGCCTCGTTGCACCGCGGGGGGAAGATTTAGGGGATGACCCTGCTCTCTGGCCGCGTGAACACGTTTGGTGGCCATCAATGGCCGACGTGGAATCTCCGGAGCCCATGCAAGCTGCTAACCCCGGCACCACTGCGCTGCATGGACCCATTAGCCCTGAGCCAACTTCAACCTCCTCACCTCCTCACCCGGAATATATTGATGCCGACGACACCCCATCTCCTGCCGAGGGCCCTGCATCTGGGGTAGATGGCATCAGAGTCCTAGGCATTTTGTTGACAAACCGTGAAATAACGGAACAATTGGGGGGTGATCGTTGGATCGGAGATAATTTGATTGAAATTCGAGTGCAACTCATGAATTTGCTCCTCCATCGGAAATTCGGCCTCCAGCGAAGGGTCTGGCCTGTTACCCTTTGGCGGAAAAAGAGCTTGCCACAGAAGGAAAACTTCTTTGCCCTCGATTGGTTTATTTTGGTCTGTGGCGAGCAGGGGCACTGGTGGGTGGCAGTTTTTCTTCATCTGCTCTCGTCCCCTGAAGTGTGGATTCTGGATTCTCTGTGTCCGGATTCTGCCCAACGGCAACAGCGTGGAACCGTTCTGTGGGACCTCCTTAAGCGGCATTGGCAGGTGCATAACCAGCACCAGCCATGGCCATTCTCTACCGACCCGAACCTTAAGAAATTTCACTGTGTACATCAGCCAGATGGTTTGTCGTGTGCAGCGTTTGCGTGCTGTGGTGCAGAGTGGGTCGTTTCCCTTGTTTTAGGCGGTAGCGAGGTTGATTTGTGACCTCTATCGCTAGAACTAAGCGACTTAGACCTTAGGAATATTTTACGTAATTGACACAGAACAGTACGTCTGCTGCGTACGGATGTAGTTCCCAATCATCCGCTCTTCCCGGATTCCAGAACACCTTCTTCAGTATCCACAATGCCTGCCCGTCGTGAGGAACAAGTGAAGATGGCGGAAGAGGAAGGTATGATATATGACTGTTGGGCGAGCGTCTCGCCGATGCATGCCAGCAGCAGTCCTCCCATCGTCGCCTACAGTGCCAAAGACGGAGGAGCCAAGAGAGCCGGAAGCAGGCAACGTGGAAGGTGTGGAGGCAGCGGCGGAAGGTGTGCTACTGATTTCAAACACCTCGGATGCACGAGGCTGATAGGCTTGGCCCAACAATACAACGCACATCCCTTGATACAGGTGCGGGGCAAGCGGAGCAAGCCGCGGGCGAAGCAGCGGCGGAGGCAGCAGCGGAGGCAGAAGATGGAGCGGAACGATGAGCAGCGGAGGAAGTCGCCGCTGCAGAAGAAGCGGGAGGAGAAGCGGCAGAAGGAGCCCCAGCACCAGCCGGAGAGGAAGCAAGAGGAGAAGAGACGGAGCAAAAATTGCCGCAAGAACTCCCTGCAGTTTTGGCAGGAATTGCACGACACTACATGGTGACACTACATTACTACGCCTCACCATGGGAGCCTATCAAGTTCGTGCATCAGAGGCCCCCGGTAAATCAATAGTCAGGGGGTGGCCTATCAAGTTCGTGCATTAGAGGCCCTTGGTAAGTCAATAGTCAGGGGGTGGCCTATCAAGTTCGTGAATCAGAGGCCCTTGGTAAGTCAATAGTCAGGGGGTGGCCCATCAAGTTCGTGCATCAGAGGCCCCTGGTAAATCGATAGTCAAGGGGCAGCCTATCAAGTTCGAGCATCAGAGGCGTGCCCGTGGTGTGGAAGAGGTGGACCAAGGTGTCGCGCCACACGGGGTGGTTGGAAGGCTCCTGCTCACGGCGGCAATAGTGGAGGTGTTAATCGGCGCATTGCCTGAGGCATTCCCGCACCGCCGTCGGCCACGGGTCGTCGTTGTCGGGGAAGGGGTGGCGTGGCCCGTGGTGCCCATGCCACGGCGTTGTGTGCGGCACCGTCAGGCGGCACGTGTCGGCCTCCAGCTTGGCTGCCTTGTCTGCAGCACGAGGAACAGATGGATGGGGCAGGGGGTTGCATGGGTGATGGCACAGCAGGCGGAGGAGGAGGGCGGACGGGGGTCGGGGAGTATACGACGCAGAGGGTAAACCAATAGTCAGGGGGTAGCCTATCAAGTTCGTGCATCAGAGGCCCTTGGTAAATCAATAGTCAAGGGGTAGCCTATCAAGTTCGTGCATCAGAGGCCCCGGGTAAACCAATAGTCAGGGGGTAGCCTATCAAGTTCGTTCATCGGAGGCCCCCGGTAAATCAATAGTTACGGGCAGGCCTATCAAGTTTGTGCATCAGAGGCCCTGGGTAAACCAATAGTCAGGGGGTAGCCTATCAAGTTCGTGCATCAGAGGCCGCTGGCAAATCAATAGTCAGGGGGTAGCCTATCAAATTCGTGCATCAGAGGCCGCTGGCAAATCAATAGTCAGGGGGTAGCCTATCAAGTTCGTGCATCAGAGGCCGCTGGCAAATCAATAGTCAGGGGGTAGCCTATCAAGTTCGTGCATCAGAGGCTGCCGGTAAGTCAATAGTCAGGGGGTAGCCTATCAAGTTCGTGCATCAGAAGTGCCTTTGGAACTGTTGATGTGTTGACCAGGATCGCGCTGGTGGTAATGGGTGGTGACTGTGGGACTCGTCAGGTGGCGGGTGCGAGAGGGGCTAAGATGGGTCGGGGTGTGTTGATTGGGCAATGGCCTGTGCTGCCCGAGGGGTGAAGCACCTGCAGCGGCTTTCGTCTTCGCCTCCAGCTTGGCTGCCTCGTCTGCAGCGGCTTTCTTCTCGGCCTCCAGCTTGGCTGCCTTGTCTGCAGCGGCTTTCTTCTCGGCCTCCAACTTGGCTGCCTTGTCTGCAGCGGCTTTCTTCTCGGCCTGCAGCTTGGCTGCCTTGTCTGCAGCACGAGGAACAGATGGATGGAGCAGGGGGTTGCATGGGTGATGGCACAGCAAGCGGAGGAGGAGGGCGGACGGGGGTCGGGGAGTATACGACGCAGAGGGTAAACCAATAGTCACGGGGTAGCCTATCAAGTTCGTGCATCAGAGGCCTTTGGTAAATCAATAGTCAGGGGGTAGCCTATCAAGTTCCTGCATCAAAGGCCCTGGGTAAACCAATAGTCAGGGGGTAGCCTATCAAGTTTGTGCATCCGAGGCCCCCGGTAAATAAATAGTTACGGGCAGGCCTATCAAGTTCGTGCATCAGAGGCCCCTGGCAAATCAATAGTCAGGGGGTAGCCTATCAAGTTCGTGCATCAGAGGCCGCTGGCAAATCAATAGTCAGGGGGTAGCCTATCAGGTTCGTGCATCAGAGGCCCCGGGTAAATCAATGGACAGAGGGTAGCCTATCAAGTTCGTGCATCAGAGGCCCCCGGTAAATCAATAATCAGTGGCTAGCCTATCAAGTTCGTGCATCAGAGGCCCTAGGTAAACCAATAATCAGGGCCTCTGATGCACGAACTTGATAGGCTACCCTCTGACTATTGATTTGCCAGCGGCCTCTGATGCACGAACTTGATAGGCTACCCCCTGACTATTGATTTGCTAGGGGCGGGACCCCCGCCTGAGACTCGTCCACCCCACGAGGGCTAAGCAGGACGCCCACACCGGCCCACGGGTGACCCCGGACGGCCTGCACCTCCACGTCGGGGGCTACCGCCGCCAGGGGCGGCCTATCCCCCCCCACGCGGGGGGCGGCGTACCACCCGCCGGCAGCCCTCATGTACATCCTGCGCGACGTACTCGCGGAAAGCGAGCACCAAGAGCCTAACGCGGACGTGGCATGGCCCGAGCCCCTGCGCCCCCGGCCCCACGCGCCGACGCCGTTGTGGTTGGTGACGTCGGACGACCAATGCACCGAAGCGGCGGGGCAAGCGCAGCTCCGGGCCGGGTGGGTAATAGTGCCGGTGGGGGCGGGCCAGCCCAAACCCCGTGGGCTCCCCCGTGGCGGCGCCCTGCTGGTAGCTACGGGGGTGCCGCACGACCCACACATGGCATTGCACGCGTTGGAGGACCAGCCGGAGGACACGGGGCACCTGGTGGTACACCAGCGCGGAGGCCCGGCGTGGCTCAAGGAACATGTGACGGCACTTCGGTCCTGGGCAAGCACGATCACCGGAGCGGAGATCCGGCTGCACGACCACCCGGCGATCAGCCCCGGCGACACCAGGGCGCTGAGCGTGGACCAGCTGACCCCCAGCCACCCCGACGTCCGGTGGCACTCCGCCGGCCTCAACGCGGGGTGGCTCAGCCCCACCGGGTACTACTGGATCCCGGAGGCCTGGGGCCACACCTCTTCCGACGCGTCCGGGGGCGAACCCTGCAAACACGCCACCAGCGTCGCTCTCGCCGCCGACCTCACCCGCACGTGGGCGGTGGCCATCTCGGGCACGGTGCCCGACAGGGAGGGGGTGGCCGCCTCCCTCCCCCTACAATACGGTGCCCACCGACCATGGGTCCACACAGTGAACGCCGAAGTCATCCTCCACCTCCTGCGGTTTGAGGTTTGAGGTTTGATTTTGCGGGTACTAGACGCCTTTCGGCCCCGGGGGGCCACCTGGTCGGGCCAGGTGATATCCTCCCCACCGGGTCCTAGTGGGGGGCCCTCCAAGACGCTCCTCCTGCCTGGTGGCGGAGTCCCCCGGGTTCACAGAGCTCGGAGCCCCGTGCTTCCCCGGCTTCCCCGTTTCGCCACTCCCCGGTCAGTGCATCAATTCGCAGCCGTGGCTGCGGGCGCTTACCCACTGCGTCGCCCCCCTAATGCGTGGTCGCCCGGGGCGCCGGCGCCGCCGGGCCCGTGCTACTGGCTTGTCGCCAGTGGGACCCCCTTGGGCTGGCACGGAGGCTGCCTAGCCTAGGGGTTGGTGCGTGGCGCTGTGCGCCACTACTGCCTTGGCGGGTGCAGTGCCCCGTCTGTGTGTGCGCGGCGCTCGCGGCCGGTTCGGGGGGCTCGGGCTGGTACCTGGTGTTGTGTCCCTCTGGTTTCCCCCACCCCGCCCCGCGTGTTCCGCGTTGCGTGTGGCGGGCCGTCCCGTCCGGGTGTCCCTTACCCTCGCTCGCTGGTACGCCATTCCACGCGGTCTCGGCGTTCCGCGCGCTCTGTCCGGTTGCCCTTCTGGTAGTCCCCGCGTGTCCCTTTCGTGTGTGTGCGCTCGCGCTCCCGCGGCGTCTGTTCCCCCCCCCTGGGTGGTGTGGCGTGCGCACCTCGCGTGGTCCCGGCACTGGGCGCTGGTAGGGCCGTTCCACGTGGTCTGTGCCCCTCCGCGTGTCCTGCCCCGGTCCCTTGCTCCGTCTGGCGTGCTTGGGGGGGGGCGGTCCCGTCCCGGTTCCCCCCTACTTGGCTTGGGGTTGTTGGGGTGGCGGTACGGCGTCCCCGGGGGGGGTGCCTTCTACTGTTGCGAGGGGCGTCTGGGGTCAAGCGCTCCCCCTCCCCCGACTGCCCGCCCACTGGGCGGGCTGTCAAGGTCCGCGATCCACGTGTTGTGGGCGCGGGCGTGTGGGTGTGGGGGCCCTTCTCTGTCCCCTCGGCGGGCACGCCCTGTGGGGGCTGCGCGCCGCGGGGCGGGTCCGTGGCGTTCGTGTGCCGGGGGGCGGGCTGGGGGGGGGGGGCGTGCGCCGTACCCCCCGTTTGTGCGGCCGGGGGGGGGGCTGTAGGGCGGGGGGTCGCTCTGCCTCATTCCGTCCTTCTGCCTTCCCTGGGTAGGCAACAAAGCGGGTGTCACTGGCGTTGTGCTGTCCATGGGGGGCGTGGCCCCCCATATCACTCCGGTTCGTGCTCACCAGGCTTCTCTGGGTGCGATCTGTGCGGCGTCCTGGCGCGTTGGCGCGGGCTCGCTTGTTCTTCGCGGCCCCCGTGGGAGCCGGCGGCTGGGACGGGGGGGCGGGTCGCGCTCTGGCTCCTCTCTCGGGCGGGGGGGGGACCATCCCCCCTGCCTCGGGGGGTGGGGGCCGGGGCCCCCGCGGCTTGCGGGCCGGTGGGGGGGCGGGGGGGGGGGGGGGGTGTCGCGCCGCGGCCTCCCTGCTCCCCTTCTGGCTGGCGGCCTGCGGTACTCAATCCCGGCCCCCCTCGTGTCGTCGGTGCGCTCCCTTCCGGCGTGCGCGTGCGGTCGGGGTCGAAGTGCCGCCCCGAGGTAGGGGGGGGTGAGGGGCGGCCCGTGGACTGCTCCCCCGGGGGCCCTTGCAGACCTGAACCCCCCCTCTGCCCTCCCTGAGTGGGCTGTGGTCACGGGAGGGTCATGTGGGGCGCGGCCTCCATACTGTTCTGTTGTGCGCGTTGCTCCGGCACGCTAGTGTGGGCTCGCGGGAGCAGGTCCAGCCGCCGCTCTCCCCACCGCGTCGCTGTCCCTTCTGGGGGGGGGGGGGGGGGGGGCGTCCCCTCGGCTCCGGGGGGGCGGAGGGCGGCGCCTGTGGCTCCCCAGCCGGGGAGGGTGCGGGGGGGGGGGGGATTGGGGGGACGCCCCCCCGCCCGCTCTCGGGCCTGAGTGCTTGGGGGGGGGGGAGCGGGGGGGGCCCTCTGGCCCCCTGGCGAGGCCTCCTGACGGCCGGGGGGGGGGGGGCGGCATGGCAGTCCCGGCCCTGGGGGCCAGCCATCGGCTGGGGGGTCGCGCCCTTCGCCCGCCCCCCTCCACCTAGAGCCGCACCCTCGTGCAGGCCCTCGCAGGCCGGCCGGGGATGGCCGTGAGGGTTAGCGGTCAGCGGTTAGTGGGCTGCGGGGCAGCAGGTTCCCGCCCGCGCTCGTTGTCTCCGCCCTCCCTCCCGCGGGAGGTGGCACGCTCTCCTGAGTCGTGCCGTACCGTGGGGGGGGCGTGGGTCGGGGCGCCCAGCTCCCCCCCACACTCTCTCGCATCCGCCGTCTGGGCCATCACCTGCGCCGCCGCTTGTGTGGAGGCTGGGGCTGTGGCGGCGGCGGGTTGCGCCGGCGGTAGCGCCAGTGGGCGAGGGCGCTGCGCAAAGCCCGGGGGAGCCAGTTGTTGGCGTCCGCATCCGTGATGCGGAGCACCGCTCCCCCTTCCAGGAAGGCCGGCCACGCCGGCTCCCTGTCGGGCCACGCCGCCCGGATCACTGACCTGAGGATCCTCTCGTGGTCCTCTGGGGCTGCCCACCCCCCTGGGGGTACCTCTCGGTTTCCTCCGTCTCTCCGGAGGAGCACGGCATCGAAGGGCCGGTTCCTCAACCCCCTGGTGGTCCCCTGGTTGGCCCAGCACAACCACCCGTACACCTCCCCTACCAGGGGGAGGGCCTCTTCCCCCAGAGGGTCCGGGACCGCGCCCCAGTCCCGGCCCCATGGCAGGCCCCCCTCTGCCCCCCACGCCGGCTCCCCTCGCTGCCCCTGTGCCTGCAGCGCCGATGCCACGCCCCGCCCCCCCTCCGCCTAGGCCATCCGCGCCGGCTCCGCCCTCGGCGCGGGGGGGGCTGGCTGGTGCCGGGGTTGTGGGGGTTGGGGGGGGGACGAGCTCGCCGGCGTCAGGGTCGATGTTGTAGAGGTGGTGGTGGTGGTGGTGGTGGTGGTGGTGGGTGTGGTGCGCCGGCATCTGTTGGATGCCGGGGGGGATGCACCTCACCGGCTGCACGTCCGGCTGCGGGGGCGCCCCGCTCCCCGTCCCCCTCTCTTCGCCCCGCCCTCCCCCCTGGGCTCCCATGCCCCGTCCCGCCTGTCCCTTGGGGCCCGCGGCGCCCTTGCCCTTGCCCTTGGGCCCCTTTCCAGCCCCCTGCCCGTGCCGCGGGTCCCGCCCCCCGTCCCCCACGCCCTGGCTTGCCCGCTCCACCACCGCCCCTCGCCCTGCCCCCTGCACCTGGGCTCCGTGCCCGTGCCCCTGCGCGCCCTTCCCGCGCCCTGGTCCCTTCCGGGCCCCGTGCCCTGAGTCGCGCCGTCCGCTGCCTGCGCTCTGCTCCCCCCCGCTGCTGCGCCCTTGCTCCCTGCCGCGCGTGCCCTGGCCTGCTCCTTGCGCGCGCTCCTGGGCACTTCCCCTGTCGGCTCCTGCCCCCCGCTCCGCGCTCCCGTGGCTGGCACGCAGCTCTCCCTGCGCGCCCTCCCCTCCTTCCTGGATCACGCGCCGGGCGTCCCGCTGTCTTTGCAGCTGCGGCAGCGTGACGCCCGGCGGCGAGCGCTCGGGCGCCGGGGGGCGGACGTGCCGCGTCCGCCCCGGGGGGAAGGGCTGGGGGGGGAACTGCTTGGGGGGGCTGGTGTGGGTGTGGGCGGGGTTGGCGTGGGCGCGGTACTTCGCGCTCTCCCTGCCCACTGCTGCTGCTGCAGCGGCCGCAAGGCGAGGCGCCCGTGGCCCGTGCGGGGTTCTTTCCTCGCTTGCGCGGCGTGCTGGGGGTCGCGGCGTGGCCGTCCGAGGCGGTGGCGCGGCCCGCCGGGGCCGCGGTCGCAACCCCTCGCGCGCCCTCCTTGCTCTCCTCCGCTGCTGTGGCTGGCGCCGGCGACCCGCCTGTGGCCCCTGCGGGGTCCGTCCCCTGCTTTCGCGGCTTGCTGTGGGTCGCGGCGTGGTCGGCTGAGGCGGTGGCGCGGCCCGCCGGGGCCGCGGTCGCGACTCCTGGCGCGTCCTCCTCGCTCTCCTCTGCTGCTGTGGCGGCCGCCGCCGAGGGCCCACGGCCCGTGCGGGGTCCGTCCCCCGCTTTCGCGGCGTGCTGGGGGCCGCGGCGTGGCCCGCCGAGGCGGTGGCGCGGCACGCCGGGGTTGCGGCCGCAACCCCTCGCGCGCCCACCTCGCTCTCCTTCGCTGCTGTGGCGGGCGCCGGCGACCCGCCTGTGGCCCCTGCGGGGTCCGTCCCGCGCTTTCGCGGCGTGCTGTGGGTCGCGGCGTGGTCGGCCGAGGCGGTGGCGCGGCCCGCCGGGACCGCGGTCGCAACCCCTCGCGCGCCCTTCTCGCTCTCCTCCGCGGCTGCGGCAGCCCTCGGCGATGCGCCCGGTTCCTGCGCCGGGGCTACCCCCCGTGTCGGCGGCGTTTCGGGGGCCGCGGTCGGGGCCGCGGCGTGGCTCGCTGGGGCTGCGGTCTCCGCTTCCTGCGCATCTGGCCCCCCCCCCCGGGGCGGGGCGGCGGGGCTTGCTGCTTGGGCGGCGGGGGCGGTCACCTCGGCTGGCTCAGGCTCCCGGGCCGGCAGCGGCGGCCCGACCAGCACCGCCGCCTCCGCCAGCCTCCGCTCCTCGCGCTCCGCGAGGGTCTCCCCCGTCCACTCCGGGGAGGCGAGGGAGCGGGAGCGGGACCGGCGGTGGTGGCGGTCGTCCTGCTGGGGGGAGCCTTCAGAATCTGCCATCACTGTTATCCTGGTAGGCATGCGTGGTGGCAGGCGCGCCCTTCCCACTACCTCCTGGTGCATCAGTGCCGTGCCGTGGGCAGTGCCGTGTGGTGCTCTGCGGGGGGGACGGGGGGAGGGGGTGGGGGGCCAACTATGGCGTCAGCCCCGCACAGCCGGGGGCCAGCGGCCATCCACCGGCATTGGGAGGGGAGGCGGGGGAGCCACGCGGCCCACGCGTCGCGCCATATCTCTTAGTCTGGGGCGGGGCCCAGGGCCCTGGGCCCCCGGGGGTCGTCGAGTGGTGTCGGGGGGAGCCGCACCAGGTGGACCCCGGTAACGGCGATGACCTCCTGTGTTCGCAGGAAGGTGTGTACTCCGTCCCGCGCCGCGGGCGCCGGGAGGGGGGGGCGGGGTACGGACGGCCTGCACCTCCACGTCGGGGGCCACCGCCGCCGGGGCGGCCTATCCCCCCCCACGCGGGGGGCGGCGTACCACCCGCCGGCAGCACTCATGTACATCCTGCGCGACGTACTCGCGGAAAGCGAGCACCAAGAGCCTAACGCGGACGTGGCATGGCCCGAGCCCCTGCGCCCCCGGCCCCACGCGCCGACGCCGTTGTGGCTGGTGACCACGGACGACCAATGCACCCAAGCGGCGGGGCAAGCGCAGCTCCGGGCCGAGTGGGTAATAGTGCAGGTGGGGGCGGGCCAGCCCGAACACCATGGGCTCCCCCGTGGCACCGCCCTGCTGGTAGCTACGGGGGTGCCGCACGACCCACACATGGCATTGCACGCGTTGGAGGACCAGCCAGAGGACACGGGGCACCTGGTGGTGCACCAGCGCGGAGGCCCGGCGTGGCTCAAGGAACATGTGACGGCACTTCGGTCCTGGGCAAGCACGATCACTGGAGCGGAGATCCCGCTGCACGACCACCCGGCGATCAGCCCCGGCGACACCAGGGCGCTGAGCGTGGACCAACTGACCCCCAGCCACCCCGACGTCCGGTGGCACTCCGCCGACCTCAACGCGGGGTGGCTCAGCCCCACCGGGTACTACTGGATCCCGGAGGCCTGGGGCCACACCTCTTCCGACGCTTCCGGGGGCGAACCCTGCAAACACGCCACCAGCGTCGCTCTCGCCGCCGACCTCACCCGCACGTGGGCGGTGGCCATCTCGGGCACGGTGCCCGACGGGGAGGGGGTGGCCGCCTCCCTCCCCCTACAATACGGTGCCCACCGACCATGGGTCCACACAGTGAATGCCGAAGTCATCCTCCACCTCCTGCGGCACGCAGATCGCGAGCCCCCCCCGGGGGTCCCCGCGGGCGCAGCGAAGGTGGTCAACCAGATGCCCCTGTGGTGGCTCCGGGGCAGCCTGTGCGCCCGAGGGCAACACGCCGGGCACCCGTTCTGGTACGTCCGAGCCACCTCGCACCACAGTGACGCCCTACTGCACAAGGCGGACTGGGCGGCGTCCCAGGACACCGTCCTGCAGAACACGCCCCCGGACCCTGGCCACGCCCAACTCATTGTCGCCAGCCGTGACGGCCATCTCGATCTACGGCCCCCCACAATGCGGGTGCTCGGCGAGGTCGCGCAGCGGACACAGACGGACCATGTGCTGACGCACCGGGGACACACACCTTTGGGCGCGGCCCACGCCACAGCCTATGTCCACGCCCGGGACCTCACCGCGACGGCCACCAACCGCCGGGCGCTGCGGGCCCGAGACGGCCACACGCCGGTGTAGCGCAGGCTCCGCGTCCGTAAGGAGCAGCTCTCCGGCGTCGCCATCGTCCCACAACCGTGCCTCCTATGCGGCGGCCCGGAGGAGACCCCGGTGCACATGCACGTGGGGTGCGCCCACTCACAGCTCCTCTGGCCCCACTACCGCCAGGCAGTACACGAGGCGGCCCGCCACCTCCCACCCGGGGACAAAGCCCTGTGGGTGGCCTCGTGGCGCTCCGCAGGCGCCACATGGAAGGAAGTCTTCTGCTCTGGACTGGTGCCTGAGGACGCGGAGGCGCAGCTCCGCGCCATAGCCTGCTACGACCCGCCGGGAGGGACCTCTGTGGACGATTTCCTCCACCACATGCTCCGGCTGGGGGACTTCGCATGGGAGCTTTGCAACCACCGGCTGGAGCAACTCCTCCGCGAGCCCCAAAGCGCGGCGGCCCGGGCACACCGGTGGCTCACTGCGGCGCAGGGCGACCACCCTCCCCCTCCCCCGCGCCCTGACAAGGACTTCGTAACCTCTCTCCGTGTCGTGAATGGCACTCTGGAGTGCCCGCCCCAAGAGGGCCCCGGCCTGTACCAGGACCTACCGGGGGGGTTCCTGAAGCACCTACAAGACACCGTCTTCCCATCGTGGATCATCGGGCGCGGCTCCATGACCGCGTGGAAGGCGCGCATCGTGGGTGAGGAATGGACGCGCGAGTGGGGCCGGTGGTGCGCCGCCACGCGCGCCCCTGAGACCCCTGCGCAACAATACGCCGCCATCCCGCTCAAGGGATGGGCGCCGGACACCCGGCCGAGACCCACCGTGATCCGCGGGGCGGGACCTGACCACCCGTGGGACGCGGCGACGGGGGAATTGCTGCAGCCGGCCCCGGGGCCGCAAACGGGATGGACTGGGGACGTGTCCTCACTTGTCAGGACACCCGTCCCGCCCCGCATCGTCCTTCACGCCGCCAACGTACTCCGGGCTACGGAGATACGCACATGGGGACACGCCGCGGCCACCGTCCGGTGGCACCCCCCAGAGGGCGGGGCCGCCCAGCTCGCCGTGGCGCACTTCAAAGCCTGGGGGGCCGGTATACGACGACGCCCTGTCCCGGCTGGGCGACACCCAGGGGCCCTTGCTCCTCATGCTCCCCACCGACATTGCAGCCGCGCTGCGCCAGGAGCTGGACGGCTGAGAAGGGCTGCGAGTGGGATGGGAAGCAGTTGCGGACGGCACCCTGCTGGCCCTCCTCCACCGAGACACGGCGAACGGGTGCCGATGGGATGCGCTGACGCCCCACCTCACCGGGCGCCACGTGTAAATGGCAACCCCCCCCCAGGGGCACCCCTGCCCGGCGTGGGACGACCTCATCGCCGCCTTCCACGACCACGGGATCCTCCCCGACGACACGTGGCGGGAGGTCCAGCGGAAGACGCTTGGCAGGGACTACCGGCGCCGCGTCCGCGCCCGCCTGCTGGAGATCCGGGACCCCCTCCGACAGAGGTGGGACGACCTCTGGCTCCGCCATCTCGACCCTTGATCGCCGCCCTCCCACCTCCCACACACCTGCCGGCTCTGCGGGGAATGTGACGCGGTGTCCTCCGCAGCGTCTACAGGCGCCAACAGGTGCGCGCGGTGCGCCCAGGTGGCCGCGTGCCCCTGGCCCGAACCTCCCGCAGGCCCGCGCAGGCGCACAGAGGAGGAGGCCCTGCACCGGCGCATCGAGGGGGCACACACCCCCTCACACGAACGCGCGGGCCCCGCGGGCGCTGCCCTTCTGTGGATCCACGTGCACCTGCGGGACCCCACATCCGTTGCGCACCTGTCGCACGTGTTGGCGCCCTGACCCCCACCCGCCGCCGCCCTTTGCAGAGCCCGCAGTACCATGCCACGCCGACGGGGGGATGGGCCCGGACACACCAGGGCCCGCCGCAAAGCGCAGGAAGCGGCCGTCCGGGGCCTGGTGACGGACGCGGTGGCGGAGGCGCACGAGGCGCACGCTGCCGCACGGTGTGACCTGACGGGCAGTGCGAGGGCTTTCCTCAACGAGACCGCCCTCCCGGCCGTCCGCGCCCTGAACGGAGCGGGGGCCCCTACGCTGCTCCCGGCGATGCACCGGATCGTGAACGCCGTCCAGCCGTGTCTCATCAGCCCGGAGGCGGCCCTCTACGGGCACTGGATGGAGTGGCGCGAGTCCAACCGGTCGGGCCGGCCCCTGTCCATGGGGGACACCCTGCGGCTGATGGGAGCAGGGTCTGCCATTTCCCTCTGCAGCAGCGCCCCAGCCCTGCTGCACGCCCTCAGGACGCGCTACCCCGGGGACGCGGCCCCGTACCTGAACCAGGCGCGGGCCACGTACCCAGGGGGAGTGTCCGAGCTGGATGCGGCGCTCCACCTTCTACACCCACCGGACAAGGACCTGGAGGTGGGCGAGATCACGGTGTTCGTGGAAGGCGCGGACGAGGCGTCCGCCCGCCCCCGGCCGGCCAACCCGGTGTACGACAGCACCAGGCCTACGCCCCCGTACGCCATCGTATGCGAGGCGTTCCCCAGGGAGCCCATTTGGTGCTCGGCCCTCCCGCCGGTGACGCACGCGCCCCGCGGCTGGGCTAACCAAGACCTGTCCCCCCCCCTCTCAAGAACCAGGGGTGCCCACCACAGGGGGCAGGTCCTCTGGCAAGAGTGCCCTGGCACCCCCCTGCTCCTCCTCGTCGTCGCGACCCGCGGGGACCCGGGGCGGGTCCTGGGGATCACCCCCACCGATCTCTATGGGTCAGCACCCGTACCCCGCCCCCCCCTCCCGGCGCCCGCGGCGTGGGACGGAACACAGGACGTCACCGCCGTTACGGGGGTCCACCTAGTGCGGCTTTCCCCGACACCACCCGACGACCCCCGGGGGCCCAGGGCCCTGGGCCCGGCTCCAGACTGGGAGCTGTGGCGCGACGCGTTGGCCGCGTGGCTCCCCCGCCTCCCCTCCCAATGCCGATGGATGGCCGCCGGCCCCCGGCCGTGCGGGGCTGACGCCACAGCCGGCCCCCCCCCCCTCCCCCCCTCTCCCCCGCAGAGCACCACACGGCACTGCCCACGGCACGGCACTGATGCACCAGGAGGTAGTCGGAAGGGCGCGCCTGCCACCACGCATGCCTACAAGGATAACAGTGATGGCAGACTCTGATGGCTCCCCCCAGCGGGACGACCGCCACCGCCGCCGGTCCCGCTCCCGCTCCCCCGCCTCCCCGGAATGGACGGGGGAGACCCTCGCGGAGCGCGAGGAGCGGAGGCTGGCAGAGGCGGCGGTGCTGGTCGGGCCGCCGCCGCCGTCCCGGGAGCCTGAGCCAGCCGAGGTGACCGCCCCCGCCGCCGAAGCAGCAAGCCCTGCCGCCCCGCCCCAGGAGTGGGCCGCAGACGCGCAGGGAGCGGAGACCGCAGCCCCAGCGAGCCACGCCGGGGCCCCGACCGCGGCCCCCGGCACGCCGCCGACACGGGGGGTAGCCCCGGCGTAGGAACCGGGCGCATCGCCGAGGGCTGCCGCAGCCGCAGAGGAGAGCGAGGAGGGCGCGCGAGGGGTTGCGACCGCGGCCCCGGCGGGCCGCGCCACCGCCTCGACCGGCCACGCCGCGACCCCCAGCACGCCGCGAAAGCGGGGGACGGACCCCGCACGGGCCACGGGCGCCTCGCTGGCGGCCGCCACAGCAGCGAAGGAGAGCGAGGAGGGCGCGCGAGGGGTTGCGACCGCGGCCCCGGCGGGCCGCGCCACCGCCTCGGCCGGCCACGCCGCGACCCCCAGCACGCCGCAAAAGCGGGGGACGGACCCCGCACGGGCCACGGGCGCCTCGCCGGCGGCCGCCGCAGCAGCAGCAGTGGGCAGGGAGAGCGCGAAGTACCGCGCCGACGCCAACCCCACCCACACCCACACCAGCCCCCCCAAGCAGTTCCCCCCCAAGCCCTTCCCCCCGGGGCGGGCGCGGCACGTCCGCCCCCCGGCGCCTGAGCGCTCGCCGCCGGGCGTCACGCTGCCGCAGCTGCAAAGACAGCGGGACGCCCGGCGCGTGATCCAGGAAGGAGGGGAGGGCGCGCAGGCAGAGCTGCGTGCCAGCCACGGGAGCGCGGAGCGGGGGGCAGGAGGCGACAGGGGAAGTGCCCAGGAGCGCGCGCAAGGAGCAGGCCAGGGCACGCGCGGCAGGGAGCAAGGGCGCAGCAGCGGGGGGGGGCAGAGCGCAGGCAGCGGACGGCGCGACTCAGGGCCGGGGGCCGGGAAGGGACCAGGGCACGGGAAGGGCGCGCAGGGGCGCGGGCAGGGAGCCCAGGTGCAGGGGGCGGGGCGAGGGGCGGTGGGCAAGCGGGCGAGCCAGGGCGTGGGGGACGGGGGGCGGGACCCGCGGCACGGGCAGGGGGCTTGAAAGGGGCCCAAGCGCAAGGGCAAGGGCGCCGCGGGCCCCAAGGGAGAGGCGGGACGGGGCATGGGAGCCCGGGGGGGAGGGCGGGGCGAAGAGAGGGGGACGGGGAGCGGGGCGCCCCCGCAGCCGGACGTGCAGCCGGTGAGGTGCATCCCCCCCGGCATCGAACAGATGCCGGCGCACCACACCCACCACCACCACCACCACCACCACCACCACCACCTCTACAACATCGGCCCTGACGCCGGCGAGCTCGTCTTCCCCCAACCCCTGCGACCCCAGCACCAGCCAGCCCCCCCCGCGCCGAGAGCGGAGCCGGCGCGGATGGCCTCGGCGGAGAGGGGGCGGGGCGCGGCATCGGCGCCGCAGGCACAGGGGCAGCGAGGGGAGCCGGCTCGAGGGGCAGAGGAGGCCCGGCCATGGGACCATGGCTGGGGCACGTTCCCGGACCCTCTGGGGGAGGAGGCACTCCCCCTGGTGGGGGAGGTGTACGGGTGGTTGTGCTGGGCCAACCAGGGGACCACCAGGGGGTTGAGGAACCGGCCCTTCGATGCCGTGCTCCTCCGGAGAGACGGAGGAAACCGAGAGGTACCCCCGGGGGGGTGGGCAGCCCCAGAGGACCATGAGAGGGTCCTCAGGTCAGTGATCCGGGCGGCGTGGCCCGACAGGGAGCCGACGTGGCCGGCCTTCCTGGAAGGGGGAGCGGTGCTCCGCATCACGGAAGCGGACGCCAACAACTGCCTCCCCCGGGCCTTGCGCAGCGCCCTCGCCCACTGGCGCTACCGCCGGCGCAACCCGCCGCCGCCACAGCCCGAGCCCCCACACAAGCGGCGGCGCAGGTGACGGCCCAGACGGCGGACGCGAGAAAGTGGGGGGGGGAGCTGGGCCCCCCAACCCACGCCCCTCCCACGGTACGGCATGACGCAGGAGAGCGTGCCACCTCCCGCGGGAGGGAGGGCGGAGACAACGAGCGCGGGGGGGAACCTGCTGCCCCGCAGCCCACTAACCGCTGACCGCTAACCCTCACGGCCGCCCCCGGCCGGCCAGCGCCGCGCGACGACGGCCGGGGGATGAGGGGCCCCAGCGAGGGCCTGCACGAGGGTCCGGCTCTAGGTAGAGGGGGGCGGGGGAAGGGTGCGACCCCCGAGTTGATGGCTGGCCCCCGGGGCCGGGACCGCCATGCCGCCCCCCCCCCCCCCGGCCGTCAGGAGGCGTCGCCAGGGGACCAGAGGCCCCCCCCCACTCCCCCCCCCCCCCTCCCACTCAGGCCCAAGAGCGGACGGAGGCAGACCGAAGAAACGGCGGCCCCACAACCCCCCCGAAGAGGCCGCTGCACCCGGGGTGCGGGGGCACCACGGCCGAGGCAGGCGCCCACACGCCCTGCCTGCTGCCGGCCGACAGCGGACCGGCGACGCCCAGGACGGCGCAAACGGAGCGGCCTTATCAGAGGCCGGCCCGGGGAAGACGGGGGCGCAAACCAGTGCAGGAAGGTTCCCCCCCCCTCCCCCCCCCCCCCCCGCCGGACCGTGCTTGACGCCCGCGGCGGCCCGGCAACCCCCACGGCACAAATATACCCCGGGGGGGCACGCCGGGGGCAACAGAAGGCAGGCCGACGCCCGACGGGGCGGGGGGGCGGGGGGGCGGCCCTGCCACCCCCCCCCCCCCGCAACCCCCCCCAGCTAGGGAGCCACAGGAGCGGCCCTCCGGCCTCCCGGAGCCGAGGGGACGCCCCCCCCCCCCCCCCCAGAAGGGACCGCGACGCGGGGGGGGGGGGGGGGATGCGGCTGGACCTGCTCCTGCGGGGGTCGCGGCCGCCGAGCGAGCCCACACCAGCGTGCCGGAGCAACGCGCGCAACGGAACAGTATGGGGGCTGCGCCCCACATGACCCTCCCGTGACCACAGCCCACTCAGGGAGGGCAGTGGGGGGGTTCAGGTCTGCAGGGGCCCCCGGGGGAGCGGTCCACGGGCCGCCCCTCACCACCCCGCACCCCGGGGCGACACTGCGGCCCCGACTGCAGGCGCACGCCGGAAGGAAGTGTGCCGACGACACGAGGGGGGCCAGGGTTGAGTACCGCGGGCCGCCACCCAGAAGGGGAGCAGGGAGGCCGCGACGCGACCCCCCCCCCCCCCCCACCCCCCCACCGGCCCGCAAGCCGCGGGGGCCCCGGCCCCCACCCCCCGAGGCAGGGGGGATGGTCCCCCCCCCGCCTGAGAGAGGAGCCTGAGCGCGACCCGCCCCCCCGCCCCAGCCGCCGGCTCCCACGGGGGCCGCGGAGAACAAGCGAGCCCGCGCCAACGCGCCAGGACGCCGCACAGATCGCGCCCAGAGAAGGCAGGTGAGCACGAACCGGAGTGGTATGGGGGGCCACGCCCCCCATGGACAGCACGACGCCAGTGACACCCGCTTTGTTGCCTGCCCAGGGAAGGCAGAGGGACGGAACGAGGCAGAGCGACCCCCCGCCCTACAGGCCCCCCCCCTGGCCGCACAAACGGGGGGTACGGCGCACGCCCCCCCCCCCCCAGCCCGCCCCCCGGCACACGAACGCCACGGACCCGCCCCGCGGCGCGCAGCCCCAACAGGGCGTGCAGGCCGAGGGGACAGACAAGGGCCCCCACACCCGCACGCCCGCGCCCACAACACGTGGATCGCGGACCTTGACAGCCCGCCCAGTGGGCGGGCAGTCGGGGGAGGGGGAGCGCCTGACCCCAGACGCCCCTCGCAACAGTAGAAGGCACCCCCCCCGGGGACGCCGTACCGCCACCCCAACAACCCCAAGCCAAGTAGGGGGGAACCGGGACCGGACCGCCCCCCCCCAAGCACGCCAGACAGAGCAAGGGACCGGGGCAGGACAGGCAGAGGGGCACGGACCACATGGAACGGCCCTACCAGCGCCCAGTGCCGGGACCACGCGAGGTGCGCACGCCACACCACCCAGAGGGGGGGGCGGACGCCGCGGGAGCGCGAGCGCACACACACGAAAGGGGCACGCGGGGACTACCAGAAGGGCAACCGGACCAAGCGCGAGGAACGCACAGACCGCGTGGAATGGCGTACCAGCGAGCGAGGGTAAGGGACACTTGGACGAGACGGCCCGCCACACGCAGCGCGGAACACGCGGGGCGGGAAGGGGGAAACGAGAGAGACACAACACCAGGTACCGGCCCGAACCCCCCGAACCGGCCGCGAGCGCCGCGCACACACGGACAGGGCACTGCACCCGCCAAGGCAGTAGTGGCGCACAGCGCCACGCCCCAACCCCTAGGCTAGGCAGCCTTCGCGCCAGCCCAAGGGGGTCCTACTGGCGACAAGCCAGTAGCACGGGCCCGGCGGCGCCGGCGCCCCGGGCGACCACGCATCAGGGGGGCGACGCAGTGGGTAAGCGCCCGCAGCCACGGCTGCGAATTGATGCAGTGACCGGGGAGTGGCGAAACGGGGAAGCCGGGGAAGGACGGGGCTCCGAGCCCTGTGAACCCGGGGGTCTCCGCCACAATGCAGGAGGTGTGTCTTGGAGGGCCCCCCACTAGGACCCGGTGGGGAGGATATAACCTGGCCCGACCAGGTGGCCCCCCGGGGCCGAAAGGCGTCTAGTACCCGCAAAATCAAACCTCAAACCTCAAACCATCTGTTCCCCGTGCTGCAGACAAGGCAGCCAAGCCGGAGGCCGAGAAGAAAGCCGCTGCAGACAAGGCAGTCAAGTTGGAGGCCGAGAAGAAAGCCGCTGCAGACAAGGCAGCCAAGCCGGAGGCTGAGAAGAAAGCCGCTGCAGACGAGGCAGCCGAGCTGGAGGCGGAGAAGAAAGCCGCTGCAGGTGCTTCACCCCTCGGGCAGCACAGGCCATTGCCCAATCAACACACCCCGACCCATCTTAGCCCCTCTCGCACCCGCCATCTGACGAGTCCCACAGTCACCACCCATTACCACCAGCGCGATCCTGGTCAACACATCAACATTTCCAAAGGCACTTCTGATGCACGAACTTGATAGGCTACCCCCTGACTATTGACTTACCGGGGGCCTCTGATGCACGAACTTGATAGGCTACCTCCTGACTTTTGATTTGCCAGCTGCCTCTGATGCATGAACTTGATAGGCTACCCCCTGACTATTGATTTACTGGGGGCCTCTTATGCACGAACTTGATAGGCTACCCCCTGACTATTGGTTTACCCTCTGCGTCGTATACTCCCCGACCCCCGTCCGCCCTCCTCCTCTGCTTGCTGTGCCATCACCCATGCAACCCCCTGCCCCATCCATCTGTTCCTCGTGCTGCAGACAAGGCAGCCAAGCTGGAGGCCGAGAAGAAAGCAGCTGCAGACAAGGCAGCCAAGTTGGAGGCCGAGAAGAAAGCCGCTGCAGACAAGGCAGCCAAGCTGGAGGCCGAGAAGAAAGCCGCTGCAGACGAGGCAGCCAAGCTGGAGGCGGAGAAGAAAGCCGCTGCAGGTGCTTCACCCCTCGGGCGGCACAGGCCATTGCCCAATCAACACACCCCGACCCATCTTAGCCCCATCGCACCCGCCATCTGACGAGTCCCACAGTCACCACCCATTACCACCAGCGCGATCCTGGTCAACACATCAACAGTTCCAAAGGCACTTCTGATGCATGAACTTGATGGGCTACCCCCTGACTATTGACTTACCGGGGGCCTCGGATGCACGAACTTGATAGGCTACCCCCTGACTATTGATTTGCCAGCGGCCTCTGATGCACGAACTTGATAGGCTACCCCCCTGATGATTGATTTACCGGGGGCCTCTGATGCACGAACTTGATAGGCTACCCCCTGACTATTGATTTACCGCCCCTGATGCACGACATTGCTAGGCTGGTCCTTGCAATAGAACGCACATCCTCTGATCCAGGTGCAGCTGAAGCCGAAGTGGAGTCAGCAGAGGAGGAGGGCGAAGAAGGAGCAGAAGCAGAGGGTGAAGGGGCAGAAGCAGGTTTGCCACTGATTGCACAACACCACTGATGATCAACCTCGATAGGCTACCCCCTAATTACTGATTCACAAAGAGCCTCATAAACGAAACCATATGTTTGTACCTATAGATCCTGCGAGTCCAGTGTCGGAGACGACGAAGGACCTGGCAGCCGAGCTGCTGGCCGCGTGAGAGTCGGACGAGGGGGAGGATTGGTTGAGGACGGCGGGGCACAGGGAGAAGCCGCAGCGGGAGAAGAAGAGGGGGGCGTCCTGGGACCTGCACCGAGGGGATGTGAGAGCCCTTGGTATGTAATTGTATGCGAAAGTGTTTTCTTCTGCTGCTGTGCTTCTTGAGAATTTAACTCTGATCCTTGCTGTTTGTATTCAGTTCTCGGCAAGAGGGGAAGGGGAGAGGAGCCCGCGGAGAAGTGGGCCCATGGGAAGGAGCGAAGCCCCAGCCCAAGCCCTGAATGCCAGCTTCTTGGAGAAGGCTCGCCCAGCCCCCAGCCCCAGTCGCCGGTGGTCACCCCAACCCCGACCGACGTGTTGATGGAGGAGGAGGAGGAGGAGGAGGAGGCAAAGAAAACGAAGGAGGAGAAGGGGAAGGAGAAGGACACCGAGACTGCGGAGGCGGAGGGTGGGCGGAAGGGGGCAGAAGCGGGGGGCGGGGAGGTTGCTAAGCAACCGGAGGGGGTCACAACGAGGAGCCGAAGCACAAGGAAACGCCGAGTGAGGGACACGGGGGCGGGGGAGGAGGGGGGGCGACGCGCGGTGGTGGAGCGGCCGCATTTTGTTATGGGGAAGCACCTCCAGATCGTGGGGTCCACGATTGGGGAAGGCCGGGGGGTGAAAACGAAGGTGGATATTGAGGCGGACACCTGCCTGGGGGAGTACAAGAGGGAAAGGATTGAAGGGACGGCACCGGATTGCCTGACGGGTAGGGGGGATAAGGTTTTGTGCATCAACGGCGGGGGGGCAGATTCAAAAACTGGGAGGGGGATTTGGGTGGAAGGGGGTAAAAGGGGGTATATTCTGAGCCGTATCAACGCTCGCCCTCGCCTGGAGGATTGCGACGTGATCATCCACCTGGATGACGGTACCCCCATGGTTTATACCTGGCGGGAGGTGAAGGCGGGTACCGAGCTGGCCATGTTCTATGGAGCAGATTACCCGTTGCCCCCTTCGCCTCCACCTGCTGATGCTGCTGATCCTGATGAACCTGCTGCAGAAGGTTCCAACCAGCCAGTTCTAACCACCCAGAACATTCTTTTCAGCGCCTCTGCCCTGCCTGCAGGGCAACTGTATGCTGATGATGGGTCCCTGGTGGGTCGCCAGTATTTTTCTTCGAAGGTGACCTACCCCAGCCAGGGCACCATGACCCATGTTGATGGGCGGCAGTTTGTTGTCAGGAAGGGGGACAGGGTGCGTCTGCTGTGGTCCGAGATGGGGGGGCACTTGACACAGGTTAAAAGCCGGACCTGTTGTTTCAAGATGGACTGGCGGAGGGGGAGGTTCGTCAGGCCGTTGACCACGGTCTGGGGTGACCAGAATTCTTTGGGGGGCGACTTCATCACGGCTGGGTTGCGACTTGCAGGTATTTACCCTCCCCGGTTTTGTTACGAGTTCGAGGGGGCTGCTCCTGGGAGTGTCGTAGAAATGGTGTTTGTGGGTGGTAAGTGGGAGGTGATTTCAGTGCAGAATAGGAAGGACGTGTACGGCCAGGCGGGTCAGTGGCTGCAGGTCGGAATCCACGTCAGTGGGTATGATGCGGAATACGAAGCTGCAGCGCGTGGTATCCGCCAGAAGACATTTTTTGTCCGGGCAGAGAGGGCTATGGGTGTCGACAGCCGGGGGGGGGCGACGCTGGATCGGGCTGAGTGGCGGGCGGAGCACCTGGTAGCTCCGCCTGGCAAAAGAATCATCAAGACCCAGGACAAGTCCGTGTACGAGAGGGTGAGGGACAGGGTGTATGGGCATGTCATTTGCAGGGTTAATGGTCATGCCATTAAGCTCGTCGACGGCGGTGGAGGGACTGGGGGAGGGATGGGCCACTGCATCTCGGTCATTGCCGAGTGCAGCAAGGATTTGAGGGGCAAGTCCAGCTGGTTTCTGCTGGTCTGGGAAGCTGGAGGCTTGGATTTGCCGAGGATCAGGCGGATCTGTCAGGTGGTGGTGGACAGGGCGCTGGCTAAGATGCCTGATCTGCAGTCGCGGATCGAGCATTGGGGAAAGAGCTCGACCGTCAGCCCCCCCTGCGGCGTTGAGCCTGACGAGCCCAAGGCAAAAAGGGCTCGTGTCGATGGGGGTCCGTACCGTTGCACGTTTGCAACGGCAAATCTTTTTGAAGAGTTCATTCGTAGGGGGTCGTTGCCGGTGCAGGGAGCAGGTTTGAGGCAGCAGTTTGACGTTCGGGATCCAAGTTTTTGTTGGACAACTCTGTCCAAGTTTGTTGTTTTGGGGGGGGAAATGGCAGATGAAGAGGTCTGTCCCCGTTCAGAAGGCCAAGGCTGAGGTCGAGGAGATCGTCAGCAAGGGCAATCCAACGCAGTGGCTCCTGCCACCAGAAAAGGCCGCCCCCTATCTCCCCCTCGCTCTGGTCGACTCTGACGAGTGCACCCCCCCTTTCACCTTCTGTCGGCCCGACTCCAAGGGCCGACTCAGCAGTTTTGAAGCCTTCTGGGTCCCGGACGTCAATAAGAAGCGGCTTGCAGGGGGTAGGAACTTTCGGCAGGTGGAGCGGGAAACCGAAAAGGGGGGGACCACCCAAGTTGCATGGGTGGTCTATCTCCCCGATGAGACCGCCATTGGGTTGGGGGATCAGTGGGGGGGCTCGCGCGAGGGTTCCGGTAACCCTGATTGGAAGCGCTAGAAGTTTTTCTAGTGCTTGCATTGTGAAGTGGTTTGGGCAGTGAGATGATCGCGTGTGTAGTGGCAGAGCGCATCGCCGGACCAAGATTGAGATCTGAACCCACGCATTGCAGCCTCCGCGATTTTCTTCTACGGCGGGGGTGTCAGCGGACTGCTCTTTGCATGACAAATTTTACCCTTGACACCGTTTCCCGGACCCAGATATAATATTGAAAGGCCAGGCTCCATTGCATTCTGTTCCTTTCTCTGCGCGGTGAATTCTGTTTGACCTCCTACCGACCTCCTACCTGATACGCGCGTGTCTAGCCCTGTGACTTTCTCTTTGGCGCTATTGGGGTGTTTGTTCATTTTTTGGAGCCAAAGGGCACCCTATTTCATCTCATTTGACCTGATCTTCACCGGATCCCATTGCTTACTTTCCATCTGGTTTCACCAGGTGGGACAGACTGCAGGTACAGGTACTGGTTTCTGTTACGGCAGGTGTTGTTACAACACGCTATTTTTTAGGTTCAAGAGTATTATTCAGATCTACCCCATTTTGTCTGATTTGACTGGTTTGACCGGACCGAACCCTTTTCGTTTGTCTAACCTTGAGAGTAACGGCTGATACAGGCTGCAAAGACACCACAGCTACAGTGCGTTTGCGTCATTTGCTTCTTAGTTACGTGGGTGCGGTTAAGGGAACTCGAATTTTGAACCCGAATGGGTTCAAGAGAATTATACAGACCCAACCCACGTTGTAAGTGGGCGTGAACCTTGTTCCCGACCTTAGAAACAGGTCAGAAGGGACCTGGGAAACGGCGCTGGCCAATTAGTGCAGGTAAGGCAGCTACCGAGGCTAGGGGAAGGTACGTGACGCCACAGATGTGCGGATTCTGTGTGGTCACTGACCGGGAACCTCGAGTGCCAGAGGGTCCCCCTACAGGGGGGCGATAACCAAGCTACGGCACCCTCTGGGCCGAATCCCAGCCAGCGAGTTTTGTTTCCAGGTTACCGGCCAGTTTTTATGGTTTACCCCCACGTGCTTATAAGTGTCAGTTAGCGTTGTCGTCATCAGCCTGATTCTGACTCCCAATGTGTGTCTCGTTTAACCCAAGTGTGAACAAATGCTAGTGGATCCTTGAAAATGATGTACTGGATTCGCACATTTTACTTGCTCAATCCTTCTGCTATTGATTTGTTTCGTTCCCTTGCCTGTCGTGCGTGGGCCTGTGAATGATTCATGATTCAATCACCAATTGAGTTGATGCCCGTAGTACATCGGACGCCCCAGTGTTCCCCCCTTTTACCCCTGTATCTCCTCCCTACGCCCCCCCCCCCGGGCCCTCCATAACCTCCCCTCCAACCCCCCCAAGCCCCCCCACCCCTCCCCCCACTACGCCCCTCCACTTTTTCCAACATCCTCCTCCCCCGCCCCCCCCCCCCCCGCCCCCCCCGCACCCTCCTCCCATCCCGGGGCCCCCCCAATTCGCCCTCCAACCCCCCAAGCCCCCCGACCCTCCCCCCTCCCCTCCCTCCCCTCCCCCCCAGCTCAGCCCTCACATCCCCCTCCAGCCCCCTCATCCCCCTGCATCCTTCAAGGCTGGGGAGGGCAACGTCTTGCCATACATGAGTCAGACGGTAGCCTATCAAGTTCGTGCATCGGAGGCCCCGGGTGAATCAATAGTCAGGGGGTAGCCTATCAAGTTCGTGCATCAGAGGCCCCCCGTAAATCAGGTTTGAGGTTGGAGGTTTGATTTTGCGGGTACTAGACGCCTTTCGGCCCCGGGCGGCCACCTGGTCGGGCCAGGTGATATCCTCCCCACCGGGTCCTAGTGGGGGGCCCTCCAAGACGCACCTCCTGCCTGGTGGCGGAGTCCCCCAGGTTCACAGTGCTCGGAGCCCCGTCCTTCCCCGGCTTCCCCGTTTTGCCACTCCCCGGTCAGTGCATCAATTCGCAGCCGTGGCTGCGGGCGCTTACCCACCGCGTCGCCCCCCTAATGCGTGGTCGCCCGGGGCGCCGGCGCCGCTGGGCCCGTGCTACTGGCTTGTCGCCAGTGGGACCCCCTTGGGCTGGCGCGAAGGCTGCCTAGCCTAGGGGTTGGTGCGTGGCGCTGTGCGCCACTACTGCCTTGGCGGGTGCAGTGCCCCTTCCGTGTGTGCGCGGCGCTCGCGGCCGGTTCGGGGGGCTCGGGCCGGTACCTGGTGTTGTGTCTCTCCCGTTTCCCCCATCCCGCCCCGCGTGTCCCGTGCTGCGTGTGGCGGGCCGTCCTGTCCGGGTGTCCCTTACCCTCGCTCGCTGGTACGCCATTCCACGCGTTTCGTGCATCAGAGGCCCCCGGTAAATCAATAGTCAGGGGGTAGCCTATCAAGTTCGTGCATCAGAGGCCCCCGGTAAATCAATAATCAGGGGATAGCCTATCAAGTTCGTGCGTCCGAGGCCCCTGGCAAATCAATAGTCAGGGGGTAGCCCATCAAGTTGGTGCATCAGAGGCCCTTGTTGACTCAATAATCAGGGGATAGCCTATCAAGTTCGTGCATCAGAGGCCCCCGGTAAATCAATAATCAGGGGGTAGCCTATCAAGTTCGTGCATCAGAGGCCCCTGCTAAATCAATAGTCAGGGGGTAGCCTATCAAATTCGTGCATCAGAGGCCCTGAGTAAATCAATAGTCAGGGGGTGGCCTATCAAGTTCGTGCATCAGAGGCCCCCGGTAAATGAACAGTCAGGGGGTGGCCTATCAAGTTCGTGCATCAGAGGCCCCTGGTAAGTCAAGAGTCAGGGGGTGGCCTATCAAGTTCGTGCATCAGAGGCCCCTGGTAAATCAATAATCAGGGGGTAGCCTACCAAGTTCGTGCATCAGAGGCCCCAGGTAGATCAATAGTCAGGGTGTAACCTATCAAGTTCGTGCATCAGAGGCCCTTGTTGACTCAATAATCAGGGGGTAGCCTATCAAGTTCGTGCATCAGAGGCCCCCGGTAAATCAATAATCAGGGGGTAGCCTATTAAGTTTGTGCATCAGAGGCGCCCGGTAAATCAATAATCAGGGGGTAGCCTATCAGGTTCGTGCATCAGAGGCGCCTGGTAAATCAATAGTCAGGGGGTAGCCTATCAGGTTCGTGCATCGGAGGCCCTGGGTAAATCAATAGTCAGGGAGTAGCCTATCAAGTTCGTGCATCAGAGGCCCCTGGTAAGTCAATAGTCAGGGGGTGGCCTATCAAATTCGTGCATCAGAGGCCCCCGGTAAATCAATAATCAGGGGGTAGCCTATCAAGTTCGTGCATCACAGGCCCTAGGTAGATCAATAGTCAGGGGGTAGCCTATCAAGTTCGTGCATCAGAGGCCCTTGTTGACTCAATAATCAGGGGGTAGCCTATCAAGTTCGTGCATTACAGGCCCCAGGTAGATCAATAGTCAGGGGGTAGCCTATCAAGTTCGTGCATCAGAGGCCCCCGGTAAATCAATAATCAGGGGGTAGCCTATCAAGTTCGTGCATCAGAGGCCCGTGGTAAATCAATAGCCAGAGGGTAGCCTATCAAGTTCGTGCATCAGAGGCCCTGGTAAATCAATAGTCAGGGGGTGGCCTATCAAGTTCGTGCATCAGAGGCCACAGTAAATGAACAGTCAGGGGGTAGCCTATCAAGTTCGTGCATCAGAGGCCCTTGGTAAACCAATGGTCAGGGGGTAGCCTATCAAGTGCGTGCATCAGAGGCCCCCGGTAATTCAAAAGTCACGGGGTAGCCTATCAAGTTCGTGCATCAGAGGACCTTTGTGAATCAATAATGCGGGTTAGCCTCTCACGTTCATCTCTCGTTGTAGACATGTCCATCTTAATGCTTTTGCTCTGCGCAATCTGCGATGTCGGCTAGAGCCTTGTGGGGCTGACCATAGTCCTTTGTGCTCTCGTTTCGGCCGCTGTTGTTCTCTCCCTTCTCCATCGGAGGCATCGTAGACACCACCAACGGCGGCGAAGATGCTCACCGTGTCAACTACTCCACAAGGGACGATTTGCGAGGAAAGAGATCCCCATTTTCGTGTCACTCCTCGACATAACCCTCGTTCTGTGTGTGCCTAAGGATATCAGTGAGGCTGCCATCTCAGATCTGGTGAGGATCATCACTGGTGTGCCCGTTCATGATCAGCGAATTAGTAGAGTTTCACGCAGAACCGGTACCTGGGTCCGTAACGAACGAGTTCTTGTCCTGTTCCGTCTCCGCGGTGGTGTTGCATGGAACTGCATCCCGCTGCAGGATCAAACCGCAGACTTCTTTCGAACCAAATTTTGGTCTCTCCACGCGTCCATGGGCCACCCTACCACCGCCCAGATGACCTTGCTCATTGAGGGTGTATATGTCGATCCATTTTGTGCGACCTTGAGATCTGTTTCTTCATCAATGTTGGACAACGTCAAAACGAAACCCGCGGAAGTGGCAGTTTCAAGCAGTGATGTGCTAGGCCCAGAAGCTCTGAGAAGCCCTCCGAATGGTGCATCATCCAGACCTGCCCCCATAGGAAACCCCCCTGCCATCTTATCTCCAACCCCGGCATCTGACTCGGGACCCACGGAATCTACGGATCC
Source organism: Eutreptiella sp. 'Long Island Sound 2002' (assembly GCA_964036045.1). Lineage (NCBI taxonomy): Eukaryota > Euglenozoa > Euglenophyceae > Eutreptiales > Eutreptiaceae > Eutreptiella > Eutreptiella sp. 'Long Island Sound 2002'. The sequence goes on from OZ038382.1 coordinate 894,587, forward strand.
GGCCCCCTTAATTAAGCATGAGTTTAGTTCCGCCCAGTCACCGCGTTCTGATCCTAAACCTCATCCCGACATCCCCCCTCGCAAACGCGTGAAACGCGAAGGCCATTGTCCCTCCGAGCACTCCCCCCGACGTGAAGACAAGGTTGGCTGCACCTTGCCGTCCCACACCGAAGCTGTTGCATGCCTGAATAAGATTATTATTAACCTCCCATGCTCTTAAAACCGGTCACGCGCTCACTGAGTTGTTCAACTAGTGATTTGCTGTACCCAGAGCTTTGATTTCTGATGCAATCCAAAATGTTTTAAGGATATAAATTTTAACAAAATGACAGAAGGAAATGAGACACTGGATTTTCACGAGTTCGTGCTGAAATTGCCGGATTCGGCGTGGAACCTGAGTTCTGAGTCGTTGGAACATGCAGCACAACTGGCAAAGGAAGGCGCAATGAGTGGTCTCAGTCCTTGGCAGGCAGCGTCACTGTATTCCAAACTTACAGGAAAGAAAACACTGGCCACTGTGAAAGACACGATGGCCTTGGTTCGTGATGCCTTACTCACCTTGAAGGGCGACGACATTGGCAGAACAGGAAGGTCGTCGCATCGCGAAGACGTCTTCTTGGCATGCGAAACTTTGAGCGGTCCCAAGGACCACGCTGGCCCCGTGTCGGACAAGGAGTCCACGTTCGTGTGGCGCGATGAGGTTCTGTCGCTTCCTTCACGCTTGTCTGCACTCCTGGAAGAGCGAAAGGTTTTGCAAGACGAGTTTCGCAGAAAAAAGATGTTGAAGCACCTTCCAGTGTTCGACGAGTTCCATAGGGCAGCTGTTAATAACGCGCCAACGCACAAACATCCAGCGGACGCGGAGAAGCGTCGTTGGGAACAACAGGTAAAAGACGCCATGCGAGTCCTGGGAGTAGTCTTAGCACGCGAAGATGACACAACGGTAGCTCCGGAAGCGCCTGTTTCATTGGTACTATGTGAACATTTGTTTGCAATGTTGGGTGCGTTGGACTACAGCATCCAAAGCTCCCGGCGAGTGGCAGTAGATAAACGGTTTGAACAACCTGCGATTGCACCAGAGTTACTCTCGAAGGATGACATGTCACTACTTCAGTCGCGCAACAAATTACAAAAAGACCTGAGAGGCACGCGTTTCTCCCCTTACTCGCATCGTGGTTCTTTCCGTTCGTTTTCAACACGAGGTCGTTTTGATCCACGGAGATCTGGCAAAGGAGGCAAAGGCAAAGGTAAGGGTTTCACCCAAAGATTTGTGCCACGTAACGACAAGTTAGATGAACGACCACAGCAGTAGCTTGACTGTAGAGGATTTGTTGGCGCCAGCCGTGTGCGTGCCACCGCCGATCCATCCCCACATGCCATTCTATTTGCGCTGTCGTGCACAATTGCATGAATGGGAAGCGTTGAAGGACACATACGCGGCGTCAGTGATTCGCAATGGGCTGCAGCTTGATTGGGTTGACCGTTTTGATCCAGATCGGCCAACCGACGACTTCCGTCCTCGTTCTTCCCACGCAGAGGTAACCGACCCTGAATTGGTAAAACACGTGTTGGATGCAGTGCAACAGGGTTGCATGGAACGCGTCGAGCGAAAAGACATTAAGTGTTGTGCAAGTATCTGAGTATCTTCGCAGTGGACAAAGCGTCAGACGAGGCACATCCTGAGGGAGGCCGTCGACCTATCACCAATTTGAAGAACGTGAACCAGTTTGTACAGACCACCTATTTTCGTTTGGTCACTCTGTGGGGCATTTTACCGTTCTTGAGACCCGGTCAGTATGCTTGCAAAATTGACTTGAAAAGTGCTTATTTTCACATGGGTATCCATCCGCGGGATCGACCTTATTTGGGGGTCTACGTCAACGGTGAATTTTACAGGTGGTGCGTTTTGCCGTTTGGATTAAACGTTGCACCACGGGAATGGTAACGCCTCATGCAACCAATTTTAAATGCCGTGCGCGAACGCGGAGCACTCGTTTGGGTCTACTTGGACGATTGGCTCATCATTGGCAATACTTACCGTGAATGTCTGGAACACACACGTTTTTTGGTACAACTTTTGCATCTGTTGGGTATATTGGTCAATGTCCCAAAATCATGTTTGGAGCCGTCTCAAGAAATTATAATGCTTGGTTTTATGCTAAACTTCAGGGAAGGATTCGTCGCGGTACCTCCAAAGCGCCTACAAGCAATATTTCGGGACGTGAACAGACTGGCACACAGTCACACACCATCAGTGAGGCGATGTGCCTCCGTTCTTGGAAGAATCCGTTCCTTGTTGTTCGCCATGCCCCATATCCGACTCCTCAGCGACGCCCTGGCGGTGCACGTGGCGGTGGCAGTCCAGGCTGGCTGGGAGGCAGACGTGGCGCTCCCGGAGCGCGTGTCACGTCAGTTGATGGATCTGGCGGACGAGTTACACCAGTGGAAGGGACGCACCTTCGTAGTTTCCATGGGTCACGTCAGGGACATGTACTCGGACGCGTCAGATCTGGCGTGGGGCGGAGTCCTTCAAGGGAATGCCCAAGCAGCGTTCGGTTGGTTCCTGAATCGAGAGGAACACATAAACGTCAAAGAGTTCAGGGGAGCCCTACTGACTATTCAAGCGTATGCGCTGAGGGACACCACGCTGCGATTTTTCACCGACTCAATGGTCTCCGCAAGTGGGGAGGTCGCAAGCCGCGGTTCAACGCATTGATTCTCCAACTGTGGAATTTTACACAAGCCAATCGCATCGAGATTCAACCGTTTTACGTGCACACCTCGGTGAATCCGGCGGACATTTGGTCTCGGCTTCGTTGGACACCGTCGGAGGCTACCTTCCCGTCGGACGTGTTGACTTGGATCCTGGAGGAGTTCAAAAGTTGGATTCAGCCGGAAATCGATTGGATGTCAAGGAGTTCCAATGCGGTGTGCAGCAAGTTCGTCAGTCCGTGTCCTCAGCCGGGGGCTTACGCCATCGATGTCTTCTCCCAGAATCTAACTTTACTTTCACCGGGGTGGGTCTTCCCGCCGTTCAAGCACATACCTCAGTTTGTCAACAAAGTGTTGGAGTCACCAGGGGTGAAGGTTCTCATGGCTCTGCCGTACAGGCCGCGCGAGGTTTGGTGGAACCTATTGATGAAACACGTGAGGTTCGCAGTGAACACGTCGGAGTTCCATTTGCAAATGCCAGACGGCACGGAGACACAACCACGTTTCGTGTTGACCTTGGCGTATGTTTGCGTGAATACTATCAATTGCGAGGAGCTACCAACGAAGAGGCGACGCTTATCATCAATGAAATCGGGAAGGACACCTTGAAACGTTACAATTCTGCGTGGCACATGTTTGGTACGTTCTTGTTACAAGACGCGGCGCTTGCTCCACTGTTAAAGGTGGAGCACTTTGGTCAAATCCCACTGATGACGGTGGCGGTGCAACTTTTAAAGTTTTCACGCACGCATTCTTTAAGTGCTGGGCGTATGGCGTATTCAGCAGTGTGTTTATTCCCGTGCTTTTCGCAACTACGTTTCGAGGGTATGCTACGCAACTTGAAACGTGACTGGTTCGTCAGTGTTCCTCATTATCATCGTTTCTATGATGTACGGCGTCTTATACAAGTCATGCATCAGCAACCTGTGGAGACGGAAGCTCAGCTGCGCTTGCAAGCCATTTTGTCCTTGAGATTCTTTGCCTTGTTCCGAGGCGTTGATCTGGCGCAATCACGTAGGGATATCCAACGCGCTGCTCAGCCTTGGTTCATTTCTGCTAAGCGAAAAGGGAGGAGATACTATGCACGTTATCCTATTCACAATGTTACGCCACCGTCAATTGATCCGCAGCGCTGCTTAGCGCGTTATTTGGAGGCTACTGGTGATTACGAGGGTTCTGAGATTTTTGTGTCCCTACGAAAGCCACGGAAGCCTTTATCATCTGATACCATCAACGGTCTCACTACTCGCTGGTTAAGAAAACACCTACTGGAATTGGGGGAACTGGAGACGGATTCGTTTTCCGCGCATTCTACACGAGGAGCAGCAGCAACTGCACTAATCTATCTTGGCGTGGATCCGTATGTGGTAGCAGCATTGGGTGATTGGTCCTGTTACGATACATTCAGAAAGTTTTACGACAGGACCAGAGCTCTGTTGCGCATCGCGCAAGTTCTGGTCCCTCCTGATCTGGCGACTGGAGAAGCGGAGCGCGCTTCGCGCCTGGCGATTAATTAATTCTTATAAAAGGTTCAGTTCACGGGAGCTCAGTCTTCCGTTCTGTTGCCCATATATGGGGATTGTGTAGTGCTAGCTGAGCCAGCTCGGATTTACCCGAATAGGTGAGGAGGAAAGAAGAGATGGCGAAGCAATAGCACTACACAAGACACATATATGCCCACCCTGTCCCTCCCTTAAGTTCTTCGCTCACCGTGAAAAGCAGTTGACACTTGGGTCGTCGGTTGCCACGGTTTTAAGAGCATGGGAGGTTAATAGTGGTTGGAGCATGTAAGGAGTACTGATTTTCCAAATTTTTTATTATACTACGGTTTTCTCTGAGATCGTCGACGACAGGTCGTAGCTTAGAAGAAAAACACAACTCTAAGGTTGGTAGAGTGTGGGTTCAAACCCCATGGAGGGGGTATTTGAGGTCAAATATTTCATTTTTCATGTATAATACCATTTTTGTGTATATTTTGAGGGTGCCCGTTTCAATGAAAGGTAGCAAAGGGCACCAAAAGAGCAGAAAACAGAGAAAACAAACTGGTTTTAAGGAGTTGGCCCATATATGTGTCTTGTGTAGTGCTATTGCTTCGCCATCTCTTCTTTCCTCCTCACCTATTCGGGTAAATCCGAAACCCCGGCATCTGACTCGGGACCCACGGAATCTACGGATCCGGCCCCCTTAATTAAGCATGAGTTTAGTTCCGCCCAGTCACCGCGTTCTGATCCTAAACCTCATCCCGACATCCCCCCCCGCAAACGCGTGAAACGCGAAGGCCATTGTCCCTCCGAGCACTCCCCCCGACGTGAAGACAAGGTTGGCTGCAGCTTGCCGTCCCACACCGAAGCTGTTGCATGCCTGAATAAGATTCGGGGGGAGTTAGCAATACATAACAGCGTAACCAGCAAGTCTGCAGGGGGGAGTAGTCGGGCACGTATTGGTTGTCCCATTTGGGGACTCCTAAGACAACACGGGCCCCTAAAGGAGACCAGTAGAGCACGCTCAGAAAAGCACCCCCGGCCTCTCACGAAGTCTGATTTGTGTCCATATGGTGCAACGCTAACCCATGATCCTGGCACGGGCCTGTGGAAGCTAACTGAGTGTAATTGGGACCACTGTGACCATTGGTGGCCTGACGAGGAGGAGGCCGCCCCACTGGACAAATCAGCCCTCCCTGATGAGCTCTGGCACGACGTTGAGCGGGCGTATGAGCACCGTGAAATGCCGGAGCAAATTCTTGTATTTTTGAGGAAGAAATATAGCGAGGACGCGTACCCAGCAATCAAAGGGTTTTCAACCCAGCACATCAGAAATTTTTTCAAGTCCATCGAACGCAAGATGGGCCCAAATGATCTTGCACGTTTGATTAACCACCTGAAAATCCCCAAACAGGCAGATCCTGCCTGGTATTTCAATCATGAAGCCCCTGACCCAGTCAGTGGTGTTGTATGAAGATGTTTTTTTATGACGCCAGAGCAAGTAAAAAACGCAAGAAAATATGCACAAGTCATTTTTGAAGATAACACGTACAAATCGAATCGGTACAGCGAGGCATTGGCCCTGTTTTGCGGTATCAACGAACATGGCAAAACCCTTCTCCTGGCTCAGGGCTGCATGCCAAGTGGTGAAAATGCAGAGGATTATGAGTGGCTCCGGCAGGAGTGGATAAAAGCAACCGGTTGTGCACCCCGGGTTTTGTTCAGTGATGCTGAATACGCCCTCTTGGGGTCCGTTCCCAGGGTTTCCCCCCCGGACCGAACTGCTCACTTCCTCTGACTTTTTCACATTTACAAAAATCTTACCGAAAACTGCCGAAACTCCCTCGAGCAACACGATTTCACTGCTCTTGAGAGCGCCATCCGACAGGTTCAGGAGTGCCCAGATAAGGACGCTGCTGATATTCTCTGGCGCAAAATTCTGGAGGACCCCCGCTAGAAAACTGTCAAGGACTACCTTGGAGTCAGATCCCCCCTACATCGTCTTGACCGTTGGTGTGTTGCATTGCAGGTAGAAGTTTTTACCTTCTGCTGCAAGTCAACACAGAGGGCTGAGTCTTTGAATTGCCGCATAAAGCGCCACCTAACTGCAAGAAAAGGTTACTACCACATTTTTTATCTGTTTTGCACTTGCTCTCCAAGGAGGGCTATAAACCTGAATATACTGAAATGGTGAATCACCGGCACGCCAATCACCAAATAGCTAACCAAACCTTCCCATTCTATGTGAAGTTCGTTTCAGGCAAGGTGACAAGCTGGGCTTTTGATAGAATGCTCCAGCAGATGAATGCTTCAACTGCGTACCTTGTGTATGAGTATGACGTGTCCAGGGCGGCCCGATATATAGTTGCCAATAGGGCGGCACCCTTATGGAACTATGATCGACAGTGTCACGATTCACTTGAGACGGAGTTGGTAGACCTACCGAGATTCTGTGCGATCGCCAATCGTGTGCACCAAATCCAAGGCAAAAATGTAGTTTATGAGGTAAAGCGAAGTGAATCCAGCTGCACTTCGCGTTACATGAACTGTCCACATTATGTTTGTCTGTTCGAGCCATTGGCTGAGGATGGTGCCTATACAAAGTTTTGGTGTAGTTGTGGACTTGCTGTCCGAGTCGGGCATCCATGTCGTCACTATTCTGCTGTTTTGCATCATCGGTCATCTTCAGTCGGCTTCCATCTTGGGTTGTTCAATCCAATTTTTATTTTAACACAATTTCAGACTGCAACTCAGGTCCTTGTCAGTGCCAAATGCAGCAGCCAACGCCTCCCCCTACCCACAGTGCAGGTACCCGTGGCAATCCATGCTACAGAGGATGACATTATATTGACCGACATCTCCTCGTGGGCTGATTTGCCAGCCAGAACGAAACGCGAGCAGATTGTCCGCTCCCTTGGGAACCTGCAGTCCTGGATGCGTCAATATATAACTAATGTGGATCGAGTGGCAACTCGTCTTTCCGACCAGGGACAGGATGCAGGGGCCTTTGTCGAAGAAGAGGAGAGGCTACTGAACCAATTTGTGGACATGCGAGCCTCCTCCACACAGGTCCATGTGGCAGGTGCACAAGCACCACGACCTGTTCCCCCGCCGGTGGCCGCCAAGCGAACCGTGCAGCCAACTGTCAGGAAGGCCGCTAAGCGAGGGGATGGTCCAAAGGGTGCTACAAAGGGAAGAGGTAGGGGTCAGGGCAGGGGTAGCGGTCCGCCGCTGAAGGAAGAGCTGAATGCTGCCCTTGAGCTTTCAGATGCGCTAACCACCGTGAATCAGGCTCCTGGGGGCCTGAGTGCGCAGCAGGCCACGTATAATGATCATTTGCATGCAAACATTCACAATATGGTTGACTCGGCTGGGCAGGTTGATACTCACTTGGCTCAGTTGTATGCTCGGACTGCATGTGGGGAACAACTTTCGCCAGCTGAGTTGCATCAGTGTAAGCAGCTTTGGGAGTGGTGGGCTCAAGTGTCGAAGAACTAAGGACATTTCAAATTTCATGTCTGAGTTTATGTTCCATGCCTTCACGGTTCGCCTGTGTAAGGTTGGGTTTGCCACTGCTGAGGTCTGAGCAGGGGGGAATTGAAAATGAGTAGGAGGGAGTTGAAAATGAGTAGGAGGGAGTGGATTTTCAGAAAGATGTCCTTGATTGATGCCCCAGATATTTTGATGAAATCTTGCAGGTTTTGAAGTTGAAAACCCAAACCAAAGCAGCAAGTGGAGCAAGAACAGGATGTGGATCGAATCAATGATTGGTTTTGGAATCCAGTGTAACACAGAAGGGCTGCAGATAGACAATGCAGGTTTATACACAAAGATTCAATCACAAATGGATAATACAAAAGATTTCATATGAGAACTGGTCTGACTCTTGCCTCCAAGATAGCATTAGGCACTTCATGTGCACTCTTTTGGGTGAAATGGTGCTGGTTAGGAATGTGGGGCATAGATGTCAGGCCAACACAGAAAATGACTTGGCCAAGCAACTGAATTCAGAAACAGTTAAAAGGTAGGACCACAATAAGTGGTAGAAACAATTGAGTATAGGGGTCTTGGGGTGGGAGACCACTAGGCTTAACCTCCAAGGCCTAAAGCATGAAATGCCTATTTTATTTCGGTATATCCTCCATGAAGGAAGGTACCTCCGCTCAGTTGAGTGGTGGGGGTGAACTTCATGGGGGGCTAGGGTTACAACCCTAGTAACCTTGAGAAAGTGTACCAAAAGCTTCAAAAGAGTGGTAAAAATACTTAAGTTAGTCTTAGCATCAACAAAAGAGTTTTAAGGGGGGCTTGGCCTGGATCAAGCCCTCCAAGAAAGACATGGCAGTGACTTTTTCTTACTCCCCCCTGGAGTACTAGTTAGCTAAGCTAGTAGGACCAAGCAAAAAGGCTCAAATATTCCCAAAGTTACCTCAGAAAATGCATGAAACTTACCAAAAACATCCTCATCAGTTCATAGAAGCCTGTCACACTGTAGGTACCCTCCAAAAACAGTGTAGTCTACCGTGAATGATGTCCCTTCGATGGGGCATTCCTCAAAAGTCGCCGGCATGCGACGAAAACGTTTGGAAAAAGTTTGGGGGTAGTGGGGTTTGAACCCAGGACTCCCTCCGTAGAACGCATATGCTTGCCCACTAGGGTACAGTCGACCGCTCCGATGCGGACGGTGATCGCTGTATAAACAGCGTTTTAGTAAACGTCCTGACCAAGGGCCAGGGCGGAGCAATACTCCCAATGGAGGACACAAATCTCCAGGAGCTGGAGAAAATAGAAAATGTAACCAACAGGGAGTGATTCCTGCGGTGTAGCGAAAGGTGTTGCGATTTAGCAAGTCAAACCGCTAAAAATTGATGAAATCACGCGGGAAATCGTCATTTTTACACATCAGTCAAAGTCGCAGACAAGCGCAAAGGAAGCGGACTTCAAAAACAAGGTTGCGCAAGCGTAAACGGCTTTTGAAAAAGAAGGTATGAGCCATAGTTTTGAAAGTTGTAAAGGAAACGTTTGCACAGTTGCATCAAAATTTTTATACACTTCAGAGAAAAGTATTCAAATTCGACCCACACCACAGAGCAGGTGAACAACCCTCTTCTCAGGTATGCCAGTGTCATCTCACACGCACGCATTGTGTTCGTGTTGGTTGCTTCGTTAAAACGTTAGGGTTGTCAACGCTGTGTTCGTTGGGGGTTCGGGTGCTCATCTCCTTTGGCCTGCACAGGTCAAAACAGGAATGAAAGGTATGCGATGCGAATGGAGCGCGCAGCGCGCACGTAGGGTTAGAAGATGCGCTGTGCTCGCGATGCATGTGCCTAATTGAGGCATTCACACGCTGTGACGCTTTCCCTGTACCCCAATTCACCCTTGTTTTCTCTTCACAGGTAAGAAAAGAAAGTTGTTTGTTCGTGTGTAGCCGTAGCGTTAAGGTAGGGTTGCTCAAAATGCTTAGGCTTGTTTGTAACTCGCAATAGGGTTGTTTTGCGCTCGTTTCACTTCGGCATTCACACGATGCATGGTGAGTAAGGTAGGTAAGCCCAGGAGGAGCTCACCTCCTGGTTGAGTCAGTGTGGTAATGGTTCTGCCTCCCTTCCCTGCATGCGTGCACATGATGCATTAACGGGTAGGCCACGCGAAATGCGCATGGTAAACCTTGTTTAGGTTACCCAGGGGCTCCTCGGTACGTTCTTGAAGAGAACCTGAGGAGTCCCTTAACGCTTGCTTGCTTGACAGGGCGTGTTTGAGGACAGTGTATTATAGGTCACACTGAGAAGCGTAAAATACGTGGAGTGTGGCTTGGTTCCTCAGCCGCAAACACCCCTTCATTTGCCTCTGTTGTACAGGTGGAAGAGGTTCAGGGTGATTGGTGCACGCAGCAGCTGCCTTCGGCGGCTATCCCATTTTTCTGCTGCAGCAAAACAGGGGCGCTGATCACAAATCAATTGACTGTGCCTCAGCGAGGAGTGGCGTGGGCAGTTCAACTTCATCGACATTCGCGCTGTGCATACAACAAGAGCACCCCTTCCCTCCATGCCCTAGCAGGGAAACGTGTTGTGACGTCCCTGTCAGGCCACAGTTGCTCAGCAGCGCTGTGTTCTCTTGTCTTTTTCACAGGAGGGTCATTAGGACCTGAGACATCATTGACAGCAACACCAAGTAGCGTGTGTAGGGGTTAGGGTCAGCACGCCTGGCAAGTGTTGAGTGCATGTGATGAGTGCTCACCCTGGCTTCGAAGGCCGGTGCTGGCGTTAGTGAGTGTTGTGTAGTGGTGTCTCCTGTCCCGCGTGCTTTTCCTCGTGGGCAGGGGAGTGTGTTAGCCTTTGGCCCTTAGCAAAAATGGGCGTTTTGTATGCCCTCAGCACACTTGGCCACCCCTGCCCTCTAGTAGGTAGGGCTTTTGCCGTCTTCCCCCAAGGATAGGCGCCAGCACAGAAATTGGGCGCCATAGGAGTGGTAATAGTACCTGATTAGGACCTTCGGTCCGACATCAGCGAAGCCCGGTCTCCGGGAGCCACGCCGGGGAGAGAAGTGAGACACACACAGACATACGTAGCACACATAGGGGTATAGTAAACCCTGTAAGGTAGGGTAGAACCCCATGGGTCTGGACCAGTCAGGGGTCCTAACTGTGGGCTCGCTTGTCCCCAAGGAGGGAAGACACACCTTGCCTCATAACACCTTGCTTGTCATTCCCCCCTGGTGTAGTAAGCCACCGCTCTTCGTTGGCTCCCCAAGGTCATTACATCAGGGCAGTCCCCATGCAACACATGGTCAACAAGGCATACACTCGCCCAGACAACCCATGGAACAACCAATACTCCATCTACAGCACTTCGTCTCACAACCCCACCTTGTTGACCTACCCAAAAAGGACAAACACATCAGTCGCCAATAAACACCCCCACAAACACAGACACGTTCACAGCAAAAACAAAAAAACGAAATCCCAACTACTTAATTTACCGTAACTACCCACATAGAAACACGTTACCCTAAAAAAGCCATCCCGAAAAGAAAATAAGCTCCGCAAGCGACTGAGGGGTTTCTGCCCCGCTTTGGTCTCCGGGTGACGAGTTTCTCCCCCCCTCTTTTTCTTTTTTCTATTTGTCATTCTTCCCCGTCCTCCTGATCTGAGCCACCTGTGATCTGCACCCCCCCCCCCCCTAACTTCTTGACACCATTTGGCAGATCGACGAGATGGGACCACGTTTGTGTCAGCGCATTTTTGATGCTCTCTTCCAGCTCCTTTTCGTACACCATTCAGGACTTTGGAGTATGGAATCCTATATAGCGTGGTGACCCCATGATGATTTTGGAAGTGTGAGGACGTTTCCGTGACTCTCAGATTCTTTCTGGACTTTCCCCAGACGTATGGAGAAGTCAATGGTTTCCACTTAACTGGAGGTTTTTTTTGGTACCCCAGAAGATCTTTGGCCGGGGTTACTTGTTTGTTTCTGATTTCTATACATATATATATATAAATATATATGTAGAGTCCCTTTTATTTTCGATTCGTCTTGCGTCATAACACCAACCAGAGGGCTAATGGCGAAGCCACAGCCCACAGTAACCAGGCCTTTGGTGCATTTTGGAGCAGGGTCACACCCCCTGAGTTACTGTACATATGGCTGCTGTCCTTCGATGAACTTCGGCTCGCCATGAACGCTCACTTGCCCGTGGTTAGGCCGCTTTAGTGTTATGCTCGCCGGGGGGCAAGCCAAATGCACCAAAAAAGGCATACCCTCGCCGGGTGGCTGCGATCCTGGTAAGCGGCCACTGGCTCACGCTGGAAACCATAGGCATGGGTCTGCAGGGCACAGACAGGGTCAGTAGACTGACACGGGGAAATTAGTTTCGCTTCCTACGCTGGGTTATAGTCTCAGCACGGGTTAAGAGCTGCCCCTCGTTGTCCTCAACGAGGTAGGTGCGGAAGATCGGGTTGATAGTCCCGTCTGGCTGTATGAAGGCTGACATAGGTTCCCAGGTCGCCTCGGATAACCCATAGCCATCCCACAGGGTTAGGAATTTCCAGCCCTGCTTATACTCGTGGCGAGCAATACCTGCAACCACGTAGTAACCATCGACTGCCATCTCATCGGCAGTCATTTCTTCGAGTTCGTCTGCCTCCTCTGGACTGGCAGCGTTCTCTAGGTCTATACGCTCGACCTCACCGTCGCTGAGGCGCCACTTATCCCAAGACAAGTCGTCAGGGGAGTGATAGTGCCTCAACTGTTTAGGTGCACACAGCAGTTCACCACCTAGACGTGGACTGCACCTGACATGGATCCTGGATCCATCTATCCTGATGATACGATAGGGTCCAAAATAAGGGTCCTGTAGGCAGTTACGTGGCCAGGAGGGTAGGCGTGAATGGTGTACCAAAACAAGGTCACCAACCTTGAAGCTGGCAGGTCGCCGTAGGCGGTTCTGTCGGCTCAGTTCACGGTCACGAATGTGTCTCAGGTTAGTCCCAGCCTGGTTAGCAAGAGACTGCTTGTGTTCCAGCCAATCTCCCACAGGGCTCTTGAAGTCGTCAGGAAAGGGGGTTTCGAAGAACCAAGCAGGTCATCCTCCATGGAACAGTTCATGGGGGGTGAAACCCGTAGAAGAGCTCCGCTGTGAGTTCATGGTCAGCACTGCCCAGGGCACCAGGCGTACCCAGTCCTTGGTACGCTCCTGGTTCATCAGGATTCTTAAGTTTTATTCCACCACACGGTTCTGTCCCTCACAGAGAGGGTTAGACGTGTGGGTATAGGGCACACCTGTGGTTACCTCCACGTTGAGGGCATTTAGCACTCGTTTGTACCACGCAGTGTCACTGCGGATGCGTACATCCTCATCAGAGTGCACCTGCTTAGGTGCTCCATAGGGTTCGAACCATTGTTCGACCAACATTTTCACAGTCTGCTCACCTGTGATTTTCTTATTGCAAGGGAACACACTGGTGAAGCGAGATAGGCCACAGGTGACCACTAGGCAACTATCATAGCCGCCGAAGCGTGGTAGGCCGTGGATGAAATCCACGTAGAGAAGAGAGTTAGCACAATAGGGTATGGGTAAGCTGGAGATCAGGCCCCTATCCCTACTGTCGCTCTGCTTGCTGGCATGACAGCCACAAGCATCCACAATGGTCAGCATACGCGACCTCAGTTCAGTCAGGGTTAGACTAGAGTAGAAACACTCACGGAAGAAGTCCACTGAGCGATTAGCGCCAGTGTGACGGGAACTGAGATGGGACCACTGTAGACACTCATCCAGTTGTGCCTCAGGCACCACAATTCGGTCCTTCTGGAAGGGGTACTGATTGTTTTTATACCACTGGTGCCCGTCAATGACACGGGGTTCGAGACCAGTGCTGAGGGTTTGGAAAATTTCTTCATACTCTGACTGATAGTCACTTAGACTCCAACCCTCCAGGACTCCAGCAGTGCGCATGGACAGGTCAAGCTGGACATCCATACGCTGGAAAGCCTCTCTGGCGAGCACCTCAGAGCTCTCACCAATAAGCGCATCGAAGTTGTTGCGCGATATATAGTCAGAAGGTCCCTACCAGGACCGGCCCCCGCTGTGCCCCTTCCGCCTGTTACCCCTGCTGATTTACTCCGGATCAACGATTGCATTTCTCAAAATCCTCAAAGTCCAAGGCCCAAAATCCAAAAATATGGAAAATGTAATCCTCCTTCCACCCTGAACAGCAACCAGATCCCACAAATACAGCAATAGCCCAATTCACAATCCAAATCAGGCTGCGGGCTTTCGTTCAGCACATCGATTGTCTCACGATGGCGGGCATGTACAAGAATTGCACCAAGGAAGAAAGCTCTGAAATTGGCATATGCACACAAATAAAGCAAAGTTGGGGAAAGATGGAAACTTACACAATCACAGCCATAGACCCCTCATTCCCTGGACTCAAGACCTTCCCTTGACTCACCAACATGATGCCCTGAACCCAGTCCAATAAGATGGTTAAATGCCATGTATCAAAAGTCACTACATAAACCCCAAAAATGTGTTCACTCCCAAGCCTCTAAATCCTAGCCCAATAGGGGAGGTGGCGTGTCATGGCCTAGAGTGGCACTCAGGACCATGCCCTACCCTGATATAACCTTGGTTGGACTTGGAGTCGAATGGGCTGGGAGAACTGCCCCATGAAGATGACCTCACAACATGGCAAAATCAGGCAAAACACACCATAGTGCCCAATATTCAATTATATACTCAAAAATGCATACGGCAAATATCCAAATGCTCCATGTATATGACAAACCGGAAAGTAATATACAAGGGTGATATAGACCAAAGGTCCAATCCGATGAATATCCCATCATTGGCTCCGAAACCCTTCTGGTTATGTACATGACATGCTTCACAAGTCAGCTCATGAGTTTGAGACCTAATTTTGTGAGGCCTCGTGTGCCAAGCCCAAGTGACCACGCGATCCGGCATATGGTGAGGTACAACACCGAAGCATATGCCAACATATAAGCAACATACCATAGTTCACGGATCTCTAGGCACTTTACTGTTAGCCGACCAGTTGAGCACATAAAACACAAAAATGAGCATAAAATGAGGTCAAAAACATGAAAATATGTCCAAATACAAAGTTGTCATGGTAGTATATCTCTATGCTCACCCATGATATCCGCTCATGGTTCAATACACAAATGATTGGAACCATTTACGAACAATTCCTCCACTTGGATCCCCAATCGGGCGCATGGAGATACCTTCGCCACCCATATCTACATGCCCCATGAACATGGGAGTGCACTCATGGATCTCTTTGCCAAACATACCATGAGCAATACATACGCGGTAGACTTGGTCTAGCGCTTTGAATTCCACAATTGAGACATGGGCAAAACCCTTGTCACGTATGGCTCCCCATCTCTTCGGCCACACGAAGATATATAACATGGGCGTGAGCATATCAAGACATATACCATGCATATAAAACATACCCTCAAAAGTGGCTCCCACCATGATATGCCATGTCCCTCCATGGACATAACTTCACGTTAAAAATGCGTAGGAACCCAAAGAAGGTATCTATGCAACCCCAACACTCATACGGTACACTCGAAAGTCGCATTAAAATATTCCGTTGCACGGTCCAAGAGTTATATATCACTTTATACCGTCTTGACCATTATCCCTTGCTACAACGGGCATGTATACACACCAAAGGTGTTTGATGCTTCCTAAACTAAGTTGAGACCAAGGCGCTTGCAACGCATCTTTCCTTATTCTCTTTCCTCACACTCGCTCGTAGATATGGCCCTTCAAAGTGGTCTCACGATTCACTTTTGTTTCCCTTATATCTCCAAGTCAAATGGGTGGCAAGTATAAGGGAAACCTGATTCGGGCATAGGGAAAAGAGTATGACCACTCGACGAAGTCCAAATCAAGTGCAGCGATGTCGAAGTCGGAAATCTGATTTTGACATCGCGAAAAATTCACATTAAAATTTCGAGTGCTTATTTAGAAAATTGCGGAAGCAACGAACCCTTTGCTGATGAAATCTGACCCTTCAACGGAGTATCCGCCAAAATATCTGGAAATAACAGTTAACCAATCGGTTATCGCAAAATTGCGAGCCAACTGACGGTCGCCGATACATTGACCATCAGAACGAAAGGCTGAAAAATTACGGAAACATCGTGATAAAAAAACCCTGTTGATTCCTGATATTCTGATATATAAATCTCAGCTGGCGGCGCCTCGGTACTGAATATGGCCGCTCATAGCCGGAATGGCCAAACCTATCACACTATCACATCGGGTTAGATCAGGTGGACGGGAGAGTATGATATCAGCCAATGGCGGCTTGCCGGCACATAGACACACACCCCAAGTGACCCCAAGATGGCCACGGGGGTCCGAACCGGCTTCACCCCCCTTCTCAGAGCGTTGTTACCGCTCGGAAGTCATTGAAGAGAGGACGGGAGGACCCCAATGGGCTCCAACCCCCCCCCCCCCATGTCCCAAGGACACATGGAGGCCCCACACACGTCGTAGGTGTCCCCCATGCCCCAAGGGAGGGGTGAGGAAACTGATACTCAGCGCCCTACGCCATATCCGGTCTCCTCTTGATCTACAACATGGACCAAGGGGATCAAAGATAGAAAAACGTCGTCGGTCGACCTAAATAAGTATACCACAATGAAATATATATGTGGAGATCGAGTGAAGGGGGTATATGGCCAATCAAGGCCGACAAATCCCCGGATGAACGCCCTCACTTGTCTCCCTAAGCACAGAAACAAACAAAATGCCAAAGGGGGATCCATTACGGTGCTACAGCAGCAACCAAATGGACCAACACGTCCTTGACATCCAAAGAAATATTGTTTTTCTTTAGGTAGTCCATCCAGACCGTGGTATACCTCGGCACGAAACTGCTCGGAGGTTCCCACGAATCCCTGGATGCGGCGAATCCCTTCCAACGGACTCTATAAAGCCTACCCCCAGGCGTCCCCGGGTCCGGCTTGTCCGCCAGGATCTTCTCAGCGGTGAAGTCGTCGTCCTCACCCTCACCGTCCGAGTCCACATCGCCGGCCGTGAACTCGAAGGTGACGGGACGTCCGCTGGGGTCGGGTGCTCGGGGACGAAGCTGGGTATGGTCGCGGTCCAGGATCTTGTTATCCCCCAAACGGACCGCATACACATCCTGCCCGACCTTCCGCACGATCACCCCCGGCACATACCAAGATGCCTGCCGATGTCTGGACAGGACATCCTTGTGGTGCCGCTCCACCCACACGGTGTCTTGGAGAGCATACTTCTGGAACTTTCCCTGCTTGAAGTATTTGGTCCTCTTGTCGTGCTCGTCCTGAAGTGCCTTGCACACCTTGGTCGCCGTGTCGTCCGCCTCAGCCATCATAGCGTTCGCATCCCGGGCCACTTTGCCATGGTTCAACCACGGGAGAGTGCGTGACACTCGATCCCGTAGGAACAGGATGCGATGGGGCGACAGTCCAGTGGGTCCCGGAAGGTCGTGATACGCCTGGAGCACTCTCCACAGCGAGTTATACCAGTTCCGGCCCGGTTCGTCAATGTGCAGCTGGCGGAACTTCTCGAACATCTGCCGCCCGGCCACCTCAGCCCGGCCATTCGACCGGCTGTGGTATGCCACGGTCTTGGCATGCCAAATACCCATGTGCTTGCACATCGTCTTGAACCACGTCCCCACGAATTGACTGCCCCGATCGCTGCAGATGACAGCTGGGACATCGAAAATTGTCAGCCAATGCCTGATCATGGCATTAGCGACGGTCTTGGCCTGCAGACCCACTCCATGCTTGTCCTTCTTGTCCTTCTTCTTGGACTTCTTGCCAGGGACCGCCACGATATACCCACTGTGCCTGTCCACCGCCAGGATGACACAGTCGTAGGTCTCTCCTTCCACGGTGACCTCAGGCATGGCGAATACGTCCATGGCCACGGACCGCATAGGGGCCTCCGGTATAGCCGTATACACCGGGTTGCCCGCTGTGGAGTGGTTGGGGCTCTTCGTGGCCCGACACACGGCACAGTCGCTGCAGTACCTATCCAGGATGGCGTAGTACCCCGGAGGGAACTTGAAGCGCCACTCCAGGTCCTGCTGCATCTTGTCTCGGCCAGGGTGCATGAGCTGGGCGTTGTGCCAATGGTCAATGAGCTCCTCCACTCGGTTCTCGGGCACCAGCAGCTTGTCCTTGAGGAACAACTTGTCGCCATCCTCGGTCAAGCCCTCGGGCCATTCGTCGTCCGACGGGGCGCTCACGGCATTCCAGTACTTGCTCCAGTGCTCGGATGCCGCATAGTCATCCGACCAATCCTCTGTGAGCACCGACCTGACTAGCTCTACAGGGGCCACCATCCATTGCTCGAGGGTTTCCTCTCGGATGGCTTGGACGCGGGCGCCCCGGAACTTGGCCAGGTCCGTACGGTTTGCCATCACCACAAAGGACTTGACCCCCTCTTGCTCCATGGCGTTCTCCATCTCGATGATGCGCTTGGCCTCCTCGGTCTCCTCGGCGTCTCCATGGCTGGATATGTCCATCCAAGCCTTGCCCGCGGGTTAGGCCCATCGACTGAGGCAATCTGCCACAGTGTTGTCCTTCCCCGGGACGTATACGACGCTGAGGTCGAACTTGGCGAACGTCTCATGCCATCGGGCCCTCCTTGCCGCCGGTCCCGAGGGGGTGTCGACGTGCTCCTTGTGCCAGCTCTGCAAGGACTGATGGTCCGTACAAACCACCACCGGTTGCAATCCGATGTGGCCAGACCACTTCCTGAGCGCACAAACAATGGCGTACGTCTCCTTCTCCCTCGCGGTCCAGGTGCGGCGTTGGCCCTCGGCCAGAATCCGACTCCAAAACGCCACGGGCACGTGTGACCCGTCGTCCCGGATCTGCTCGAGGACTGCCCCTACAGCATAGTCCGAGGCGTCCGTCCGTAGCACGAATCTCTTGTCCTGGTCCACCAAGAATAGCCCCAACTGCCCCAGGAGTCGCTCCTTCAGGCTGTTGAACGCATCCTCAGCCTCAGGGGTCCAGGCAAGCTTCTTCTTGCTCCCCTTCCGGCCATCGAACTTGCCCACTTGCAGCATCTTGTGCAGCGGCCCCAACAGTCTTAGCCCACGCAAACTGCACCCTGTTTTGCGCGCCGAACGCGCAAAAAAGGACCGGTTCGCAACAGGGCAAAAAAACTATTTTTTTGGATGTTTCATGAACGTGATTTTAGACGTAGTGAAATAAATTGCTTTTTTCGTGTTGTGCAACTCCGTGTTCCTCAATGTGACGTTTTTTACATTTCTCTGGCGTTCTGAGTGCGCGAGGCCTCGCGCACTCAAGATAGCGAAAGCAGAGTTTATCACGAAACGTAACAACCCGTAAGGACTGGCTTTTGCGGAAATACGCAGCTCCCACACGGTATTAAAATTAGGATTGTGTTGACCAGGGAGCATTGGAAGTGTATGGCTGTCGGACTTCCCATGTTAGGGGAAACACATGTACTGTAAAGTGAAAATAAAATACAAATTTAAGCAACCTGAGTGCGCGAGGCCTCGCGCACTCAGGTCACGTTATGTATTGAATTTTCAGACTGGATGTGACGCGTACAATTGCAGGTACAGTACGAGACGGACAAACACGTTTGATTTTTCCGGTGTATATGTGTGTAGACACCATGTTGATCAGATTCAACACGGTATAGAACATTGTTTCCCCGGAAACAATCAGTGCGCGAGGCCTCGCGCACTTAAATGACAGAAGAAAATGAAAAAGCGATCAAGCTAGGCTACACCGGTATTTACATTCCCCTTCACGTCTACCACCTGTGACAGTCGATTATACATCGGTAACCTTCGTCATATTTTTCAGGGGATCAGGGGAATGATTTGCTTTTTTCCAACAGCCACTCGATGGTAGACGTGTCCGGTTTTAATAGCGGCGTAGCCTTCGTTGACCGATAGACATGGTTTTTTTTTCCAACTGGGTTTAAAGACGGACGCAGAACAGGAAATTGTGGTTGCGAAAACAGTTTGCGGTTACTGGGAACGGAGCGCACGCAGACACCAAATCCAATTTGCGGCGACAGCACACGCACCAGAATGACGACAGGAAAAGGCCAGATGTTTTCTAATACATTTTTTTTAAAGGTCGCTGTGCGAAACGATAACCAACATATGTGCGCAAATATAATTCCACAGAGAAAGACGCAAAATGCCACTTCGAGCCAGAAAATCCGTAGAGCAACGCATGATTGCAGAAGTAAGCAAAGGAGCAGCAGCACTACGAGAGGCATGCGCGGCAGAACCAGCATACCAAACAGCAGGTGACCTATGGAAAGGACTGAAACGGAACGACCTGGCGGCGCAACTGGTGTTAACATTTGCACAGCGACTCAGGTTCAACAAAAGAACGCGCCACAGTTTACCAGCAGCTAAACGACAGGAGGACAAGCGCTGGGTGCGCATTTTGCAACAGGAGGGCTGGAACCTGTACCTGTTGATGCGTCAACGGGCAGTACCAAACAGGAAAAAACCGGGAAACACAACAGGGTACCTGACGCAAACAGAAAGACGAACAAAAGTACGACTCGGGCAAGCAGACGCTGCCGCAGACACAGTGGACGAACAGGCAGCAGCAGCACTTAAAGCAACTTGGTCACTGGTGCTTTCGTCGTGTTGCGTGCTGTGGATAGACAACTGGTACCGGGCACAATACACGACACACCCAGACGAAAGTGACCGGTCGCAAAACTGTACTGCAATGGCAGTACTTCAACTGAAACAGAGGCCCACGTATTGGGCAGGACATCCAGCCATTGAGGAACCAGCAGCACGGATAACGACAGTCGCAAGGGCTCTGCAACAGCGTGAACGGAGAATCCACCAGACATTGCGTGACATGGGGTATGCAGATGGGTGTACACCAGACGCTGGAAACGTGAGAGCGCCGTTGGATGTGAGGAGGGATGCAAGGACTGTACAGGCACCGGTGTGGCGCCCGTTTGCCCTGTCCAAAGAGAAGGTAACTTGTGGTGTTGGTCTGTTAAACTTGTTACACTTTGCAAGGGACGTAGCACAACAGACAAACAGAGTTCTACCGCTGTTGGTTGACGAAAACATACACTACAGGGTACTAAAGTTGTTGTACGGTGCCAAGAACCAACGATGGAACATGCGTGCATACCTGCGTTACGTGCCTGTAGTTTACGGTGTCTGGCATGCCTACAAGTTCGTTGTTACTCATACTTTTCGGGTGTTCTGGCCTATTCTAACCTACCTACGGAAAGGTCTGCTACGACCTGGTTCCACCATACTATCATACCCCAAACTGATAGTTATGGAAAAAACTATTGCTGCGCTGATGCTTGCCACACCCCGAATACTACGCCCGTATCGGCGCAAGGCACAAGCTGCAACCGCGATCAGTGGTCGTGACACTACGCATGCCAACAGGGCAGCAGTGGCAAACGCAGTCTTGCATTTGTTGTCGGATTGGTGCCCGTTGTTGTTGTACTTGGGTCACCTGGTACGGGAGTGCAATTGGTCGGGGGAAAACAACGCTACAGGGACACGAGCTCAGGAGGTGTTGCAGTTGAGTTTGTGTCTGTTGCGGAGGCTGCGTCGAGGACCGTGTGACACCATACTGAAGTACGAGCGCACAATCATGTGCACATTGTTGTACAACAGCAAGTGGCACCAGGACCTGCCCGGTCAGGCACACTCAGAGGAGTTTGGAGAAGGGATGTTGAGCAAGCTGGTGCGGGACAAGGCGAGAAACACGGGTTCTGTTACTGTTCAGGAGGTGGAAAACCATTACTTGTTGCTAAAGGTTGGTCCTGGTGGAAAACGCGTGGGGGTGCAAAACGTTCCCAAGAACCTGGTACACAGCATGCGACAACGACTGACCAGATTTTTGGCGACAGACCGGATATGCATGGCCTATGTGGAATGGGAGTCGGACAGAGTAAGCACGGTTGCACCTTCTTGGCCGCGGAGGTTACCGAGATTTCCGCCCTCACCTACACAACCCCTCGGTTACGACCACTACCGGCTACTTGGTCACAGCGTACTAGATGCCCTCATTGACCAGAAAACAAATCCCACCAACCAACTGAAACGGAAACTGGATGCTGTTGTGGGACAGAGAACAGATATGGATGCCGACAGACAGGAAGCAGCAACACGCAACGTGCGGCAACGCTTGCGGTAACTGACACCCGCAGTGCGCGAGGCCTCGCGCACTAAACGTTATGAAAACAGGTATGTAATGCGATGTGAGTGCGCGAGGCCTCGCGCACTGAGTACTTCGCTAAGTGCCGTGGATTAAGTCACAACAAAGACGTTTGTGGAACAGATTTCCGAAAACGACCTGCAAAATACCGTTTCGACTGATTTCAGAGTTCAGATGACCGTGTTTCATGTCATGCCATTTGCCCTTTTCAGGTATTGTTTGGCATCATGAGTGAACCAGGGTCGCCAGAACGTCCAGTAACAGACGCAGAGGCCATGGAGTCGTCACCAGGGACCGACCACGGGGACACGCCGAAGAAAGGACGCAAGAAGAAGGGTGAGAAGAAAGCAATACCGGAGATGAAGCTCACAGTCGAAGTGGCACAGTGGCTGCGGCAGGAGAATGGTAAAGCCGTGAAGGTAAAGATTGCTGATTTGAAAATTGACAAGACCAAGGAGCGCGGACAGATCCGATCCATCAACTATGACGACGTTGCCAGAAAAGTGGCAGGATACCAAGCACTGCCACCAGCGGCGTTTCTGGCTGTGTCAACGATCAAGCAAAAGGACCTAGGGAATGCCGTTGGAGGTGCTCTGCAGCATGCAATCGTGATGCGGTACATGCTGGAGGCCGATCAGACGGAGCAGGGAGCAACAGCTGCAACTTGGGATACTCAAGAAGAGTGGCTCCAGCGTGGCATTCCACTGTGGGTTTTGGACAGCAAACGAGGGCATGAAGGGCACCAGCAGGTGCATGCTGCAGAAGCCGTCCAGCAAGATGTCGTGACTGAGGCCCCCGCTGAAGACACTGAGCCTGGTGCGCCTGCACCTACCTTGCCAATGCAAGCCAAGATGAAGAAGACTGCCAAAGTTGTACCAACTCAGGGTACTGCAGCCGGAAAAGGAACACCCTCGAGTACCAAGAAGCAAGCAAAAGGGAAAGAGAAGGAATCGGACAAGCCCGCGGAATCAGACGACGACGATACTGACGAGGAGTCAGAAGAAGACGATCTGGAGCAAGTACTGGAGACCCAGCAGAAGCGCAAGCGGGCATCCGCCTCTCACTTCGATGCAAGCAGCCCCGACTCTGGTAAGGAACAGTCCAAGAAGAAAGCGAAGACTGCTGCCAGTGCTACTGCAGAGTTCAAGCCGCCCTCGCGTTCTGGTACCCTGCCGTCTCGAGGTACCGTTGCCTCTCCAAGTGGGACAAGTACAACAGCAAGAAGCCTGGGTTCCAGGTTGGCTAAGGTTGCTGGACCGAAGAAGAAGTAAGTCACCATTAACCCAAGTGTTACGCCTCTTTTTGCAGTCATGAGTGCGCGAGGGCTCGCGCACTCGCCTTCGACGCGAATGCAATTATATACCCTTAAAGGGTTGTACATTTTTGCCAAGCTTTTATCTCAGTGTTTGTACGTTGTGCACTTCGTGTCCTGTTTTTGTTGCCCTCTGTACACAATTGTTTCCATGACCTTGAGTGCGCGAGGCCTCGCGCACTCAGGTACACAAAAAAGCAATTTATTTCGCAGGACAAACATAGGTGCAACTGGAGACCCGCAGAATGTCATATTTTGAAAATGAGCTCCCGAACAGGCACGCACCAGTTGGCTTTTGAAATACAAAAACGACAAGATTGGTAAAACACACCCCTCAAATCAGACAAAATAATAGTTTATTTTGATAAGCAAAAAGTGGAAAAAAGCAGCAAATTGGGTAAAATTGTATTTTTTCGGTGGCATCTGGGCCATGTGTGTTGCAAATGTCCAAAAAAAATAGTTATTTGGGCGGTCATTTTTTAGGTCCTTCTCTTCCAAAAGGGGGTGCAGTTTGCGTGGGCTAAGACAGTTCTGCATACATCCGGACATAGCCCGAATAGTAGTTGCAGAACCCCATGAAGGACCGGAGTTCGCTGATGGTCTGGGGCTTCTCCCAGTGGTGCAGGGACGCCAGCTTCCCAGGCATGGGACGGCGTTGCCCGTGACCTACCACGTGACCCGCGAACTCCACTTCCTTCACGAAGAGTGAGGCTTTGGTGGGCTTGCACACCATGTTGTGCTTGTCCAATTCGCTGAGCACTCGGCACAAATCCTTCTCATGCGCGTCGATGAGCTCGTCCTCAGTCATGTTCTCCGTGCCGGACCCGATGATGATGTCATCCACGAAGGGGTCGGCACAGTCCCAGACAGGACCGAGTAGGTCCTCCATCATGCGCTGGAAAGCGGCGTTGCCATTCTTGGCGCCCATAGGCACCACTTTCCACTGCATGGGCCCCAGCGGCGTCGACACCGCTGTGCAGGGCCTGGAGTCCGGGTGTAGCGGCATCTGGTGATAACCGTGTTTCAGGTCCAGCACCGTGAAAATCCGCTTTTTCTGTTGTTTTTGGAGGATGGAGTCGATCAGGGGAAGCGAGTACGAGTCGTGCTCGGTCTGCTCGTTCACACCTCTGTAATCAACCACCAACCCCCACTCGCCCTTCTCCTTCTTGGGCACGATGAAGGCTGGGCTGGCCCACTCACTGTCGGAGGGTTCGATCCATCCCCGCTCAATGAACTCGGCCAACAGCTTCTTCATGGCCTCGGCCCGATCGCCCTGAAGTTGGTACTCCCGATGACGATAGATCTTGGGGTTCGGCTTCAGCTTGATCCTCGCTGTACCAAACCTCCCGCGATCTGGAGGGTTCTTGTTGGCGACGCCACTGAATAGCCGCGGATAGGCCTTGATCAGCCTCTCCTTCAGCTCGGCGACCTTCGGGTTCTCCTGGGCCTCTTCAGCCGCTTGCTTCGGTATAGACACAACCGACCGCACTGCGGTATAGGCCTCTTCTGGGTCCGATTCGGACTTCTCCTCGTCCGATATGCCGTCTTCATCGTCGTGGGGCATGCTTCCCACCGATAATCTTCGAAAATTTGCGGCCTCGGGCTGGGGACTGTCGCTATCGACACCCATTCTTGGAAAATCCCATGTAGGTGGGTCCGACCCAACCGGACCATCGTATTGGTCCGCGATGTGATCCATGACCCTCGCCACGAACTCATCCTTCTCGTACTTGCCGGTGACCAACATCTTGTCATCCCACCAATGCGGAGATGTGACCATGGCCCGCCTCTTCTTGGCTGCCACACGATCGTGCATCCCCATTCGCATGTAGTTGACGACGTCGTCGATCTCGGAGTGGGACAGGATGTCAATGCCATCCACTGGCTGATCCGTCCCCGCCACTGAATAGCCGCGGATAGGCCTTGATCAGCCTCTCCTTCAGCTTGGCGACCTTCGGGTTCTCCTGGGCCTCTTCAGCCGCTTGCTTTGGTATAGACGCAACCGACCGCACTGCGGTATAGGCCTCTTCTGGGTCCGATTCTGACTTCTCCTCGTCCGATATGCCGTCTTCATCGTCGTGGGGCATGCTTCCCACCGATAATCTTCGAAAATTTGCGGCCTTGGGCCCGGGACTGTCGCTATCGACACCCATTCTTGGAAAATCCCATGTAGGTGGGTCCGACCCAACCGGACCATCGTATTGGTCCGCGATGTGATCCATGACCCTCGCCACGAACTCATCCTTCTCGTACTTGCCGGTGACCAACATCTTGTCATCCCACCAATGCGGAGATGTGACCATGGCCCGCCTCTTCTTGGCTGCCACACGATCGTGCATCCCCATTCGCATGTAGTTGACGACGTCGTCGATCTCGGAGTGGGACAGGATGTCGATGCCATCCACTGGCTGATTCGTCCCCTCCTTGGGCTCACAAATGACCTTCATGGGCACCGCCTCCACCCTACGGATGAGTGCTTCATCACCCGTGGGCTGGGCTTGCGCCCCATCCACCAGGAAAGCCTTGGTACCCCACGCTTGACCCTGGGAGGGCATTGATACACCCTTGGCGTCGATGAACAACTCCTCTTCTGGCCCGAATGACATCTCGTTCAGGGTGATGGAGTCAAGCGTCGACTTGAGACCCTCCAGCGGACATGGGGTGGATCCTATGCCGGTTACGACAAGGATCCCCTTCGCCCTATCCGCGATGATCTTCTCCACCATACGTCTGGTATTGTCCAGGGAGCCATGCCAGTACATGGGTCCCCACTCCTTCAAACCCCAATGCCGGTGCCAGGCTGAGTCTCCCCGATGCCAGTGCCGCCTACACTTCCTCAGAAGTGGGGCATCCCGGGAAGCGAAGACGTCCGTCTCGGGGGTTCCGGCTCCTAGCGTCTGGATCATCCTGGCATACACCTGTGGCGCCATTCCATACTCCGTGAGCTGAACTCCGCGGTCTCCTCTGGACTTGGCACCCACAGCTTGCACCGCTTGGACGATCCGATCCTCTTCCTCGGCATTCCATTGGGATGATCCGCATGCATAGTCCGTGGACAGCCATGTGAGGCATTCATCATCCTCCCGGACCAGCGTTGCACGATGGGGAAGGGCTCCAATGGCGTTTGCCACCATGAAGTCATACCTGATGATCATGTCCCAATCGGTAATGTCGGCCACATAGAAGTTCCCGGATAGAGTGCTTCTCTTCGCCTGATCAGGGCGGTTCAAGCGCTCATGCTCCCAGAATTCCATACTGATGGTGGCCTCATGGGTGCCCCCACCCATGATCTCTCCGTTGGCGACCTTCAGGCGTACCGGTCTCCGGCTGGGCTGCAGGAGTTCCTCCTTGAACAACCCTCTCCGGACCAGGCTCACCTGGGCACCCGTATCCACCAACACATCCACCACCTTCTCCTCTCGTCCGCACCGTACTCGCACTTTCAAGTGCAACTGCCGCTCGTCGCCATGAGGTGTATGGACGACTCTCACGGCATGCAACTCTAGCACGTCCGGGTGCATCAGGACTTCAAGGGTATGGTCCCGGATGGTGTAGATCTTGGGTTGGTCCTGCCCGTCCAGGGGGCTCTCCGTGGTCGCTCCTTCCTTCTTGCCATGTCCCGTACCCACATGTACTTCCCTTGGCAGGACGCTTCAGGGGTTGGGAGTGGCGAAACTCAGTGGTTTTGGCTCTTCTGGAGCCTTCTTCGGCACCCGATGTGCCTTCGTTTTCTCTGGGATTCCACTGATTTTCGGAGGAGAGACCTCCGAGGTCCCACTCCCTTGGGGGCTCCTCTAGACTTGGCTTCCCGCAGCCCCTTCCGGCTGCGATCCGCCAGGAATTTGTCCACCACGTTGCTGGGCTTGGAGTTCCTCTAATGTCCTCAACATGTCCTCAGCAACCTCCTCGATCGACCTCACTCGTCGGTCTTGGCCAGGTCCACCACCATAGCCTCTTCCTCCGCCTTTTCCTTGGCCTTTGCCTTGGCCTTTTCCCCCGTCTCCGCCCTTCGCCTTCCAATCGGAAATCCGCTGCTCCTTGGGCTTCTTCTCGGGGTGGGCGGCGAAGTAGGCCTTCTTGTCCGCCTCGTACACCTTGCACTGACGGTGGTCGTGTGCATGGTTGTTTCCCTTGCCATAACAGACCCAGCACCCGTCGTGCTGAGACCTGTACTCTGGGAACGAGAGCGGTGGGTTCCCGATCCTCCTTGGCTCTCTGCTCTTCTTGGGTCCCAGCTGGCTCCATCTGGATCGATCCTGCCCATGGTTCTTCACGTTATGCGCCACAAACGCGAAGAAATGGGCCTCCTCATGATCCTCCCGGGACCCGGTCCAGTGGTCTTGGCCACTTCCACTACCATCCTCCGCGGAGTTGGCCGTGTCCTCCTGGATCTCCCGATGATGGCGGTCTTCTCGGTGGCCTCGTTGTCCATGACCATGTCGATCCTGCACGTGGGCCTCGTTCTTCGCATTGAGCTTCAACCCCACCGTGATGTACTTCACGATCTCGTCCAGGCTCATGCGGGCGAAGATGACTTGCATCCTCAGCGGCTCCCCGCGCCTCCACTCCACGTTGTTGAGGCGCAGCAACCTTTGCCCCATGGAGTCTCCAAACACCTCCACGTACACGGCGTTCTTCAGTCCCAACATCCGGTTGGGTGCGCCCAGGTTCCTCCTGAAGAACTCCATGATACCCGCATGGGTATCCTCCGCCGCCATAATCCTCACCGCCACCCGCTTCTTGGCGCGCTTCTTCTCCTCGTCCTCCACTCGTCTCTTCCAGTTGCCGGGGAGGACGTCCTTCAGCAAGTGGCGGATCTCACTGGCCTGGTTCCAGTCTTCCACCAGCTTGAGGCATCTGCGGTACTTCCGCAGATACCGGTTCCACTCCCGGACCCGCAACTCACCGCCGTCCAGCGGCAGTGGAATGGACCACAGGTCCTCCAGCTTCTGGTTCGGAGCGTCCACCCGCTCCTCGTCCTCCAACCACTGGAGGTAGGCCTGCTCCGTACGGATCAATCCTTCCCAGATCTGATCCCGCAGCTCCTCCTTCAGGTCCTGCGCCAGCCGGTGTGGGAATGTCCGGCATACCCACTTGTCCCGCGGCGCTCCCCGCATCTCGCCGACGACCTCCTCGGCGAAGTCCTCCCAATCCAGGATGAAGTCATCCAGGTTGGAAGGGTTGCCATCGTAGTAGGGGATTGTGATTCCCCTGAGGTCGTCAATCCTGATGGCGTCTCCGACGTCTCCAGCCACCACTCCACCGAGACGGATACCACCTGTGGCCGGGGGGTGTGAGTACACTCCCCGTACATCCCTCTCCTCCATGGATTGCGGTCCAGTTGGGTCTGAACCCATGGGGTTTGGAATGCGGGAAGGATTTGCTCCATCGGCCGTCCATATCCCCGTATTGGGGTCCTTCGCCCACAGGTTTCCGCCTGGATGACCTCGACCATGTCCGTCGGCGCTTCCCATGGTTCGCCCCTGCATGGTTTCGATCTTCTCTTCCGCATAAACTACCATATTCGTCGTGATCGGTACATCCTGGGCGGCATGGGACATCTGTACCGTCAGGCTCCTCGGGTCCGTGGTTACGTGCCCTTCCCGCATGGACCCAGCCGGTGCCGTGTGTTCCCCGAGCATTGTGGATTCGCTGAACATGGGAACAAACGGCAGCGCACCGGGGTCAACACGCGGAGGCGCGTATGGTGCCTCTGGAGGGCCGCCCATGGGTTTCTCCATGGCGCTCCTGAGGGTCTTAACCCGCTCCACCAGCTCTACCGCGGCCGGCTTTGCCGGGAGCTCCGTACCCGAGGCGAGAGGCTGTAGCTCCTCTAGCCTTTTCAGGCGTCCCGACATGTCCTCCACCAGGTGGAGGAGGCTGTCCACCACTCGTTGCTGCTTCTCCAGGGCCAGCTCCAGATTCTCCCGGTACCGGCCCCGTTACGCTTGCAGCTCCTCCATGTCTTTCTCCGCGGCCGACTGGTCGTCCAGGATCCCCGCGACGTCCTCCTCTAGACCATCCTTGGCGTTGTCCAGGCGGTCAAGACGATGCACGATGGCGTCCATCCCCATCTTCGGGTACTTGCCCATGAGGAAGGACACGTGCTCGCAGTGGCAGGCAGCGTGCTTTCCGCCGGATTGAGCACATCCCGCGGTTCCCGGCACCTCAGACTCATCGCCCATGGGCGTATCGCCTATGGCGTCCGTCTCTGGTCCCGTGTGCCGGGGCACATGTGCCGTCCGGGCCCTGGCCGGCCTCTCCAAGCCCTCGGCGTCGTGCTTCAGGGCGGGCTCGGGGGCCGTATGCGCCCTGGCGATCGGCGCGGACATCCCTGGCTCCGAAGGTGGCTCGTAGGCTGTCCGATAGCCCTCGGAGTGCCCCTCAGATTCCCACAGCCTGACCGGGCTGGGGTCCGTGTCCATTTCCCCGGCGTCCCTTGCCGCGGACTTGGGTGACCCGCGCTTCCGGTAGCGCCGGGCCCGTCCTCCACTGCTGCCTGAATGGCAGGCCTCATCAGAGTCCCCCGCGGCGGAGCGGAGGTTGCATGCCTTTCGGCAGCGACGCTCACACAAGGAGACCAGGTCCTCCATGTCACGTCCTCCTCTTCCCGAATGTCGTTCTTCTCTTCGGGCTTCAACTTCCGGAGTTCGCCATGCTCTTGAACGTCTCGGTCCTTCTATGGCTCCAATCTCCGACGTGGTCTCCACCGAGTCCACAATACGCACCCGGGGCGTACTTGGGCAGGGCTCATAAGGGCCCAAGTCCCCGGGTCGCCGGTTGGTAGGGGCAGCAGGTAAGCCTCTGCTACCATAAAGGAGGTCCCTACCAGGACCGGCCCCGGCTGTGCCCCTTCCGCCTGTTACCCCTGCTGATTTACTCCGGATCAACGATTGCATTTCTCAGAATCCTCAAAGTCCAAGGTCCAAAATCCAAAAATATAGAAAATGTAATCCTCCTTCCACCCTGAACAGCAACCAGATCCCACAAATACAGCAATAGCCCAATTCACAATCCAAATCAGGCTGCGGGCTTTCGTTCAGCACATCGATTGTCTCACGATGGCGGGCATGTACAAGAATTGCACCAAGGAAGAAAGCCCTGAAATTGGCATATGCACACAAATAAAGCAAAGTTGGGGAAAGATGGAAACTTACACAATCACAGCCATAGACCCCTCATTCCCTGGACTCAAGACCTTCCCTTGACTCACCAACATGATGCCCTGAACCCAGTCCAATAAGATGGTTAAATGCCATGTATCAAAAGTCACTACATAAACCCCAAAAATGTGTTCACTTCCAAGCCTCCAAATCCTAGCCCAATAGGGGAGGTGGCGTGTCATGGCCTAGAGTGGCACTCAGGACCATGCCCTACCCTGATATAACCTTGGTTGGACTTGGAGTCGAATGGGCTGGGAGAACTGCCCCATGAAGATGACCTCACAACATGGCAAAATCAGGCAAAACACACCATAGTGCCCAATATTCAATTATATACTCAAAAATGCATACGGCAAATATCCAAATGCTCCATGTATATGACAAACCGGAAAGTAATATACAAGGGTGATATAGACCAAAGGTCCATGCCCAGGAAGATCTGATTTTTGGCTCCGAAACCCCTCCGGTTATGTACATGACATGCTTCACAAATCAGCTCATGAGTTTGAGACCTAATTTTGTGAGGCCTCGTGTGCCAAGCCCAAGTGACCACGCGATCCGGCATATGGAGAGGTACAACACCGAAGCATATGCCAACATATAAGCAACATACCATAGTTCACAGATCTCTGGGCACTTTACTGTTAGCCGACCAGTTGAGCACATAAAACACGAAAATGAGCAGAAAATGAGGTCAAAAACATGAAAATATGTCCAAATACAAAGTTGTCATGGTAGTATATCTCTATGCTCATCCATGATATCCGCTCATGGTTCAATACACAAATGATTGGAACCATTTACGAACAACTCCCCCACTTGGATCCCCAATCGGGCGCATGGAGATACCTTCGTCACCCATATCTACATGCCCCATGAACATGGGAGTGCACTCATGGATCTCTTTGCCAAACATACCATGAGCAATACATACGCGGTAGACTTGGTCTAGCGCTTTGAATTCCACAATTGAGACATGGGCAAAACCCTTGTCACGTATGGCTCCCCATCTCTTCGGCCACACGAAGATATATAACATGGGCGTGAGCATATCAAGACATTTACCATGCATATAAAACATACCCTCAGAAGTGGCTCCCACCATGATATGCCATGTCCCTCCATGGACATAACTTCACGTTAAAAATGCGTAGGAACCCAAAGAAAGGTTCTATGCAACCCCAACACTCATACGGTACACTCGAAAGTCGCATTAAAATATTCGGTTGCACGGTCCAAGAGTTATATATCACTTTATACCCTCTTGACAATTCTCCCTTCCTACAACGGGCATGTGTACACACCAAAGGTGTTTGATGCTTCCTAAATTAAGTTGAGACCAAGGCGCTTGCAACGCAACTTTGATTATTCTCTTTCCTCACACTCGCTCGTAGATATGGCCCTTCAAAGTGGTCTCACGATTCACTTTTGTTTCCCTTATATCTCCAAGTCAAATGGGTGGCAAGTATAAGGGAAACCTGATTCGGGCATAGGGAAGAGAGTATGACCACTTGACGAAGTCCAAATCAAGTGCGGCGATGTCGAAGTCGAAAATTTGATTTCGACATCGCGAAAAATTCACATTGAAATTTCGAGTGCTTATTTAGAAAATTGCGGAAGCAACGAACCCTTTGCTGATGAATTCTGACCCCTCAACGGAGTATCCGCCAAAATATCTGGAAATAACAGTTAACCAATCGGTTAACGCAAAATCGCGAGCCAACTGACGGTCGCCGATACATTGACCGTCAGAACGAAAGGCTGCAAAACTACGGAAACATCGTGATAAAAAAACCCTGTTGATTCCTGATATTCTGATATATAAATCTCAGCTGGCGGCGCCTCGGTACTGAATATGGCCGCTCATAGCCGGAATGGCCAAACCTATCACACTATCACATCGGGTTAGATCAGGTGGACGGGAAAGTATGATATCAGCCAATGGCGGCTTGCCGGCACATAGACACACACCCCAAGTGACCCCAAGATGGCCACGGGGGTCCGAACCGGCTTCAGTTCATTCTTTATCCCGGGGATATGATGCACTGTCAGCCTGAACTGGCTCAGGTAAGTTGACCACCGCTTGAGCTTAGCTTTCTCTGGTGGTGGGCCCTTCTGAAAAGACTTCACAGGCTCCTGGTCACACAGCCAGACAATAGGGTTAGATCCCAGAAGTCGGGATTGTGACGAAAGCACCAACATACCGGCCAGGAGTTCCTGGTCATAGGTGCTGTGATTGGAACGCGCTTGGTTCCATTTCCAATTCCAGTGTCCCAGTGGCACCAGTCGCCACTCACTGGTAGGATAGTCATGTTTCAACAAACCATCACGGTTCAGTCCACTAGTACGATAATGGCAGTGGGTTAGTTCAGCGGGGTCAAGCTCCTGCCATTGGTAGATCGTACCACCCCTCCCTACATCACTGGCATCAGTGATCAGGACTATCTCGCCCTCAGGGCCGGGTACTCCCAGGCAGTTCGAGGAGGCAATCTTCTTCTTCAACTCCTGGAAACACTCTTCCTCTCTGGCGGTCCACCTCCAGGGAGTAGTTTTCTTGATTAGGTCAGTGAGGGGGGCAGAAGAGTAAGTAAAATTGTGGATGTGACGCCGATAGAAATTACAGGCGCCCACAAAACTCCTCACATCGTGTAGACCCTTCTTAGGGTCATCGCGAATCTGCATGTGCTGTAGGGGCTGCATCTTAGACGCGGCTGGTTTCCACCAACCATGCCCCACGTCGAAACCCAAATACTCCATCTCCTCTTTCATAAACTCACATTTTTCGAGTTTGATTCGGAGATGGTTTTCTTGACAGACAATGAAAAAATCACGGAGGAGAAGGACATGGTCCTCTTTGGTATTAGTACCCAAACTCACGTCATTGATGTGAGCCTCCATTTCTGCATCCCGAGAAATCAACTCCTGTACTAGAGGCCTGCGCCTCAGTATGTACAAAATTTTGTTCATAAGCTCCTGGAAGAGCGCTAGGGCATTAATCAAGGACAGCTTAGCTTTCTCTGGTGGTGGGCCCTTCTGAAAAGACTTCACAGGCTCCTGGTCACACAGCCATACAATAGGGTTAGATCCCAGAAGTCGGGATTGTGACGAAAGCACCAACATACCGGCCAGGAGTTCCTGGTCATAGGTGCTGTAATTGGAACGCGCTTGGTTCCATTTCCAATTCCAGTGTCCCAGTGGCACCAGTCACCACTCACTGGTAGGATAGTCATGTTCCAATGAACCATCACGGTTCAGTCCACTAGTACGATAATGGCAGTGGGTTAGTTCAGCGGGGTTAAGCTCCTGCCATTGGTAGATCGTACCACCCCCCCTACATCACTGGCATCAGTGATCAGGACTATCTCCCCCTCAGGGCGGGGTATTCCCAGGCAGTTGGAGGAGGCAATCTTCTTCTTCAACTCCTGGAAACACTCTTCCTCTCTGGCGGTCCACCTCCAGGGAGTAGTATTCTTGATTAGGTCAGTGAGGGGGGCAGAAGAGTAAGTAAAATTGTGGATGTGACGCCGATAGAAATTACAGGCGCCCACAAAACTCCTCACATCGTGTAGACCCTTCTTAGGGTCATCGCGAATCTGCATGTCCTGTAGGGGCTGCATCTTAGACGCGGCTGGTTTCCACCAACCATGCCCCACGTCGAAACCCAAATACTCCATCTCCCCTTTCATAAACTCACATTTTTCGAGTTTGATTCGGAGATGGTTTTCTTGACAGACAATGAAAAATTCACAGAGGAGAAGGACATGGTCCTCTTTGGTATTAGTACCCAAACTCACGTTGTCGATGTGAGCCTCCATTTCTGCACCCCGAGAAATCAACTCCTGTACTAGAGGCCTGCGCCTCAGTATATACAAAATTTTGTTCATAAGCTCCTGGAAGAGCGCTGGGGCATTAGCCACCCCGAAAGGCATAACCTTTCACTTAAAGACACGGCCCTTAGGGTTTATAAAAGCCAACAGCTCCTGAGCTGCGGCGGTTAGGTCGACCTGCCAGAAACCAGAGCGTTTGTCCATTTTGGTCTTGTACCTGCATTTGACAATACGCTCCAGGGTATTTTCCATGTTAGGAATACTCCCTGAGTGGTCTGGGTCTTCTGGTTGACCTCACCATAGTCTACAACCAGTCGTAGGGCAGTCGACCCTGGTTTGGCAACCACGAAACAGGGACTGCAGTGATGGGGGTAGTCCCCCTGCTTATATTCTTCCACGAGGCCAGCATCAATACATTCCTGGATCTGGCGCTCAATTTCTTCAACCTGTTCCTGTGGAGCGGGATAGGGTCGAAGCCTCACTCGCGTCTTTTCAAATTCAGGTTTCAATTTCAGGTCCATCTGGACCAGCTTTTTACAAGAGAGGGGAGGCGGCAAGGCGCCGAACACCTCCTCATAGGTTATCAGCAGTTTCTTCAGGCGGGGGTCAAGGTTAAGACTCTCGAGTTTCTGAAGGAAATCCTCCTCAGCATGGAGGTTGCTCCTTCCATGTTCTTTCTTTTTCTGCCGATCAGCAGTTCCGGCAAGCACAGAACCATCGTCCCACTCAGGGGGACAGTGCTGCCCATAGTGCAGAGAATACACTAGCGGTATCTCAGGATCAGGCAGCGTATAGGAATCATCGTCCTCCTCAGACCAGATGGAGGATTTCCAGGTCTGTCTGAGGTATTGCAGCCGCTCTTGGCGCTCAATACCTTCGTCCTTCAGGTACAATAGCCGCCGGAGTTCCTGAGTGTCATGCTCAGACAATGGCATGTTATTAGCAGCAGGCCGCGCCAGAGCATCAGCACTCCGGGCCACGGGTTCACCTGTGTGCATAGGCTGCATGTGTAGCACTGGCTTTTCAACAGGGGAAGCGGGTTCAGACGTTGACTGTAGATCTACCTCCTCTAGCAACAGCTGGGCTAGGAAGGCACTATGTCTTAGGTCAACCCAGCTGGGATCAACAGGAGGAAGAGTGCTGGCAATCTCAGACAGTTGGCCGTCAGCATCCTCTTTTACAGCTGCAGGTTCCAGATAGTCATCGGGAGACTCACACCCTGTAAGTGTGGCAGATAGGGGCTCAGGAGATCGATTTTTGAGATCGAAAAGGGTCAGGCCACGATTTTCGGCCATGACCTCATTCAGTAGCACCTGGTCTAGGTCACACAGGGGTACAGGATTGAGACATCCATTGACGATGGACAGGAAACTGGCCCACTCAGGGGCCTGCATAGCTCTGTCTGAGTCCTCAGGCACATTGATGGGGCCGTCGGGGAGTTGCACTCTTCCCACGGTCATTCGATCTAGCATACGGCGCCAGTAAGCATGTTCACCAGAGCAGCCCCAGTCAGGGGTGCAGATGACAACCCTTCCTCCTTCATAAGCGATTTTGGTTAGAACCTTCGCGAGCAGGGAGAAGGGAGGGTTAGCATACGCTAGGCCCATTGCTTTCCAGAAGAAACGGAAAGCACTGTTCAGTTGTTTCGAGCAGTACAACTGCATGATGTGCTGTTGTTGGCTCGCAAACAATTCCACCTGGATCTCAGCCAGGTTTACCTGAAGGGCCGCCAGTCCATTTTCAAGAACGTGACGGGCCAATTGGTAGTTTTCAGTACGATAGTTAGTCGGCGGAAAGCACGAAAGAGGGAAAAGCGCACGGAGAGCCGAGAAGCGGAAGGCAAACAAAGCAAACAACGCAAGCGCCGAGGCCCAGGGCACCCGGGGCCGGAAACCAGAGAAAGCTGGAGACAACGGGGGCGCACAGAGGAAGAAGAAGAAAGGAAAAAAAAACACCAAGGCACCAAGCAGGAGCGACGAAAACCGCGAGACACAAAAGGGGAGGGGGGCGGGGGAGCAACCACCAAAGAGCAGCCAACGGCCAAGCGGGAGACACAAACGAGGCGCGAGTGCACGGAGAGCCAGGCAGCGGGAGGCCGAGAAAAACAACCAACGTGGAACGGCAACAGCAGCGAAAGAGAGAGGGGCAACCCCAGCCCGGAGGGGGCCAAGCAAAGCAGAAAGACAAAGCGGCCAAAGGAAAAGGTGAGGCGCACCAGAACGCGCCCGGGAGGCCGGCCCGCCCGACCCGGCCAAGCAATGCACGCACACGAACACACACGCACACCAGCCGCCGTCCGGAAGGACGAGTGCGCGCCCAGCCATAACCCCACCAACACACCACCGCCACACACCACGCACCACACACCACACACCACCGCCGCCAGCGGGCCCCAGCCAGGAGTGGCGGGGACCGCCCACCACCAGCGGCAGCGAAACCCAGCCAGGAGTGGCGGGGAGTAGCACACAGGAACCTCCGCCAGGAGTGGCGAGGGACCCCACCAACACACCACACACCACACACCACACACCACACACCACCGCCGCCAACGGGCCCCAGCCAGGAGTGGCGGGGACCGCCCACCACCACCGGCAGCGAAACCCAGCCAGGAGTGGCGGGGAGTAGCACACAGGGACCTCCGCCAGGAGTGGGGAGGGACCAACCACACCACACACCAACCACCACCCCAACAACACACCACCGCCACACACCACACACCACACACCACACACCACCGCCGCCAGCGGACCCCAACCAGGAGTGGCGGGGACCGCCCACCACCAGCGGCAGCGAAACCCAGCCAGGAGTGGCGGGGAGTAGCACACAGGAACCTCCGCCAGGAGTGGCGAGGGACCCCACCAACACACCACACACCACACACCACACACCACCGCTGCCAACGGACCCCAGCCAGGAGTGGCAGGGACCGCCCACCACCACCGGCAGCGAAACCCAGCCAGGGATGGCGGGGAGTAGCACACAGGGACCTCCGCCAGGAGTGGCGAGGGACCAACCACACCACACACCAACCACAACCCCAACAACACACCACCGCCACACAACACGCACCACACACCACACACCACCGCCGCCAGCGGACCCCAGCCAGGAGTGGCGGGGACCGCCCACCACCAGCGGCAGCGAGACCCAGCCAGGAGTGGCGGGGAGTAGCACACGGGAATTTCCGCCAGGAGTGGCGAGGGACCAACCACACCACACACCAGCCACAACCCCACCAACACACCACCGCCACACACCACACACCACACACCACCGCCGCAAGCGGACCCCAGCCAGGAGTGGCGGGGACCGCCCACCACCACCGGCAGCGAAACCCAGCCAGGAGTGGCGGGGAGTAGCACACAGGAACCTCCGCCAGGACTGGCGAGGGACCAATGAAAATTGCGGAAGCATCCATGCAGTTCCTGGCGACTTTGGAGCCTTCGTGACGGATAGCGTTAAAATTTCCATTATAAACAGTTAAACTGGCGGTTACGGTAAAGTCGCGAACCAACCGCCAGCAGTCAAAACAGTGAGTATCAGAACGGAAACGTAAAAATTGACGGAAACAATATGAAAATAAAACCCTGTTGATTCCTGATATTCTGATACACAAATCTCCGCTGGCGGTGCATCGGTTGCCGATGCGGGGCTTCACGGCACGGAACACGCCGTACATGGGGTTAGTGGACCGGAGACCGGTTGTATGCCGTAACCTGGCCATGGGGTTCTGGGTACCGCTTCACCCCCCTCCTTAGAGCAAACCCTGGGGGGGCTCGATAACACCCACGCATGGCAGCGGGTACCCAGGACCACTTCCTGAAAGGGGGGGGGGGTGTCACATCCTCACTTCAGTAAGTCACAGTAAAATAGGTATCCCACAGTGGGATAGGTATGCTGCTGTAACAGCTCGTAGCGCATGTATAGTATCAAGTATCAAGTCCCGGGTCCTGGCGGCGATTGTTCGGCATCCAAAGGACCCGTTAACCCATACCAGGCGCAACGGGTGCCGGCTGCTACGGTCACCACCACAGTGGCAGTGGCATACACGGCCAACATAGGCGACACACGACGACCGAGGTGGTCCCACAAGTCGAGAGCGACCACAAAGATCCATCAGGCTACCCCAAGCTTCCCAAGGCCCGCCGACTGGGGAGAGTCCTCACGGGTCCTTCCTCGGGCGCACCATGTCCATATCCATACGACGCGAGTCCAGAGTGCCATAGTCGAACTCCTTACGAACCCCAAATCGTAAGGGAACTCCTCCTGAAGGGATCGGGCATCAAGGCCGTCTTTTCCCTCGCCCTACTGCCACGAAGGCCATACATGAGGGAGTCCTCATGCAGTGTGGGCGAAGGCGTCGACTCCTCAAACCACCAGTTTCCCAGGCAGACTGACCGAGGTCAGGAGCACCGGAGGCCGCCATCCGAATGCAAGTGCGTCTGCAAATCGGTAGGCTCACACTGGGACTGACAGTGGCGGACCGCTGGGAGTGTAGTCAGGCAACTGGGCTTCCCGCCTGGCGCCATCAGGATCTCCACACATCACAGCGAATAGGGCAACACGGTATCACGGGCACTCAAACAGTAGAATCTGTAATCAAGTACTGGTCCAGGCCGGACCAGGCTGTAAGAATATGTACACGGCGACTCAAGGCGCCTCTGTATCCCGATTCGTGGTGAAAAACAGTCCATCCCTCAGCGATGGGCTGATGACACTTAACATACAGATGCACATATCCTGGAGGGCAGAAAAACAAGCAACAACTTGGGTAAATAGGCGTGTAAACACACTCAGAACAGAGTTCCAAACCACGCCACGGTCAGGATAAGGCAAATGCAGGAGGATGGACAGGATAACGCCTGAGTTCAGGCATATATAGTCTCGAGACACACGTCGACTGGTCTGGATTCCGCAAATGCCATGGAACCAGACCACACACCAAAAAATCGCAATGCCGATGACAGCGGCATCCGTTGCGCAACGTCGTATGGGCTTCAAGGCCCCAAGAGCTCAGAATTATGAAGGTCAGTCGCCCTACCTGGTTTCCCAAGGATTCAGCAGGGGGGGGAGTGACGAGTAGAAGAAGAGAGGGGCCATCCTCCTCTGGATTCAGCAGGGGGGGTATATGGCCACTCTGTCACCGAAAGATGGAAGAGAGCAAGCAAGTAAGGGACGATTCGTCGGCCTCACAAGCGCTCAAAACGCATCAGGGGAGAGCTCAGGGCGCTGATCAGGCACCCCTGGCTGCAATCGCCCGGGTGAGTGCTGCCAAGTCCGAAACGTGGATCTTGGTCTTGTGCTTGCGGATGTACTCCATGAAGGGAGTATTGACCCGCGGCACAAACGAGGAGACGGGTTCCCAGGTGTCGTGGGACGGCCCATAGCCTCGCCAACGAACCTTGAACTCCAGACCTCCGGGTGCCGAGGCCTTCGGACGCTGAGCCAGGATCTTCTCGACAGTATAGTCGTCCTGCTCAGCATAGTCGTCGTCCGAATCGGCCTCATGTTTGGCGTAGTCCAGGGACACATGTCGGCCACGGAGGTCGGGTTCCCGCACACGGAGTTGACTCTCGTGGCGCTCCCGGAACTGTCCGTGACCCACCTTGATGCGGTAGGTGTCCTCACCAATCCTGCGGACCACCTCACCGGGTGTGAACCAGGTCTTGGTGCGGTGGGTGCCCATGGGGCGGGGTCTGATCACCCACACCGGGTCCCCCACCCTGAACTTCTGCGCTGTCGAGCTCGGGGCGGACTTCTGACGCTCAGCATGCTCCTTCTCCAGCTGCTGGCGGATGTCCCGCGCCGTTTGCTCTTGCCGCGCGAAGAACTCCTTGGCATCCATAGCCATGCCATCACCAGACAAGGGAAGTCCCCTACCCAGGGGGTCCCTGCCAAACAGAATCTGGTGAGGGGACAAACCGCTCGGAGTGGCGGTGTCATGATGGGCCTTCAGAGCAGGCCACATCTCCTCGAACCAGTTCCGCCGTGGATTGGTGATGTGGATCTTGCGCAGCTTCTCGAACAGCTGCCGTCCAGCCACTTCAGCACGGCCGTTAGACCGGCTGAGATAGGCGACGCTCTTGGCATGACGTATCCCCATGAGGGAACACATAGCCTTGAACCAGCCACCAGTAAACTGGGGCCCTCGGTCACTGCAAATGGTGCGGGGGATGTCAAAGACGGTCAGCCAATGACGAATCATCATGACTGCCACCTCCTTGGCAAGCAACCCCTTTTTGCGTGCCGGAACGGCTACAACGTAGCCGCTGTGGCGGTCCACACAGAGAACCACACAGTCAAAGGTCTCCTTGCCAATGTGCACTTCGGGCATGGAGAAGACGTCCATGGCCACGCTCTCCATGGGCTGGTCAGGAACCGGGGTCCATTGGGGTTCCCCCTTGACGTTCCGGTTATCGGGATTGCAGGCCTGACAGACCGAACAACCCTTCCTGACCTTCTTGATGGCGGTGTAGAGAACGATATGGTCGATCTCGAACCGACGCTGCATGTCAAGAGCTTGCTTCTTGACCCCTGGGTGCAGCATGTGGTGGTGCCAAGCTTCACACAGCTCGAGCACCCGGGACTCCGGGACTAGCAGCTTACCATTCCGGTAGAGCTTGCCATCTTCCTCGGTGAGCCCCTTTGGCCACTTCTGCCCGTCGTCAGGGTCGGTCACAGCCCTATACTCGGCCGCAAAGGCCTCAGACTTGGCGTAATCGTCGGTCCAGTCGTCCTGGAGGCAAGACTCCGGGAAGAGGTGCTTGTCGGACTCAGTTCCCACAGGGGGTGCCGGACCGGGCCTTCCGCCCGCGGCACCCACAGGGGCGAGTACACTGACCGTTCTGCTCACCCTCGAAGCGAGGGGGGCATCTGCGGCCATGACGACGAAGCATTTGGCACCCTCCTCCTCCATCAGGCGCTCCATTTCAATGATCCTCTTGGCTTCAGCGGTCTCAGCCTCATCGCCATGGGCAGAGATATCCTGCATGCCCTTGCTGGCGGGATAGGCCCACCTACTGAGACAGTCCGCCACGGTGTTATCCTTTCCAGGAATATAAACAACCGTAAGGTCGAACTTGGCCAAGGTCTCGTGCCATCTTGCCCGTCGGGAGGCGGGACCCGAGGGGGTGTCCACGTGCTCCTTGTGCCACGACTGCAGACTCTGATGGTCGGTGCAGACGGTGACGGGATGGAGGGCTATGTACCCAGCCCATTTCCTGAGAGCCATGACAATGGCATACGCCTCCTTTTCACGGGGCGTCCACGTCCGTCTTCGGCCTTCCGCCAGGACTCGGCTCCAGAAGGCCACAGGCACGTGCCTCCCATCGTCAAGCACTTGCTCCAAGACAGCGCAAATGGCGTAGTCGGAAGCGTCGGTGCGCAGGACGAACCCTCGGTCGGGATCCACGAGGTGCAGACCCACTGCGGATAGCAGCGCCTGCTTCATCCCCTCAAAGGCACGGTCAGACTCTTCAGTCCAGACCAAAGCCTTCTTGGACCCCTTCTTGGTCTCCTCTCGGTTGCCCTTGAGCATGGTCGTCATGGGGGCTGCATACTCGGCATACATTTTGATATACCCCGAGTAGTAGTTGCAGAACCCCAGATACGCCCGTAGCTCAGAGACCGTTTTGGGCTTTTCCCAGTGCTCGATCGCAGCCACCTTGCCAGGTATGGGCTTTCGCTGCCCGTTCCCGACTACGTGGCCAGCGAAGACCACCTCGCTTACCGCAATGGTGGCCTTGTCACTGCTGCCCGTGAGTTTGTGCCGAACCAGAAGGTCCAGCACCCGAGTGACGTCCCTCTCGTGTGCCTCCAGGAGCTCCTCGTAGCTCATGCTGGGGTCCCCGGACGCGATGATCACGTCGTCCACGAAGGGGTCCGCACAGTCGCGCACCGGCTCAAGCAGGTTCTCCAGCATCCGCTGAAAAGCCGCATTGCCGTTGGTAACGCCCATGGGCATCACCTTCCACTGGAGAGGTCCAAGTGGGGTGCTCATGGCTGTGCAGGCACGGGACTCCTCGGCGAGAGGCATCTGATGATAACCATGTTTCAGGTCAATCACCGTGAAGATCCTCCGCCGGTGTTGCTTTTGCAGCATGTCCTCAATGAGGGGCAGCGTATAGCTGTCGTGCTGCGTTTGGGCGTTCAGGCCGCGGTAGTCGACCACGAGCCGCCACTCACCGGCAACCTTTTTGGGGACGACGAAGCAAGGAGAGGCCCATTCGGAGTGGCACGGCTCGAGCCAGCCTCTCTGGATGAAGTCACGGAGGATCTTCTCCATGGCCTCTTTCCTCTCGCCCCTCAGGGCAAACTCCCGGTGACGATACACACGGGGGTCCTGCTTCAGTCGTATCTTGGCCTCGCCATACGGTCCACGCACCGGTGGGGGGAACACAGGTTTACCGCTGAAGAAGGTGTCACCATACTTCTGCTTCAGCCTGGCCCTCAATGCCTGGATCTTGGGGCAGTCATCGGACTCCGCCTTGGCTTTTCCGGGCACTTGAACCACGGAGCTTACTTGAGGGGTAGCGACCCCGCTCACTTTCGGCTCAGGTGGTCTTCCCAGGTGGCCCAAAGGGCCATCTCTGGTCTTGCCTCGGAACAGATCGCCGTAGGTGGGTGGGTTACCGCCAGGCGGCTCGTCTTGGCTGGACATGTGATCCAGCACCCTCCGCACGAAGGTATTCCCGTCATAGGAACCGGAGACGATTGAGTCCACTTCCCACCAGGCTTTGTCCTGGCCTTTGCCCTCACGCTGGTTTCCCCAGTCGTGAAAGGGCTGATCCATATACCCCTGAACCAGATCCCACTCCTCTTCAGTGAGGGGGTCTTCGGAGTCCGATTCTTCGATGTCAACAGGGGGAACCGCAAAGCATTGCCTCCAAGGTTCTGCTATGATACGGTTGACACACACGAAGTCCGTGGTGTCGGCCTGATCAAGGCCCCCATCCACATAGTGGAATTCTGTTGGCCATCTCTGGGGTGGCATGGGCTGTCCCTTAGCGTCCTGATAGACACTCTCTCCAGCCGGTAGGACGACCTTGTTTAAGGTCATGTTGGTCAATGAGGCTACCCAATGTCGGGTACTTTCCTCCTCGGTGCATCCCATAGGAACAACCAGCACTGCCTTGGAGCGGTCCTTGCGAATCTTCGCTATCGCTCTTGGAATGTCCCAACGGGGGCAATGGATCCACATCAAGCCCTGATGCGGACCCCAGTGCTTCTTCCACGCAGAGTCCTGTGCGCTCCAGTACTTCTCACATACCCGAAGATGGGCGGAGGTTCCTGAAGAGAACGCATCCAGGGCCAGATCCGACGCTCCCAGGTCCGCAACCACTCGGTTCGCCACTTCCGGCCTTACGCCGTACTCCTGATTCGCTGGCCCAGTGGGCTCAGTGTCCAGCGCGGCCACTTCGAGCTGATTGCGTTCGGGGTGGATCCATTGGCATTCCACATGGTGCTCAGGTGACGAAAGCCACGAGAGTTGGTCGTCCTGGTACAGGGTCATGGAGGCCTGGGCCGGGAGGACGCTGGAGTCCGTCTCCATCATGAAGTCGTACCCGACGATCATGTCCCAGTCCATCTCGGCCTCGTAGAAGCTACCGTGCAGGAGGATTTCCTTGCCGAGGTCTGGGCGGCTCAGCTCACGATGGTTCACGAACTGCAGCCCAATGGCCGCTTCCTTCGTGCCTCCCACCATGTACTGGCCGTTCGCCACCTTCAGCCTGACAGGTTTCCGACTGTCAGTCAGACACTCTGATGGAAGTAGGCCAGCCTTGACCAAGCTGACTTGAGCTCCCGTGTCGACCAACACGTCGAAAACCTTTTCCACTTCCCCGCATAGGGCACGGACCTTAAGATGCAACTGCCGCTCGCGACCGACACGGCGCACGGCGTGCAAACTCAGGATCTCCGGCCGTTCCAGAAGCTCAACAAGCGACTGGTGCAGGTCGTGGACAATGGGCTCAGGCTGCCCATCTGCAGCATCCAGCTGCGGTCCGGGTGATCC
This sequence comes from Eutreptiella sp. 'Long Island Sound 2002', assembly GCA_964036045.1. Taxonomy (NCBI): domain Eukaryota; phylum Euglenozoa; class Euglenophyceae; order Eutreptiales; family Eutreptiaceae; genus Eutreptiella; species Eutreptiella sp. 'Long Island Sound 2002'. The sequence goes on from OZ038382.1 coordinate 938,835, forward strand.
TCCGATACTCTCGGATAGATCCTGTAGTACATCAAACACGTTCTTGGTCGCGAAGGACGGACGGGTGCAAGGGTTCGTGCCTTCACTTGCCCTCGCCCCGCCTCCGCGACTGGGCGCCGGACCGGGCCTTCCGCACGCGGCAGTCCCCTTGTGCTTATCGACTCCCGACTGGGATGGTTCGGCGCTTCCCACGTCACCATCCTGCGACCGCCCTAGCTGGGGCCCTTGGCTGCAGGGGCTCCGCTAGGGGGCGTCGGTTGTGGAAGAGGGGGTGTTCTCCTCGGCCTCAACGTCGTTGACGCCCTTCTTTCTTCCCCCTTTACCTCCTCCTTTGCCCTTCTTGTCCTTGTCCTTGTTCTGGTCATTCTGGTTGTTCTCCTTGTTCTTGTTGTCCGACCTGGGGACCCAGTTCCGCTTGATCTCCTGGATCTCCTTGGCCAACTCGGTCCCCACCGACGACATCAGCTTGGCCAGCTCGTCCTTGTCGACCTCCATTTTGGCTTCCCGGATACCCGCGGGCGCACGCTTCTTCGACCCGTGCGCCTTCTTGTAAGCCTCCGTGTCGGCCTTGTGGACGGGGCATGTTCGGTGGTCATGGTTGAAGCCTTTCTTCCTCCCATAACACACGAAACAGCCCTGAGGGTGAGCTCGTATGAACTCCCCAAAGGACAGCGGAGGGTCGCCAATGCGGCGAGGGTCCCTCTTCTCTTGCTTCTTCCAACCCTGCTGCAGGGGCTTCCAGTTTCCCGGCTTGCTCCCCGTGTTCAGGTTCCTGGCCACGAAGGCACAAACGGCCACTTCGGCGGGCTCATCGTCGTCGTCATCGTCGACGAGAGTCTCATCACCGCCGGCTCCCGCTGGGTCCATGGCAGATTCCCCGCCAGGTCCCTCGCCAACGTAGTTGACGTCGCGGTCGCCGGGCCTCAACCCGCGGGTGTGGTGGAGGTTTCGGTACTCCTTGAGTACTTCCTCGCCAACCCACTCCAGGATCTCGTCGCAGCTCATCCGCGCCGGGATGGGCTGCAGACGGATGGTCTGGCCGCTCAACTCACAATCGTCAAGGCGCCACATCGCGGTCTTCTCGCGATCGCCCGAGACGGTGATGAGAAGAGCGTTCCGCAGGGAGTGCCGTTTGACATCCCGGGCCACGTTCTTCTTCGCCCAAGACACCACGTTCGTGTGATACTCCTTGGGGAGCATCATCTTGACCGTGTGGTTGGACTTGGCCCTCTTGGATTCCTCCTTGGTGACCCTCTTGATCCATGCTTCCGGCAGCATGGAGAGCAGGAGAGCCTGCTCGTCACCCTCGTTCCAATCCTCCACATTGCGGCGGAAGAGGGTGTATTTCCCTCGGAAGTCACGCCAGTCCCGTAGGCGGATCTCCCGTCCATCATGCTCAAGCTTGATGGACTTCCAGCGCTTGGCAGCCACCTGCGGAGCGTCCACCCGCTCCTGCTCGTTGAGCCACTTCTTGGCGTCCTTGAGGGTCTTGATTTTCCCCTCCTTGGTCGCCACGAAGTATAGCTCGCCGAGCACTTCCGGCAGGCGGTACCTGAACCGTTTGAAGACATATCTCTCCGCATCCGCGGGAGGTAGGTCTTCAGTGACGGTCAGCCCCCAATCGTCCAGCTTCTCCAAGAAGCGGTCGAGGTTGAGGGGGTTGCCATCGTACATGGGGGGCTTGATGTCCTTCCAGTCTTCCCACACGGCGGCGTCCGCGGCCTTAGAGACCATGAACGCCGGCCGCGAGGTCGACCGAGGTTCCCATCGGCCTCGCCCACGGACTCCCACGGCCGCCACGTCCATCTCCTCCATGGATTCCCTGTGGCTACGCCGCGGTTCCTCCACGTACGCTGAACCGAAATGTTCACGCCGTACTGCATCCATGTACGCATCCTCATCACGGCGCCGGCGGCTGCGTTCAGCGGCCTCCTGTCGTACACCACGCGGCGGGCTGATGTCGAACTCCTCCAGGTCCAGGTCCAGGTCCAGGTCCTCACCTTCGCCGACATCCCACTCCACGTCTCCTCTGGGGACCTCATCCCTGAGTCCACCATAACGTCCTCCAGCCCTGGGGATTGGCACCGGGGCTGGTGGCGGGCGTCGGGGGCGTACAGGCGTCCGCGGTGGAGCACGGCGGTTGTGGTAGTCCGCGCTGAGCCACTCATCGCGCCATTCCTCACTGCCACTGCCGGGCGGCACGCGCTCGTTGCGGCGGCCCGCGCTGTGGTGAGAGGGGGCGGTGAGAGAGGGGGCACTGGCGCTGGGGCGACTCCTGGGGGCTCCGCCGGGGGCGTGGGGTCTGCCTGGACCTGGTCCGGGTCCCCAGCCGTCGTCCGACGAGCCTGACTCCAGGGGTGGGTGGTCGCTGCCGACTCTCCCACGGGCTTCCAGCGCATCCAGCCTCTCCTGCAGGCCGCTGACGACGTTGGTCAGCGACTTGGTCTCGGCTCTGGCGATGTCCAGGTCCTTCTGCGCGCGCGCGGCGACCGTGGAGATGCGAGCCATCTCGCTCTTGCCCGTGTCTACCTCCAGCTCGAGCAACTGGACTCTCCTGCGGAGGTAGACAATCCACCGCCAGGTGGCATCCGGGTCGCCGTTCCCTGGTGGGTCGTCGGGGTCCCCAGGGGGTCCTCCAGGAGGGCCTCCGCCGGGTCCGCCCGGTCCAGGGGGTCCTCCCCCGCCCGGTGGTCCGCCTCCAGGGGGTCCACTTGGTGGGCGTCCTCCAGGGGGTCCTGAAGGTCCTCCGCCAGGGGGTCCCGGTGGGTCTCCGCCGGGTCGCCTCGGTGGGTCCGAGGATGGGCGCTTCCTCGTGATGCCGAACTCCATGTCGTCATCTTCGTCCATGTCGCCCCACCTGGGCGTCTCGGTCACGGAGGACTCGGAGCTCCGGTAGGGAGGAGGGGGATCCTCACCCTCACCTTCCATGGGGACGTCTCCGCCACCTCCGCCCGTCCAAGCCACCACTTGGCGATGTCGACGGCCCCGTTCATCCCCGTCACTGGCGGTGAAGAAGGGGTCACTGTCGTGGGGGTACCCACCCGCTGGCCTCCGCGGCCTCTCGGGGGTCTTCCCCTTGCCCTTCCTCCGTCGACGGGCGGTGGTGCTACCGCTCCCACTGCTGCCCGTGTCCGCCTCATCCAGCCTCATCCTGGAGGAGGCGTCCCCTTGGAAAAGCCTTCGAAGGGTCTCCACTCGCGATCCTCCCGGGGGAGTTTCGTGGCGGAGTTTGGCCTCTGCCTCCTCCATTGCGGTGGCGGTGGCTGCGGCAGCTCGCGCTTCGGCCTCTTCCTGAGCACGAGCCGCCTCGGTTTCCCGGGCCTGCAGCAGCTGCGCCTTCTGCGCCTCCAACGCCGCCAGCTCCGCCTCCGTCTTGGCCTTCTCCTCAGCGACCTTCCGTCGCGCGGCTTCGATGGCTTCCTTCTTGGCGGCGTCCTCCTGGGCCTTAGCCGTCGCTTCGGCGTGGGCCCTTTCCTCCGCCTCCTTCTTTGCCCTCTCTTGGGCAAGCGCCTCCCCCAGCGCCTTCACCTCGGCCTCCTTGCAGGCAATGGCCTCCTGCGTCAGGCGGGCTTCCTCGTCGGCTGCCGCCAACTCACCGTTGACCTGGGCAGTCGCTGCCCCATGGGCGGCTACGGCCGTGAGTCCGGCCGCAATGGCCGCCACGGTCTGGGTGTGGATGGCCATGCCATGCGCCCACTGCGCAGCCTCCTCCTGGGCGATGCCGGCGGCGCCCTCCACGGCAGCGCTGTACTGCTTGGCCCGTTGTCGGGCAACCCGACAGTTGCAGGGCACCCCACAGGCGCGCTCACAGGCGCGCCCCACGTCCCTTTCGGGAGCGACGCTGCTGCTGGAGCTGGCCTGGTCGGCCGGCATCCTCCCGCGGTGGGCCGACTCCACGTCGCTGCTGGGGCCTGCTGGGGCCTGCCGGGCCCTCAGGAGCAGCGGACGGGACTTGCCCTGGGTCTGCTTGGCGACTTGGATGTAGTCGCCAAGGGTGGTGGAGCCGGGGTGGTGACCACCATTGGCCCGTGGGGGACTGGGGGCTGGGGTTCCGCCCTTGGGGCCTTGGGCGGCTTCGGCGGCCAGGGACTCCTGGTACTCCCTCCACTTCCGGTCCCTCTTCTTGTCCCCGGCGGACCGCTTCTCCGTCCCCGGAGACGCGCTGCTGCTGCCCTGCAGCCTGCGCTCGCTCCCCGGTTCCGGGAACCTCCTCTCGATCAAGTCCCACAGGGAGACGTTGATCGAGGCGCCCGACGGGTAGGCGTTGGGGTCCTCGTCCTCCTCAATCCCGTCGGGGCGCAGCCCTTCGCCGGGCCTGTCCGGCCGGGTCCACGTCCTCCAGCGCTTGCGGCGGAAGCGGTACTCGTACCCTTCCGCCCGCAGCCACTCCTCCACTTCCCGCAGGCGATCCTCCCCCATGTCCTCGCGGAGCTCGAAGCTCCCGGGCATGCCGCCTTCGCACTGGGGATTGCTGTAGCGGTACTGCTGGTCCCACAGCAATCTGCGCAGCAGGCGCGCCACATGGGGGTGGGGCTGCGGCCACCTCCTACCCGCTTCTTGCCAATTCACCATGGCAGCGGGGGCGTAGTTGATCTTGAGGTCTTTGACGTGCACTCGTTCAACTCAACGAACTGGTTGTGGTTGTTGAGGAGGGTGCTGTAGCACTGGATTGGGCGTGCGGCTGGTGCTGGTCAGCCGGTGGTTGTGGAGGTGGTTGACGCGGCCTTGCTGGTCGGCCGATGGGACTCCGGGTCGGCCGATGGGGCTGATGCAGGAGTCCTGGTCTGTGCACCTCTTTCACGGCTGCTGCGCGGTCAGGGCGAAGCTCTGAACGGCGCTGCTGGCTCCGTGACGAACTCGGCGCTGTCGCTGAGTGGCGCTGCGAGCTGCTGCGCTGCGCTGCGAGACGCTGCGCTGCGCTGCGAGCTGCGAGCTGCGCCGCGTTGCAGCGACGCGCTGCTCGGGGTTGTTGGCCCCGAGTGGCACGCGAGGGCTGGGTAACCCCGCGGCGGTGAAACGCTTTTGACGCGTTCCCGTGGGGGGCCGGCCACGGGACGCTGCGGGACACGCGCAAGTGAGCAGGCAGGCAAACCACTACGCTCACAAGGGCATCAATGCGCTCATGTCATGTGACAAAGCGTTTCAGAATCCTTGCCACTCTGCAAAGAGGGAACGAAAGTATGTACAGCAACACATCAGGATATGTACACATGGGGTTAAGACTGGACTGGGATAAGGGCACCACAGGACCATAGACACTCAGTCCCAACTCATATCCCAATCCCAGGTCCGACCCTCTCAGTGGCTGATGGGGGCGGGGGCTCAAACACAACCCATGCCCCGCTCAGTCCGGACCCTGAAACCCTGCCAATAGATTCGGGCCACGCGAGGCAGGCGACGGTGAAATGCGGCAGGGAGCGACAGGAAGGCGACAGGGTGGCGACAGGAAGACGACAGGGTGGCGACAGGAAGACGACAGGAAAGCGGCAGGAAAGCGGCAGGGAAGCGACAGGAAGCGACAGGCAGGCGACAGGAAGGCGACAGGGGAGGTGCGACAGGAGGGCGACAGGAGGGCGACAGGGCGGCGACAGGGTGGCGACAGGGAGACGACAGGGACGCGACAGGAAACAAGACATAGCGACAGGATAAGCGACAGGAAAGCGACAGGAAGACGACAGGAGGGCAACAGGGCTAGCGGCGACAGGGAAGCGACAGGGAAGCGACAGGAGAAAGCGACAGGAGAGCGACAGGAGAGCGACAGGAGAGCGACAGGAGAGCGGCAGTGTGTTTTTTTGCGACAGGAAGGCGACAGGAAGGCGACAGGAAGGCGACAGGGGTGCGACAGGAGAGCGACAGGCCTGTGGAAGACAACAAGTGGGACAAAATAGTACATGGATTTTTATACAGGTGGATATATGTAAAGAAAATGAGAACCAATGTTTTACATTTATTTGGATTCTTATGAAGATGTCATTTCATTGTTAGATGGATAAACTTTTAGCGTTTGGTGAATCTTCATCTTTTATCGATTCATTCCGCAGGTAGATTTCGCCTGAAACTGAGAACTAAATGATAAAGATAAGTGTCAACTGCAAACTTTCCCGATCAGAAATGACCCCGACAGGTCCCGACAGCAAGAACTCGTCCCGACAGCAAGAACTTTTATTTATGCAAGCATTTCGTTGAGTTAATCCAAAAATTGTTTCTGATTGCGTTTTTGTCCTCTTCTTTTCACATTTTCTGTTTATAGTTTCTGTTATGAACATGCTCTCCGTTATCTCAGACAAGGCCGCAAGAAGAAGAAACAAGAAAGAAAAGGTACTTGTGTGTGTGTGTGTGTGTGTGTGTACAACGCCCGCACAGCAGAGCGCAGCACCATTCAGCACCGTACGGCACAGCACAGCACAATTCAGCACCGCACGGCACAGCACAGCACAACTCAGCACCCCACTAATCTTCAACCTGCAGCGACACGCTGAAGCAACTGACGGAGCAGTTTGAGAACACACAACTGGTTGATCAACAGTAATTCACTTTGCCAAAAAGTGCACTGCTTTTTCAGTTTGCCGCTTCCTCTCTTTCAAACAATGAACCACTATCTCAGACTATTATGAACAGTCTGTTGACGCAGTTTGACGATCTGAAGACTTTAACGGCTCCTGCTGTCGACGCTGCTTGCGCAGAACTGAATGTATGTCGCAGAGGGTAGTAGCGTCGAGGGCTTACACGTGCTTCGCACTTGTGCATTTTCAGGATTTGCACAAGGAAAACGTTGAGAACGATTTGCAAGTTTGCCGCACACGAGAGGACACACGGGGCCTGCTCGACGCCATCGCCAACGGTTGAGACTCTTGCGCACAACTCAGCACCGCACGGCACAGCACAGCACAATGCAGCACCGCACGGCACAGCACAGCACAACTCAGCACCGCACGGCACAGCACAGCACAATTTAGCACCGCACGGCACGACACAGCACCAATCAGCACCGCACGGCACAGCAGCACAATTTAGCACCGCACGGCACAGCACAGCACCATTTAGCACAGTACAGCACCATTCAGCACCGCACGGCACAGCTCAGCACCATTCAGCACCGCACGGCACAGCACAGCACCAATCAGCACCGCACGGCACAGCGCAGCACAACTCAGCACCGCACGGCACAGCACAGCACAATTTAGCACCGCACGGCACAGCACAGCACAACTCAGCACCGCACGGCACAGCACAGCACAATTGAGCACCGCACGGCACAGCACAGCACCAATCAGCACCGCACGGCACAGCAGCACAATTTAGCACCGCACGGCACAGCACAGCACCACTTAGCACAGTACAGCACCATTCAGCACCGCACGGCACAGCTCAGCACCATTCAGCACCGCACGGCACAGCACAGCACCAATCAGCACCGCACGGCACAGCGCAGCACAACTCAGCACCGCATGGCACAGCACAGCACAATTTAGCACCGCACGGCACAGCACAGCACAACTGTGCACACCAGCGAGGGCACACGCGGCAAGGAGCAGACCGCTCGCCTGTTGGACAGTAACCGACCCTGCTACACGCAACCTGTTACTTTGCAGGCACTGACCAACCCTTCGATCCTCATTGTCTTTTGGTCACTGAGAGTGGCAGAACATGGAGCCTGTGCAGTGAAGTGCCGTACCAGCTGCGTGTGGTGACGGCCATGCTGGCTGCAATGGGCCGCACTTGGACACGCGAGAAGGAAGTCATTTCGGGGTTTGTCCAACGATGGCTTCAAGAGCCTGAGGCAGTGCTATGGCTCGGCCGAAACGGGTCCGGCACTTCAGCGCGGCGGCACGCCGATAGTGGGACTCACCATCATTGGGACTCACCATCATGGGGACCACCATCATTGGGACTCACCATCAGCAGCCGGTTAAGTACTAACATTTCATTTGCCAGATTGGATAATTGTGAGTCTGATATTGGTTCAGACCTACATTTGCTCTGTGCTTCCTTTTGAACAGTTGACTGATTGGTCGTGGCAACCTTGACTGACTCACCATCGTGGGGACGCACCATCATTGGGACTCACCATCGTGGGGACTCACCATCATTGGGACTCACCATCATTGGGACTCACCATCGTGGGGACTCACCATCATTGGGACTCACCATCATTGGGACTCACCATCATTGGGACTCACCATCGTGGGGACTCACCATCATTGGGACTCACCATCATGGGGACCACCATCATTGGGACTCACCATCAGCAGCCGGTTAAGTACTAACATTTCATTTGCCAGATTGGATAATTGTGAGTCTGATATTGGTTCGGACCTACATTTGCTCTGTGCTTCCTTTTGAACAGTTGACTGATTGGTCGTGGCAACCTTAACTGATTGGTTGTGGCAACCTGGGGGGGGGGGGTTTGGGACAGCAAACACCCCCCCCCCCCAGGGGAAAAAAAACTGGCAGAGGTAGGGAGCGGGGTTGCTGATGCAACATGGACAGGGGGTTGGCATAAAGGACTGCAGGCAATCCCCGCGGTTGCAAAATGGCACCGCTCCATTAAATTGGAAGGGGACTAAATTGCCACACTGCAGCGCCGCGCCAATCACAGCCAAATGGTGCGGGGCTTTGCGTCAAGCAACGTTTCCCCTGATCCTGCGCATCAGCAACCCCCACAACGCTCACCAAAACGGTGACAAACTTTGAGCTGCTTGTCTTTTGGGTGGGAACATGGGCGGGCCTGAGCAGCAGGGAACTGGCAGCAGAAAATCTGCTGGATGCTCCTTCGGGGGTTTGCAGCCGAAAATTTGGGGGGGGGTGGGGGGGGGGCACCGCCATGAAGGGGGCAGGGGTGGGCAGGCTGCAACTGTGCTGCGGGGTGCAAGGTACACCACAAGAAATTGGAGGGCAGCAACAAACTGGCAGCAGAAAATCTGCTGCAGGCATTTGGGGGGGCTGTGGTCGGAGAAAGCAAAGATGGCATAAAGTCTGCTGCAGGGGTGGGGGGGGGGGGGCAGGGAGTTTGCCATTTCAGAGCAAGGAACTGGCAGCAGAAAATTGGGGGGGGGGGGGGGGGGGGGGGCACCACCATTAAGGGGGCAGGGGTGGGCAGCTGCAACTGTGCTGCAGGGTACAGGGTGCAGGGTGCACCACAGGAAATTGGAGGGCAGCAACAAACTGGCCGCAGAACGTCTGCTGCAGGCATTTGGGGGGGGCTGTGTTTGGTGACAGAAATATTCAGGGGGAGGGCGTTGGTAGCTGCAACTGTGTTGGAGGGTGCAGGGTACACCACAGGAAATTGGAGTCTGCAATCTCCATCGACGATGCCACTGATGATGGTATATTCTTTGAACGGCTACTGCCCCTTCCTTCGCAACATACTGCAGCTCAAACAGCACAGCCCCCCCCAGCCAGACCACAACATGCTGGAGCCCAGCCTACACCTGCACAAGTTGTGCCGACGGCACCTCAAAATGTTGCAGCTGCCATTCCACCAGTCCTGCCAGCAGCACCTCAACGTGCTCCAGTTGCATCTGCACACGTCCCTCAAGAGGCACAGCGGCCCGATGGCGGGGTACCTGAGTGGTGCATTGATACACCACCACAACAGTTTTTTTGTGAACTATGTTTCGAGTTGTTTACGGGCGACCATAGTCCCGTGATGCTAGGCTGTGGCAATGGGCATACATGCTGCCGGCAATGTGAGGGGCGTCTCCCTTTGGAGGCTGTTAACCTTTGCCCGGTCCCAGAGTGCAATACGGCTTTGCCTGCAGAACCAATGGATTTGGAAATGAATCCTGTAGTACTGCAGGCTTGGCGTTGTATCCGGTGCCAGCATTTGGTAGAAGAGGAGATTGTACCACAGCGAATGAAGCGTTGTCCCACGTGCCGGGAGCCGCTGCATCATCCGTCGTTTCGGAATATGTTTGCCGCCCAATCGGTCGCGGCATGGCTCGCCGAGCAAAGACGGAAATTTTCAATCACCATTGCCTTTGTGGCCCTCGCCGCAGGTAGTGTTTGTTCGTTTCCGCCGCCACAGGGGCAAACCTTGCCCCTCCCTGCGGACGAAGCTGTTGTTGAGGGGCAGGCGCAAACCATGCGTGCTGCTGCAGCTGCCGCCGCGGAGGCCCGTTTGGGGTTTCAATCGACGGTCAGTGAAAGCGAAGGTGGTGGTGGCAGTGGTGACCCTGCTTCATTGTCCCAGGAGCTCAACACCCAACAATTGTTGGCCCATGAACCGAGGTCTGAGCCGTTGCCGACGGCTGATTGTGAACGGATTGGCAATAGGGCACGGACTGAGTTTGTGCCAGGTCAGGTTGTTCATGTAAAGTTCAACGTTGGTTGGTACGAAGGTGTTGTGCAAGAGAGGATCGGAAACGGTCCCTTCAAGGTGTTGTTTGCTGATGGCACATCTCTGAGCACCACGCGAATTCGTACGGGGCACTCTTCGGATGCTCATTGAGCGCTTCTTAGGTGAAAAGCGTTATTATAATGGACTTGGAATGCTCTTATTCCTCATCTTTTGCACTAATGTGACACCCGTTTTGCCGATATATGTTGTAATATCGCAAGTCAAGTATCATTGTGGCATGAAGCCATATTGCCTGGTTGCGATCTCGGCATCTTTAGCAAGCTTTCCGACGGTATTCTGCCACGACACGTTTTCTGTTGCTATGTGGTTCTTCATCGAACTGCTGTGCTTCCAAGCAACCATTCATTTTCCATGTTTTCACTGTGTGAATGCAAAGGGGAGGGATGGAGGAATCCATGTTGATGTGTGATGCGAGCACGAACCGGCACATTTGCTATCGTCAATGAGCACAATGAAGCAATGATGCAAAGTGGATGGGTTGGAGTCCAAAGACAACGTTCATAAGAGGAAAGGTTTTTGGAACAGTATCAACGCATGAGATGCTATGTTCTGTCACAAATCTCTCTAGGGTTTGCTTAGAACACCAATGTTGAACATATCCGCGACGGGGTACTGCATCTCATTTTTACGATTCGCAGCGGCCACCATCGGAATCCACTTGGATCAACTTATCATTTTTATAACATTGTTACGGGATGGCCAAGCGCAGGGAAGGTATGCATTTTGGCCTCACTAGATTGGTTTTTGAGCTCCTTCGCGTCGCGGCATAAATTCACTGTTGTTCGCATGTTGTTACATCAACCACCAAATTTGTAGGGTTGCGTCTAAGTTGGACATTACACGTCGGGCCGTTCGCTCCGCCATCAAGGCCATGTTTGACCGCTTGGACACAACCAATTTGTTTGCCGCGCCATTTGCGCGGCGCTGGGAATATGCAGACGGCGAACACCGATTGATGCGAAACATCTCTGCAATAGTGGACTCAACTCATGTGTTCATCGCCAAACCGCAAGATCGGGTTCTACGGCGGCTTCTTTGGTTCAATAAGGGAGAAAAGAAGGGTCATGCCATTATTTTCAACGTTTTTATCAATCCGGGCCGTGAAGTCATCGCTTGTTCGTGGTGGTATCCTCCTAAAGTATGGGACACCTGCGAATCGTCTCGTTGAAAGGTGGGGGCCATCCACCTTTGCATCAAATTGCCTATTTTCGTCTGTTTTAGGCCTACGACGCAGACATTACGAGAGATATGGATGCTGCTCTTCCGTGGGTGTGGGATGGGCCTCGCCCTGATATGCGCCTTGGTGACCTTCATTATCGGACATGTCCCAACATGGTTACTCGGCTGCCGAGGCCACGACCGGAGCCCGTTGTGCGCCAAGCCGGACGAGGTAGAGGCGGAGGTCGAGGTGGTGGTGGTAGAGGTCAAGCTCAGCGTGGTGGTGGCGGGGGCAATGGTCGAAGACGGCCTGGGCAACATGCACAACAAGTGGTAGCGGAAGTTTATGTTCGCCGGTTCAATCGAATGGTGTCCAAGGTATTTATGCTAGTACGCAAAAGCCCAAAGCCAAATAAATGTATGTTTGATTCGTGTAGTACGTTGCTCTTTCATCATTGCACCTAAGGAGCGCATTGCTATTGAAAACGCATTCTCCAACATCAAGAAGTTTGGCCTTTTTCATCGAGTTAAGAGCCGAGGTGGATCGTACGAATATAATGAGTTGACCTACTTCTTCTTGGCGGCGTGTGTACTACATAATTGTGAGATTCAGTTTGATTTGCAAAATGGTTGCGAGCCTACAGCTGAGCGGCCATGCAAATGTGCATAGTAGATCACCAAGAGTGTTAGGAATTTAGGATTGTCAAACAATGCAAATGATTGAACCATCGATCTACGATTTGCATCATTGCTTTGCACACGTTTGGGGAGGTTTGCTAAGGTGAGATCTCACAATTTTGCATGAACAAAGAACATTTTTAGTACTATCGAACTGCCTGTTTGAGGTATCTATGGCTTTCCATCGATAGGGTAACACATTGGGCGACAGGGAGGCGACAGGGAGGCAACAGGGAGGCGACAGGAAGACGACAGGCAAGCGACAGGCAAGCGACAGGCAAGCGACAGGAGAGCGACAGGTTACCACGTTGGGCGACAGGGAGGCGACAGGGAGGCGACAGGGAGGCGATAGGGAGGCGGCAGGAAGACGACAGGCAAGCGACAGGAGGGCGACAGGGAGGCAACAGGAAATAGCGACAGGAGAGCGACAGGAGGGAACGACAGGAGAGCGACAGGAGAGCGACAGGAAGGCGCCAGGCAAAAAGTAGCATGGCGACAGGAAACGACAGGAAGCGACAGGAAGCGACAGGATAGCGACAGGAGGGCGGCAGGAAAATGACAGGGAAGCGACAGGAGAGCGACAGGGCAGCGACAGGACAGCGACAGGGAAGCGACAGGCAAGCGACAGGGGAGCGACAGGGGGCTGAAAGTGCCAAAACAGCGACAGAGAGGCGACAGGGAGGCGACAGGATGGCGACAGGAGGGCGAGGTGGCCTGAATCTAATGGGAGAGGTGTCCCGCCCAGCCACAGGTGAGTTCCTAGGAACCAAGGAGCTCCAGGGCCAACCGACAGTGGCTCCCCATGCTCCCTTAACGGCAGGTCCCAACTCCCTTCTGAACCAGAGATGTGGCCCCGCCATTATCACCCAGGAGTTGGTAGCTGAAAATGGGCTGTTTCAGCCCAAACTGAAACTAACTCAAAAATTCCCAAAATTGACCCCTCGTCAGGACCCGCCAGAGGTAGGGACGAGGCAACTGACCCTATGCCCTTCGAGTACGAACTCCCTGGAGCCCTCACCCAACCTGGTTCCCTCTGAGGTCCCGGCATCAGGGCAACACGGATGAGTCAAGTGGGGTCATGATGCCAAAATCACCAAAATTGGCGTCATTCCCACGCGTGGCTCGCCCAGCCAAGGTAAGGCCAATGGCCCACAGGGTAGGAGGCAGGACCTAGGACTTATATCTGAGTGTACAACTTGGTTGTAGGTCCGGGCTCCTTATGGGCTTAGAGAAATGGGGCCGCCAATCGACCACACGGAAGGGGGAAATTGGGGTCCCAAAATTGGGTCATTTTGGCTGCCTGAAATGAGCCAAAATTTGGTGTGCTCCCAATAGTGTATCTCCACGCCGGCTTGGAGATCGGATCCGCCATTCCATACGTGATCCACCGGGAGTCCAACAGAGACTCCCATGACCTTGGCTCTGGAAAATCTACATGCCACTCGGCGTGGTGACGATCCCAATTGGGTCCACAAATGCAAAAATGGCAAAATTGGCACAATGACACACAAAAGTGCCTTGAAAGGTCTACAATTATATTATAATATCTCCGGCTTGGATCGTGCAATCACTTAATCCTTCTAAACACAATGACTTGACACCATTGACCTTCGATCCCACATATGTGCTCCACTTGGGGCGCCTTGAAAGGTTACGAGCGCTACTTCCCAAGTGGGCACATGAAAATATGGAAAATTGTAAAACACACACCTTGCTCCCAACGCATCGCTTCGGGATCACCACACAAGCTTCCCTTCACGAAGGTTAGGCTTGCAATTGACTGTAGGGAGTATGGAGAAGGGGCTTGCACAATATGAGGTCCATTGGGGGGCTTGGCTTGGAGCAATGGACCCGCCAAATGGGCACACAACACAACACATGGCACATACCACATATTGCCCCAAAAGGTAGCTCCCACCACGATATGTCATGCCCCTCCAAGGGCATAACTTTGTGTCAATCGCTCATAGGAACTCAAGGAGAGTTCCTATGCAACACCAACACTTGAGCGCTACACTCGAAAGTTATCTTAACGCACGCAATATCATGGCCAAAGAGTTATAACGCAAACTCTACCCTCTTGACCATGATCCATTACACTAGCGCGCATGTGTAGAAACGCAAGGCATGTGAAGCTTCCCAAATTACGTCGGGAGTATTGTGAATACATCCCACGTTTTCTTATCGTCAATACTCGCAAGCGGCACGAGATATGACCCTCACAAGTGACCTCACGAATCAACTTTGTTTTGCCCATATCTCTGAGTCAAATGGAGGGCAAGATAAAAGGGAAGTTGATTCGTGCATAGGGAAGCACGTAGGTCCACTCGAAAGAGGTCAAATCAAGTGCGGGGATGTCGAAGTCGAAAATCCGATTTCGACATCCTGAAAAATTCGGATTAAAATTGCGAGTATTAATTATGAAAATTGCGGAAGCATCCATGCAGTTCCTGGCGACTTTGGAGCCTTCGTGACGGATAGCGTTAAAATTTCCATTATAAACAGTTAAACTGGCGGTTACGGTAAAGTCGCGAACCAACCGCCAGCAGTCAAAACAGTGAGTATCAGAACGGAAACGTAAAAATTGACGGAAACAATATGAAAATAAAACCCTGTTGATTCCTGATATTCTGATACACAAATCTCCGCTGGCGGTGCATCGGTTGCCGATGCGGGGCTTCACGGCACGGAACACGCCGTACATGGGGTTAGTGGACCGGAGACCGGTTGTATGCCGTAACCTGGCCATGGGGTTCTGGGTACGGCTTCACCACAACACACACCAGCCACAACCCCACCAACACACCACCGCCACACACCACACACCACACAGCAACGCCGCCAACGGACCCCAGCCAGGAGTGGCGGGGACCGCCCACCAGCACCGGCAGGGAAACCCAGCCAGGAGTGGCGGGGAGTAGCACACAGGAACCTCCGCTAGGAGTGGCGAGGGACCAACCACACCACACACCAGCCACAACCCCACCAACACACCACCGCCATACACCACACACCACACACCACCGCCGCCAGCGGACCCCAGCGAGGAGTGGCGGGGACCGCCCACCACCACCGGCAGCGAAACCCAGCCAGGAGTGGCGGGGAGTAGCACACAGGAACCTCCGCCAGGAGTCGCGAGGGACCAACCACACCACACACCAGCCAAAGAGCAAGCGCCAGCCGAGGGAAGGCAAAGGGAGGAACAGCCAGCCCCCCCCCCCCAAAAAAAAAGGGGGACGGGGGAGGGGGGGCCGCGCGAAAACAGCCCACAGCCACCAAACCGCCCGCCAACAACACAGAAGGTGGCCAAACCCCCCACCCAGAGGGCACCGAAGACAGGACCCCCAAACAGGCACAGGGGGACCACCCAGCCAAAACCGGGGACACCAAGCCAGGAACAGCGGCCCACCGGGAAAAGGGGCACCGAAACAAGCAGACACCAACCAAAAAAAAACAAAAAAAAAGCCAGCAGCCCAGCCCGAAAGAAAGGAGACGGGGGGAGAGACCACAAGGCCCGGGACAGAAACACCGAGCAACCGGAAAAAAAAAAGCGCAAAAAACACACCCCGACAACCCAGCCAAGAAGCGCGGGGCACAGCCGAGACCCGGGCCCAGCACGCACACCCACAACGCACACCCGAACCGGAAACGGCGGGGGGCAAGGGAAACGCGCACGAAACCACACACGTCCCGAAAGCGGGCCGACACCAAAGCCCAACCACGAGCACCACAAACAGCCGGCAAAAGAGGGACAACACCACAAACCGAGCTCAAACACACCCACCGTAGACCCCAGCCACGATGGGCAGGGGTTAACAAAACCCACGACCAACCGCAACCCGGACCCGACCACAAACGCAAGCCAACAGTAGGAAACCCAGTGCCCACAGCCCGGGCACTGAGGCAGCCCGCGCCATGCAGGTGACCCGGCCAAACGAGATCCGGAGACCGGGGGTAAGGCTGCATCCTAAGGCCAGCGCTGCTTTGGGACTCGAGGCGGAGCGTGCGACACCCAAGCGCCTCGGAACCCTAGTACCAAGAACATGCATGCATGCCTTGGGAACGGGATACGCCAGGAAGTCCGGTGAACCCCTAGGGTTCCGCCCGAGGGAGGGGACATGCGCAAGCACGGGGGCACACCCTCCCAGCGAGACAAGCACGTCACGCTGGCGGCGATCAGCCCTCCCGGTGTAGCCCGGGGCCGCTTTGTTGGGGGCCAACACTCAGGTCTAGCGGGAAGTAAGCCGCCTCCCCTCTTCACGCGCGGAGCCTCTTCCTGTTCGTCACAGGGGCGACGCCAGGGGGAACCATGGGGCGCCTCTCCACGACCGAGTGCACCTACCTACCTACCTACCTTAGTCTTGGATGCGTAGCGCAGCCCAGACTCTTTTCGTCCTGACAGCTCCAAAGGTACGGAGAATAGCCCACTGCCAAAGTCGCAGTGCAAAGAATAGGGGCGCTGGAGAGACAGCATTTTTACCTGGGGGTTTCTTCGTAGGAAGTTGGTACCAATGACGATGTCAAAGGCGTCGGTGTCCAGCACTCTGCAGTGTTGGGTCACGGTTTCGTCGCCCAGGCATATAGTCACATCGACCCCCCCCAAGGAATGGATGGTACCCCCATCCCCTACTTCTATGGCCACGGTCTTAGTTTTCTTGAAAGTCTTTAGCAGGCGCCGGGCCACTATGGAAAGTGTTGCACCGGTGTCAAGCACCGCTCGAAAAACTTGATCCCCGATTCTTACGAGGATCCAGAAAACCAAGTCCTCCTCTTCGGAGCCGCCTTCCTACTCCTCATCAGCAAACTTGACATCCACCCCTGCAGCAATGAGGGACCTGGCCATCCAGGCCAAGCGCCCCTTCTTGGAGTTATTCCCCTCAGGGGTAGGGTTATCCCCCTGGGGGCGCTTCTTAGGATCACCTGCGGCAGGAGCGGTTGTAGCAGCAGGAGTGGGTGTAGCAACGGGCGCTGATGAGCGCCTCTTGGGGTTAGGGGGTCCATTTTTGCCACCCCCCTTGCCACCTCCTTTACCACCTTTATCCCCATTCGGGGGATTTCTGGTGGGTGTTTGAGTCTTCTGGCGTTCGGCCTCCTGACGCTTGAGTTTATCACTCTCGCGTTTCTTTATGTGGCATTCGTCCTCGTAGTGACGACGTTTGCCACAAACGCCACAGGTGATGGTACACCTGAAATGGTCCTGATGGGTCACAGGTTTCCCATCCTTGGTATGCCGCTGTCGTTTCATCTGCAGCATACAGCTACTGCGGTGATCGCAGTCAGAGGCATGACAGGCCCCCCCCTTGTCATTGACAGGTTTGCAGTAGAACAGAGGGGGTGTACCTGCATCAGGTTTAACCTCATTCATGGCACGTAGGTTACCCCTCCCTTTACCACCTCCCTGTTCCGGGTTAGTGGGATTTTTAGGCCCTTTCCCTACGCCACGTTCGGGGGTAGGGGTACCACCTCGACCCAAGTGCCTCTTGAGGAATTTCTCCATGTTGGAGTCATTCTCCGTCTCAAGAGCCAGCTCAATCAAGAGGTCCACCAGTTCATCGTACGAGTGGGTCCGACTCTTCCTCTCAGAGGTAGAGCGGCAATCATCCCACGTACGTTGGGGGATTTTACTCATGAGCCACAGGTGGGGCTCAGTGGCTCCGTAGGAGCCCACGTTCATCCTCGAAAACAGGTACTCCAAGTCGCACACATATTCAGAAATTCGCGCAGCGGATGGAAACTCAGGGAGCAGAGGTAGCTCCTCTATCTGTGTGCGCACACTGAGGTCAGCCTCATAGACTGGGAATGTTTTCTCCAACCTCAGGAGTACCTCTGCCCAGGTGGAACAGGCTTTCACAATCTATTTCACCTGTTTTTGCAAAAATTTCTTTTTGCATGAGCGTTTCAGCAGTGACCATTTGGTGGCCACATCCACATGGGATTGGCCAGTCAGCAGAAGAAACTCAGCAAATTCTTCTGCCCATGTGGGCAGATTTTTGGGGTCGAACTCCGGCAGTTCCAGCTGGATGTTCGCCTGAGCAATACGTCTGCCCCTCTTTTCACCCCCCGGAGTTAGGCCTGAAGGCGATACGCCGGCAAGAGGTGCCAAGGCTGACAGCTCTCTTTTCTCAGTCTCTGTGACAGGCACGTCCTGTAGTTCACCCATGGGCACTGTCCTGGCACCGGGGTGAAAGGGGCTGGGGCAGGTGACCTTAGGCAACAGCCTTGAGACCCTTGATCTCTTAAGATCTTCGGCCAGGGTACTCGGTCCGGGAGAGGGGGAGGACAACTCTGGCTCGGGTAAGGGTTCTGCAATACCCAGTTTCGCCTTAATGGCCTCCGATAGGGCCGTCACATCTGGATCTTCTGATCCAGACAGAAGTTTGGCCAGCAGTTCGGCCGTATGATCCAGGGCACCGTAGGTTGGCCCTGGATGATGTTGTTCCTCAACTCGAGTCGGGCCCACTTCGGGAGCCCTTGGGGTTGGACAACATGCTCTTGGATACTCGGGTCTCGGTCGTCCTGGCAGGGATGCTGTCTCGGCTGTGTCGGACGGCGGGCCAGAGTGCGTGTAGGACCCTAGGTCTGTACGTGGTCTGGATCCATGTACTGCCAATGGCTCCTCTCCATCTTCTCCACGAATGGATTTGTAGCACTCCTCATGGGGGATGTATTCATGCATTTTCTTCCTCAGTTCCTCATACTCCTCAGGGCCTTCAATCGCTGTTGATGATGAAGCCGGACAGGCGGATCGGGAGACTGAGGCTGCTACACGCCTGTTGAGATGACCAAGGCTGTCTCCACCCTGGGCCGCTAAGGCCTCGGTGGTAAGGACTGTATTCTCTTCCGGCCTTCTGCGTTCTGGATCTCCTTGGGACCCAGATGCGCCACTGAGATGTTGTGGAGCTCGGTAAGGTGGTTCACTCATAGGGTGCGCCATGCTGCCCATTTGTACTTGGACAGTTCTTATGGGCCAGGTCCTGACGCTTGGCGTGAACATGATGAACTTGTTGTTGAGCTTTGTGTGCTGCACTTCTTCTCAGGGTCGATTCAAAAGGTCACAAGGGAGGGTCTCTGCTACCGGAAAGATGTCCTTAATTAATGCCCTAGATATTTTGATGAAGTCCTGCAGGTTTTCAAGTTGAAAACCCAAACCAAAGCAGCAAGTAGAGCAAGAACAGGATGTGGATCGAATCAATGATTGGTTTCGGAATCCAGTGTAACACAGAAGGGCTGCAGATAGACAATGCAGGTTTATACACAAAGATTCAATCACAAATGGATAATACAAAAGATTTTATATGAAAACTGGTCTGACTCTTGCCTCCAAGATAGCATTAGGCACTTCATGTGCACTCTTTTGGGTGAAATGGTGCTGGTTAGGAATGTGGGGCATAGATGTCAGGCCAACACAGAAAATGACTTGGCCAAGCAACTGAATTCAGAAACAGTTGAAAGGTAGGACCACAATAAGTGGTAGAAACAATTGAGTATAGGGGTCTTGGGGTGGGAGACCACTAGGCTTAACCTCCAAGGCCTAAAGCATGAAATGCCTATTTTATTTCGGTATATCCTCCATGAAGGAAGGTACCTCCGCTCAGTTGAGTGGTAGGGGTGAACTTCATGGGGGGCTAGGGTTAAAACCCTAGTAACTTTGAGAAAGTGTACCAAAAGCTTCAAAAGAGTGGTAAAAATACTTAACTTAGTCTTAGCATCAACGAAAGGGTTTTAAGGGGGGCTTGGCCTGGATCAAGCCCTCCAAGAAAGACATGGCAGTGACGTTTTCTTACTTTTTCACTTGGAGGGAGTTGAAAATGAGCAGGGGGGAGTTGAAAATGAGTAGGAGGGAGTTCAAAATGAGTAGGAGGGAGTGGACTTTCACTTGGAGGGAGTTGAAAATGAGCAGAGGGGAGTTGAAAATGAGTAGGAGGGAGTGGATTTTCACTTGGAGGGAGTTGAAAATGAGCAGGGGGGAGTTGAAAATGAGCAGCAGGGAGTTGAAAATGAGTAGGAGGGAGTGGACTTTCACTTGGAGGGAGTTGAAAATGAGCAGGGGGGGAGTTGAAAATGAGTAGGAGGGAGTGGATTTTGACTTGGAGGGAGTTGAAAATGAGCAGGGGGGAGTTGAAAATGAGTAGGAGGGAGTTGAAAATGAGTAGGAGGGAGTGAACTTTCACTTGGAGGGAGTTGAAATTGAGCAGGGGGGAGTTGAAAATGAGTAGGAGGGAGTTAAAAATGAGTAGGAAGGAGTGGACTTTCACTTGGAGGGAGTTGAAAATGAGCATGGGAGAGTTGAAAATGAGTAGGAGGGAGTTCAAAATGAGTAGGAGGGAGTTGAAAATGAGTAGGAGGGAGTGGGCGTTCACTTGGAGGGACTTGAAAATCAGCAGCAGTAGCCTTGTTACCAGTAGGGTATCGTTCCCTTATCTGGCGATAAAATAATGCAATTATTTTATAAATTTGGGCTGCAGAACGGTTCAAAACATCCTTGTCGCCTTTTAGCAGAAGATCAGTTGCAGTAGATCAGTTGCAGTCCTTTTTTCGGTTGTCGTAAATGCGCGTGTCGCCTGTTCGTGCCCAGTCTTTCGCAGTCTGCTAGGGCCGCAGTCTGCATACCATCACCGGACTGCGGCCCTAGCAGACTGCGAAAGACTGCGCACGAACAGGCGACACGCGTAACTGAAAAAACCACCGCAACTGACAGAAAGGTATGAATTTTATGTTGTTGTTCTAATTACCGCAAGCGGTTCGATTTTCACATTCTGGTCACTCATGTGGTGGACATCTGATAGTAGCGTTCAGCTGCTCTTACAATTTCTTCGGTGAAATCGCCTGTTTAACTCCTTACTGACAGATGAGTGATTGGCAAGCGTTGCCCTTTGCTTCGCTGTTTTGAACGCGTTTAGCGCTGTGCGCAAATCCACTCCCTCCCCCTCAATTTCAACTCCCTCCAAGTAAATATCCACTCCCTTCTACTCAATTTCTACTCCCTCCAAGTGAAACATATACATATATATACAAATACATGTATGTACATCTATCTATATATATATATATACAAATACATGTATGTACATCTATCTATATATATATATATATGTAGATATGTATGTATATATATATATATATATATATATATATATATATATATATATATATATATATATATATATATATATATATATATATATATATATATATATATATATATATATATATATATATATATATATATATATATATATATATATATATATATATATATATATATATATATATATACGGTGCACGTGGTGGATGCGTCCGTCATAGGAGCGCATCTCCGCAGGGCGCAGGAGGACCTGTACCGTGGCATCAAGGGGCCGACATCACATCTGGTCAATGAGCACGCACTGAGCTGGATAGTGGAGGGGCTGCAGCGGCTGCCACGCCGAATAGGGGGGCCGCACCACTGGGTGGTGAGGCAGACCTCGCACTTGGCGGCGGTCCCGCCCGAGGCGCCGGACTCTGCCGCGGCCCGTGCAATGGCCCCGCCTGTCCATCTCGTCCTGCCAAAAGACCACGCCATCCTCTTGGTGTCGGGGGATAATGGAGAGCTCGAGCCGCGCGTGCCATCCATGCAAGCCCTTCAGCAAGTCCGGGAGATGGAGTGGCGTTCGCTAGCGGCACGCACCAGGGCGCACACGCCACTGGCTGGCGCCTGCGAGGCGGTGCCCCTGGGAGCTGTACACCACGGCCCAATGCACAGAAATATGCTGCGGGCAAGTGACGGTCGCTTGTCCACAATGCAGGTCATGCGACGGTGGAGACTGAAGCTCACGCGTATGGCAATACCGGCCCACCCCTGTATCTTCTGTGGGGGGCCGGAGGAGGACATTGGCCACATGCGCCCACTGTGTGCGCGGGACGAGAAAGCGGCTGGGCTCCTGTGCAGGCGTCTGGAGGAGTTCACGGCGGAGCTACCCCTGACAGACAGGGCGGTGGAGTTCGTGGTGTGGAGGGAGCACGGCTGCAGATGGACTGAATCCCTGATGGCGGGTGTCGTCCCAGGGGACCTGAAGCGGCTGTTCACTGCGGTGCGAGCGGCGTCGTCCCGGGGCCCTGCCAAGGCCAGGCTCTTTGTGGAGGACATGGTCCAGATTGGGGAAGATGTGTATGCCCGCAGGAACCATAGGCTCACCCAGATCATGCAACTGCTGATGCAAGATCGAAGGAGGGCGGTATACGCGTTCGTGCGGGGTGACACACCCTTCTGCCCGCCGGCAGGGAGGACCCAGCAGCGTCCGCCGTGGAACCCGTTTGCGGGCCTCCCCGCTGACCTGCGGGCAACCTTTCGGAGGGCACCGCTGCACGCACTGCTGGTGCCACGGTCGTGCATCGCGCAAGAAGAGGCCATGTCCTTGTTCCCTCACTGGATGGCGGCGGTGGCGCAGGCCTTTTCGCCAGTGGATCGGTTCCTGGGTGGCAGGGGACATCACGACATTCAGAGAGTGGTCCCGCGTGGTGTCGGAGCAATCGTGGGCCCTGGTGCGTGGTACCATGGTGAGAAGCCCTGACGGCAAGAGTGAACCCTGGCTCCAGGTGTAGGCCAACCATCCAGCAGTGGGGAACGTCATGGGCTGGCCTCGCGAGGTGCTGCTGGTCCTTCAGCAACCTCTGTGCAGTCTCCCAATCCTGGCGGTGGCTGTCGTACTTGACGTGGGCACGTTGTGGCTGTATGACCGGCAGCTGCGACGAGCCATACCAGCGGTCACGGAGCAGCGGTCCATGGCAGTGTTAGTGGGCTCCAAGCAGCTGGCACGGGTACAGGGCGACGACGCGCAAGGCCACGTCACGGAGGCCATGTTCTCTCTGCCAGAGGGGGACGACCACGTGGCTGCCGATGCCCGTCACACCCTTGACACCCTGGGCCTCGCGGCGGTCAGTGAGGCACGGGCGGGAGGACAACGCTTGGTTCTGGCATCCGCCAGGGGCCTGGAGCAGGACGGGGTTGATGTCATCGGGGAGGTCTTACGGGACTACGGTTGGGAGCTCCTGGCGCATGGCACACACAGCCCCAAAGTTGCGCGGTGGCCCGGGCTGCTTGAGAGCCTGCCGATGATGCCCGACGGGCGACCGATACTCCGCTCGGTGTCCACGTGGGAGGATGCGAGGCGCAGCCTCCCCAGTTGTGCCACAGCACGGACGCTGGCGGGTGCTTTGCTCGGACTCCAGGACGCGTGCTGCGATGTATGGCAGGACCTATGGTCGCAGTGTTGTGATGGTCGCTACGTTCTGTCGCGGTCTGTGCTTCCGCAGCGATGCCACAGGTGCAGGGAAAGGGCGTCAGTTTGGGTTCATCAGTGTGCCTCCGTCCCACTATGCGGGACATGTAAGGAGCGTGCTTATAGGGGGTGGCCCAAGGCGAGGTGGGCACTGCGCACTCTGGACAGATGTCCTCAAGTGCCTGGAAGACAATTCAGGGTGGCCTGAAGAGCGTCCGAGTGGAAGGGGTACGGTGCCCTGGAGCGCCGTCGGCGGCCCTGCCCCTGATGCTGTGGTGGGCGGCTCTGGAGGGCGACTCGCGGATACTCTGGTTGTGGCATCACGGAGGCAATGGTGACGGCGAGGTGGGGGCCGGGGGTGATGCAGATTGATGGGGTGAGGAACTGTGGGTGCACCTGCTACCGTCCCTACGCTGGACGCAGCGGAGGGGGTAGCGCCTGGGAAGCAGTGCCTTCGTGGCCTGATTGTGGGGTACTGGCAGGCGGCGTATGACGGCCAACGCGATGTGACAGGTCTTGCCCGCCTGATGGTGAGCCGTACTGCCCCCGTGCATGACGGTCAGACAGGGATGCCTCACCCGCCTGCCCCGGGTCGCCGCAAACAACACTGAGGTGTCATGGGTCGTCCCGTCCAGGGTAATAAGGCCCAAACCCCTGTAGGGTATTCCCATGGCACCGGGGTCTCTATGGCGGCCCGGCTACGGCAGTATTGGGAGTGGTTGCTCGGGATACACCGGGGGTGCAAGGAGTTGTCTGGGGGTTACGGCGTTACGGCGCCCTCTGGGAGTGTTACACGGGGTTGCGGGGACAGCCTGCAGGCCCCAGGGGAGGCGACGAAGCGAAGATGTGTGCGTAGAAGGATATGATGGCGAGGTCGTCAGGTGGACAGTATGGCGGGCGTCCTGGAGACGGCGTGGCAGCCTGGGAGGAGCACTCAGGGGGGGCACGCGGAGTTCAAGGTGGCGGTGTACAGGCGTCTTTGGTGTATACGCGGCGGTTCTGGGGTCCGTACGGTGGGGGTACGCGGCGGTACTGGGGAACCGTACAGTGGGGGAGCAGCGGGGATGCATGGCGGTACTGGGGTGTTCCCCTGACCCCTCTAACAACTCAGGGGGCGCGTGGGGGCATCCCCTGGCCCCGTTAACAAACTGGAGGGACCGTGCCTGCGGGCATGTACATAGTCTAACCTCTGACCATGGCCTTGTGGTTGCGGTGGTACGTGTGGTGGCGGCTCGCAGGTGGCATCGGCGTGGCAACAGCGGTACTGCGCGGCGTCGTAGCGAAGAGTATGCGGTCACCTCACCATTGTAACGACTTACCCCTGGGGGGCGCCAGTCCGGGCGGCTAAAGGCGAGGAGGGTGAACGAGTGGCATGCTGAGTGGTCCGGGGGGTGACGCGCGGGCCAATGCTATAAGTAGGCTCGCCACGTCGTCGGTGGGGGCCGAACCTGCGGCCTGGCCGCTGCTGTGGCGGAAGAGGCGCAACCACGGGAGCTGGCCAAACAGTGCAGTTAAGGGTCAAGGGTAGGCGCCAGGGCAATGTATGTGGGCCAGATGAGGTGCACCTGGTTACCACAGCCTGGTGCGAGCCTCTGGTGGGTAGTCCTACAGGGGGTCGATAACCAAGCTACGGCACCCACCAGCCCGAATCCCAGCCAGCGATATTCACGGGTTGCGCCAATCCCGTCGCGTAGCGGCCGGCGTCCCCCCCTGTAGACCGTCAAGTTATATTATACGTGGGCACGTGGATGCCTCGAAGCTGATTGGGTGCTGGCTGCTGACATGGAGTGCCGGTATATATCTGGGGTGTGGGTGCAGCTCAGGGCCACGAGGACGTGGAGTTGATACCGTGTTTCTGTACTATACTAGGGGACTGGTGCGGTGGGTCGGCGGCGTACATTGTGGGGACATGGGGGCGATGAAAGCTGAGGGCCAGGCTAGGCTGGAGCCTCCAAGAAATCCTGGCTATGCATATACGGGCTATTGCGTCCTGGCAGAGGGATACGTGGAGTCAGGGGTGGTGGGCAATTACGAGTACGCAGATGGCAATGGATTCCGTGGGGACACGGGTGATGGACGTCTCCACGGTGGCGGGGGTACGTGAACGACGGAGGGTCTGCTCCCGCTTCGCCGCATGCGTGCTGCTTTGTTCCTTGGTTGCCGCTTTGCACCGGACAGAGAAGCCCTTGCTTTCTGCTTGTTGCGATGCTGCTGCGTTGCTGTGCCTTGCCCCCTTACCCCCGGCAAATAAACGGGCCAGCGTCGTCGCCGTTGCTAATGCTAACGCAATGCAGTTGCCACTGCCCCCAAAGCCTGGTTGACCGGTATCCCCGGTCCTCTGGGTCCTCCGTCATGCTGTGGGCCACCTCAGGCAGCCCTGGAAACCACGGGATCGAGGGGGGCAGGAACCACCTGTCGGCGCAAGATGCCCAGTAACTCCGGTAGACGGCATGATAAGTGGTTATGACTATGACTATGACTATATATATATATATATATATATATATATATATGTATATATATATATTTTTCGATGTCTTGCAGATATTTGTGATGGATCCCCCCCGGCGACCAGGCGCCGCGGGGGGTACAGCGAAACCCTGGCCGGGGGGCAGCCGGGGCCTACCAGGGCCGCGCCCCCCGCGGCATATGGAGTGGCTGCCCGCGGCAGCGGCTCCCGCGGGGGCTGCGGCAGCGGCGGGCGGTCACAGCGTGGAGCCAGCCCTCCCGACGACGCCGCCAATAAAAGCCAGGTGCGTGCCTGCGACATGCGTGCGAAGTGTCAACACAGTGTTCTGCGGAGTGTCCTGCGTAGTGTAGAGAGAGGACAGGGCAGGGCGGAGAGGGAGGGGCCAGGCGTGTGCCTGCGACATGCATGAGACATGCCAACAAAGTGTCCTGCGAAGTGTACAGCGGAGTGTAGAGGAGGAAAAGGGCAGGGGAGGGAGGGGGAGGTAGGGCGGGAGAAGAGGGCCACAGGCTGCGGGCCAGTGCGGACGGAACCAGGGCGCCAGGAAGCGGTAAGGTGGAGGGGGAGTGGGAGGGGTGCCTCGCGAATTGCTCCGCGAAGTGTAAGAAGGGAGGGTGAAGAGAGGATGGGGACAGAGACACCGAGGGCCAGTGACCAAGAGACCTGGGAAAGGAGGAAGGGCAACGAGGGCGGTCCCCCCCCCCCCCCGCCCCCACCTCCCGCACCCACCGAGGACAGAGGCGAGGGCAACGGGGAGAAGGCGAGGGGACATGAGGGATGACGGTAGCGGGCGGCGGACCCCCCCCCGGGGACGCCGCGGCGGGGTGGGGAGACAGAGGGACGAGACGACCGTGTCCAAGGGGGGCACGCGCCGTGCAAGCCCCCACGGGGGGACCGCCGGGGGTGCAACCGCAGGAAGGGTAGGGTGACTACGGGAGCCACACGGCAACCCCCCCCCCCCCCAGCGGAGGGACAAGTGCCGTGCCTCGTGCCCGCGCCGTGCTTCCAACGTGCTTGCGCAAAAGGGAGGACAGCGAGAATGCCCCCCCCCCCCCCGCCCCCTTCTCCAACGCCAACCCGCGGAAAGGGCGAGGGCGGCGAGGAGACAGCGAGAGGACAGGAAAAAAAAACACAAAGCGAGCAACCAAGGACACCAACACGCCAGAGCAGGGACAGGCAGCAGGGGCAGACGGAACATGGCGGGAGCCAGGGGACACAGCAAGGGGCCAGGGTCAGCGCCCCTGGGGATGAAAGCTGGGAAGCAGGGACCAACGGGGGGGGGCGGGGTGACAAGAGCCCGCGAACAACGCTGGTGAGGTACCCGACCTCTGGGGTTTGGGGCCCCCCCCGGTGTCCGTATCGGCCCCATCTGAGCGCGAGCAATCAGGTGGGTTACGCCCGGGACCGTTGGCCAGCGGCCCGAGGTGGCACCGGCCTGGGGGAGTGGCCAATGGGCCTGACCAAGAGCACTCCCCACGGCACGTACTGCGGTTCTTGTCCTGTGAGGGGCTGCGGGTAGGGCACACCGTCCATCGGGGTAAGCAAGAGACGTGCCCGACCCGCAAGGACTCCCCAGAGACCCACAGTGTACCCGACCCCGGTGTGGGGAGGGGCCGACGTACCTGGATACGACGCAGGTCCATTTGTACGGAGCGGGTACAAATGGACGGCCCGTACAACAGAGTTACACCCTGACGGGAAGTGCATGCATCGACCGCCCCGTGGGGAATCTCCCGGGGGGAGGGACCAGAGCCAGCGTCGGGCGCCCCCCCCCCCCCCGCCCCAACCCAAGGGCCAAGGGGCACACCAAGCGAGCACAGCCGGGGGCACAGGAACACGGAGGGGAGAAGGGGCGAGCACGAGGGGTGCGCAGCTGTGTCGTGCGAAGTGTCGTGCAACCATACGCCAACAGCAAGCGGGACGGGCCATGGAGTCCACCCGTTCCCCCGTGTCCTTAGCTCACACAGCCTTCGTTAGCTAAATGTCGCTATCTGTCCCCGCCAATCCCGCGGAGTTGCCAGCCTTCCGGCGACGTGCCCGGCGCCTGGTAGACACAGTGTCTGATCTCGTCAGACACGGGCCGCACACGTACGCGGCGTTCCAGGCGCGCGTGGACGCGGACCGTCCGGCCAGGGACAACGGGTGGGACCACTTCGTCGACGTCTGCTTGCGGCAGATGTTGGCCCGCGATCGCCAGCCGTACAACGCGCCCGACGTTCAGGCGCGGTTCGCGGCTGGCACGGTGCTGTTCGGGGTGCACCTGCTCAACCGACTACTCCGATGTCTACAAGATCTCGGGCAGCTCGAGGACGCGCAGCGCGGACGGCCCCCAGTGGGGTCGGCGGGGCAGCCGGGGTATGCGGCGCCGGGTGCGTTTCCGATG
Source organism: Eutreptiella sp. 'Long Island Sound 2002' (assembly GCA_964036045.1). Classification (NCBI taxonomy): domain Eukaryota; phylum Euglenozoa; class Euglenophyceae; order Eutreptiales; family Eutreptiaceae; genus Eutreptiella; species Eutreptiella sp. 'Long Island Sound 2002'. Next base: position 967,142 of record OZ038382.1, read on the forward strand.
CTGCCGCCCCCTGGCCTCGGGCCCATGCCCATCCCGCCCTTTGGGACTCACCACCACCACCAACTTCATCTCAATCACCTACTTCATCACCCCGTCGGGTTCCCCATGATGCAGCATCACTTCCCACACCAACACGTACACCCGGCAGCTGTGCCACAGCCCCCCGTCCATCTTCACCATCACCACCAACTGGCGGCTGTGCCACAGCACCCCTCGACCTACACCATCACCATCATCATCACCATCCGCACCAGCATGTGGAGTACCCGCATCCCCTGCCCCAGCAGCACCCAAGACCGCCTCAGCACACGGTGCCGGTGCCGGAACCGGTGCCGGTGCCTGAGCCGGGGCGGAGTGCCCAGCAGCAGGGGGTGTCGCAAGGGGCTGTGCCACAGCACCTCGTCCACTTTCACCATCGCCTTCACCATCACCATCCGCACCAGCAAGTGGAGTACCCACATTCCCTGCCCTAGCAGCAATCACTGCCGCCTCAGCACACGATGCCGGTGCCGGAACCGGTTCCGGTGCCTGAGCCGGGGCGGGGCGCCCAGCAGCAGGGGGTGTCGCAAGGAGCTGGGCCACAGCACCCAGTCCACCTTCACCATCACCATCACCAACATCGTCCACACCAGCATGTGGAGTACCCACATCCCCTACCCCAGCAGCACCCACGGCGGCCTCAGCACACAATGCCGGTGCTAGAGCCGGTACCGGTGCCTGCCCCGGGGCGGAGCGCCCAACAGCAGGGGGTGTCGCAAGGGGCTGTGCCACGGCACCCCGTCCACCCCCACCGTCACCTTCACCATCACCGTCCGCACCTGCATGTGGAATGCCCTCGCCCCCCGCCCCAGCAGCACTCACGGCCGGTGCCTCAGCACACCATGCCGGTGCCGGTACCGGTGCCGGCACCTGGACCGGGGCGGGGCGCCCAGCAGCAGGGGGTGTCGCAAGGGGAGGCACATGGCGTTGCCCGGGCGAGGCGAAGAGAATGGGGGCACCTGCGCCACCCCCGGCAGAGCCTCAGCCGGAGTTTCCCGCGGCGGGGTCACCACCGCGGACGGTCCAGATGCCGGACCCAGCCGTGCCGCGCGAGGCCCCGCCCGTGGTGCGGACGGGCCCGGAGCCAGTGGTGCCGGGTGGGATGCAGGGCGCGGCCCCCGTGGGGAGGACTACGGCGGGGGTACAAGCGGGGGAGGATGCGGCGCAGGAGGCGGCAGTGGCTGGCCCGCGAGACATCAGCGAGCTGCTCGCGCAGGCCCTGGAGGAGTGCCGGCGGACGGCCGTGAGGAGTGGGGGAGCCGCGCCGGAAGGGGCTGACGCCGGCGGGCTGATAGCGCAGGCGCTCGCGGCTGTCGCCCCGAGGACGGGAGGGGCCAAGGAGACGTCGACGGAGGCGGTTTCTTCGGGGGGACAGGACGCGGGGCGGGGTGTGCCGAAGGCGCAAACGCCGGCGGGGGGCGGCGGGGTTGTGGAGCCCAGTGGGGGACGTGCCAAGGGGGAAGGAGTGGAGGAGTGGATGTGGGAGTGGCGGGAGTGGCGCCAGGTGGCACCTGGTGAGCCATGTCCGGCGGGGCTGGCGTACCGCATGGATCTCCATGCGGGCACCAGCTGGGCCCGGCTGCCCGCCAACCTGCGGGCACGGCTGGACGCGGCGGAGGCGGCAAGGGGCGGAGGTGCTGACGAGCGGCCTCTGGCGCCCTTCCCGCCGCGGCCGGACACGCCGCCGGCGGTGGTCGCAGCCGGAGACGGGGCGGAGGGGGGGCAGGAAGCGGAGGAAGTGGAGGACGAGGAGGCATACGGGCCCGGCGAGTCGGCGCTGGCCCTCATGTTTGAGGACGACGCCGGGCCTGACGTCTACGCCGGCATGGACGAGGACCCGGCCAACGAGCCGCTGCGGCCCATGCCCACTGCGGTGCCGCCCCCTCCCCTGGGGAGCTGTGAGCGGCGGCACTGCAGGTACCATGCGGCCGAGGGCGCCCACAGGCACCGCCTCACGGGCACGGGGCAGCGGGAGGCAGGGATGCTGGCGAGCGCCCTGGAGCGCTATGAGCTCCAGCGCCCAGGGCAGGTCGCCCGGGAGATGGTCCTGGCGGCGGCGTCCCCGGGCAACGGCCAGGTCCGCTGTGTCCAACTGGGGGATGCGGCGGTCCTGGGTCATCACCCCGGTGATGTCCGGGCGGCCGAGCCCCAGGAAAGCCTCCCCCTGTCGGTGCGCCTGTCCGTGGTGCGCCTGATCGGCGAGGCAGGGCTGGAGGACGTGCGGCGGGACGAAGGCCTGTACGTGGCCTTGTGGCGGGGACGGGCTGACGCTTGGCGCCGCGAGCAGGCTGGGCGGCCCCTCACACCCCAGGGCGCTGGGGTCCCATGCGCTCCTGGTGGCGTTGCACCCCGAGGGTGCAGAGGTCGTGTTCGGCGCGGACCGCCTGCTGCTGACCGGGGATGGGGAGGTCCTCGTCCCCACCTCCAGCAGCTACCGCCTTGAGAGCCGCGGCGGTGACCTCAAGCTGCTGGTGGTGGTGGGCACGCGCCTCGACGGGAGCGCCGCCCCCCAGGGGGTCTGAACGCGCGATCCCGGTGGGGGGCGACGGGGAAGCAGGCCGTGGCGGTGACGGGGTGGGGCAAGAACAGCCCACGGGGGAGGAGCAGCAGCAGGATCAGCCGGAGGTGGCCGGGGAGGAGGTGGACGTGCAGGCCATTGTGGCGGCGGCCCTGGCGAGGATCTCGGATGCTGCGGGCCCGCCGCCGACGACGGAGGAACTGGAGGAGGAGGACCAGCGCAGGGGGAGTGAGTATGCGCAGGTCGCCATGGAGCAGGACGAGGAGCCGGAGTTCAAGGATGAGGAGGCGCAGGGTGCCGGGGAGCAGGACGAGGAGCTGGTGATCGTGGGGGCGAAGGAAGCGCGTGAGGTGAGTCCCAGGGAGCCGGGGGTGGCGGATAAGGCTGGGCCGAAGGCGGGGGAGGAGGAAACCTGCAGGCACTGGGCCAAGGGGTGGTGCATGCGGGCAGATGCCTGCCGGTACGCCCACCCCCAGCCGCCGGTGCCGCGGGGAGTACCCCAGGAGTTGCTCCTGATCCTCCAGGCCATGGCCCGTGTGGGGGCTCTCAGCCTGGACCGCAGCCGGGACCACGGCAGGGGCCACGGGACGTTGCTGCAGGATGCGGTGGTAAAGGCGCAAGGGGGAGGACTCCCGGCGGTGGTGTATGCGGTGGAGAGTGGGGGCCTGACCGAGTGGGCGGTGGCGTTGCCGTGTTGCATGGCGGCCCTGCTCACTCCGTTCCCGGTGGTCCCGTGGAGGGACATGGTCACCGTCCAGGAGGCCAACCTGGGATGGGTGTGCACGTGGCACACACACCCCGCCGGCATGGACCCTCGCGAGTGGCAGGCTAAGGCGGTCGTGACGTACCTGTCCTGGTCGTTGCCGGCAGCGCCGGGTGCGTGGGCGCAGTGGTGGGACAGGGCGCTCAGCTGGGCGAGGGATGGCAGTGCTGTGGCGGCCTGCCCTGACCTCCCGCGCGAGCCCGTCTCAGTCCAGCCGTGGACTGTCTCCCTGCATCTCCCCACGGTGGCGGCTCGTCTTGCGACCACGGACCCGGAGGTCTCGCTGCCAGGAGACCGAGAGGGGCCAGGGCTTCGCCTGAGTCAGGGGCTGGAAGTTCGCACCGCCCGCCTCCCCAGCCCTGTGGACGGGGACATCCTGGGGGGACTTCAGTTCACGCGGGCTAGCGGGGCTGACGTGTGGACCGCTGTCCATCGCCAGCTCCCAGACGCGTGGCCCCAGGTGTACCGGCCCCCTGGTCACGAGCGTCTGGTGGGAGTGGAATGGCGCGTGTGGGCCGTCAACGGCCCGTGCCCACCGGTGGTGGTCCTGCCCAGGAGAACCAACCACCCCAGCTGGGAGACCGTGGCGGTCTTGTGGGGATGGGTGGCGGTCTGTGGGGCCGATGGCCACGTCTTCACTGCCCCAAGGGGCACGGTGATCGAGACCGACGGGGGGACGGCGTTGCAGCTCACGGCGGAGCCCCTGACCACGCATGCTGTAGTGGCCGTCCTCCAGTGGGGTGCCAACAAGCCGCAGCCCTGGCGCGATCAGGTCGCAGTGGCTGTCTGGCGGGACCTGCCGGTCCTTAGGGCCGCCGTCTGGTCAGGAGGAGCGGGGCGGCATCTCCCGGGCGCACTCTCCTGGCTGCGGGGCTGCGGAGACGCCTCTCCCCCGCCAGCTGAGTTGCGGGGCGCCCTGGAGCGCGTGTACTCCAAGCCCAGGCACCAATTCCTGGTGGCCGCGGACCATGGGGTGGAGCTCAGCGACGACGTGGTCGCGCTGGCAGCCGACGTGGTGCAGTGCCTGGCCCCCCACGCCATGATGCTCCCGAGGGAGGGGTGGGAAGGCCAGCGGCACGACCAAACCCCGGCTGCCCTCCTCATTGCGAGGTACGTCGAGCTGGGGGGCCCAGAGGCGGTGTACCTCGACCGGTTGGAGACGCCGGACATGCGGCACTGGACGGCCCACCACCTCGTGGCCCCTGACACGCGGTTGGCAGTGGACCCGCTGGGCCGGCCTGTGGTGTCGGGGGCCCCGCCCCAATGGCCGCACACGTGGGACATGGCGGTCCGGACGATGCGCATGGCACCCAGGGGCCAGAGGGCGGGATGGCCGGGTGCGGAGCGTCTGCTGGCGGAGGCCCGGGCGGCACAGGTTCAGCAGCCGGCCGGCAACACCAAGGACTGTGGCGTGTGCGCCCTCATGTCCGCCGTCGGTACCCTCCTCAGGGTGCCGAGGCCGGGCAACCTCCTGTCCGCGCTAGACAGGCGGTGGGTGGCAGCGGTGGTCCTCAACAGGGACATGGGGCCCATCGCGCGTCTGCCGTCCCTGGGCAAGCTGCCTGCAGCGGTGTTGGAGGCCCTGCCGGCGCCCCGCACGCCCTTGGACCTGGCAAACGTCCCGCACAACGTGGGGCTGCCCGGGGCGCGCATGCAACATGCCCTGCCGTGTATGGCAGCGGCGTCGGACGGGGGGATGTCCATGCTGGCGACAGTGTCCCTGCAGCACGTGCGGGACGCGATGCAGCAGCAGCGGATGCATGCCCCCCAGCCGTGGGAAGAGAGCGCCAAGCGGTGGCTGAGGGTGGAGAGCGTGTCCTCCACCCATACGGTGGGCATGGCGGATATGGGGCGGCTGGTGGTGTTGGAGGGGGCGGAGTATTGGGCCTGTGTTCGGGTGGAAACGGGGGGACTTGAGTGGGTCGTAGTCACCGCGTGCCGGCTCAGGAGGCAGCAGTCCAGGGGCCCGGCCTGCTACCAGGTGTTCCAGGAGTGCCTCAGTGGGCTGGGGCCGGTGCGCAGGGCGCACAGGTGCACGGCCGAGGACATCCCGCCAGCGCCGGCGGTCTTCGTGGAGGTCACGCGGCCGCCAGTGGTCCAGGGGCAGGACGTCTGGCCCGTAGCCACGAGCAACATGTGGCAGGCTGAGCATGCAGCTGGCATATGCAGGGCGCTGCAGGGTCACACGGCGGCCCTCCCCAGAGCCCCGGCGGCGCAGTCATCCAGCAACAGGCCGGCAGCCTCGCTGGCACTGCTGCATAGCGCGTCGCGGGCGTGGTACTGGGTTGTGGCGGCGTTGGAGCCCCACTCCTCGGCGCTGCGCCTGTACGATCGCGGGCAGGGCACGGTGCTCACGGTCCGCCCCGCCGACCTGGAGGCCCTGCACCTTAGTGCACTGAGTGGCGACGGGGGCGACACGCTGTACCTCCAGGGGACCGTGGCAGGCGCGGCCGCGACACGCTTCCGCCGGCAGAGCGGAGGAGATGCCCTCCGCCTGGTTATGGCGGAGAACATGGGGCCGTGGCTCCGGGCGTTCTCCACTTCCAGGTGGAGGGTCGAGGGCGACCGGGAGAAGTTCGCCGACGCGTGGCCCCGCTGGGTGGATGAGCAGTTTCCCGTGGGGGGAATGCTGCACCTGCCGCAACCACCAAGCGTGCCACCAGTGCGGCCTGCGGCACCCCCGGCCGCGGCGGCGAAGCAGGCCCCGAGAGCGGCGCCCAAGCCGCCGCCCAAGAGGAGCCCCCCGCCTCAGTATGGCGCCTATGTCAACATTCGGTACGTGCTGCGGCACTTCGGCGGTGACTTGGCCACGGATCAGCGTGGGACAAAGACGATCAACGTCTGCCCCTGGTCTCGGCTGGATGGGGCTGGTCACCTGTTGATAGCGCACTCCCTGCCGCAATTCCTGGAGTATGCGGCGGCGATAGCGCGGTATCTCACTGACATGGGCATGTCCCTCAACGTGGGCAAATGCGCCTATGCCAGTACTGCTCGCATCCACTCGATTATGGTATACCTGAACCCGGGGGACACGGCGGCCCCATGGGTATGCTTACGTGCCAAGGGCACGGTACCATACTTGGGCCTGCGCCTCGATCCCAGGGGGATGGCGACCATGAAGGAGAAACATGTACTCCGGTGTGAAGCCCTGCTGGGCTTGTGCAAGAACACGCTGGGGCCGGCATCGGTGCATCATGAGGTGATGGCGGCCGTGGTTGGAGGCATCGTGCGGTACGCGGCGCCCTACCTGTCCGACACGGCGGAGGCGGTGATCAAGCTGAATACTGCCATCAAGGCTGCGGCCCTGCAGTTCGAGAAGCTGCCCAAGGACCTGTCCAACGTGGCGGTGCGGTCAGGTCATGGGGTACGGTTGGCGGATGTCCAGGTTATATGCCGCGACTCCGTCGTGGCGACCATGGCTCAGCTCACCCACCACAGGTCGATGATGGTCCGTGATGAGCTGCGGGCCATGCTCCGAGACATGCACGTGCAGTACGGAGTGTGCGGGCAGTTCATGGTGCCCTCTGCGTCATTCGCCACACACGCTGGCAATACGTGGGTGGACAGGGTGCTCAGGGCGATGGGGACGTTGCGCGTGGGGCTTCTCATGCCATCGTTCGTGTACTCGTGTGTACACGCCCATCTGCCGCAAGTGCAGTGGGCGGGGCGGAAGTGGGTGTCCCAATCCTACGCCTTCAAGGGTAGGGACATCTGCATTCTCTCGGGGCCCCGCACAGATGCGGCAGTGCAGTCCCTGACTGATCCTGCAAATGACCTCCTGCATGCGCGGCTCCCCTGCCCTGCGCCTGGGCACTGGGCGGTCCAGCTACAGGAGTGCCACGAGGACCACCTGCACCTTCCGCACGCGGGAGTAGGGCCCCACCAGCTGGACCACGTGTGGCTCACGGGGTTTTGCGACGTCTTCCGGCCGCAGCTGCCCGGTCCGTTGACTCACCGTCTCATTCACCCGGTGCGCCGAAAGAAGGCCAGCAAACGCAATAGACAGTCCGCTGCGGGGGACGTGTATGTGGTGGGCGGATACAGGGAGGTAGGATGGGACCCGGCCAACCCGGGGCTGTCCATGCCGTTCGTCCCGCTGGCCGCCCTCCTGTTTCTGTTGGGGGACGTCTTTGAGGGCTACCAACAGCAAGACGATCCGGCGTCCGTCCCCCTGCTCACTCCTCACGCCGGGGGCGGCATAAGTCCGCCACCACTGTGGGTTGTGCACGGGCAGCCAGCGTTTTCCAGGGCGTGCGCGGCGGTGCACAAGTGCAGCGAATGGGCAATTGTTCTTCTGCTACCGGCAGGCCCAATCCCGGATCCGGATGAGCACTCGGTCCCGGAAGTGGTCCGGATGTCCAACGTGCCGCATGATCCGCACGTCGCCGTCACGTCGTTGCGTGGTGGCGGCGCAGTGGAGCAGGGGTCTGTCGTGGTATACCAGCCTTCCTGCTCCGCAACGGTTTGGGGGGCGGAATACACCACCGCCCTGGACGCCATAAAGTCAGTCTGCGGATGTGACCTGGCCTGGAGACCACATGCGGTGTATCGACCGAGGGTGGTCCTGTCCCCGGAGCTCACGGCCTCCAGTGCGGCGTCCCTGGGAAAGGTGGTGCAGAGCCCCCACTCCGACGTGGCGTGGCTAGAGCCCCACCGGTACTGCTGGGTGCCGGTGGCGACTAAAGTCACATCGTCTGACGCGTCGCCCCAGGGAGACGACGCCACAAATGGAATCCCCACGTGGACGGGTGCCATCTACGGCACGGTCCCGGAGGCAGATATCATTGGCGCGGCGGCGTACTTGTTGCACAAGCCCCCGTCAGCGTGCACGGTACACGTGGTGGATGCGTCCGTCATAGGAGCGCATCTCCGCAGGGCACAGGAGGCCCTGTACCGTGGCATCAAGGGGCCGACGTCACATCTGGTCAATCAACATGCACTGAGCTGGATAGTGGAGGGGCTGCGGCGGCTGCCGCGCCGAGTTGGGGGGCCACACCACTGGGTGGTGAGGCAGAGCTCGCACTTGGCGGCGGTCCCGCTTGAGGCACCGGACTCTGCCGCGGCCCGTGCGATGGCCCCGCCAGTCCATCTTGTCCTGCCGAAGGAGCACGCCATCCTCTTGGTACCGGGGGATAATGGTGAGCTCGAGCCGCGTGTACCATCCATGCAAGCCCTTCAGCAGGTCCGGGGGATAGAGTGGCGTTCGCTAGCGGCACGCACCAGGGCGCACAAGCCACTGGCTGGCGCCTGCGAGGCGATGTCCCTGGGAGTTGTGCACCACGGCCCAACGCACAGGAATATGCTGCGGGCACGTGACGGTCGCTTGTCCACCATGCAGGTCATGCGACGGTGGAGACAGAAGCTCACGCGTATGGCAATACCAGCCCACCCCTGTATCTTCTGTGGGGGGCCGGAGGAGGACATCGGCCACATGCGCCTACTGTGTGCGCGGGACGAGGAGGTGGCTGGGTTCCTGTGCAGGCGTGTGGAGGAGTTCACGGCGGAGCTACCCCTAACGGACAGGGCGGTGGAGTTCGTGGCGTGGAGGGAGCACGGCTGCAGGTGGGCCGAATCCCTGATGGCGGGTGTCGTCCCCGGGGACCTGAAGCGGCTGTTCGCTGCAGTGCGAGCGGCGTCGTCCCGGGGCCCTGCCAAGGCCGGGCTCTTTGTGGAGGACATGGTCCAGATTGGCGAAGATGTGTATGCCCGCAGGAACCATCGGCTCACCCAGATCATGCAGCTGCCGATGCAAGATCGAAGGAGGGCGGTATACGCGTTCCTGCGCGGTGACACACCCCTCTGCCCGCCGGCAGGGAGGATCCTGCAGCGTCCGCCGTGGAACCCGTTTGCCGGCCTCCCCGGCGACCTGCGGGCAACCTTTCTGAGGGCACCGCTGCACGCACTGCTGGTGTCGCGGTCGTGCATCGAGCATGAGGAGGCCCTGTCCTTGTTCCCTCATTGGACGGCGGCGGTGGCGCAGGCCTTCGACCGGTGGATCGGTTCCTGGGTGGCGCGGGACATCACGGCATTCAGGGAGTGGTCCCGCGTGGTGTCGGCGCAGTCGTGGGCCCAGGTGCGTGGTACCAAGGTGAGAAGCCCTGACGGCCAGAGTGATCCCTGGCTCCAGGTGTACGCCAACCATCCAGCTGTGGGGAACGTCATGGGCTGGCCTCGCGAGGTGCTGCCAGTCCTTCAGCAACCTCTGTGCGGTCTCCCAGTCCTGGCTGTGGCTGTCGTACTTGACGTGGGTACGTTGTGGCTGTATGACCGGCAGCTGCGACGAGCCGTACCGGCGGTCGCGGAGCAGCGGTCCATGGCAGTGTTAGTGGGCTCCAAGCAGCTGGCACGGGTACAGGGCGACGACGCGCAAGGCCAAGTCACGGAGGCCATGTTCTCTCTGCCAGAGGGGGACGACCACGTGGCTGCCGATGCCCGTCACACCCTTGACACCCTGGGTCTCAAGGCGGTCATTGAGGCTCGGGCGGGAGGGCAACGCTTGGTTCTGGCTTCCGCCAGGGGCCCGGAGCAGGACGGGGTTGATGTCATCGGGGAGGTCTTGCGGGACTACGGTTGGGAGCTCCTGGCGCATGGCACGCGCGGCCCCAAGGTGGCGCGGTGGCCCCGGCTGCTTGAGAGCCTGCCGGAGATGCCCGACAGACGACCGATACTCCGCCCGGTGTCCACGTGGGAGGAGGCGAGGCGCAGCCTCCTCAGTAGTGCCACAGCACGCACGCTGACAAGGGCTTTGCTCGGGCTCCAGGACGCGTGCTGCGATGTATGGCAGGACCTGTGGTCGCAGTGTTGTGATGGTAGCTGCGTTCCATCGCGGTCTGTGCTTCCGCAGCGATGCCACGGGTGCGGGGAAACGGTGTCCGTTTGGGTTCATCAGTGTGCCTCCGCCCCGCTGTGCGGGGCATGTCAGGAGCATGCCGACAGGGGGTGGCCTAAGGCGAGGTGGGCACTGCGGCACTCTGGACGGATGTCCTCAAGTGCCTGGACGACTATCCAGGGTGGCCTGAAGAGCGTCTGAGTGGAAGGGGTACGGTGCCCTGGAGCGCCGTCGGCGGCCCTGCCCCTGATGCTGTGGTGGGCGGCTCTGGAGGGCAACTCACGGATACTCTGGTTGTGGCATCGCGGAGGAAATGGTGACGGAGTGGTGGGGGCCGGGGGTGCAGGTTGATGGGGATGGGAATTGTGGGTGCACCAGCTACCATCCCTACGCTGGACGCAGCGGAGGGAGTGGCGCCTGAGAAGCAGTGCCTACGCGGCCTGATTGTGCGGTACTGGCAGGCGGCGTATGACGGCCAACGCGATGTGACAGGTCGTGCCGGCCTGATGGTGAGCCGTACTGCCCCCGTGCATGAGGGTCGGACAGGGATGCTTCACCCGCCTGCCCCGGGTCGCCGCATACAACAGTGAGGTGTCATGGGTCGTCCCGGCCAGGGTAATAAGGCCCAAACCCCTGTAGGGTATTCCCATGGCACCGGGGTCTCTACTGGCGGCCCGGCTACGGCAGTGTTGGGAGTGGTTGCTCGGGATACACCGGGGGTGCACGGAGTTGTATGGGGGTTACAGCGCTGCGGCGCCCCCTGGGGGTGTTACACGGGGTTGCGGGGTCAGCCTGCAGGCCCCAGGAGCGGCGACGGGGCGAAGATGTGTGCGTGGAAGGTTATGACAGTGGGGTCATCAGGGGGACAGTATGGCGGGCGTCGTGGAGACGGCATGGCAGCCTGGAAGGAGCGCTCACAGGGGGCACGTGGAGTTCCAGGTGGCGGAGTACTGGAGTCTTGGGGGTCAACGCGGCGGTACTGGGATCCGTACGGTGGGGGTACGCGGCGGTACTGGGGAGCCGTACAGTGGGGGAGCAGCGGGGAAGTTCCAGATGACGGTGTACTGACATCGTGGGGGTGTACGCGGCGGTACAGGGGACCGTATGGTGGGGGTACGCGGCGGTACTGGGGTCCGTACGGTGGGGGAACGCGGCGGTACTGGGGAACCGTACGGTGGGGGAGCACGGGGATGCATGGCGGTACTGGGGTGTCCCCCTGACCCCTCTAACAACTCAGGGGGAGCGCAGGGGCATCCCCTGGCCCCGTTAACAAACTAGAGGGACCGTGCCTGCGGGCATGTACATAGTCTAACCTCTGACCATGGCCTTGTGGTTGCAGTGGTGAGTGTCGTGGCGGCTAGCAGGTGGCGTCGGCGTGGCAACGGCGGTACTGCGCGGCGTCGTAGTGAAGAGTATGCAGTCGCCTCACCACTGTAACGGCTTACCCCTGAGGGGCGCCAGTCCGGTCGGCTAGAGGCGAGGAGGGCAGGGGAGCGGCATGCTGAGTGGTCCGGGGGGTGACGCGCGGGCCAATGCTATAAGTAGGCTCGCCACGTCGTCGGTGGGGGCCGAACCTGCGGCCTGGCCGCTGCTGTGGCGGAAGAGGCGCAACCACGGAAGCTGGCCAATCAGTGCAGGTAAGGGTCAAGGGTAGGCGCCAGGGCATTGTATGTGGGCCAGATGAGGTGCACCTGGTAACCACGGCCCGGGGCGAGCCTCTGGTGGGTACCCCTACAGGGGGTCGATAACCAAGCTACGGCACCCACCAGCCCGAATCCCAGCCAGCGATATTCACGGGTTGCGCCACTCCCGTCGCGAAGCGGCCGGCGTCCCCCCCTGTAGACCCTCAAGATATATTATATGTGGGCAAGTGGATACCTCGAAGCAGGTTGGGCGCTGGCCCCTGACATGGGGTGCCAGCATGGTATACATCTGGGGTGTGGGGGCAGCACGGGGCCACGGGGACGCGGAATTGGTAACGTGTTTCTGTACTATACTAGGGGACTGGTGCGGTGGGAAGATGGCGTAAAATGTGGAGACATGGGGGCGATGAAAGCTGAGGGCCAGGCTAGGCTGGAGCCTCCGAGAAATCCTGGCTATGCACATACGGGCTATTGTGTGCTCGCAGAGGGATACGTGCAGTCAGGGGTGGTGGGCAGTTTCGAGGACGCGGACGACAATGGATTACGTGGGGTCATGAGTGTTGGGTGTCTCCACAGTGGCGGGGCTACGTGAACGATGGAGGGTCAGCTCTCGCTTCGCCGCATGCGTGCTGCTTTGTTCCTTGGTTGCTGCTTTGCGACGGACAGAGGTGCCCTTGCTTTCTGCTTGTTGCGATGCTGCTGCGCTGCTTTGCCTTGCCCCCTTACCCCCGGCGAACAAACGGGCCAGCGTCCGTCGCCGTTGCTAATGCTAACGCTTTGCAGTTGCCACTGCCCCCAAAGCCTGGTTGCCCGGTATCCCCGGTCCTCTGGGTCCTCCGTCATGCTGTGGGCCACCTCAGGCAGCCCTGGGACCCACGGGATCGAGCGAGGCAGGAACCACCTGTCGGCGCGAGATGCCCGGTAACTCCAGTAGACGGCATGATAAGTGGTTATGACTATGACTATGACTATATATATATATATATATATATATATATATATATATATATATGTATGTACCTACCTACCCCTTTCTGAGTGTCTATTTTTTTTCGATTGACCCTCAGCATTTTGTTGATGGATCCACCAGTAGTCCAGGCTATTCGGTGATTGGAGAAAATCCTGGGCTGTTCAAGTTCTGGAGTACTTCCCGCAGTTTTCAAATCATCATCTCAATTCCCGAGTTCAAATCCACGCTCGCAATCTTTCAATTGACGCCAAGCCACCTTTTCGTTCATCCCGAAAACACCATGAATTTCACCCTATTTGGAAGCTCCAAAGCCGCCGATGATGGCCTTTCAACGCTATTCAACCATTCTCCGTCACACCTCTTTCAAAAACACCAAGCCTCAAATTCGCCGTTGCAAACACGCTTTCCGTCACGCCAACTTGAAGCCATTGAAGGCAAAATATTTGACACACGCCAGCGCATTTTCGTTCCCGAAGTCTACCGCCGACTACAAGACTACTCCGAGTTTTACCTGGATGTGGAAGGCACCGATATTCAATCCGCCTTCGTTGGGAGCAACTCCACGGAAATTCTAGATCGAGGTAGGGTCTCTTCCGTTGCGCACAATAACTACAACGAGCTCGAAAAGCTTTTGTTCAAGCACAAGCGTTTCTACCTAAAGCCGTATGAGTTGGACTATTCCCAAGCCGAAGCCAAGGAGTCTCCACCCACCGCCACCCCGTGGGCTAAACAATTAAGAACCGTGCTAGATAAAGCCAAAGAAGAGAACAAAGACCTCAAAGGATGGTTCGTTATTCCGGCGTGGGACGCTCAAGTGGTTGCCGCCACCTTTCGCATGCTAGGCTCAACTTCCGCCCTTTTTCCTCTTCTTCCGTACATTTCTAGCGTGATATGTATGCACGGGGCGCAACTCCGGGACGCCTACAAGGTCAAAAGGGACGGCAAAGACTCCTACGAGTTCCGCACGAGCGGCCATCAAACGATGCCGTATGTTGCCTTGCTCCTAAACACCTCTTCCTTTGACGGGTGCCGATATGAAGACATCAATTTTAAGTTTGAACCTTTCCGCTTCGCCGCCAAGCACGCCCATCCAACGGTGCGAGACCTCCGGTTGCACAAAACACTACGTTTTGAGGTGAGCATAGAGTTCCTTGATCACATTGAGCCTTCGCCGCCGGAAGAGAGAGATAAAACTAAACCAAGGCAACGCAAAATTGGAGACGCCCGTGCTTTCATGAAGTTAATGAACGAAATGTTTGTCCCCGCGCTAGCAAACGTATCGGTGAACACCAAAAATGCCTACTACCCGTTTGGCCACATAGTCCCTTCCGAGAGCCCGCATTGGGCCTACTACCGGTTTGATTGGGAACTCCCATCTCGCTTTGCCGACGAGCTCATGTTTAAGGTCCGAGAGTGCGCCCAATTCCTCACCGGAGAACTCCTTGCAATGGACATGCACGCTTTGCCGACTACCGAAGTGTATCGAGCCGTGATCGCTAGGGACCGAAAGGAAAGAAACAAAGACCTACAAGCTCCGGAAATGCTCACCATGATGATCGCCAACCTGCCCGGTGGACGGGGCGCCTCACCGCCCCTAGGAGCGATGTTCCGGTCTAAAGATTCCGTGGTCGTGGCGATTGACACCACTCACGCACCGTGCGACGTCATGAAGACCGGTGTCCAAACGTTAGCTATCCGCTTCTTCCACTCATGCGGCATTGTTCTCTTTCATGGCATAGATGGGCAATTAGTGCGGTTCTCGTCACGATCCGACGGCAACGCGAGGTCCGCGCCTTCGGGCGCCCCCGAGCGAGCCCACGCGACGCCGGCCCCGCCCTCATACGACTCATCTAGGGGCCCCGAAGACCGCCGTGCTCCTAGTGGCCCCAAGATCGGCGCACGCTCTCGACTTGCGCGTCCAAGCGGGGTTCCTTGGCCCGTACGTGTCGTTCGAGCCCACGAGGCCTCCCTACGAACACCAACAAGCATACCTCGTGGTCTACGAAAAGGGGGAATCCGCGCTGCTAGCGCATGATTTCAAATATGGAGACGCTGCCTTTGCCCCACTACACCGCAACCTCATCGCCCTCGAGAAGATCCTCCCCGCTCAAGACCCGGATGTGGCCGAGCACGAGCGACCCATAGTGCAGCGCCTCCAAGCGGGAGCCGCCTTGGGGTCCACGGCCTTCGTGTCCCAACTTGTCACCGCCCTTCGTGAAAGGCCCGCTACGGGGCTGACTGAGCGCATCAGCGAGTGGAACGCGGCACCGGAGGACGCCGGCGCCGCTACGCCAACGCCGGGACCAAGCCGCATCGAAGAGATGTCCGAGACCAGCGTCCCGCTGCTTGCTCCACTAGGAGGCGAGGCGACCACCCTCCTACCCCCCGACCACGGTGCCCCCACCCCCGCCTCGGATATTCAAATCGACCCCCGCCTCCCCGCTGGTTTTTATTACGTCCGCGACGTATTCTCCGAAAGCCAAGAGGAAACGGTAAAAAAGATTCTCCACGACAACACGTGGGAGAAGTACCACGGGCGCTCAGTCCAACACTTCGGCCACGCATACCTCGGCCCGAGCAAAGTCGCCGCCACGTCCCCCATCCCGGAAGAGTTTTCCTCCATCCTCCAAACCTACAATGCCGCGCTGGAGCGGCTAGGCCTCTCACACCCTCCTCCCAACCAAATCACGGGCACAATGTATCTCCCGGGAGAGGGCATCGGCTACCACGGGGACGACCCCTTGCTAGGCGACCCAGTGTCCATTTTTGGTTCCCAATCAGACACCACAATGTTCTTTAAGAACCCCTCCAACGGGGACTCCTTTCGCATCCGCCTGTTTGCCCGCTCTCTCCTGGTCCTCACGGGGGCCGCACGCCATGAGTGGCACCACGGTATACCTCGACGGAGAGAAGACGAAGTGTTTGGGCTAACCGTCCCTCGTACCGTCCCTCGCCTCGCTCTAATCCTCCGACACATACCACAGGCAAGCTAACCCACGAAAGCCAGAGGGCCGGGTACCCGCCTCCTGCACTGTCCAGCCCCCTCTACCTGAACACAAAAGGGCCAAGATTCAGTGAACCACTGGCCCAGTCACGGCTTCCACCATCACAGGCAAGGGGCTAGACGACGAGCTCACCTCGGCCGGGATACCGGCCGACCAAATTCAGCACTTTCTTTGCCTTAGCCAGCCCAGCCAGCCCGACTCCCCAGTGCCCCCCCAGCCCCCCCCTATCCCGCCCCCCCCGAGATCCAAAACGCGCCTACGGAAGGGTTACCAACGGCCTCACCGCCCCCCCATACCCCTCCCTTCAGAACTGCGTTTTCTATCCCACAACTTGCAGAAGAAACCCATAGTGAGCAGCCAAATTCTCCGACACCTCAAGAACGACTTCGACATCCTCTTCCTCCAAGAAATCAATCACGCCCCCATCCTCCCCCACGTATACGCCTACGGTTCGGGCACTAAAGCCACCATCGTTTCGAATATCAGCCAAGACAAACACTCCAGAGGCGAGCATGGTTCCGTCTTGGTCTGTTCCCCCCGGCTCTCCCGCTTCGTTACCCCCCTTCCCCGACTAGATACAGAAGGGATGCTGGCGGCAGCCGTTCTCACTCTCCCGGGGGCCCCGCCCACCTTGCTGGTCTCGGTATACGCCCCAAGCACGGACGTCCACCGCTCAAAAATTGAAAACATCCTACGGCCACTCATGCATCAGTATCCTAACCACGTCCTCGGTGGGGACACCAATTGCATAATGTGCCCTGAACTAGACGGATCGAACCTCCAAACGGACAACGAATGGCCGTGGCTTCGCAGACAGATCACGAGCGACCCGCCGCGTCTCATCGATACCTTTCGGCACTTTCACCCGACCGAGCGGTCCTTCTCCCGATACCCCACCCCGTACAGGGCAAGCAGTAGCCGCCTTGACCATATTTTGCTCTCCCCGGCGGCCTCGGAATTTTTTGCCCCCACCTCTGCAACCATCCAAACCGACGACAAAACGTCAGACCACCACCCAGTCACGTACACCTCTCAAGTCCCCCCTCACCCTTTCACCGAAGCTCCCACCACTAAGAGGAAAGTTTTCCGAAAACTGACGGAGCGGGAACGCTCCAAGCACCACGACTCCCTTGCCCCCCTGGCGCGGTGGTGCGAGTCTACCCTCCCCCGCTTTGAGTCCTTGTCCTCGGCGGACATCGAGCTTTTCACAGACGTGGTGCTGGAGGAAGTGGCGACCAGTTACCACAGTATCACCACGCCGTCACGCCCTACCTCCTCGGCTCTGGTAAAGAAAATCAAAGAGTCCCTGCAAACCCTGCCCCCCCCCAACCATCCCAACTACCCCGCTTCCATGGACACGCTCAACAAACTCGTCAAGGAGTGGGAAACCAAAGTGAACAAGGCCGCAACCACCAAAATCCATCGGTGCCTAGTGAGGAAAACTAGGATCAAACGCACCATCAATGAGGCGCTCAACCCCGTGGAACGAGGTGAAATAACGCTGAAGCGCCCGGGCACCACACAGCTCGTCTCCACCCCCAAAGAAGTGGGCTCTATTTTCTCTTCTACACTCCTCACCCTGGGGGGCAGCCTCGAATATGCACCGCCGAACACTCTAGTGGATCGCCTACTCGCACACTCCCCCGCCTGCCCCGAACCCACAAAACACGGCCTCCTCCCTGACATTACCTGGGAATCGTTACGCAACACGCTTAAGAGGTCCAAGCCCAACAAGGCGGGAGGGCGGGACTTCACAAACAACTACATTTTGCACGTCTCTCCCCCCCCTATCCAACAATTCATTTGGAAGGTATGCAACTACTACCTCCACCGGCCGTTGCCCGAGAAATGGCTCGAAGCCAACATTATCTTGCTTTTTAAGAAAGGGGACGTGATGAACCCGGTAAATTACAGGCCTATAGCCTTGCTGAACAGCGTTTACAAAATAATTGCAACACACGCCAACCGAGAACTACTGGCAGCGGCCATTGAACATTCCATCATACACCCCACCCAGTTCGGCGGGCTTCCGAACCGCAGATGCCAGGACCACATTTTCAACCTCTTATCCACGTTTCGGGAATCGGTCGGTAGCTACAGCCTCTACATTGATTTCAATAAGGCTTTTAACTCCGTCCCCCACACCACCCTCTTCACAGTT
This sequence comes from Eutreptiella sp. 'Long Island Sound 2002', assembly GCA_964036045.1. Taxonomy (NCBI): domain Eukaryota; phylum Euglenozoa; class Euglenophyceae; order Eutreptiales; family Eutreptiaceae; genus Eutreptiella; species Eutreptiella sp. 'Long Island Sound 2002'. Next base: position 985,070 of record OZ038382.1, read on the forward strand.
CTATCCCGCCTGAACTTTCCTACGCCCCTTGTAAACCTCATTCAATCCTTGTACCGTGCCCCTCGCGACTTCCCAGTGGTGTCAGGTCAAACCCACTCCTCACACCTGCAAACCAGAGGCGTTCGGCAAGGATGCCCCATGTCACCAATCCTTTTCTGCCTCTACCTGAATGTGCTCCTCTTCGCCTTGCCGTCCCACGTCACTGCACCCCCCTCCTCACACGAATCGGGCCACGCCTTTGTTGACGACCTCCTCTATCGATCAGAGAATGGGGACCGCATACAGCAAGTTTTAAACTTCTTCGACACGGTCGCCAGGGAGTGGGGTCTAGACCTTAACCTCAGCAAAACCGAAATCCACGCTATGGGAACAGCTCCCCCCAGAACCTTCACCTCCCCCTCGGGCACCCCCCTGTCGACAACAAACCAAAAGACGGGGCAACCACACAATTGCTACAAATACCTAGGGGTATACATCTTCACCGCCAACCATGAGGCACAAACACTGGCATTGGCCAAGTCGGAAATACGCTCATTTTTCACAACCCTCCAACCCCTCCAGCTCACCCTTTCGGAATACATTCTCTTGGTGAACGTCCAACTCATCCCTATTCTTTCCTACCGCCTCATGGCACACCCCCTGGCCCTGAACGAGTTGGGGGCCCTTCAGGCCATGATCTGGCAAAATGTTGCGCATGACCCCTCCCCGGACAGAGCCAACAGGATCTCCCGCCTCGTCTCCCCTAAGGCCCGCTACACCCCTCGCCACCAGGGAGGCTTAGGACTCCGCCACTTCACTTTTTCAATTTGCATGGCCCTGGTAAACACCGCAATAAGGTACCTCAACGGAGACGGCCCGGCCTCGACAAACGAATCTTTTTCCGAAGCCATGCTCTCCACCACACGCAACCCAATCCAAGACACCATCATGGACGCATGCCACACCATAGGCTTCCGATACCACAGCACCGGCCTCTGGGCCTCCTGCCCCCCCTCCCTTTTCCTCCCAAAAGAAAAAGTCCAGGTCCGGTTCCTAGCCACCAAGCCGGCACCACAATACAGCAAGTTCGGCAACAGATTAAAACGGACGCCCCAGGACCTGGGGTTCCACCTAGGTACAGTCACGGAAGTGCACTCAGAATCGGCCACACTCCAGTTTTCGGACGGCACCACCCACACCATCAAAAACCCCGGTCTCCGCCGCAACGAGAAAGAATACACCTTTCAAAACCCAGCCATTTCTGTCCTCCCTCAACTGGCGGGGCGCCACGAACTGCTCACCCCCCCCCTTCTCCACCCTCAAGAATACATCCTCAACCCCCCCCCCGGGCCATACGGCGGGGTCCTACTCGACTCGTCACTGCATGGCGAGCTGTACCGGCTCCCAGATGAACCTCACTCCCTTGACCCCGACGACCTCGAAGAATGGGGTTGTGAAGCAGCCCTTGCCCTCCTCCTCGCATCGTCCCCCGGCACGACATGGGTGTACTTGGATGGCTCAGCGGGCGCCTTGGGCTACGGATCGGCGGCCACCCTGTTTTTTCCAAATGGCTCCAGATGGGTACTGTGCCAAACGTCCCCGTACCAGTCATCAGAGGGATCGGAGTTCTGGGCCGCTATTATGTTCCTACGGTGGGCCCTTGCATCTCACCCGCACCTCACCTTCGCCGTGCTAGGGGACAACCTCCACGTTATCACTGTTCTCTCTCCGAACACCCCCCCAGGCCTCCCATCACGCTCGCCAGCCGGCACGTGGGAATCCTCTCTCCAGTCCATCCAGGCCTCCCTACGCCCAGGGATGATCCAGGGTTGGGGGTGGATCAAGGGGCACGCCGGGTTCGTGGGGAATGAAATCTCAGATGCTTACTCAAAGTGGGCCGCCCACGTGATGGTCTGGGACCCCTCCCTCCTTCCCCCCCCCCCGATAGGGTGCATATCCAGGGGCCCCCTCCCAGTCATACACAAATTGACTACAACCTCAATCAAGCATCTCCTCCCTCGCCACAAACACGAAAACATCCACGCACCGTCCAGCTTCCATTTTTACAATCACACTTCGTGGTTCAAAGGCCTCCCTTTCAAATGGTCCTCCGGAAATTTCAACATGGCGCCATTTGCTTCCCACGACGACTTGCGCCCTCGCCGTTGCCACGCTTGCCCCGACCCGCACCCGATGGATGTTATCTCTTTCGTCTCACACTGCCCAACGTGCGAACACCTGGTCCAAACCTACATTCAATGCTGGCGCCCCCCCTATATATATATATATATATATATATTTATATATATATATATATATATATACATATATATATATATATACATATATATATATATATATATATATATATATATATATATATATATATATATATATATGTATATGTATATATATATATATATATATATATATATATACATACACATATATATATCCTCCAATCTACACTCCTCTCCCCAACTCTAGGTGGGTCCACCATACAGCCACAACACGGCACCACGGGATCCCAGGGGTCCCAAAACGGCCCATTTTCAAGGCATTTGGGGATTTTCCATGGGCCAAAACGGGCGATCTCGGGCTCAAAGCAAGCTAAAAACACTTGTTTCAGCCTCTCGACTAGCCCACGATCACTTTCGGAAAAACACGTTTTTGACCCATTTCGGAACCCATTTTTGGTCTTGAACCAGCCCCTTTTCAAGGCATTTTGGCAATTTCAGTGGACCAAAACGCGTCACCACAGGCTCAAAATGGGCTAAATAAATATATATATATATATATATATATATATATATATATATAATATATATATATATATATATATATATATATATATATATATATATATATATATATATATATATATATGTATATATATATAGATCAGCGATTGCATTCCTCAAAATCCAGGGTCCAAAATCCAAAAATATAGAAATTACAATCCTCCTTCAACCCTGAACAGCATCCAGATCCCATAAATACAGCAATAACCCAATCCACAATCCAATCCACGCTGCGGGCTTCCGTTCAGCACACCGGTCGTCCCACGGTGGCGGGCATGTACAAGAATTGCACCAAAGAGGAAAGCCCTGAAAATGGCATATGAACACAAATAAAGCAAAGTTGGGGAAAGATGGAAACGTACACAATCACAGCCATAGACCCCTCATTCTCTGGACTCAAGACCTTCTCTTGACTCACCAACATGATGTCTCGAACCCAGTCAAATAAGATGGCTAGATGCCATGTATCAATAGTCACTACACAAACCCCAAAGGTGTGTTCGCTCCCAAGCCTATGAATCCTAGCCCAATGGGGGAGGTAGCGTGTCATGGCCTGGAGTGGCACTCAGGACCATGCCCTACCCTGACATAACCTTGGTTGGACTTGGAGTCGAATGGGCTTGGAGAACTGCCCCATGAAGGTGACCTCACAACATGGCAAAATCAGGCAAATCACACCATTATGCCGAAAAGTCAATTATATACTCAAAAATGCATACGGCAAATATTCAAATGCTCCATGCATGTGTCAAACCGGAGGGTAATATACAAGGGTGATATAGACCAAAGATTCATGCCCAAGAATATTCCATCATTGACTCCGAAACTCCTCCGGGTATGTACATGACATGCTTCACAAGTCAACTCATGAATTTGAGACCTAATTTTGTGAGGCCCCGTGTGCCAAGCCAAAGTGACCACGTGATCCGGCATATGGTGAGGTACACCACCGAAGCATATGCCAACATATCAGCAACATACCATAGTTCACAGATCTCTAGGCACTTTACTGTTAGGCGACCAGTTGAGCACATAAAACACAAAAATGAGCATAAAATGAGGTCAAAAACATGCAAACAATGCCAAATTCAAGATAATTACAATAGTATATAACTTCGCTCACCCATGGTATCAACATATGATTCAAAACACAATTGCTTGGGACCATTTGCCAACAATCCCCCCACTTGGATCCCCACATGGACGCATAGAGCACCTTTGAACCACCTCCCAACATGCACCATTAAAATGGGAAAATTGATAATGGCGCTTGTGGGTCGCTCTGTAAGCCCTCCCACATGCACTATATGAGCGGTAGACTTAGTCTAGCGCTATGGAGTTCACCATTGGGACATGGGCAAAGCCCTTGCCACGTATGACTCCATATATCTTCCTACAAACGGAGATATATAACATGGGCCTGAGCAACTCGAAGCACATACCATGCATATAACACATACCCTCAAAAAGTGGCTCCCACCATGATATGCCATGCCCCTCCATGTACATAACTTCACGTTAAAAATACGTAGGAACCCAATAAAAATTGCTATGCAACCCCAACACTCATGCGGTACACTCGAAGGTCGCAATAAAATATTCGATTGCACGGTCATAGAGTTATGTATCACTTTCTACCCTCTTGACCATTATCCCTTGCTATACCGGGCATGTGTACACACCAAAGGCGTTTAATGCTCCCTCAATCAAGTTGAGACCAAGGCGGTCTCAACCCAATTCTCGATATTGATATTCCTCGCCGTGAGCCGGAGATATGTTTCTTCAAAGTGGTCTCACGAATCACTTTTGTTTCGACTACAACTGCAAGCAAAATGAGGGATATAACAAAAGGAAGGCTGTTTCGTGATCGGGGAAAAATGTATGACCACTCGAGATTCATCATATCACGTGCGGCGATGTCAAAGTCGAAAATCCGATTCTGAAAGTCTGAAAAATTCAGATTAATTTTGCGAGTGTATAATATGAAAATTGCGGAAGCAACGAACCCTTTACTGATGAAATCTGACCCTTCATCGGGGTTTCCGCCAAAATATCTTTAAATAACAGTTAACCAATCGGTTACCGCAAAATCGTGAGCCAACTGACAGTCGCCGATACATTGGCAATCAGAACGGAAGGCTGAAAAATTACGGAAACATTATGATAAAAAAATCCTGTTGATTCCTGATATTCTGATATATAAATTTCAGCTGGCGGCGCCTCGGTACTTAATATGGCCGCTCATAGCCGGAATGGCCAAACCTATCACACTATCACATCGGGCTAGGTCAGGTGGATGGGAGAGTATGATATCAGCCAATGGCGGCTTGCCGGCACATAGATACACACCTCAAGTGACCCCAAGATGGCCACGGGGGTCCGAACCGGCTTCACCCCCCTTCTCAGAGCGTTGTAACCGCTCGGAAGTCATTGAAGAGACGACGGGAGGACCCCAATGGGCTCCAACCCCCCCCCCCCCCCACCGGGTCAGCCCAGGGCCCATCCCTGCCACCCCCCGAGGGCACCCCCCGAGGGTGATCGGTGCAGTGCTGTGAGGGACAGGCACTCTCCCCTGTCGTGCGCCCAGTCGCCCCGGCTCCACCATGCACCCATCCCACAGGGTTGCTCCCCCGCCGCACAGCAATGCCCCGACGCGTACCCGCACTCGATCGTGCGTTGTCGACCTGGCCAGCAGCGCCCCCAGTGCGCCCGCAGTGCAGTGCGTGAGTGCTGGCCGTCAACCCCGAGGAGGTGTAGACGTGCTGATGGGGCGGCTGCCTCAGCGTATGTCCTGTGCGCCAGCCAGCGTGTTCACTCCTCGTGGGCAACCGCCGGAACGAGTGCCTGGTGCATGGAACTGTGCTGGAGCCCAACGGGGTAGTGCCTAGTTGCCCGCAGTATAGTGCCTGCGTGCTGACCGAGGATCCCGAGGAGGCGACGATGTGCTGTTGGAGCGCTTGTGCGTCAGCCAATGTGTCTGCTCCCCGAGGTCATCAGCCAGAACATGTGCCGGGTGCGTGGAGCAGTGCTGGAGCCTGCGGATGCGGTGCCTGATCGCCCTGTGCGGTCGGTCGTGATCGAGCAGGAGGCTGTGTGTGCTGTTGGCGGCCAGACTGGCCGTTTGTGCCCAGAGATGCTGCGTGCAGACACCGGACCGCCGCATTACCTGCTGGTCGTGATGGTCTTGTCGGCGCGTACAAAGTGCTGTGCTGAGCTGACCCCGGGTCAGCTGGACACATTCATGATGATGCTGGCCACATGGCCCGTGCGCTGGTAGAGCTTTGCCTTCCCCATCTCACCTGTGTGCAGCTCTACTATGCCCCCCAAGTCGTTTGCCGAGCTCAGCCTGGCGCAGCAACAGGCGCAGCTGAAGTCCGCAGATCTGTGGAATGTCACGAGGGCTATGGGCGACCGAGAATCAGATGGCGTGCTGCTTGTGGCTGAGCACGGGCCGTCGGGCACAGAAGTATCTCGCTGGCCCATGCCCCCAGACGCGGAGTCGTCCATGGCGCTGTACCTGGCGCGGGTGACAGGTACCCTGGGCGAGGTCGACCGCAGCATTCTGGCCTCCAAATGTCCATCTGTCTCGTGGGATACTTTCGCGGAAGTGCTGGCTGAAGTGTCGGACTTCCTCGACAAGTGCACGCGCAAAGACGAAATTGCGCTGATGGCGGACGTGGTCACGCAACACCGCTGGCCCAAAGGCCAGGAGGAGCTCCGTCTAGCCTTCGACAAGGAGCCAGCCAGCTTCAGGCGCCTGCTGAATCAAGCCCAGAATCCTGTGGCGGCCGGCCGAGTGATGATGAGTTGGCTTTGGTTCTGGCAGGCAGTGGACGCCGCCTGGGCGAGGCGCAAGGGGCTCAAGGTGTCGTGGCTCAGCTCCCCCGCGGACGCTAGTGGCCTGCCTCTGGACAACCCCGTGTCCGACACCAAGCTGTCGCAGGCCATAAAATCTGCCATGCCATCGATGCTGCCACACCCTCGAGTGCCGGAACGCAGAGCCAATGACCCGCCGCCCTCAGCCCCCGACCGCGCGAAGCGGATGGCAGGGCCGGGATCGGTCGCTCAGCCAACGAGGCTCCCAACGGCACTGCCCCACTTCGACGACAACCAGAGACTCGCGTCGGAGCTGCAGTCCGCCTGGGACACGTGTCAGGGCATACCTCCTGAGCACATCCGGGCAGCGGCGACGAATCTGCAGCTGCGGATGGCCCCCCTCCCCTCCATGGCGGCAGCACTCCGCACGCTGGCCCAGGCCTCAACCGGCAAGCAGCTGGGGACCATCCTCACGTCGCAGGCCGGGCACTTTGGCGCTGACTCGGGGGCGGCGGCCACGGCAATAGCAGAGTGGCGCGCATATCTGGAGGACAAGCGCCTGCTGCAGGCAACGCCCACCACCAAGCAGGAGCTCCTGGAAGAGGCAGAGGAGATCTTGGCGGCGCAGTCAGCCGACTGGGAGTGGAAGACCCTGGGTGCGCATGTGGCAGTGGCTGGAGCGAGACAAGGCCTGCCGGGACCATTTGTCGACGCCCTGATGCAGGCTGATACCTTGGACACCTTCTGGCATGCGTACGTTCAGTTCGTAGTTCATGTGCCCGACGTCTCCACCATCCGTGACACCAATGACCACCTGCGCACGAACGCTGGGGCCCATCTCGTACCACACTGGGCAGCGCGGTACTACGATCGGGTACCAGGCGCACCACGAGGTCATCGCGACAGCAGCCCATCGCCAGAGCGTACGGCCAGGGGCAGTCGGGAACGAGACCGGCCATCATCTCGATCAAACCGAAAGCGGACCAGCCCAAGCCCGGAGGAGCGATATGTCAGCCTGCGGCTGGAAGGCTTGCTGGGGCTGCCCCCGGCGGAAGTGGCAGCGGCGGTGTCCGCAGCTCTGGCGCACCCCACGACGGTCCCGGACTGGGCCCCGCACGAGGGGTCGTGTAGTGTGGTTGTACCGCACGAGGCGTGGCGGCGCGCAGCCCGCGGCTCAGACTCTCACCCGGCCGAGACGGCCTCCGGGGCGTACGTGCTCATTCGCCGTGAGGCACACGACGACTCACCACTCGCGCCGTACGGAGGCAGCCGTCATAGGGGTCGCTGGCGCGGCGGCTCCGACGAAGACGACGACGACGAGCCCCCGTCGCTCAGCAGGGACCTCAGGTCGGGCTACCACCGCCAACTCGGTCGAAGGCGCTCATACGACAGCCCCGAGCATACCACCTACCACCGCCAACCGTATGCCACGTACCAGGACCGGGCATACCGGTCCCCGCCAAGCCGGGAGCGCTCACCTCGTGGCGGCTTCCCGCCGCCGCCCCCCGGGCCACCTCCCGCCGGAAGACGGCAGCATAGGGACGGAACGCCGCCCCTCACCACGGCGGCCATCAGTCCGGGGAGTCGTGGCAGAAAGGCCTCGCGGAGCGGACAGTCAGTCCGCAGCAGGCGTGAGACCGCGGCGCCAGGCCCGCGGCGAGAGTCGTCGGGGCTAGCTTGGGGGGCAGGCCCCGATAAGGCCACAGCGCGTGCCGTGCGGGTCGAAAGCGTGCCGGGGAAGAAGGGCAAGAGCCAATGACTGCCCCAGCACCTCCCCGTGCCTGCCCTGGTTCCCGAAGTGCCGGCGGCGATGCTGCACTCGGTGCTGGGGGGCAGCAGGCGTGGCTCTGCCCTGCAGGCCGCTGTAGGAAACCTGCACTGGAACCTGCAGCACATTCGCGGGCGGCTGCGCGATCCGGCAGCAGACGGAGACCCCATCACCTCGGCCATTGAGGACGTCCTGGGTCAGGCAGAGCCCCCGGGGGACGAGGAGGCGGTGACCGCTTGCCTCCTGTGCCGCACCATTGGCCCGTGCCTCTCCGTCGAGTGCCCCCGGACCCACAGCTTTCGAGTCCCCGTCACAGGCCAGGTGCCTGTAATACTGACCACCCTCAAGAAGGCGCTGTGCGCGGCTCTGCCCGATCAGGCCAGCCTACTTAACCCCGTGCCCGAACTGCCCCTAGCGCAAGCCTTCATCATTGTGGAGCTCTGGGTGTCTGCCCTTCTGGATCACAAGCACCGGCTGAAGGATGACGTGCTGGTCTCCCCGCCAATATGGACCGGTTGTGATCTGCTGGTCCTGCTCACGTCGTACAGGGACCCAGCAGTCGTCCCAGCGGGTCGCGTGGGCGTTCTCCTTAGCTCCCGGCAATCCAGCATACCTGAAGCTGCAGCGGTACCGCTCCCACGACTCAAGGAAGAATGGTGCGCGGACCCCTGGCTCAGCTTCGACCTCTGCCCCCGCTGCGACCGGCCCCGGTTGCAGCGCCTAGTCCTGACCCAACCGTGTGACCCAGCTCGTCCGCCGGTGATGCCAGTATGCGGCGCCCTGCCCAAGGGGTCCACCGTTACCCGGCGTATGGCGAGGTGCAGCAACATCCGCGTATCCGGCCTCAGCGGTGCGTCTGCCTTCTCTTTGTCCACAGCGGCCTGCCACCAGGCGTCTGCGACCTCCAGCCACCGGGAGACGACAATCTATATCGGCAATTGCGTGCTCGGCACGATGGCAGCTACATCCCCAAGTTCGACGCCCTGCCCACCGGCATCGCGCGGCTTCTGGTCTTCACCATCAATGCAGGAGGTCTGGCCTCCAAGATGCGGATGTTGCTGGACTTTTGGTGGACTTCGAGCCGGACGTGGTGTGTCTGCAGGAGGCGGGCCCCCTATTTGTCGACGACAGTCTCAAAGGGGTCCCCTATCGAGTCATCCTGGGCCCCGTGGTGCCGGGTGGAGGCCTGGCAATTCTCATCCATCACCGGCTACAGACACGGGCTCCGCTACAGTCCGACAAGGATGAGCATGCCCTCAGTGTGGCCATCCCCGTCTCAGAGAAGGTCCCCGTCGTGGTCACGAATGTGCACTTTCCGCCAGGGATGAAGGCCGCAAACAGGCGGCTCAGTATTCTCCGGAGCGCTGCGTTCCAGGCCAGGCATCCCGGCGGGGTAAAGTTAGTCGCGGGCGACATGAACGCTGACCTGGCGGACGATTCAGGAGCCTGGCTGCGCAAGGCGTGCACTGACAACAGATACTGGGGGGGCTTTACCCACCTCTATCGCCCCGGGGAGGCCACCAACATCGTCGCCAACAGAGCAGGGGTGTCCCGGAGGGAGCTGGACTGGGTCCTCGTGAGTGCTCAGTCACCGGTTCATGCCTGCGAAAAGTTCCTGCTGCCTGGCTTGAGCACCCATCTAGCAGTGGCCTGCGACCTCAGCGTGCGCTCCGAGTACCTGTCGCAGGCCAATCCGGCGGGCCGTCTGTTCCGCTTTCGGAGAGCAGAACCATCGCACATGGCCACAGCGGCCGCCATGGCCAGCCTGGCATTCTGGTGGGCCTGGTGTGCCCGCCTGTCGCCCGATGGCGCGTTCACATGGTACTGGGAGTGCATCAGCGGCATTATCCCGTCGTCCTCCAGTGGGTTTCGATTGGCCGCAGAAGCAGCCGCCAAGCTGTTTGAGGGCACCCAGCTGGCCGCCCGGGATCGCCTGACAGCGTGGTGGGCAGACCGGCAGGACGCGGCGTTCCTCAGAGCGGTCCAGCTGACAGAGGGCAAGCTGCAGGGGACAGGGGTTACTTCAGTCACCGCCGCGGCCCTGAAGATCCGCAAAGCTCGATTTCAGCAATTGTCGTCCGTCAGCCCTGATGGTGAGTACTTCCCGACCGAGCCGGATGCCTTCAAGGAGGAGTTGTTGCGTCAAGCGATGGAACTGCACTGTGGCCGCCACATTGGCTCAGATGCAGGGTGGCTCCGGCGGCTTGCAGATCAGTACCGCCCACGCATGTCAGATCGGCCGGACATCACCGCGGCAACCCGATTGGCCCACGCGCAGCGTGGTGAGCGTGCAGTGGTCGGGGATGCTCATGGGCACATGCGCGGAAGCGTCACGCTGGCTTACGGCAGCTCGTAGAGACAGCCTGGCCAGCGCCTACCTGGAGGCACTGGCCACATATGCCCGGTCAGCAGCCTGGGATCTGTTCTGGACTACATCCAATGGTCCAGTGAGCGGGTGGACGCATGGGCTGTCGTGGCAACACGCCGCGTGCCTGTCCGCATTGCTGCACCTGTACGACCGCGCTGTCACAGCGCTGGCGGAGTCCCCAGGCCTGGGCGTGGCAGCCCTGGCGGAACCAGAGTTCCCTCTGGGTTCAGACGGGCAGCACTGTTCAGTGCTTGTCGTGATTGGTGGCGGACAGGCGCCTGCCTGGGAAGGAGCCGCTGTACACCACTGGAGCCTGGCGCGGCTGGACGCCCAGCCAGAACATGTGCATGTTCGTGTTGGAGACCGATTCTGGATGTCTGCGCCGGAAGGAACAGTGCCGCAGGGGCTGGCGGAGGCGCTAATGGCCCTGTCAGCAGAGGTGCCAGGCAGCTCCACAGTGGTCCGCGCCAGGGGAGACCCCGATGCCCCTCCCGGGGGTTCGGGCCCGGCGGCGTCGGAGTGATCCCGCGAGCGTCGAGAGCGGCGGCCCAGCCGTGTGGGCGCCGCCCTCAGGGCGCGGTGGGGCTGCCCCGGGCCAGCAGAGGCTGGCCAAGGAGCGATGCAGGCGGTATGCGCCAAGTGCAGCAGGCTGATGTGTCGTGCGGTCGTCCTCTTTCTGGTGGCGGAGTGTGCTCAGACTACTCCGATGATTGCGCCGCTCCCGGGGGACCCAAATTTTTCAATTGACGGGTCCGTCGCGTTTTTCAAGTCGGGAGAGTCCAACCCAACCCAACCCAACCCCCCCCCCCCCAATGTCCCAAGGACACATGGAGGCCCCACACACATCATAGGCGTCCCCGACGCCCCAAGAGAGGGGTGAGGACACTGAAAATCGGTGCCCTACGCCATATCCGGTCTCCTCTTGATCTACAACATGGACCAAGGGGATCAAAGATAGAGAAACGTCGTCGGTCGACCTAAATAAGTATACCACAATGACATATATATGTGGAGATCGAGTGAAGGGGGTATATGGCCACTCAAGGCCGAAAAATCCCCCGATGAACGCCCTCACCCGTCTCCCAAGCACAGAAACAAACAAGAATGCCAAGGGGGATCCATTACGGTGCTACTGCAGCCACCAAATGGACCAACACGTCCTTGACATCCAAAGAAATGTTCTTTTTCTTCAGATAATCCATCCAGACCGCGGTGTACCTCGGCACAAAGCTGCTCGGAGGCTCCCACGAATCCCTGGATGCGGCGAATCCCTTCCAACGGACTTTAAAAAGCCTCCCCCCAGGCGTCCCCGGGTCCGGCTTGTCCGCCAGGATCCTCTCGGCGGTGAAGTCGTCGTCCTCACCCTCGTCATCCGAGTCCACATCGCCGGCCGTGAACTCGAAGGTGACGGGACGTCCGCTGGGGTCCGGTGCTCGGGGACGAAGCTGGGTATGGTCGCGGTCCAGGATCTTGTTATCCCCCACAAGAACCGCATACACATCCTGCCCGACATTCCGCACGATTACCCCCGACTCATACCAAGACGCCTGCGGATGCCTGGACAGGACATCCTTGTGGTGCCGCTCCACCCACACGGTGTCTTGGAGAGCATACCTCTCGACTTTTCCCTGCTTGAAGTACTTGGCCCTCTTGGCCTGCTCGTCCTGAAGTGCCTTGCACACCTTGGCCGCCGTGTCGTCCGCCTCAGCCATCATAGCGTTCGCATCCCGGGCCACTTTGCCATGGTTCAACCACGGGGGAGTGCGTGACACTCGATCCCGTAGGAACAGGATACGATGGGGCGACAGTCCAGTGGGCCCCGGAAGGTCGTGATACGCTTGGAGTACTCTCCACAGCGAATTATACCAATTCCGGCCCGGTTCGTCGATGTGAGGTTGGCGGAACATTTCGAACATCTGCCGCCCGGCCACGTCAGCTCGGCCATTCGACCGGCTGTGGTACGCCACGGTCTTGGCGTGCCGAATGCCCATGTGCTTGCACATTGTCTTGAACCACGTCCCCACAAATTGACTGCCCCGATCGCTACAGATGACAGCTGGGACATCAAAAATCGTCAGCCAATGCCTGATCATGGCATTAGCGACGGTCTTGGCCTGCAGCCCCACTCCATACTTGTCCTTCTTGTCCTTCTTCCTGGACTTCTTGCCAGGGACCGCCACCATATACCTGCTGTGCCTATCCACTGCCAGGATGACACAGTGGTAGGTCTCTCCTTCCACGGTGACCTCAGGCATGGCGAATACATCCATGGCCACGGACCGCATAGGGGCCTCCGGTATAGCCGTATACACCGGGTTGCCTGCTGTGGAGTGGTTGGGGCTCTTCGTGGCCCGACACACGGCACAGTCGCTGCAGTACTTGTCCAGGAGGGCGTAGTACCCCGGTGGGAACTTGAACCGACACTCCAGGTCCTGCTGCATCTTGTCCCGACCAGGATGCATGAGCTGGGCATTATGCCAGTGGTCAATGAGCTCCTCCATTCGGTTCTCAGGGACCAATAGCTTGTCCTTGAGGAACAGTTGATCCCCATCCTCGGTCAAGCCCTCAGGCCATTCGTCGTCCGACGGGGCGCTCACGGCATTCCAGTACTTGCTCCAGTGCTCGGATGCCGCATAGTCATCCGACCAGTCCTCTGTGAGCACCGACCTGACTAGCCCTACAGGGGCCACCATCCATTGCTCCAGGGTTTCCTCTCGAATAGCTTGGACTCGGGCGCCCCGGAACTTGGCCAGGTCCGTACGGTTTGCCATCACCACAAAGCACTTGACCCCCTCTTGCTCCATGGCGTTCTCCATCTCGACGATGCGCTTGGCCTCCTCGGTCTCCTCGGCGTCCCCATGGCTGGATATGTCCATCGAAGCCTTGCCAGCGGGGTAGGCCCATCGACTGAGGCAATCTGCCACAGTGTTGTCCTTCCTCGGGACATACACGACGCTGAGATCGAACTTGGCGAATGTCTCGTGCCATCGGGCCCTCCTTGCCGCCGGTCCCGAGGGGGTGTCGGCGTGCTCCTTGTGCCAGCTCTGCAAGGACTGATGGTCCGTGCAAACCACAACCAGTTGCAATCCGATGTGGCCAGACCACTTCCTGAGCGCACAAACAATGGCCTACGTCTCCTTCTCCCTCGCGGTCCAGGTTCGACGTTGGCCCTCGGCCAGGATCCGGCTCCAAAACGCCACGGGTACGTGCGACCCGTCGTCTCGGACCTGCTCGAGAACTGCACCTACAGCATAGTCCGAGGCGTCCGCTTGTAGCACAAATCCCTTGTCTGCGTCAACCAGGAATAGCCCCAGCTGCCCCAGGAGTAGCTCCTTCAGGCGGCTGAACGCATCTTCGGCCTCAGGGGTCCAGACAAGCTTCTTCTTGCTCCCCTTCCGGCCATCGAACTTCCCCCCTGCAGCATCTTGTGCAGCGGCCCCAAGAGTTCTGCATACATCCGGACATAGCCCGAATAGTAATTGCAGAAGCCCATGAACGACCGGAGTTCCCTGATGGTCTGGGGCTTCTCCCAGTGGTGCACGGATGCCAGCTTCCCAGGCATGGGACGGCGTTGCTCGTGACCAACCACGTGACCCGCGAACTCCACTTCCTTCACGAAGAGTGAGGCTTTGGTGGGCGTGCGCACCATGTTGTGCTTGTCCAGCTCGCAGAGCACTCGGCGCAGATCCTTCTCATGCACTTCGATGAGCTCGTCCTCAGTCATGTCTTCCGTGCCGGACCCGATGATGATGTCATCCACAAAGGGGTTGGCACAGTCCCGAACTGGACCGAGTAGGTCCTCCATCATGCGCTGGAAAGCGGCGTTGCCATTCTTGGCGCCCATGGGCACCACTTTCCACTGCATGGGCCCCAGCGGCGTCGACATCGCTGTGCAGGGCCTGGAGTCCGGGTGTAGCGGCATCTGGTGATAACCGTGTCTCAGGTCCAACACCGTGAAGATCCGCTTTCTCTGTTGTTTTCTGGAGGATGGAGTCGATCAGGAGAAGCGAGTACGAGTCGTGCTCCGTTTGCTCGTTCAAACCCCTGTAATCCATCACCAACCTCCACTCGCCCTTCTCCTTCTGGAGCACGATAAAGGCTGGGCTGGCCCACTCACTGTCGGAGGGTTCGATCCCCCCCCGCTCAATGAACTCGGCCAACAGCTTCTTCATGGCCTCGGCCCGATCGCCCTGAAGTTGGTCCTCCCGATGACGATAGATCTTGGGGTTCGGCTTCAGCTTGATCTTCCCTGTACCAAACCTCCCACGATCTGGAGGGTTCTTGTTGGCGACGCCACTGAATAGCCGGGGATAGGCATTGATCAGCCTCTCCTTCAGCTCGGCGACCTTCGGGTTCTCCTGGGCCTCTTCAGCCGCTTGCTTCGGTATCGATACAACCGACCGCACTGCGGTATAGGCCTCTTCCGGGTCTGAATCCGACTTCTCCTCGTCCGATATGCCGTCTTAATCGTCGTGGGGTGCACTTCCCACCAATACTCTTCGGAATTCTGCGGCGTCGGGCTGGTTACTGTCGCTATCGGCCCCCATTCTTGGAAAATTCCACGTTGGCGGGTCCGACCCAACCGGACCATCGTATTGGTCCGCGATGTGATCCATGACCCTCGCCACGAACTCATCCTTCTCGTACTTGGCGGTAACCAACATCTTGTCATCCCACCAATGCGGAGATGTGACCATGGCCCGCCTCTTCTTGGCTGCCACACGGTCGTGCATCCTGATCCGCATGTAGTTGACGACGTCGTCGATCTTGGCGTGGGACAGGACGTCAATGCCATCAATAGGCTGATCTGTCCCCTCCTTGGGCTCAAACATGACCTTCATGGGCACCGCCTCCACCCTACGGATGAATGCTTCATCACCCATGGGCTGGGCTTGCGCTCCATCCACCAGGAAAGCCTTGGTACCCCACGCTTGACCCGGGGAGGGCATTGATACACCCTTGGCGTCGATGAACAGCATCTCCTCTGGCCCAAATGACATCTCGTTCAGGGTGATGGAGTCCAGTTTCGACTTGAGACCTTCCAGCGGACATGGGGTGGATCCTATGCCGGTTATGACGAGGATCCCCTTCGCCCTATCCGCGACGATCTTCTCCACCGTACGTCTGGTATTGTGCAGGGAGCCATGCCAATACATGGGTCCCAAATCCTTCAAACCCCAATGCCTATGCCAGGCTGAGTATCCTTGATGCCAGTGCCTCCCACACCATCCACCAGCAGCCACCCATTACATACGGACCACAGCCCCACCCGGACGCTCATGCGGCCGCCTCCCACCCACACCCCGGCACCACAACCAGTCAAGAACCGCAAGGGCCGCACGGCGCACACACGCAACACCCACACGACCCACAGGGACGCCCAGACCCCCAGCCAGCACAACACCCACCCCCGCCCCCCCCACCAACAACAGCGCCGCCCCCACGCCAGACCCCCCCGCCCCCCGCCCGAGACCAGGCCACGGACACAACACGCGGCAGCCAGCACCAGCCAATTGACGTCAATACCCCCGCCGACACACGCCACCGCGAATCCCCCCTCCCGCGACCGCCACAAGAGACCCCATCACCGGACCCCACGCGCGACAACGACGACCACCCCCCCCAACCCACACCACCCCCCCCATCACACCCCGCACCACCAGTCGCCGCACCGGCCGAACCCTACGCCCTACACAACCCCGCAGCGGTACGGCAGCACCTCCGGGGACTCGGGGAACAGGACGTCGTGCTGTACCTCCGCACCTCCGGCACCAGCACCCCCATCCAGGCGGCCACCCTGGTCCAGGCGGCCACCCTGGGGGAAGGCGTCAGAGACTTCCTCTTCGACGCCTTCCTCCACGTCGCCCCACACGAGCGCCCCCCACGCGCCACCCCAGACGGCGAGAGCCCGCCCCCCACTGGGAGCCAGATCTGGGTGCCCGCCATCGACTGGGGGCGACACCTGGTCGGACAACCCGTGCCGGGGCGGGTGGACACCAAGGCCCGCACCCGCTACCACGAGCCCGACATGGCCCACCTCCCACCCGACGCCACCCCCGACAGCACCAAAGAGTGGGAGCGGGAAACATGGGTAGCCCGGATGGCCTCCCTGAGCAACTTCCGGCACCACGTCCGGGGGGACATCCCCGGCCCCGACGAGCAGCAGCCAGCCCCCTCCACGTACATGACCCTCATGTACAATCTGCACTACACCCTCTCCACCACCACCTACAACGCACCCACAGACCACTGGGTGGTACACGGCACCGACTCCCTCCTCCCCGCCGACTACACCCCCCCCCCACACAACCCAGGCCCCGACACGTACGCCAGGGGGGACGACCCGGATGACCCCCACATCTGGGGCACGTGGGAACCCAAATCCCTGGACACGCTGCTCTCCATCCGCAGCGGCTACCAGGGCCTTGGTAGGGCGATGTATTGCCTCGCCAAGTGGACCCAACGGACCTGGGGGATCCCCACGGACCGGTGGGTGTGGGTGGTCACGCTGCGCCCCCAGCAGAGGGAAGCCCCCCCAAACCGCAGGGGACCCACCCCCCCACGCCCCACCACCCTACAACTATGCCCGTACATGGTGGCAGCCCGCCTCATGACGCTGCTGTGGCCGGGCCCCCACACCCCCACCCAAAACTACCACCACGTCACAGAGGAGGAAGTGCCCGGCATCCAGCGATGCTTCTTCCAGACCCTCGACTACCTCCAGCAAACACACCCGCACGTCCTGGAGCAGATATGGCCACCCCCTGGGTAACCCACGTGCCCGCGCAGCCGAGACAACGCCGCCACGCCAGCACCAGCACGCAGGGATCACCAGGGAAAACGCGCGCACACGCCCGGTGCCCGAACCTGCACCCTCGTTCTCGCTACTTACAGGACCCAGCATCATACGCCCGCCCCCGAGGCCCAGGACCCTCCGCCGTCTCCCACAGCCCTCTCCTCCGCCTCCGACTCCACAACCTCCACCACCACGACCACCTCATCCACCACCACCACCACATCCTCATCCAGCACTCCACCCCCCAGGCCGCGGGGGACACCTCCCAAACGGGCCTCCAAACCCGCCCCCACCGCGAGCAGCCCCGCCGCCGCCAAGGCCCACGCCCAAACGAAGCCCACACCCACGACCCAGCCGAAGCCCGAGACCGCCGCCAAACGGCCACCCAAACCCGTCAGCACGCCACGACCGCAACCCGCAGCCACCCCCAAACCGAAGCTCAAACCCGGCGCCACGACGGCAGCGCGAGCCCGGCCCCCCGAGGACGTCCTCTACGACATCCGGCCCCAGCCGTCCCAGGCCCGAAGGCAGCAGCGCCCAGCGCGGCGCCCCCCCACCGTCACTGACGCCGGCGCCACCACCTTCATGGCGGAGCGCGCCGCGGCCGAAGCGCGACGCACCTCGTCCCGCCACCTCTCAGAGCCCGCACCAAGCCAGAACGACGCCAGGGTCCACCAGCAGCGTCCCCGCCCCCCTACTGGCCCTCGATGACAGCCCACATGCAGCGCATGCCCCACTACCGCCGCCGCCGCGAATCCCCACCCAACCCCGAGGCGGAGACCGTACGCGCACACCCGCGGGTTCACATCCGCGTGCACCCCCACTCCCCACGCACCCCCACGGGACAGGACTACGAGGAATCCCCCAGGCCCGCCACCGCCGCCGGTCCCCACGACCCCGTCACACCCACCCACGCCCACTCCTCCGCCCAAGACCGCAGGCCCGCCCAGGAACAGTGGTGGCAGCGCTGGACCCACACGCAGCTCTGGGAGCTGCGGAAGTGGGCCCGGGGAGAGCCCTCCCTCGAGGGCCTGGTCCATCGGCCCCGCAAGGGGTCGGTGGAGAACTGCCGCCTCCAGCCAGCGGGGGGGTGGATGCCGCAGGCCGCATGGGAAGCCATGCTGGCCGATGCGCTCCACCCCCTGGGAGTCCACCCCCGCAACCTCCCCGCGCCCCAGGACCACCCGTATGTCCTCAGGCGCCTGCGGGAGACCCTCCAGGAAACACAGCGGGACGGCATCCGCCTGTGGGACATCACCCAAAGCCCAGCTCCGCACGCACACACCCCCTCACCACCCCACAAGCGTCGGTGCACCGACACCGGCGACACACACAGCACCCCAGGAGCCCTGCGCGCCACACAACACGACGCGCCTGACCCCCCGGCCAGCAGCGCCACCACGAGGCACCACGCCAGGCCCCGCCCAGAAGTCACCAAACGAACCGGACGCCGAAGGAAGCCAACGCACACGACAACGAGCACGACTACGCCCAAAGGCACGGAACCCAGGCCCGCTACCGTTGGCTCCTCTCCACCCTCAGCACGACGCACACGTCGCTGGCGTCACTCCTCCGCCGTGCCCCCTCCCACGCCACCGCCCCGCCCCCCCCCCCTCCCGCCGCACGTCCCCACACCGCCCAGCACCCAGCCCCACACACTGCGCCACAGCATCGCCCTAGTCCGGCTCTTCCACCATCGCGCCACTTGGCACCTCACAGTAGACCGCCGTCCTGTGGTCCCGCTCCCCCCGGCACCGCTCCCGGGGCCGCAGCCGGCCCACGTCGTGTTCGCCCCCACGTCGCGGGCCGCGGACATCCTCCGCCTCCTCGCCGCCACCCCTCCCGGGCATCGCATACTGCTTGCCGCCAACCCCTCGGTCCTCAGTGAGGTCCTCATCGGGCACGCCGACACCCTGCACGTGCGCCCGCTGCTGCCCAACCTGCACGCTGCGTACGCCCCCGGCACGCCCGTCGACCCCTCCGTGTGGGACTCCCAGTGAGGCCACCGGCCACCGGCCGGCCCGCAAGCACCACCCCGCACTCGCCTCGGGCGCACGACCCCGTGGACGCCGCTACCCACACGCCCGGCCCCGCGCAACCGCCTAACCGAGCCAGAACCCAAGCACAAATCAAACCCGAGCCAC
Source organism: Eutreptiella sp. 'Long Island Sound 2002' (assembly GCA_964036045.1). Lineage (NCBI taxonomy): Eukaryota > Euglenozoa > Euglenophyceae > Eutreptiales > Eutreptiaceae > Eutreptiella > Eutreptiella sp. 'Long Island Sound 2002'. Next base: position 1,004,742 of record OZ038382.1, read on the forward strand.
ACCCCGAAACCGCTAACCCTTGACTCCTAACCAAGCCCGCCGAGGGAACAACGTAACCACAACTGACACCCACAGCCCACACAGCCGCCTAACCAGCCAGCTCCAGAAGCAAAGAGACACCTCATCAAACCCACGCTGACCCAAGCCCGTGTACATCAGGACGCGTGAGCCGCACCCCTGGGGCGCGACCGCCGCCACAGCACCGACGACACACGCCAGAGGACACAACGCTATTGCACCGCCGCACCAGCTGCCCGTGCCTGTGCCTGCAGTGTACGCGCGCCCCTGTTTTTCTCTTTTTTGTTTTTTCTTTTTTTTCCCAACAAAAAAAAAAAACAAGAAAAAAAAACAAGTAAAAAAAAAAGAAAACGAAAATTAGGGGGGGAGAAAGAGGGACACAACCACCCATGGCACACGCGCACCGCACACAGCATGTACACCGGTGAACAGGAGCCCAGTGGCCCAGGACACCGCACATGCAACACAACACACCGAGCGAGCACACCGGTGAACAGGAGCCAGCTGGCCCAGGACACCGCAGACGCACCACAGCAAACCGCGCGGGCACACCGGTGAACAGGAGCCAAGCAGCCCAGGACACTGCACACACATAGGGCGGCCGAGGGACAGGAAAGAACCAATACCCCATGGGTCGGACGCACTGGGGCGACCCAGCCGACCCACCGGGCCAGTGGCAGGAGCGGTACTCCAACGCCACTGGTCCGAGCCCGGCCAGGCTGCATCGGGGACCATGGCAAACGTCACCCGGAGCCATGGAAGCAACCGGTGACAGGCGAGCCGGTACACAGTCCAGGAGGGGGTCACCTGCCAATCAGAGTGGCCCCACAACTCAAGCCACAAGGGTGAGGCGGTCGTACCGTAGACAAGCGGGAGCAATACCCCTTGTGGTGAGGAATACTCCACACGGCTGGGCAGCCCCCCAGAGCTGCCGTTCAAAGGAGGGGGCATGTGGCCCTACCCATGGACACATGTGGGGACACCCTCCCACCTGGGACACATGGACCGGGTGGCCGCGACAATGCCTTCCCAAGCACATGCGGGAGCGGCTCAAGAGGCACCTGACATAGGGCAGTGGGAGGGACAGGACGTCCCCCTGGTAAGACCTTCTTCCTGCAATGTCAAAGGAGGCATCCCGAGCTCCCGAAGATACCTACCTACCTACCTGATCAGGGGAAGCGAGTACGAGTCGTGCTCGGTTTGCTCGTTCAAACCCCTGTAATCCACCACCAACCTCCACTCGCCCTTCTCCTTCTGGAGCACGATAAAGGCTGGGCTGGCCCACTCACTGTCGGAGGGTTCGATCCCCCCCCGCTCAATGAACTCGGCCAACAGCTTCTTCATGGCCTCGACCCGATCGCCCTGAAGTTGGTACTCCCGATGACGATAGATCTTGGGGTTCGGCTTCAGCTTGATCTTCCCTGTGCCAAACCTCCCACGATCTGGAGGGTTCTTGTTGGCGACACCACTGAATAGCCAGGGATAGGCATTGATCAGCCTCTCCTTTAGCTCGGCGACCTTCGGGTTCTCCTGGGCCTCTTCAGCCGCTTGCTTCGGTATCGATACAACCAACCGCACTGCGGTATAGGCCTCTTCCGGGTCCGAAACCGACTTCTCCTCGTCTGATATGCCGTCTTCATCGTCGTGGGGTGCATTTCCCACCGATTGTCTTCGGAAAGTTGCGGCGTCGGGCTGGTTACTGTCGCTATCGGCCCCCATTCTTGGAAAATTCCGCGTTGGCGGGTCCGACCCAACCGGACCATCGTATTGGTCCGCGATGTGATCCATGACCCTCACCACGAACTCATCCTTCTCGTACTTGGCGGTAACCAACATCTTGTCATCCCACCAATGCGGAGATGTGACCATGGCCCGCCTCTTCTTGGCTGCCACACGGTCGTGCATCCCCATCCGCATGTAGTTGACGACGTCGTCGATCTCGGCGTGGGACAGGACGTCAATGCCATCAATAGGCTGATCCGTCCCCTCCTTGGGCTCAAACATGACCTTCATGGGCACCGCCTCCACCCTACGGATGAATGCTTCATCACCCGTGGGCTGGGCTTGCGCCCCATCCACCAGGAAAGCCTTGGTACCCCACGCTTGACCCGGGGAGGGCATTGATACAACCTTGGCGTCGATGAACAGCATCTCCTCTGGCCCAAATGACATCTCGTTCAGGGTGATGGAGTCCAGCGTCGACTTGAGACCTTCCAGCGGACATGGGGTGGATCCTATGCGGGCTATGACGAGGCTCCCCTTCGCCCTATGCGCGACGATCTTCTCCACCGTACGTCTGGTATTGTCCAGGGAGCCATGCCAATACATGGGCCCCAACTCCTTCAAACCCCAATGCCTATGCCAGGCTGAGTATCCTCGATGCCAATGCCTCCTACACTTCCGCAAAAGTGGGGCATCCCGGGAAGCGAAGACCTCCGTCTCGGGCGCTTTGGCTCCCAGCGTCTGGATCATCCTGTCATACACCTGCGGCGCCATTCCATACTCCGTGAGCTGAACTCCGCAGTCTCCTCTGGACTTGGCACCCACAGCTTGCACCGCTCGGACGATCCGATCCTCTTCCTGCGCATTCCATTGGGATGATCCGCATGCATAATCCGTGGACAGCCATGTGAGGCATTCATCATCCTCCCGGACCAGCGTTGCGTGATGGGGAAGGGCTCCAATGGCGTTTGCCACCATGAAGTCATACCCCATGATCATATCCCAATCTGTAATGTCGGCCACATAGAAGTTCCCGGATAGAGTGCTTCTCTTCGCTAAATCAGGGCGGTTCAAGCGCTCATGCTCCCGGAATTACATACTGATAGTGGCCTCATGGGTGCCACCACCCATGATCTCTCCATTGGCCACCTTCAGGCGTACCGGTCTCCGGCTGGGCTGCAGGGATTCCTCCTTGAACAACCCTCTCCGGACCAGGCTCACCTGGGCACCCGTATCCACCAACACATCCACCACCTTCTCCTCTCGTCCGCACCGTACTGGCACTTTCAAGTGCAACTGCCGCTCGTCACCATGAGGTGTATGGACGACTCTCACGGCATGCAACTCTAGCACGTCCGGGTGCATCAGGACTTCAAGGGTATGGTCACGGATGGTGTAGATCTTGGGCTGGTCCTGCCCGTCCACGGGGCTCTCCGTGGTCGCTCCTTCCTTCTTGCCATGTCCCGTACCCACATGTACTTCCCTTGGCAGGGCGCTCCAGGGGTTGGGAGTGGCGAAACTCAGTGGTTTTGGCTCTTCTGGAGCCTTCTTCGGCACCCGATGTGCCTTCGCTTTCTCTGGGATTCCACTGATTTTCGGAGGAGAGACCTCCGAGGTCCCACTCCCGTGGGGGCTCCTCTAGACTTGACTTCCTGCAGCCCCTTCCGGCTGCGATCCGCCAGGACTTTGTCCACCACGTTGCTGGGCTTTGAGTTCCTCCAACGTCCTCAACATGTCCTCAGCAACCTCCTCGATCGACCTCACTCGTCGGTCTTGGCCAGGTCCACCACCATAGCCTCTTCCTCCGCCTTTTCCTTGGCCTATACCTTGGCCTTTTCCCCCGTCTCCGCCCTTCGCCTTCCAATCGGCAATCCGCTGCTCCTTGGGCTTCTTCTCGGGGTGAGCGGCGAAGTAGACCTTCTTGTCCGCCTCATACACCTTGCACTGACGATGGTCGTGTGCATGGTTCTTTCCCTTGCCATAACAGACCCAGCACCCGTCGTGCTGAGACCTGTACTCCCGGAACGAGAGCGGTGGGTTCCCGATCCTCCTTGGCTCTTTGCCCTTCTTGGGTCCCATCCGGCTCCATCTGGACCGATCCTGCCCATGGTCCCTCACGTTGTGCGCCACAAACGCGAAGAAATGGGCCTCCTCGTGATCCTCCCGGGACCCGGTCCAGTGGTCTTGGCCACTTCCACTACCATCCTCCGCGGAGTTGACCGTGTCCTCCTGAATCTCCCGATGATGGCGGTCTTCTCGGTGGCCTCGTTGTCCATGACCTTGTCGATCCTGCACGTGGGTCTCGTTATTGGCGTTGAGCTTCAGCTCCACCGTGATGTACTTCACGATCTCGTCAGGGCTCATGCGGGCGAAGATGACTTGCATCCTCAGCTGTTCTCCGCGCCTCCACTCCACGTTGTTGAGGCGCATCAGCCTTTGCCCCATGGTGTCTCCAAATACCTCCATATACACGGTCTTCTTCAGTCCGAACATCCGGTTGGGCTCGCCCAGGTTCCTCCTGAAGAACTCCATGATACCCGCCGGGGTATCCTCCGCCGCCATGATCCTCACCGCCACGCGCTTCTTCGCTCTCTTCTTTTCCTCGTCCTCCACTCACCTCTTCCAGTGGCCGGGGAGGTCGTCCTTCAGCAGACGGCGGATCTCGCTGGCCTCATCCCAGTCCTCCACCAGCTTGAGGCTCCTTCGGTACTTGCGGATGTACCGATTCCATTCCCGGACCCTCAGCTCCCCGCGCTCCAGCGGCAGCAGAATGGACCTCAAATCCTCCAACTTCTGGTTGGGGGCGTCCACTCGCTCCTCGTCCTCCAGCCACTAGAGGCAGGCCTGGTCCGTCTGGATCAATCCCTCGCGGATCTGATCCCTGAGCTCCTCCTTCAGGTCCTGCGCCAGCCTGTGTGGGAATGTCCGGCATACCCACTTGTCCCTTGGCGCTCCTCTCATCTCGCCGACGACCTCCTCGGCGAAGTCCTCCCAATCCAGGATGAAGTCGTCCAGGTTCGAGGGGTTGCCATCGTAATAGGGGATTTTGATTCCCCTGAGGTCGTCAATCCTGATGGCTTCTCCGACGTCCGCAGCCACTACTCCACCGAGACAGATACCACCTGTGGCCGGGGGGTGTGAGTACACTCCCCGTACATCCCTCTCCTCCATGGAGTGCGGTCCAGTTGGGCCTGAGCCCATGGTGTTTGGAATGCGGGAAGGACTTGCTCCACCGGCTGTCCATATCCACGGAATGGAGGTCCTTCACCCACAGGTTTCCACCTGGGTGGACTGGACCATGTCCGTCGGCGCTTCCCATGGTTCGTCCCTGCATGGTCTGGCTCTGGATCTCCTCTTCCACATAAACTGCATGGGCACTCGTAGTGGTCGGTGGATCCTGGGCGGCTGCATGGGACATCAGTACCGTCAGGTTCTTCGGGTCCGTGGCTGCGTGCCCTTCCCGCATGGACCCGGCCGGTGCCGTGTGTTCCCCGAGCATTGTGGATTCGCTGAACATGGGAACAAACGGCAGCGCACCTGGGTCAACACGCGGAGGCGCGTATGGTGCCTCTGCTGGGCCGCCCATGCGTTTATCCTTGGCGCTCCGGAGGGTCTTAACCCGCTCCACCAGCTCTGCCGCTGCTGGCTTTGCCGGGAGCTCCGGACCCGAGGTGAGGGGCTGTCGCTCCTCTAGCCTTTTCAGGCGTCCCGACATGTCCTCCACTAGGTGGAGGAGGCTGTCCACCACTCGCTGCTGCTTCTGCAGGGCCAGCTCCAGATTCTCCCGGTACTGGTCCCGTTCCGCTCGCAGCTCCGCCATGTCTCTCTCCGCGGCCGACTGGTCATCCCGGCGACGTCCTTCTCTAGGCTGTCCTTCGCGTTGTCCAGGCGGCCGAGGCGATGCACGATGGCGTCCATCCCCATCTTTGGGTACTTGCCCATGAGGAAGGACACGTGCTCGCAGTGGCACTCAGCGTGCTTTTCACCTGATCCGGCGCATCCCGCGGTTCCCGGCGCCTCGGACTCCTCCGCCATGGGTGTGTCGCCCATGCTATCCCGCGTTGGCTCCGTGTGCCGGGCCACAGGCGCCGTTCTGGCTCTGGCGGGCCTCTCCAACGCCTCGGCGTCATGCTCCAGGCTGGGTTCTGGGGCCGTGTTCGCCCTTGTGGGCGGTCTGGCCGTCTCCTCCGACTCCGAAGGTTGCTCATAGGCTGTCCGATAGCCCTCGGAGTGCCCATTGGAGTCCCACAGCCTGACTGGGCTAGGGTGCGTATCCATAGCCCCGGCGTCCCCTGCCGCGGGCTTGGGTGACCCGCGCTTCCGGTAGCGCCGGGCCCGTCCTCCACTGCTGCCTGAATGGCATGTGTCCTCAGAGTCCTCCGCGGCGGAGCGGAGGTTGCATGCCTTTCGGCAGCGACGCTCACACTTGGAGATCAGGTCCTCCATGTCAAGTCCTCCTCTTCCGGAACGTCGTATTTCTCTTCGGGCTTCAACTTCCAGAGTTCGCCATGCTTCTGAGCGTCTCGGCTCTTCTCTGGCTCCAATCTCCGGCGTGGTCTCCACCGAGTCCACAATACGCAACCTGGGGCATACTTGGGCAGGGCTCATAGGGGCCCAAGTCCCCGGGTCGGCGGTAGGTAGGGGCAGCAGGTACGCCTCTGCTACCATAAAGAAGTTCCCTACCAGAACCGGCCCCTGCTGTGCCCCTTCCGCCTGTCACCCCTGCTGACTTGCTCGAGATCAGGGATTGCATTCCTCAAAGTCCAGGGTCCAAAATCCAAAAATATAGAAAATACAATCCTCCTCCAACACTGAACAGCAACCAGATCCCACAAGTACAGCAATAACCCAATCCACAATCCAATCCACGCTGCGGGCTTCCGTTCAGCACACCGGTCGTCCCACGGTGGCGGGCATGTACAAGAATTGCACCAAAGAGGAAAGCCCTGAAAATGGCATATGAACACAAATAAAGCAAAGTTGGGGAAAGATGGAAACGTACACAATCACAGCCATAGCCCCCTCATTCTCTGGACTCAAGGCCTTCTCTTGACTCACCAACATGATGTCCTGAACCCAGTCAAATAAGATGGCTAAATGCCATGTATCAATAGTCACTACACAAACCCCAAAAATGTGTTCGCTCCCAAGCCTCCAAATCCTAGCCCAATGGGGGAGGTGGCGTGTCATGGCTTGGAGTGGCACTCAGGACCATGCCCTACCCTGACATAACCTTGGTTGGACTTGGAGTTGAATGGGCTTGGAGAACTGCCCCATGAGAATGACCTCACAACATGGCAAAATCAGGCAAATCACACCATTATGCCCAAAAGTCAATTATATACTCAAAAATGCATACGGCAAATATTCAAATGCTCCATGCATGTGTCAAACCGGAAGGTAATATACAAGGGTGATATAGACCAAATGTTCATGCCCAAGAATATTCCATCATTGGCCCCCAACCCCCTCCGGTTATGTACATGACATGCTCCACAAGTCAACTCATGAATTTGAGACCTAATTTTGTGAGGCCCCATGTGCCAAGCCAAAGTGACCACGTGATCCGGCATATGGTGAGGTACAACACCGAAGCATATGCCAAGGTAGGTAGGTATCTTCGGGAGCTCGGGATGCCTCCTTTGACATTGCAGGAAGAAGGTCTTACCAAGGGGACGTCCTGTCCCTCCCACCGCCCTATGTCAGGTGCCTCTTGAGCCGCTCCTGCATGTGCTTGGGAAGGCATTGTCGCGGCCACCCGGTCCATGTGGCCCAGGTGGGAGGGTGTCCCCACATGTGTCCATGGGTTCGGCCACATGCCCCCTTCTTTGGGCGGCAGCTCTGGGGGCTGCCCTGCCGTGTGGAGTATCTCTCACCACAAGGGGTATTGCTCCCGCTACTCTACGGTACGACCGCCTCACCCTTGTGGTTTGAGTTGCGGGGCCACTCTGCTTGGCAGGTGACCCCTTCCTGGACTGTGTACCGGCTCGCCTGTCACCGGTTGCTTCCATGGCTCCGGGTGACGTTTGCCATGGTCCCCGATGCAGCGTGGCCGGGCTCGGACCAGTGGCCTTGGAGTACCGCTCCTGCCACTGGCCCGGTTGGTCGGCTGGGCCGCCCCAGTGCGTCCGACCCATGGGGTATTGGTTCTTTCCTGTCCCTCGACCGCCCTACGTGTGTGCAGTGTCCTGGGCTGCTTGGCTCCTGTTCACCGGTGTGCCCGCGCGGTTTGCTGTGTTGCGTCTGCGGTGTCCTGGGGCACTTGGCTCCTGTTCAACGGTGTGCTCGCTCGGTGTGTTGTGTTGCGTGTGCGGTGTCCTGGGCCACTTGGCTCCCGTTCACCGGTGTGCGCGCTGTGTGCGGTGCGCGCGTGCCATGGGTGGTTATGTCCCTCTTCCTCCCCCCTTAATTTTCGTTTTTTTTGTAAGAAAAGGAAAAACAGGGGCGCGCGTACACTGCAGGCACAGGCACGGGCAGCTGGTGCGGCGGTGCAACAGTGTTGTGTCCTCTGGCGTGTGTCGTCGGTGCTGTGGCGGCGGTCGCGCCCCAGGGGTGCGGCTCGCGCGTCCTGATGTACACGGGCTTGGGTCAGGGTTGGTTTGGTGAGGTGTCTCTTTGCTTCTGGAGCTGGCTGGTTAGGCGGCTGTGTGGGCTGTGGGTGTGGGCTGTGGCTACGTTGTTCCCTCGGCGGGCCTGGTTAGGAGTCAAGGGTTAGCGGTTTCGGGGTGTGGCTCGGGTTTGATTTGTGTTTGGGTTTTGGCTCGGTTAGGCGGTTGCGACGGTAGCGGGCCTGGGTTCGGTGCCTTTGGGCGTAGTGGTGCTCGTTGTCGTGTGCGTTGGCGTCCTTCGGCGTCCGGTTCGTTTGGTGGCTTCTGGGCGGGGCCTGGCGTGGCGCCCCGTGTTGGTGGTTTGCTGGGTAACGGGGTTAGGTGGTGGCGCCTCTGGCCGGGGGGTCAGGCGCGTCGTGTTGTGTGGTGCGCAGGGCTCCTGGGGTGCTGTGGGTGCCGCCGGTGTCGGTGCGCCGACGCTTGTGGGGTGGTGAGGGGGTGTGTTTGTGCCGGGCTGGGCTTTGGGTGATGTCCCACAGGCGGATGCCGTCTCGCTGTGTCTCCTGGAGGCTCTCCCGCAGGCGCCTAAGGACATACGGGTGGTCCTGGGGCGCGCGGAGGGTGCGGGGGTGGACTCCCAGGGGTTGGAGCGCATCGGCCAGCATGGCTTTTCATGCCCCCTGTGGCATCCACCCCCCCGCCGGCCGGAGGCGGCAGTTCTCCACCGACCCGTTGCGGGGCCGATGGACCAGGCCCTCGAGGGAGGGCTCTCCCCGGGCCCACTTTCGCAGCTCCCAGAGCTGCGTGTGGGTCCAGCGCTGCCACCATTGTCCCTGGGCGGGCCTGCGGTCTTGGGCGGAGGAGTGGGCGTGGATGGGTGTGACGGGGTCGTGGGGACCGGTGGCGGTGGCGGGCCTGGGGGATTCCTCGTAGTCCTGTTCCGTGGGGGTGCGCGGGGAGTGGGGGCGCGCGCGGATGTGGACCCGCGGGTGTGCGCGCACGGTCTCCGCCTCGGGGTTGGGCGGGGACTCGCGGCGGCGGCGGTAGTGGGGCATGCGCTGCATGTGGGCTGTCATCGGGCGTTGGTAGGGGGGCGGGGACGCTGCTGGCGGACCCTGGCGTCGTTCTGGCCTGGTCGGGGGCGGTCCATGGGCCTGGGGTGCGGGCTTTGAGAGGTGGCGGGACGAGGTGCGTCGTGCTTCGGCCGCGGCGCGCTCCGCTGTGAAGGTGGTGGCGGCGGCGTCGGTGACGGTCGGGGGGCGCCGTGCTGGGCGCTGCTGCCTCCGGGCCTGGGTCGGCTGGGGCTGAATGTCATAGAGGACGTCCTCGGGGGGCCGGGCTCGCGCTGCCGTCGTGGCGCCGGGTTTGGACTTGGGTTTGGGCTTGGCTGCGGGTTGCGGTCGTGGCGCGCTGACGGGTTTGGGTGGCTGTTTGGCGGCGGTCTTGGGTTTCAGCTGGGTCGCGGGTGTGGGCCTCGTCGGGGCATGGGCCTTGGCGGCGATGGGGGCCCGTTTGGGAGGTGTCCCCCGCGGCCAAGCGAAGCATATGCCAACATACAAGCAACATACCATAGTTCACGAATCTCTAGGCACTTTACTGTTAGCCGACCAGTTGAGCACATAAAACACAAACATGAGCATACAATGAGGTCAAAAACATGCAAATAATGCCAAATCCAAGATAATTACAATAGTATATAACTTCGCTCACCCATGGTATCAACATATGATTCAAAACACGATTGCCTGGGACCATTTGCCAACAATCCCCCCACTTGGATCCCCACATGGACGCATAGGGACACCTTCGAACCTCCTCCCAACACGCACCATGAAAATGGGAAAATTGATAATGGCGCTTGTTCGTCGCTCTGTAAGCCCTCCCACATGCACTATATGAGCGGTAGACTGAGTCTAGCGCTATGGAGTTCACGATTAGAACATGGGCAAAGCCCTTGCCACGTATGACTCCATATATCTTCCTACAAACGGAGATATATAACATGGGCGTGAGCATATCGAAGCACATACCATGCATATAACACATACCCTCAAAAAGTGGCTCCCACCATGATATGCCATGCCCGTCCATGTACATAACTTCACGTTAAAAATGCGTAGGAACCCAAATAAATTTGCTATGCAACCCCAACACTCATGCGATACACTCGAAGGTCGCAATAAAATATTCGGTTGCACGGTCCAAGAGTTATATATCACTTTCTACCCTCTTGACCATTATCCCTTGCTATACCGGGCATGTGTACACACCAAAGGCGTTTGATGCTTCCTAAAGTAAGTTAAATTAAGTAGATATCTATATATATATATATATATATATATATATATATATATACATATATATATATATATATATATATACATATATATATATATATATATATAGCGGAGTCCCCCCCGGCGAGTCCGAGGTTCTTCCTCGAAGGGGCCCACGAGCCCAGGGGACGCCACCGGGTTTACACGGCCAAGCCGGACGGAGCTCCCACCGGCAACCCCCCCCCCCCCGCACGGGAGGATGCAATCCATAACCGCCAGCCCCCCCCGCCCCCCCTCAGCCCCCCCGAAAAAAGGGACTCCGGCGCGGAGGTATGGGGATATAGTCCCATGCCGCGCGGCCATGAATCGACATGGCCCTACACCGGGCGATACACGCCCTCCCCCCGCCTCGCTCAAGAGGGGCCCCCGTCGTCCCCCGGGCAGGGAGCAACCCCCCCCCCCTTCAAGGAACGGCCGCCCTCGGGAGCCCTCGCCCAGCCCCCGGGGGCCTCTCGGGATTCGCCCCCGAGCCAGCCCGGCCCTTCCACGCCCCCCCCCTCACCAGGCGCAGCCCAGGGGCCCGCCCGGTCTCCCCCGCGCCGGCCCACAACCACCAGGGACCCGAGCCCCGGAGCCCCGGTGCCCAGCCCCGCCCGCCCCCCCGGTATCCATTTGGCGGGGCCCGTCCCGGTCCGGTTCGGCCGCGAGGGGACTGCGTGGCGCTCCCCCCGCCTCCACCAGGATTCGCCCCCGTGGATGATGCTCAGCGGGATTCGTCCCCGCCGAGCGGGGTGCGGGCCCCATCGCTGACCGCCGCCCCCCGACTCCACGAGCGCCCTGGGCTCCCCGGCCGACTTTGGCCAGCCCCGGCCGCTCCTCTGCCCCGGTCAGCCGCCCGGTGACGCTCTGCGGCTGAGCTCACCTCACCCCCTCCCCCTCACACGCGCGCCCACCCACCAGCCGACAGCCCCCCCCTCCCCCCAGCCCGCACGCCGTGCCCCCACCGCCCCCCCACTCTCCCGCCCCTCCTCTCTCAGGTAGCGAAGCCCCCGAGGTGGGCTGCCGCAGCCGCCGACGGGCAGCCGCCTTACGAACAAGAGGACCCCCCGCACGCGGTGGGGGTCCAGGCCTGGCACCCCTTCCCCCTGCCACACGCATCATGGCGTTGCATGTGTCATACCTCCCTCCCTATGCACCATGTGTCATGGCCGAGAGTGGCCTTTGCCTCCCCCACACCGGAACCGCACGGGGGGGGCCGAAGGCCCCTGGGTGGGGCCCCCAGAACCCCAGCAGCTGCGCCTCCCGACTGGAGGGTGGTGGGGCCCGCCGGTGCGCGGTACGAGCCCCCGCCACCCTCCATCCGCCTGCCGCGACCCCCTGACCCCCCCCCTGTCCCCCACCCCGGCTGGGGCGGCGCGGCCCGCGCGTGCGGTACGAGCCCGTGCCGCCCCTTGATGCATTATACGGGCAGTGCGGGCCGCCCGGAGAGCAGAGGGGCCCCGCACTGCCCCGAGCGCCCCCCCCCCACGACAGCTGGCGCTAAAGGCCAACCGGCGCCTGGCAGGCTGTTGTGCACGGGGGGCGAGGCGACCGGGCGCTTCGTACCCGCCCCCAACGGGGGTCTGTACCCACGGCACCGGGCACAGACACCCGTTGGGAGGTAGCCACTCCACCACCCACCACAGCACCACGGCCACGGGAGGAAGGAAATAGCCCCGGGCAACGGCCTCCCCCAGGCCGAGGGAAGGTGCCTACCGCCAGGCTCATCCTGGCCCCCCATTTCCTCTTCATTGTCGTCCCTCTTGGCCGTCCCGGCCCACAGTCCCCGCGGCGGGTAAGTTCCTGGGGTAGAACCCTAAGAACTTCGGTGACGGAGACACAGGTCGTGGTTTCGCAGCCAGCCGACGTGGGGAGCCTCCGCCCCCACGGGACCCCAGGGCACCCCGGCCATCCGAGCCAGGGATAACCGGCCGCCAGCGCCCCAGCCCCCATCCCCAGGCTTTCCGGCCTCAGTTCTGCTGCGTCTTCCTCGCCACATCCTCGTAGCGAGAGGCTAGGTAGCAGGCCACACGCCCACACCACCCCACGGCACGCCCCCCACGCACCCCACGCCGCCCCCGGCCGCCCACCAGCTGCGCCCCAGCGCACCCTCATGCCGCTATGCCCCTGCACAGCCCCCCCACCACTGCGCCACCCCACACAGCTGCTCTGCGCAGCCCCACGCCGCTGCGCCCCTGCGCAGCCGCACGCTGCTGCACCCCTGCGCAGCCCCACGCTGCTGCACCCCTGCGCAGCCCCACGCTGCTGCGCCCCTGCGCAGCCCCACGCTGCTGGACCCCTGCGCAGCCCCACGCTGCTGCACCGCTGCACAGCCCCACGCTGCTGCACCCCTGCGCAGCCCCACGCTGCTGCACCCCTGCGCAGCCCCACGCTGCCCTCCAGCGCAGCTGCACGCTGCTGAGCCCCTGCGCAGCCCCGGGCTGCTGCACTCCTGTGCAGCCCCACGCTGCACTCCAGCGCAGCCCCACGCTGCTGCGCCCCTACGCAGCCCCACGCTGCACTCCAGCGCAGCCCCATGCTGCTGCGCCCCTACGCAGCCCCACGCTGCACTCCAGCGCAGCCCCACGCTGCTGCGCCCCTACGCAGCCCCACGCTGCGCTCCAGCGCAGCCCCACGCTGCTGCGCCCCTACGCAGCCGCACGCTGCACTCCAGCGCAGCCCCACACTGCTGCGCCCCTACACAGCCCCACGCTGCACTCCAGCGCAGCTCCACGCTGCTGCGCCCCTGCGCAGCCCCACGCTGCACTCCAGCGCAGCTGCACGCTGCTGCGCCCCTACGCAACTCCACGCTGCACTGCAGCGCAGCCCCACGCTGCTGCGCCCCTACGCAGCCCCACGCTGCACTCCAGCGCAGCCCCACGCTGCTTAGCCCCTGCGCAGCCCCACGCTGCACTCCAGCGCAGCCCCACGCTGCTGCGCCCCTACGCAGCCCCACGCTGCACTCTGGCGCAGTCCCACGCTGCTGCGCCCCTACGCAGCCCCAGGCTGCACTCCAGCGCAGCCCCACGCTGCTGCGCCCCTACGCAGCCCCACGCTGCACTCCAGCGCAGCCCCACGCTGCTGCACCCCTGTGCGGCCCCACGCTGCACTCCAGCGCAGCCCCACGCTGCTGCGCCCCTGCGCAGCCCCACGCTGCACTCCAGCGCAGCCCCACACTGCTGCGCCCCTACGCAGCCCCAAGCTGCACTCCAGCGCAGCCCCACGCTGCTGCGCCCCTACGCAGACCCACGCTGCACTCCAGCGCAGCCCCACGCTGCTGCGCCCCTTCGCAGCCCAACGCTGCACTCCAGCGCAGCCCCACGCTGCTGCGCCCCTGCGCAGCCCCACGCTGCACTCGAGCGCAGCCCCACGCTGCTGCGCCCCTACGCAGCCCCACACTGCACTCCAGCGCAGCCCCACGCTGCTGCGCCCCTACGCAGCCCGCGAAGGGACAGCGTGGCGCTCCCCCCCGCCTCCACCAAGATTCGCCCCCGTGGATGATGCTCAGCGGGATTCGTCCCCGCTGAGCGGGGTGCGGGCCCCGCCGCCGGCCGCAGCCCCGCTGACACCTCGAGCGCCCCAGGCTCCCCGGCCGACTTTGGCCACCCCCGGCCGCTCCTCCGCCCGGTCGGCCGCACGGTGACGCTCTGCGGCTGAGCTCACTGCACCCCCGTCCCCCTCGCGTGCGCACCCAGCTGCCAGCCCACAGCCCCCCCCCCCCCCCAACGTGCACGCCCACCCCATGGAGTGGGGCTCCCAGAACCGCCGCCGACCACCGGCCGGTCTGCCTGCGCCGCCCCGCGGCCGCCACGGGCCCGGCACCCGCATGGCGCCGCCACCGCCTCGGCCGCCCGCCACTACCCACGCGCCCGGCCCAGGCCTCGGCCCCCAGGCCACGCTTCCAGCTAGCCGCTGGTCCCGCGGCCCGCAGTGGGGCCCGCATCGGGCGCGCCGACGCCCTTGCACACGCGCCCCCCACGGCCAGGCCTGCGCGGCGCGCGTGCCCCCGGCGCGCCCGCCGACCCCATGGAGTGGGGCTCTCAGGGCCACCGCCGGCCGCCAGCCGGTCCGCCCACACCGCCCCGCGACCGCCACGGGCCCCGCACCCGCATGGCGCCGCCTCCGCCTCGGCCGCCCGCCGCTACCCACGCGCCCGGCCCAGGCCTGAGCCCCCCCGCCGGCCGTGCCGCGCGGCCCCCCGCACACGAGACACAGGGACCGGCACCAGGGGATAGACCATACATAGTCCCCGCCCCCTCCACCCCCTTACTCCACCTCCGCACAGGACGTAGCCCCCTCCCCTGTAGCGGGGGAGTGGCGGCTGGAAGCGAGTGGAACCGGGGCCCCGCAGGTCCCTGGACAGGTGGTCCCTCCACCCCGCCCCCCATCCCGCCTCCGTTTCGCACAGGTGCGCACGCCTTCCCCCCACGGCGGGGGAGGGAACCAGGGTCGCATGGGCAGGTGGTCCCTCTCACAGCGACGCGCGCCCCCAGCTAGCCCCACCCTCCTCCACACCCCCCCCCCCCCCACACCACGGCGCCCCCCCCCCCCTCGGTCGTCGTCGGCACACGCCCGGCCAGCGTGACGCCGGCCGACCTCTCCCTTGCGCCCTGCCCAGGGAGAGCGTGTCTGGCAATTTCTCCCGCCGGCAGGTGCTGGGTGCCCTCAACAACAACAACAACAACAATGTATATATATATATATATATATATATATATATATGTATATATATATATATATATATGTATATATATATATATATATATATATATATATATATATATATATATATATATATGCCCGAACATCCCGCCGAGGTGGCCGTTCCTCGTGTGAGGCCGTGGCGTGGCCGGGGGCGCTGGCCTGTGCTTCTAGCCTTCTACGGGGGCGAGGGGGGGCCTGGGAGTTGCGGTCTGCCGGCGCCTAGTCACCTCTGCTGGAGTTGTGTTGTGGCCGCCTCGTCCCCGGTAGTGCGGGCGCGCGCGCGCGTCGGTCATGGGGGCGGGAGGGCACAAGGGCGGGAGCACAAGAGCACGAACATGGGTTCACTGTCGCCGGCCTGCTGTGTTCGGTTCAGGTGCTGCTCCCTGGTGCCTGTCCCTGTGCCCTGCGTACCGGAGGCCGCGCAGCACAGCCGGCGGGGGGTCGCAGCCCGGGCCGGGCGCATGGGTAGCGGCGGGCGGCCGGGTCGGACGCGGCGCGATGCGGGTGCGGGGCCCGTGGCGGTCGCGGGGGGTTGCGGGCGGTCCAGCCGGCGGTCGGCAGTGGCCCTGAGCGCCCCACACAGTGGGGTCGGTGGGCGTGCCGGGGGAGGGCGCGTCCTGCAGGCCATACTGCGGAGGGCGCGCGCGCAAGGGCGTCAGCGTGCCCGGTGCAGGCCCCTCTGCGGGCCGAGGGACCTGCGGTGAGCTGGTTGCGTTGCCTTGGGGCTGAGGCCGGGGCCGGGCGCATGGGTAGCGGCGGGCGGCCGAGCGGGTGCGGCGGCCTTGGCAGTCGCTGGGAGGCGTGGCCGGCCGGGCCGGCGGTCGGCAGAGGCTCCAAGGGCCCCACACTGTGGGGTCCAGGGGCGTGCCGGGGGCGAGCACGCTGTGCAGCCCAAGCTGCGGGGGGCGCACGCGCAAGGGTGTCGGTGTGCCTGTCGGGGGCCCCCTGAGGGCCGTTGGACCCGCGGCTGGCAGGGAGCGCTGCCCGGGGGCCAAGGCCGGGGCCGGGCACGTGGGTAGCGGCGTCCACGGGGACGAGTGCCCGAGGCGAGTGCGGGGTGGTGCGTGCGGGCCGGCCGGTGGCCGGTCGCCTCACTGGGAGTCCCACACGGAGGGGTCGACGGGCGTGCCGGGGGCGTACGCAGCGTGCAGGTTGGGCAGCAGCGGGCGCACGCGCAGGGCGTCGGCGTGCCCGATGAGGACCTCTCTGAGGACCGAGGGGTTGGCGGCAAGCAGTATGCGATGCCTGGGAGGGGTGGCGGCGAGGAGCGGGAGGACGTCCGCGGCCCGGGACGTGGGGGTGAACACGATGTGGGCCGGGTGCGGTCCCGGGAGCGGTGCCGGGGAAAACGGGACCACAGGACGGCGGTCTACTGTGAGGCGCCAAGTGGCGCAATGGCGGAGGAGCCAGACTAGGGCGATGCTGTGGCGCAGTGTGTGGGGCTGGGTGCTGGGCGGCGTGGGGACGTGCGGCGGGAAGGGGGGGGGGCGGGGCGGTGACGTGGGGGGGGGCACGGCGGAGGAGTGATGCCAGCGACGTGTGTGTCCTGCTGAGGGTGGAGAGGAGCTCGCGGAGGAGTTCCTCCCGGCCGGCGCTGTCCAGCAGAGGGGGGGCGCCGTGGAGGGAGGAGGAGTGCCACATGCCAAGCAGGCTGAACCCCAACTGCGTCGGGGTGCCGGGTCGCGGGGCGGCTGGGAGGTGCTCGGAGAGGTACACTGCGGTGGTGGCCGTGCGGAGCTCCAAAGGGGTGACGAGGCGGGGTGAGTGGCCGGCAGTCGCTGCCAGGATGGGCGGGTGCGTGAACAGGTGCCACGCGAGGAGTAACTGCAGGGCGTAGTGGGGGGGGCAGTGGTGCTGGAGGTGGGCCGCGGAGTCCGGGTAGGGGCAGTGACAGAAGGGGCACGTCACGCCTTCGTAGCCGGGGGGGTGGTCCTGGGAGTGCAGCAGCCTGAGGTGCATGTTGCGGTGGAGGGCCAGCGCCGGGATCTCGGCGCGTTCATACGCGAGGCGGAGTAGGTGGGAGGACCAGCCTGGTGCCAGGGGCCGGAGGTGCAGCGCGTGGGTGCGGGCGGTGGTGGCCGCATACGCTGCCTCTGCGGCGCGCGTGGGGTTGAGGAAGATTGCGCCCTCATGGAGCGCCACGATGCGGCCGTGGAAGAGTGCAGACCAGGGGAGGGTCCACGGGGAGGCGGCGCGGAGCCCGCGGCGGGCTAGGCTGTCAGCTTCGGCGTTGAGGGTGGCAAGGTGGTTGGCGGAGCCGGAGCCGTGTTGTGCGGGGAGCCAGGCCTCGTGCATGCCGAAGGAGGCGGAGAGGAGGGCGGCCCGGTATGGGATGGAGAGGGCGGAGGAGGGAGGCGGGCCGCGGGTGAGGTCGCGGAGCTGGGAGGCGGTGGAGTCTGAGGTGAAGAGGGCTGCGCCGGACCAGCCGCGGAGGGTGAACATGGCGGCTATTTTGGCGATCCACTCTGCGTCGGTGGAGTGGCCGGCGAGGGCGTGGAGGCCGAGCCAGCCGCGGTAGAGAGTGCCGTGGCGGGGGTGCCAGAGGAGGAAGCCGGCGCCGAGGCGGGTGCCCTCTTGGCTGCCGTCGCATGCGACCACGACATCGGGGAGGGAGCGGAGGGGGGCCAGCGAGCCGGTGTGGTGCTGCGGGCCGGGGCGCTTGTGGGGGGAGGGGAGGAGGTGGACGGTGATGTCGAGGGGAGCGAGTGCCTGCGCCAGGGCGGGACCTTCGGTGAGCCAGGGGGTGGGGCGGCGTGGGGAGACGACAGACGCCGTGGCGGCTACAGCGAGGGTGTTGGGGCCCCAAGACGCGAGGAGGTAAGTGCGGAGGAGGTTGAGGGGGGCCCTGTACGCCAGGAGGGGGGCGCCGGGACCGCCCTGCTGGAGGGGGAGGTGGAGGAAGGCCGAGTGAGCCCAGGGGTGCAGAAGGAAGGCGTGGCGGTATGCATTGTTGATGGCGACCTGATCGGGGCGGAGGGAGGGGGGGGGGTGAGGACGCCTGAGGTGACGTAGTCGAAGGGGGAGAGGCCGAAGGCGTGCAGGGAGCGGAGCATGAGTATGGGGCAGGCCTCGCGGTTGCGGCTGGCCTTGCGCGCCCGGTTGAGGGACGCGCGGGTCTTGTTGATGACGCGGAGGAGGGGGAGCTCGGGGAAAATGGGGATGCCGACGACTTCCGGGGGGGGGCGGTGGTGGTGGTGCTGGTGTGCTGCGGGACGTCGGCTGTGACGAGGGTGGGCCGGCCCGGGCAGGGGTCGATGCGGGAGAAGTCCTGCTTGTCGGGGTGTATGATGCGGCCGGCGCGGCGAGAGCACTCGCGGCAGTCAGTGGCCATGGCTGCCACGTCCGTGAGGGACGGGGTGATGAAGCGGCGGTCGTCGCTGTACAAGAGGTGGGTGGCGGGGAGGGATGCTGAGTGGCCGGGGAGAGTGAGGGGGAGGGTGATGGAAGTGTTGGGGCGCATTGCCCTGGTGATGACCAGGCTGGGGGCCTGGTAGTGGAGTTGGGCGAACCCATCGCCTTGGTTGCCCCCCTCCTCGGTACTGAAGGGGTGGGCGAACCCTTCGCGGGTGGCCACGCGGATGACCAGGCGGCTGTAGAAGCCGTCTGCCCGTGGCGCGGAGGCGGGAGCAGAGGCGGGAGTTGTCCTGGCGCAGTACCCTGAGGTACGCGTCAGACTCGTCCGGGTCGCAGATGGCGCAGGTGCCGTGGGTGGAGAGGGCTGTGTAGGCGGCGGCGCGGGCTACGAGAGCGAGGCCGAGGGCGGAGTGGCCTCGGCGGTAGGCAAAGGAGGCGGGGGTGTAGGTGGAGTAAGAAAAAGTGCTTTTCCAATGCTTTGAGGCATACTCTAGTTGTATTAGAGATGCACTGAGCATCCAGGCATTTCTATCTTAGTATTGGTCCCACCAAAAGTGGTGATAACACATTTTGACCTATGGAACCTAACACCCAATCAGGATATGGAGTGGACCCCTTAACCCCCTTTCAATGTGAGGCAAATCATCTTTTCCTGAGTTGACTGAGAACTGACATATCGAGGGCAGAGCCTATGAATTTATCTATGTTTTTCCATGAACTCTTAGCTGTCCTAGTGGTATGCACCCTAGGAGGCTGGGCACCTCTTTTTGAGAGGTCCTGGGTTCAATTCCCGGTCAGCCTAGCTAAGTAGGAAGATCCCATGTGACATGGCAGTGACCTCATCGCCACATGCCCTGCCACCTCAGCACATATGGGACCCAAAACAAAGACTGCACATCTCCAGAGATGGCACTATGGAGATAGAGTGACCATGGGGCAGTTTTCCAACTCTTTTCCAAAGCATTTCAGCTATCTTTGTGAATATGCAATCCGATTTGACCTGAGTTGCAGTTTCTGTGAATATCCTTTCATCTTTTACTGTCTACACTGCAGCCCTTCATGCTTTGATCCTGATTCTCCTCTCCTTGCATAACTCTGGCTTGGGCTATCCTGGATTGACTGTATTTCAGCAAACAAGAGCTTTTCATCTTCAAAAAGGAGTAGCAGGAAACCCTACACCAGCAGCAAGCAGCAGGAGAGGCACAAACACAGTGTTGAAATCACTATAAACCTTTCTGGTAGCAAGAGGCAGACTGTCTCTGCGCACTGGCAGCAACCCCGCGCCGTACATCCAGTGCGCCGAGTACAGTCACATACAAGCAGAAGGGCGAGCGAAGATGGACACAAGGAAGGAGGACGCCGACGTGAAGATAGCGCCTGAGGCACCGGCAAGGCCAGCACCTGGTGAACCTGGACCTGGACCTAGCGCTGTACCTTCGGAGCCCTTACATGGGCCAGTGGAAGTGGCTGAGGACTCGTTGGATGGACTCCAGACGGCCTTCAGGGCCCTCACAGTTGAAGAGGTGGTCACTCAGCCTGTGAAGAGGAGGAGAGAGAGCGAGAAGGATGCTGGAGACGAAGCAGACGAAGGAGAGGAACGAGGGCCAGACCTGACGAATGACCATACCTTCGAAGGGGCACCAAGCGCTTCTGGCCTCCACGCATCACCCTCTCCTATAACCAACACACTCCCAATTCCAGACCCAGCCGCTGCAACATCCACTCCCATAACCAACCCGCCTATGGCAGAGGGCACAGGCTTTACTGGCATGCCTCCCTACCCCGCCTATGGTATGGGCCCACCTACCACTGCGTTCCCTGAGGCAACTACTGCCAGTGAGCCGCCGGCTTCCAGTTCTGCGCCGCGATGGTATGCGGCTGACTATCACCATCCACTACCCGCTACTGGAACCTATGTGGATGTTCCTGGGTATGCACCTGGGTATGCAACCTTGAGTGGGTTGAGGAGAGGACCTGAGTCTCTTGGAGGCAGGAGTAGAGGATCGGGGAGATCCTCCAACAGGTCCCTGACGCGGTCAGAGATCAACGAGGTGCTCCGAGGAGCCACTTCAAAAATCGTGGGCGACCTCACTCAAGAGATCCGAGAGAAACTGGAGCCCCTGATGATACCGCCCCAAGCGTCACCTACCACGGTGGGAATGTCACCCCACCGAGTACAGGCCAACCAGCTGGCGGCAGGGCTGACAAACACCCTGGGGAGCCTGAGGAGTCGACCGATGCCGACCCCTGCAGCGATACCGAGAAGTCCTTTCGTACCGAGAACAGCCCAGCCGCCCTACAGCCACGTGACGAACTCTACGAGGGCCGAGCTGGACCGGCTGGGGCTGACAGCCTTGAGGGCAATGGTGGACGTGGAGCCTTATGGCTCTAGTGATCTAGGCGGAGACCCCTCGGATGATGAGCCGCCGTCTATGACTTCTGCTTCGCCCTCGGAGGACGATGACCCGGAGGACCCCGAAAACCCAAGGGGAAAGAAGGAGAAGAAGAAGAAGAAGACCCGACGCCCTGAGGGACGCAGGTCTCAGAGGGCGAAGGCTATTGCCACCTCCAAGATCGTGGTGAACCTGCCTGAGTTCACAGGCAAGGACCTCAGCGAGTTCGCTGGGAATTTTGGCCGGTTCCTCCGATTGACCGGCCAAACCCACGCTAGTGGACGAGTCAAGTGCGATCTGCTCCTGCAGTGCTGCAAGACCAAGTACCTAGAGAAGCAGGTCAGGCAGATCGTGACTAACTCCGCCACCTTTTCCGATGTGTTGGTTGCCTTGGAGAGGCAGTACCCGACCTACGAAACCAACCTCTCCATCAGGGCCGAGATCCAGAACCTGCCCGTGCTGCCCAACAACCCCAAACCTGGCAGGGTCTCTGAGCTGTTGGCTGATCTGGATCACTGGGCTGGACGACTGACGCCCGGTTCCTACAGCAGCGGCAACCTGCTGTTCTTGTTGGTTGTCAAGCTCCCACGGGAGCTGTGGGACGAGTGCTGTTCGACGGCGGAGCGCAAGGCTAGATCCCTCCGCTACGAGGATCTATGCGTGCTACTCCTGGAGCTGGCGCTGGAGAAGGAGAGCGACCAGCACTTGAACAACTACCGTCCTTGTGGTGGAGGTTCTGGAGGCCATGGCAAAGGCTACCAAGGGTCCGACCTTGGCAGGGGACTACCCCCAAACACGCCCACGCCCGTATCATGGAGAACGTTAAAGAGCTATTCTGGTGTGATGCCAGGGACGAGCAGGGCCACCTGCAGCACGCCCCTGACTGCGAGCAGCGAGACTGCTTCGTAGTCCAGGGGAAGCAGCAGGAGAAGAACACCGGCGCCAAAGCGAAGCTGCCGGATCACTACAGGTGCACCATCACGTGTGCATTCTGCGGGAAGCGGAAGCACTACGAGGATGAGTGCTACCATAAGCAACGCCTATCGGCGAAGCTTAAGGGTGAAGATTCTGGCAAAGGCTCAGGCAAAGGTGGAGGCAAAGGCAAAGGCAACGACTCCGGCAAGGGCAAGTCGAAAGGACGTGGTCAAGGGCAAGACAAGGGTCAAGGTGGACGAGGCGGAGGCGCTAACCGCCAGCCAGACAAGGACAACAAGAACAAGGACAAGAACGGAGGCAACCCAAACCCAAATCCAGGGGGGAATTCCGAGCCCTCTGGAGGGCAGTCTGGTCCTACCACACGCTTACAAACGCAGGCCTAGCAAGAACAAGGAGCCAAGCGTGAGCATGAAGGTGGTGATGACGGCAACGCTAAGAAGAGGAGCCGTTTCATGAGGATGGCCCGCAAATTGCGGAACAAGGGGTTCGAGGTGACCTGTCCCGCGGAGTTCTGACGGGGACGCTCCGGTGGCACCCAAGACCTGGTGTTTTTGGTACGTATCCGACTAGGGGGACGCGAATACCTGGGGGTATTGGGCACTGGCGCCACCATATCTATAGTGGCCAAGAAAACTTTACCTTGTGGGAGCCTGAAGAACACCATGACCACCGCTGCTGTACGCATGGGGGATGGACATGTGGTGCACAGCTGCGGGGACTGTGAAGTGGAGCTACCTATGGGCTCCCGGACTATCGCCCATCAGTTCTATGTGAGGCCTTCGACTTTGTACTGGGGACTGACTTCTTCGTACAGCACTCCCAGATACAATCCCTGACGCTGCAAGCGCCCTACCTCCTCTACGTGGACCACGGCAGTGGCAGAGAGTCTGTGCCACTGGAGCAGTCGGAACATACCTCGGGTTACCTGAGGCTATCGAAGGAGGAGCCCTCGAACATGATGGCGGCCTCCAAAACTGAGGACTATCAACTATTGGGGGAAGTCCTAGACCAAGGTCTGAAGGAGTTAGGTTACTCTAGAGAAGACCTGAGTGTGGACTTTTTCGCCAGCGACAAGCAGCATGTACTGGACCTTTACTGCAGCAAAGGGAAGAAATGCAGCTACAAATTTTACTGGCCGTCTTTCGGGATGGCCTACGGGAACCCCAGGTTCAGTGAGCTGGGGAAGGTGCTGACCAAGGTGGCCTTGGAACGTTCCCGTATGGTCCTGTGTTCCCCCGATTGGGGAGCCCATGGGGGCAACGAGTACTGGCGAAACCTCCTGGACAGGCTGACTATCAGCTCTGTTCGTTTGCCTGATGAGGCCATCTACGTGCCACTGTGACGCAAGACGCCTATTGGGAAGCCCGGATGGGGGAGTTTGCTCAGCGTGGTGGACGGAGGTCTTACCTCCTATTTCTGGGAGGATCTGGACCCGACTCTGGTCCAGGCTATACAACGAGAAAGCGATGGACTCGCCTTGGGTGACTTGAAGGATCGCCTACGACCTCAAGATGCTATTGACACTACACCCGGAGGAGATGAGTACGTCGTGACTGACACCAACGCCCCCAACTCTCCCTGCCATGTACCTGTTCCTGATGGAGTCTCTGAGTGTGGATTATCTGAGCTACCTAGCTCTATCCACTCAGACGACGAAACTGAGCACGACGCCTTCCTCGTGCAGACCTGTGTGGAGGAAGTGGAGAACGCCGAGTACGTCGCCCCACTGAAACCCCTACTCTCCATGAGGGTGGAAGACCCCGTGGACGAGGAGCTGGACCCTCGATCCAGGCTAAGGGAGTATGTGGATTCCAAGAGGAAGTTGGTGGCGAAAAAGCTATGCTACGCGAAGCCTACCCGCAGCTCATGGCCACTGAAGCAAGGACGTATGGGAGACCTATCCCAATTGAAGGAGGACCTCGAATAGAAGATCACCACCTGGCAAAGGGAGGTAGATCTTAAGCTCATGAAGAGCGTGTGGGGCGGTCATGTGAGGACCCCAGAGGAGAACGACCTCTCGGAGGAATGTGTATGTGAACCCCCTCGAGCGTGCCTATGTTGCCATCGTCCACCGGAGATGGTTGAACAAGACCGTCTTTATGCCTACCAAGGGCTGAAGGACACTACCACAGGCGAAGAGTCGGTGGAGGACCACCTCGCGACGTCCATTACTCAGGGGGCAAGCAACTTACACTCTGACGAGGACATGGAGGACAAGATCAAGGTATTGGACCCGCGGGTACAGAAGCTTATAAGGACCTATCTGGAGGTGTTCGGAGAACTACCCCCTCCAGCCTCATGTGACAAGCTGGTACAGATGGACCTCAAGCTGAAACCCGAGTTCGTGGGTCACAAGATCCGGAGGAGACCCTATCCAGCTCCTAAAGAGCAGGCCGCCGAGATCAAGCGACAGATACAAGAATGTATTGACGCTGGCCTAGTCCTGGAGTACAAGGACGGGGACTACCCCCTACACTGCAGCCCCTGTTTCCTGGTGGCTAAACCTCGGTCTACAGCCAAACGCCTGGTAGTGGACTACGGAGAGCTGAACAAGAAGACGCTGAACCACTCAGGGTCCATTCCCAATATGGAGTCTACCCTGGAGAAGATAGCCTCCTGCCGCTACAAGACCAAGATGGACAAGAGGAGCGGATTCTGGCAAGTGGACCTGACGCCCAACGCACAGGAACTACTGGCCTTCATCACCCCTCAGGGGAGGGTGTTCAAGTGGAAGGTCATGCCGTTTGGCGTGGCTAACGCACCCGCTCTATTCCAAGAGCTGATGAACAAGATCTTGTCCATCCTACGAAGGAGACCTAAGGTGCAGGGGCTTATATCCCGTGGGGCCTGGATGGAGGCTCACATCGACGATGTATGCCTCAGGACCAATACCCAGGAGGATCACCTAATCCTCTTGGGTAAGTTCTTTGCGGTCTGCCAGGAGAACCACACACGACTCAAGCTGGAGAAGTGTGAGTTCATGCAGGAGACAATGCAGTACCTGGGGTTCGACGTTGGCTATTGGTGGTGGACCCCAGCGGCCTCTAAGGCCAAACCCCTGATGGATGCCAAGGTACGACACGAAGAACCCAAGAAAGGACTTCATGATGTACGCAGTTTCATTGGGGCGTGCAACTTCTATCGCTGCCACATCAAAAACTTCACCTACAGCAGCGCCGTTCTGACGGACTTGATCAAGAAGAGTACTACTTGGCCTTGGGGCCCACAAGAGCAACAAGCGTTTGACGAGCTCAAAGACAAGGTAGCCAACGCTAAGTGCTTGGGCGTGCCTAGGGCACATAGGGAGATTATCCTGGTGACCGACGCCAGCAATGTGGGCGGTGGTGGAACGTTGTTCCAATGGCAAGCACTAGAGAAGGAGGAGTTTGACTCGGCCATTTCCCAATGGGGGATGGAAGGTCTCAACCGAGATGGAACCCTCAAGCACAGCTACCCTGACGACAAGTGGGTCCTAGTACCTCTGGGCCACTGGAACTGGAAGTGGAACCAGGCCAGGGGGAACTACTCCACCTATGAGCAGGAATTGCTCGCCGGTATGCTGGTGCTATCCTCAAAAGCACGACTGTTGGGGAGTAACCCTGTGGTCTGGCTGTGCGGCCAAGAACCGGTCCGCAGTTTCCAGAAGGACCCCCCACCTGAGAAGGCCAAGCTACGGCGCTGGTGGACCTACCTCAGTCAACTACGGCTGACGGTACACCATATCGGGGGAGTGAAGAACGAGTGTGCCGACTACATCAGCCGCAACAACTTCGACGCCCTGATTGGTGCCCGGTCTGAAGCACTGGCTAAGGAGGCGTCCAGCCGTATGGACGTCCACTTGGACCTCAACATGACGGTGATACGCCCCCTGGATGGACTCCAACAATCGGAGTACCTGAAGGAGTTTGGGGATATCTACAAGCGCCTGGAGAAACGCCTTGAACCCCTCCTGGTCAACCAAGACCAGTGGAAGAGGGACAAGAGCTACCTCTGGCACGAGGACCGCATTGTGGTGCCTAGTGACAGAGTCCCAGCGCTGCTGAAGTGGACCCATGAGTCCAGCGGTCATGTCGGTGCTGACGGTACCCTGAGGCTGTTCAAGCAGTGGTTCCACACTACGTGCACTGACGACCAACTGCGGAAAGCCCTCCAGCCTATCGTGGACAAGTGCCCGTGCAGGTCCTGTAAACCAGGGGATATCAGGGACAGAGGTCTCTACTCGACCCTGCCGATCCCTCACTGTGCTAACAGTGTTCTATACGTGGACTACACGGAGATGCCGAAGTTCGGGGGCTATGACTTCGCCCTCGTGGTAACCTGTGGGTTGACCAGGTTTACCAGGGTGTTCCCATGTACCAAGCACATTACTGGGGAGGAGACTATCAAGATACTCCTGGAGGAGTGGTTTTGTGTCTATGGGGCGCCCAAGGAGATCAACTCCATTGAGGACATACGAGTACGCTCAGATACTGGCTGGTACAAGAGGGTCCTGAGATCCCTCAATGTCCTGGTGTCTACGGGGATTCCCTACTCTCACACGAGCAACCCCCTATGTGAGCAACAGATCCGTGTCCTCAAGGAGAATGTAAGGATATGGTGCAGAAATGAATGCACCAGAGACTGGGTGAGACTACTCCCCGTCAATACCTTGATGATGAACTCCCAAGAGAGTTCAGCTATTGGCTACTCGCCCCATGAGCTATTCCTAGGGCGCCCGGCATGGTTCCTACATGCCCCCTATCGGGAGGACACCCATTCTTCTGTGGGTGAATGGGTACAAGAGCAACAAGCGAAGGTGGACAAGGCCAAGGCAATGCTCCAGAGAGTGAGGGAGCATCAGTGGAACAAGAAGAACAAGCACCGAGTACCGGCCACCTACCAAGACGGGGACTGGGTGCTGGTGCACCACAGTCGACTACCCGCCTGGCCACGCTCTACCAGCGATGACCGATACTTCGGGCCGTACAAGATTCTATCAGTGGATGGACACCGTATCACCGTGCGGTGTTCTCCCCGTCTAGGGGGGACCCTGGTGTGCGCTGCTCAACACCTGAAGCGCTACTATGATCCTGAAGACCTCTGTGGGGAGGAGTGGGAGCTGAACGACGAGGAAATCGCCGCTCTGGACCTACAAGGGGCTGCCAGCCCTATGGAAGTTGAGGGTGAACTCCCCGACATGAACGCCGAGGAGATGGCTAAGGAGGGCTTCTATCTGGTGAAGTCTGTCCTACGCCACCGCTATCGCCAGGGTTGGCGCTTCCTCACCCTCTGGGAAGGGTTTGGAGTCGAAGAGGCCACCTGGGAGCCCTTCTCTGCGTTTGTTCTACCTGAGGGACGCCTAAACTCAGTTCTGGTTGACTACTTGTCCCAGAACAACCTTGGTGAGTTGCTGAGGCTCGCTGAGACGCTTGCCTCCAAGACTAAAGCTAGGGACTGAACCTTACCCTTACCTGCCAAAGCGTATGTGTGAGTGTGCTATTTCTAAGGTCCTGAGAGCAAGCCGCAGAAGTGGTGTCCTAATTATACCCAAGTCTGCACGCTTGCTAAACCTGGAGGGTTGGCTTATTGATGCCACGGGGTACGCCCCGGGTCTCCCCTCCCCTAAGCGCCCAATTTCTGTGCTGGCGCAAAACCTTTGGGGAATACCCAGCGTACTAATCCACGTATTGTTTTCCCTACCTATCTGTCTACTACAGGGAGGGGTGTCCAAAAGCTATGAAGGCATGAAAACGCCGTTTTGCTAAGTGACCAAAACACTGACCTAACCACTGCCACAGCCCACCAGGCCTGCTAAAATTGCAGGAAACGGGTAGGACAGTGACACACGCACTACAGGTCCTACACACCCTACAGTGGCACCATCCTGGTGGGCGAGCACTGCTGCAACTGGCTCAAGCCCCCACTCAGGACTACCACTCCTACACGCACACTCTGATTGGTGTTGTTGAAGAACATGTCGTGGGTCCTAGCGACCCTCCTGTGAAGAAGACAAGAGAACACAGCGCTGCGAAGCAACTGTGGCCTAACAGGGGACGCCACAACGCGTTTCCCCTGCTAGGGCTTGGAGGGAAGAGGTGCTCTTTTTGCGTGCACGGCGCAGATGTCGATGGAGTCGGACTCCCTGCTCTGCCACGGGCAGAGGCGGAGTTATTTGTTTGTGTGATCTGCGCCCTTGTTTAGCAGGGCATGAGAAAAATGGTATGCTGCTGCACCAATCACCCTACCTGCCCACCTGTAAAGCAAAGGCAAATGAAGGGGTGTTTGCGGCGGAGGAACCAAGCCACTCTCCACGTATTATACGCTTCTCAGTGTGACCTATAATACACTGTCCGCAAACACGCTGAAGGATCAGCTCCCCTGTCAAGCAAGCAAGCGTTAAGGGACTCCTCAGGTTCTCTTGAAGAACGTACCGAGGAGCCCCTGGGTAGCCTAAACAAGGTTGACCGTGGGCACTCCGCGTGGCCTACCCTTTAATGCGTGTGTGAATGCGCGAGCATGCACGAGTATTTTGGGCAAACCTGCCCATCTGAACCTCAATCACGAACTCCACCAGGGGGTGGCCCCACCTGGGCTTACTCACCTTACCTACCGCTGGAGAGAGAGAGCAAGTGGGCAAGTGAGGGGCGCAAGCGAAGAACGTCGCTATGCACTTGTGTGTATGTCTAATCACCCTGATCCGACCTCTAATCATCTGCAATCTTTCTAATCAATCCCTCCATCGCGTTCTATCGTTTTTAGCGCTGCTACAAGACTCGTTCACGGAGACACAAGACGAGCAATGTGTATGCTGCATACGAGACGAGCATACCTGTAGTTTATACCTGATTCATTGAAGTCTTTTCGTTCATTTTCGAATTCTTGGATTTTTGATTCTTCTATTAGTGTGCGTGGAAGCTGTATGTTTATTTATTAATGTGTGTCTCGTCATTTTCAAGACTACGTGAGACATACGTTTATAATTCCATTATTTCTGCATTTTCCGGCGCTTCGCTAGGAGCCGCTCCTGCGCGCCGCCTTTTTATACGTAGGAATTTCTTGATTTAAAAAATCTAGAGATGACTATAATTTTTTTAAAAATGTGCTTCTGATGCACAATTGGATTCTGCTCAGGTGTGTTGTCTTAGAAAAATTCTAGGCCGTCATTTGACGGATTTTGGTGTCGTCGCTTCGCGTTTGCGTGGAATCGTCGATTATTCTCCCATTCCTGCCTCTGCAAATACCGACGCGCAGCTTCGCTGAGTAGGCCGTGTTCGTGCCGAAACGCAGCAGCGTGGAGAGACTGAGCAGAACCCAAGACCCCACCAAGGGGCAATTTAATTTTTTTTACCACTCCCTTCGCCCTAAGACAGGTCACAGGTCGCCAGCAGGTTTACGAGAACCCATGCGAGTGTGTATATTGTGTCTTGCTTTGGGTTTGTGTCGCGCTGCGTCTTGGGGGGAGGGATGCACAGGCACATGTTTTGGCATGCTCCCAAACTAACCCAACCAAGCCACAGGAGCCCCGGCAGCGCCATGAGCGCTGAGTCTTCTGTAGGAAATGTTACAAACAGAGCAGCAAAAGAGCGCCAGCCATGGTGAGCGCCCATTTTTCTGTGTGAGGGAAACTATAGGTATTTTAAAGTAGATGTGGAAACTAAGGAAAGGCCAAGAAAAAAATCCCTTTTTCCTAAAATGCGACAGTGGTGGCCACCACAGCACAAGGGGGGAGTAAGAAAAAGTGCTTTTCCAATCCTTTGAGGCATACTCTAGTTGTATTAGAGATGCACTGAGCATCCAGGCATTTCTATCTTAGTATTGGTCCCACCAAAAGTGGTGATAACACATTTTGACCTATGGAACCTAACACCCAATCAGGATATGGAGTCGACCCCTTAATCCCCTTTCAATGTGAGGCAAATCATCTTTTCCTGAGTTGACTGAGAACTGACATATCCAGGGCAGAGCCTATGAACTTATCTATGTTTTTCCATGAACTCTTAGCTGTCCTAGTGGTATGCACCCTAGGGGGCTGGGCACCTCTTTATGAGAGGTCCTGGGTTCAATTCCCGGTCAGCCTAGCTAAGTAGGAAGATCCCATGTGACATGGCAGTGACCTCATCGCCACATGCCCTGCCACCTCAGCACATATGTGAAAGTGCTGCCCTGGGTCGTTGTGGGTGCCGGAGGGCTCGGGGCCGGCAAGACCAGTGGGGCAGGCACGCGAGGAGTCTCCCTGGATGTTGTTATTGGGGTTGGAACCGGACACTCGGACACCAACGGAGGCGAGAGCAGCGACAACAGAAGCAAGATCCATGCTGATTGTGGTCCGGCAGAAAATCCCAGTCTATGAAGAAAATTGAGGGGAATTATTCTAAATACATCTGAGTGTTCAAAACTGTCCGAATGAATTTAAATAATCCATTTATGTAAAATTGTCGGCCGATCTGGCCCGCGAGCGCGCGTCAGCGGCAAATGGCGATTCCAGCTAAAATAGCGGAATGCGGCGGATTTACGGGAAATGGACCGCGGAATCAAATCCGGCATATCAGAAATATATAGGAAATATCCTGTGACTGAGCTGCGAGGCGGCAATTCCGCCGAAGCAAAGAAAATGACCAAAATGTAGCCAATCTGGGCAGAATGTCTGAAAATCTGAGCAGATGGGGCTAGCCGCACTTACACTCCCCCTCCAAAAACACACTGGGGTGTGTCGCTACGTCAACGAAGAACGTAGTGCGGGTAAGTCCCAGAAAAACATAGAAATGTAGCTCTGATAGGGCGAAATCTGCTTGATCTGACCTGATTTGGGCTGAATTGGCACTGAATCAGGGTGGATGAACCTGAAATGAGACAGAATGAGAAGTGACGAACAGTCCTCCGTGCAGTAAAACATTAGGTCAAGGGCTAAAAAGCATGTAAACGTATCGAGAATCGATACCAAACCATGCATTGGTTGAGAATGAGGTAGATTATTGGTGGATTGAGTGGGGGAATCAGAAAGTGGAGTGACATCTCAGCGCTCTGGCACAGTTTCGCTGTCGCGGGCACGCTACGGTGTCCTCGCCGAACTCTACATCGTGTTATCCCGCTTTTCTCGTTCTGAAAAGTACAGCATGTGACTCAGATTTGGCGCATCTGGTGGATGATCACAAGATTCAGCAAAAATGAGAATGAATTTGAGCAGAGATTGAGGGGATTAAGCAATCACAGAGAGGTTAAACAAATACACATGTAGTCTACAGACCCTAAGTGAACCACCGAAGGTAGAGATGTGTTTCCGTTCACTTAGATCTAAACAGATCTTCGAGGAATGTGGGGAGATGACAAGGAAATCAATCTAAATTGTCCTAACATGAGTAAATTCCCTGAGATGAAGGTGAAATGAAGCGGAATGTGTACAACTGAAACTACCAACACCTTCGTTTAGACTAAAGTTAATATATATTGTCGTTTATTCAGCTCAATTGTGCTTTCCGGCACGTTGGTTCGCGAGCATCTAACAGATTCTATCAAAATGTGGATCATGTGATGATGCATCATGATGGGACATGCTGGCCCTGGATCCTTGGCATGTAACGCGCCGAAGGTTCGCTGTAGGCACTTTACTGACAGTATATAACTGAGAGACACCGAATTTACAGTGGCGGTGGTGTCAATCGACTTGGACAAGGCCAATCTTTCGATGGAGTCCCACAAGACACTTGGATTCACCATTCTCGACAGTTTCTGGTCGAATTGAGCTCACATTGGCGTGTGCCAAAAATACAACGAAGCTTACGGACTTCAGAGATGGCTGTTAGAAGTCCCTAGAGCTCCTAGATGAATATTGTCTGAACAATTGACGTCTGGGTTTCGTACAACAGTGGCAGAATGATGGACAAACCTGAGAAATTCAAGGTGAATTTGAGGATCCTGGATCTGAATCTGGACTTTGGCGTCAGCATCACAGCAAATGAAGGTGAGATCTGAGTTCCTGGCGTCGCCTCTAGGGCAGCCAGTACTACAGGGGATACCTGTAGGGGTGAATGTCGCTGGCCAGCGTTTTGATTATGTACATTTGCTTCCATCTGCACGAGTAGCCAAATTCCAAAGATGCACAGACCAACAGAGACAAGATTACCCCGAATCTGCTGGAATTAAGCCTGAGTTTGGTTTTATCTGAACACGGCAGCACACTCCGTCAGCGTATCTACGCCTTGTATGCCTAACGGAGACCAAAGAAAAGTTGATTGACGTCAAATTATCAAACATTCGCAGTTCTCCACATCATGACATAAACAGAAAGAATGAACAGTGGATTGAGCAGAATGTGGTAGGATGGCTTCTTTAATTCGGCCAAGCACGAATGCATGTGACCACCAACCTGTCTGGCCTGGCCCTCGTACGGCTTGGGCGCTGCAGATCAGCGGCCGAACTTGAAGCTTGGTCCTCATTTGGTTCCTGGGGTGGCCTGACCGCAGGATGGGGGATTGACGGATCAGCCCTGGAATGTGGCTGCTGAGGGCCGTAAAAGGCTGGATCTCGATTCACCACAGGTCGTTTTCCGTCGCTCTCCACTTGTCTGTCTGGTTTCGACAAACAATCTGTCAGGAGTACTCCAATTTCGGGGTGCTTCTTGAGGAAGTCGATGAACCCCTTGGTGTACCCATGGACAAAAGATTGGGCTGGTTCCCAGTTGTTGTGACTGGAATCAAAGCCCCTCCACTCACACAGAAATTCCCATTCGCCCTTGGCGTCACGTCTTGCTTCAACAATCCTCTTGAGTTCGTACTTTCCCCCTTCGATTACCCGATCGGACAAGTGTTTTGCAGTCCAAAAAAGGGGTTTAACTCGATCCTTGGGGGAGGGGATCTCTCTCTTGAGGCGATCGCCCGAAACATCAATTTCCCTGCTGACATCAACACGAATCCTCCACCTGTTCTCCCCAAGACGTGCTGTAACAGCAAATGGCCCCTCCCACAAGGGAAGAAGCTTGTCATCTCCGTCCAGGGTGGTTTCGGATTTTCGAAGCCAAACTCGATCATCGACTTCAAAATTGTGGGGGTTTTTTCGGCCTTGATTCTGGACCCAAAGCCAGTCAGCTTGATGCTTCTCGATTAATTTCGACACCGATTTATCTGCTCGTTGGACTTCGTCCAAAAACAGCGAAGCATCCTTACAGGGGCGAGGATTATTCAACGGCATGTTCCACCAACACTTCTTTCGTCCAAAGACAATTTCATTTGGAGAAAGGCCATGATACAAAGGCGTGTTGTGGTAACGGCGAAGCAATGCGAAGAGAACTTCAAGCCAGTGGAAATCCTTCTCACTCGCGAGCTCCTTACGAAGCATATTTATAACTGAGCGGCCGGCTCTTTCGCCAGGCAGCGCTCGATGCGAGTGGATTTCACACCTGAGGTGGTGGATTCCAAGGCGAGCACACAATTCTCTCCACCATTCGGAGGTGTACTCTTTGCCTGAGTCCGTGACCACCTCGGATGGGACGTCCCAGCCTCCCATCCAGGTCTGCGCGCACCATTTGGCGGCAGCCTTGCCAGTCATCGACTCAATGTTGCAAGGCAACACTTGAATGTAGCCGGAATGACGGCACTGAATAAGGAGCACACCATTGACTTTTTTGTTAGTCCAATGGCACTCTTCGTCATCGAGCTCACCGAGATAGAAAAAATCACTCGTGACTCTGTTGAAGAGACGCTCCGGAATAGGATGAGGCCTCAGATGGCCGTGCTTCTTCGCGCTGGGGGGCGTCGAGACAGCACATTGGGCACATCCGGCAGCTACTTTCATGCAATGAGTGTAGAGCCTCGATCCAAACAACCTATGCTTAATCATCGACCACAGTCGACGGCCATGTGCGTGGGGGGACTCCCATTTGTGCCACCAGTTTAACACTCGGGGGGCTAGGGCGTCTGGCACACACAATTTACCCTCCATCCACAGCTTCCCCCCATCCAACGAGTACTCAGGAAAAATCCCATCCCTGTGAGCATCTTTGGATTTGAGATTTCCAAAGACCTCTTTAAACATGGGATCCTGCAGGTAATCGGACGTCCAGTCACGGATGATCAGGGAATCCTTAGGCAGGGGTGGAGTTTTGGCCGGATCTCGACGCTTAATGCCCTCGATCAACCGAAATCGACTTACTCGTCGGGTGTAGTCAAACCGTTTCACACTCCCTGAGGAGGGATCGGTGACTTTTTCCACGACTTTCAGCGTTTTGGTGCAGATCTCGTGAGCATGCGCCGGATCTGTGATGGCCGTGATGTCGTGACACGGCAATGCGTGCTGCTTGACAGCGCACTGCATGCATGCACGTCGAATGAGTTTCTTTTCTTCCTGATCCCATTCGATGATTACATGGCGGTCCTGCTCCGTACCATGGATGTTGGTACTTTGCAGCCCCTCTGAGGCGGGGTAAGCCCATCGGCTCAGAGCATCCGCTACCGTGTTATGTTTACCAGGCAAATACGACACATGGAGGTCAAACAGAGAGAGAAATTCGTGCCATCTGGCCCGTCGACCAGCTGGGCTCGCGACAGTATCAATGTGTTCAGTGGCCCAATACTCCAGAGATCGATGATCCGTCAGGACCTCGACTCGATTGGTGCCAACCCACGATTGGTACTTTTTTAAAGCACAGATGATGGCGTAAGTCTCTTGCTCACGCGGCGACCATTGCATTTGGCGTGGGGCTAGCTTCCGTGACCAAAATGCAAGAGGGTAATGATCGCCGGTGGCTTCATCAACCTGTTCAAGGACAGCTCCGATCGCGTACCTAGATGCGTCGGTTCTAATGTAGAAGGGTCGGTCAAATTGGGGCACATGCAACGTGGCGACTTCGCAGAGGGCTGCCTTCAAGTGATGGAAGGCCTCCTCGCACTCGTCAGTCCACTTGACACGAACCTTTGAACCTGCCTTGCCTGCATCTCTCCCTACCTTCAATAATTCAGTGAGGGGGGCAGCAAATTTGGCATAATTCGGCACAAAAGTGTGGTAAAAATTGCAACAACCCAGGAATCCTCTCAACTCCGTGATCGTCTCAGGGCGCTTCCACTTCTGAATAGCGACGAGCCTCCCTGGACTGGGTCGTCGAGTGCCATTCTCTAGGAGAGAACCACAAAATTCGACTGATTTTAAAAATAATTTTCCCTTCTTTGGCCCACAAATCAGCTGATTGGCGTCAAGAATATCCAAAACTTGGTTCAGCTGCTTCTCATGTAAGGCCACCAGCTCGGCTTCGGTCAGTCCCTCCCCCTCCGTCGCGATGATTATGTCATCTATGTACACACTTACGAAGGCACGAAGCTCAGGATGGGTTGTGAACAGCACATCCTCCATCATTCTTTGAAAAAATGAGGGGGCGTTCTTCAATCCCATGGGCATGACGGTCCATTGGACTGGGCCACATGGCGTGCACATACAGGTGAGAGGTCTGCTGTCCTTCCTCAACGGCATTTGGTGAAAGCCGTGACGGAGATCCAGCACAGAGAACAAACGACCTCTTGCCCTCTTGGCGATTTCCTCCTCAATGAGGGGCAGGGGGTGTGAATCCGCCTTTGTTTCGGCGTTGAGATTGCGGAAATCAACCACCATTCGCCAACCATCAATGGTGTTCTGGTCTGCAGGCGGTGGCTTCGGGACTGTGAAGGGTGAACAGCACCATTCGCTGGTCATACAACCCTCAAGCCAACCAAATTCCCTGAGATTTCTCTCAATGATTTTTCTGAGAATCTCATGTTTGTGTCCATGATTTTCATAAGGGCGCTGTTTTTTTGCCTTGTACCCTTCACGAAGCTCGATGAAGGCTTCACCGAACTGTCCACGGACAGGGGGGTCTTTGATCAACTTCCCTGAAAGGGTTGTATCCTTCCGTTCCTCAAAAATCTTTTCTCTGGACTTGGAACACAATTCAGTGTCCACCTGATCGCCAGGAATTACTGTCGAAAAAACTTTGGCGACTTCTTCGGCTTTGGCAGGAAGAATCTTCTTACGGATGTCCCTAAACAGGTCCGTATCCACTGCCTCTTGAAGATAGGTGGGTCTTGTGTCGCAATCCCAGAGATTTTCCTCGTGATCCAGCACCTCGAAAGGATCCATGAAAGCTTCCACAGGGGGTTTTTCATAAAAAACTCTGAATTTGCGGCGCGATTGGAGATTTTTCCTCGCCCGTGCACTGAAGATTCTTTTCGATGTCGACCTTATTGGGGAAGAGGGAGACGAGGCGGATCCATTGGACGTTGAATCACCTTGGGTATCTGACGAACAAAAATCAGAAAAAATAGATTCATCATCAGTACCACGCTCAACCTCAGATTCAGACCCAACACAGGAATCTGTACTAGAATCAGCAGAATTAGAGTCAGAAAGCTTTCCATCCACCAGGAATGCAAGCGAACTCCAGGACCGCTGTGGCAGGGGACCTGTGTCGTCCCTGGCATACAGCTTAATCTTCCTGGGAAGTTGGATGTAATCTACACAAATGTCTTGCAATTCCTGAAACCAAGGCTTGTCGTCCCACAAGGGCACAACCAAAATTGCCTGGGTTTTATCTTGCTTGATTTTGTGGATGACCTGCTGGATTAAGTGAAACGGTGGATTAATCCACAACTTCTTGTCCCATTTGTGGGTCCAAGCGTCGCTGAAGTGCTTGTCAAAGCGCTTGTTCATACGGTTAGCAAATGCATCATACTGAGGCCAAAAAGAATGATGTTCATGAAAGTATTCACAAATTGCATCGCGCCATTTGTCGACAACTCTGTAGGATGAAGAGTGCCAGCGCGAAGGGCGTCGTGGCTGGGAATCCCTACGAAGACATTCTAACTCTTGGGAGTAATCGGCACTCCCATTCACCTCTGCAATGGTGACATCTTCACCAAATTTTGGTGTCACTTTTTGCTTTAAAAATTCTTCTGCACTTTTAAACCCTGCGTGCAAAAAACGAAATTCAGGACGCTCCAAGGGACCTGACTCCAGCAAAAAACAACGACGATGACCTACGGGCGTTACCCTGTTCTTACGAAGCCAAGGATGCCCCAAATAAAGGTCATACTTTATGTCAGCACGGTAGAAGTAGTCATCCTTAAGGACAACTTCTTCCACATTTTGCTCTTCCCAAAGGTCTTGAGCGACCAAATGGGTGGATATATAACAACCGCGTTGCCCACCTGCGAGAGAATGTCCAGAAACTCCCTCGAGGGTAACAGGATGAGGCGACTCAAACACGCAGTCGTCGGGTAAGAATGCATTGGATTGGAGATTTACCTCTGATCCATTGTCACACAAACAAGTGGCGAGGTGGAAATTTCCCTTGCAATCAGAGACCCACAGCTTTGTGACAAACTGACGAGCCCTGTGCTTGGACTGTACACCTACCTCGTCCACTACAACAGAAGGATCCGCTGCCGGATCCAGGGGAGAGGAGACAAGCGACCCTACATCAAGTAGTGGTCGATCAGGAATTTGGGGATCATGCCTGAAATCGCCTGGGGAGGGGCGATTTTCGTGGCTCCCCTAGGCGTTCTGACCTCCAGCGGCTGCGTTCACATTGTGAACACAGCCTGTTTCGTCGATCCATTCATCTTGGAACGGATCATCCGCTGGATTCAGAGCGTTTTCGACGTAATCTCGATCCGCATCAGACACCTGGTCTGCACCTGAGACCTGATCCACACGATGATTTCCTTTTCCACGTCCACGGCCACGGCCGCCGGATGATGGACCACCACCGTCGCCACGCCCTCTGCCCTTACCAGAGAAGGGGGTTCCCGAAGGATTTCCCTTACCTTTACCCTGTGATCCTGGAGCATTTCCTTTGTTTGTACCGGATTGAGGGGTTTGGCCTGGATTTCGATTTCCGCCTCCGGCGTTGACATTGGGACTTGTCTGGCCGTTTGGCTGTCCACCGGAACCGGATGGAGTCCGATTCCCTTTGCCTTGGGACCCGCCAGGGCCTCCAGTATTTTTGTTCCCACCGGAGGGAGTCGAATTACCCTTTCCCCCCTTGGCACCATGCACCTGTCTGTCATTCCTGTCTGAATTCTGAGGATTACTGACATTTTCACCAATCACCTTGTGATCGTAAGCAGACCATCGGTGATTAGCAGTGGAATGCGTCTTAGCTCGGTTCGTAGAACCTAGAAGAAGACAGATGCTACAATGATCCTGAACATTCCGGGTGTCATTCACCTTTTTGTTGCCCTTTTGGGCCCCATTTTGGGTGTTTTGCTGGGTATTCCTGTTTCCCCCAAGACCCTCATGGAAATTTTGATTGGCGGCGTCAGCGAGCCTCCCAACCTCTTCCGGCAGTTCCTGCGGAGTAAACGAAAACACCCAGTTCCTGGCCTTCAGACGATTGCCATGGAAGCTTACTCCCCTATTGAGAACTTGGACAAACAAGTCCCGATCCTCGTGTTCATTAAACTTGATTTTCCACGTGTTTTCAGTGAATTTCACCTTGGTAAACGACGTGGGGGACCACTTTTGAAGTGCCTCCCTGACGGTAAACCGGTTGGCCGAGGCGTCAAAGCCATCGATCTCCGCCCACCAGGTCTTGACCTTTTCTTCAGACTGTCGATTCCGAAGGGTGGCGGCGGTTTCTGAGGGGATCTTGTCAAAAATCAGATTTTTCAGCTCGGCACTAGAAAATTTTTCGCCTGAATGTTCAGATTCTTCTACGAGATTCCAGAAGCGCTGTCTCTTGTCCTGCACCTCATGCAAGATTAATTGAGAGAACGAAGGAAAATTCTTCAACATCTGGTGGTAATGGTCCTCTGGCAGTCGGGATCCACGTACCTCCAACTGTTCCCACACCTCATCAAAGGTAAGGGGGGAACTTGAATCTTCACGATCACTCCAGGTCCTGAGCCAAGTGTTGGCTGGCGCTCCCTCAAGGCAGTCCAGGAGCGCCATCAGGAACTGATCATCCTGGAGTTTTTGAGTCTTAACCCACAGTTTAAATTCCCGTTGGAACTGAGGCCAACGTCTGGGGTTTCCATTATACTTTGGTTGCTTGGCAACCTGACGAAGTCGCAATGAAGTGGGATTTAGGAGTGAATCCAGCCCAACACCGGCCGTAATGGTAGACACCTTGGCGGCATCATTAGCCACACCAGCTCCGGCGAGGGTCTGGGCGAGCAACATCTGGGCAATTGCATTGGAATCAACAGCAGGAAGAGTAGTACGGGAGGCAGTTCTTTTGGCATTCTGAACCTCAGTCCTAGCCTTCGCCGATCTACTCTGTGATCGAGAGATTGTAACCCTTTCCTTTAGCTTAGTCCTGCTGATCCGTGCATCGGTGGTCTTAGAGTCCACCGAAGGAGCAATCGAAAAAATTTCTGTCGCCTCCTCCGACGGTTCTGTTGTCTGATCCACCGATGATGCGCCCTCAGATCTCATGTGGGTCTTAAAAAGATCTTTAATTCCCAGCGTCTGAATGATGAGTTGCATTTGATCTTTGAGCAATTGGAGCTCAGAGTCTCGCTGAGATCTGCAAGAGCAGTCGGCAGGACAGTACATACCGTGTCCTGAAGGGCCTGAGCAGGCTGTCGGACCGCTAATCTCAGTGGTTCGCAGCCAGGAGTCCACTTGGGGAGCTCCTTCAGTCCTAATTTCCAGGCTTGCCTGCCTAGCTGCCTCTAAGATTCCTTCCTCAACCGCGGCGGCTAGATCGTCGCGGATGGAAACAGAGGGATGGGGGGCGGAGGGCCCGGCAACCGGTGCCTTGGTCTTCTCCTTCGGGAAGGGGCTTGCCTCCCAGATCTGCAAGAAAATGGCAAAAGATTCATCTTCTTGAGAACACCACCACATCCTGGTCTTAATTTCTTCTTGAAGGAGGAAAAAATATTCAAATAAAAAATCAGAGGCGATTCTTTCTTGTCCTATCAGCTTAGACGTGGCTAATGGACACAGGGCCTCAAGACTCTGAAGGTTACGGGTCACTTCTGAAGACAAATGGTTGTCCCATTGTGCCCAATTGTCTGGTCGATTATAGGTAGGTACCTCACCTGGACCACCCATCTCAATGTCGTCAATGTCGGCATCGATGGTCTCGAAATGTGGACATTGGTAGGGAGCATTGGTACCTGCCAAGTCCGTAAGCTCCACCGGAGCGTTGCCATTAGCGTAAGCTGGGAGATTCCAGCTGCTTGATGGCCAATTTCGACTGGGATCTTGATTGTAATCTGGGCCTCCACAGCTGCTGATTTGTGTCCTTCTTGGGCAATTTGGGCTTGCGCAAGGCATTCCTCTCAAGGCCTCGTTCGCACAGCACCACGGCAGCGTAATCGTTACGTCTCCGGAGGTTGCGGAGTCTACGGGGTCGTACTGAGGGGCTAGCTGTGGTTGGGACACCAAAGGAACAACATTCAGGTAGCCTCTGCTACCATGAAAGTGCTGCCCTGGGTCGTTGTGGGTGCCGGAGGGCTCGGGGCCGGCAAGACCAGTGGGGCAGGCACGCGAGGAGTCTCCCTGGATGTTGTTATTGGGGTTGGAACCGGACACTCGGACACCAACGGAGGCGGGAGCAGCGACAACAGAAGCAAGATCCATGCTGATTGTGGTCCGGCAGAAAATCCCAGTCTATGAAGAAAATTGAGGGGAATTATTCTAAATACATCTGAGTGTCCAAAACTGTCTGAATGAATTTAAATAATCCGTTTATGTAAAATTGTCGGCCGATCTGGCCCGCGAGCGCGCGTCAGCGGCAAATGGCGATTCCAGCTAAAATAGCGGAATGCGGCGGATTTACGGGAAATGGACCGCGGAATCAAATCCGGCATATCAGAAATATATAGGAAATATCCTGTGACTGAGCTGCGAGGCGGCAATTCCGCCGAAGCAAAGAAAATGACCAAAATGTAGCCAATCTGGGCAGAATGTCTGAAAATCTGAGCAGATGGGGCTAGCCGCACTTACAATATGGGACCCAAAACAAAGAGTGCACATCTCCAGAGATGGCACTATGGAGATAGAGTGACCATGGGGCAGTTTTCCAACTCTTTTCCAAAACATTTCAGCTATCTTTGTGAATATGCAATCCGATTTGACCTGAGTTGCAGTTTCTGTGAATATCCTTTCATCTTTTACTGTCTACACTTTAGCCCTTCATGCTTTGATCCTGATTCTCTTCTCCTTGCATACCTCTGGCTTGGGCCATCCTGGATTGACTGTATTTCAGCAAACAAAAGCTTTTCATCTTCAAAAACAAGCAGCAGGAAACCCTACACCAGCAGCAAGCAGCAGAAGAGGCACAAACACAGTGTTGAAATCACTATAAACTTTGGAGGTGACCTCGAGATCGGCGGCTAGGCGGGTCGTGGCGATGCCGGACGCTGAGCCAGAGACGCCCGACTCCACGTCGACAGGGCAGAAGGAGTGTGTGAGGTGCCGGGGGAGTGGCTTGGTGGGCTTTTCCTTGTAGAGGCCGTAGCGGACGGTCTGGTTGGAGACGCCCGGGGTGCCGGATTCGAGCTGGAGGTGGAGGTGCAGCAATCCGAGGTGGACGCCTCCGCCGCTGCGGAAGAGCGCTGCGCGCGCCACGTTGTCAGTGGACACGGCGAGGGAGCGCTTGCCCATGCGGCGGTGGGCGAGGGAGGCGGTGGTGATGAGGGGGGGGGACTGGCGGGTGAGGGCGTACGCCCGGAGGGAGGCGGGGGATTCTGGTCGGGCGTTCGCGCGGAGGGCGTCGCGGAGTAGGGGGACAGTGAGGTCGGTGGGCGGGTGCAGGAGGGGGAGCCAGGGGTCTGGGGTGCAGCGGGCGGCGAAGAAGGCGTGATCCACGGAGACGTGCCGGTTGGCCGTCTGGGACCGGGACTGTGCCGTGAGCTCGGCGAGCCGTTCCTCGCGGGTCGTGAGGGTGGCCCCTGGGTGGGGGAGGATGCCGTGGAACGGTTCCAGGGGAGGGGAGGGCAGCCGGAGGACTGTGCGAGTGGCGGAAGTGATGGAGGGGGAGGAGAGGACGGCGGCGCGAGAGACGTAGCCGCGGGCGGCCGATGCCTCCCGGAGGGCAAAGGACTGTGCGGCGAGGTCTTGTGAAGCCGGTTCGGACCCTCGTGGCCATCCTGGGGTCACTTGGGGTGTGTATCTATGTGCCGGCAAGCCGCCATTGGCTGATATCATACTCTCCCATCCACCTGACCTAACCCGATGTGATAGTGTGATAGGTTTGGCCATTCCGGCTATGAGCGGCCATATTCAGAACCGAGGCACCGCCAGCGGAGATTTATATATCGGAATATCAGGAATCAACAGGGTTTTATTCTCATAATGTTTCTGTAATTTTGCAGCCTTTCGTTCTGATGGTCAATGTATCGGCGACTGTCAGTTGGCTCGCGATTTTGCGTTAACCGATTGGTTAACTGTTATTTCCAGATATTTTGGCGGATACTCCGTTGAAGGGTCAGATTTCATCAGCAAAGGGTTCGTTGCTTCCGCAATTCTCTAAATAAGCACTCGAAATTTTAATCAGAATTTTTCGCGATGTCGAAATCGGATTTTCGACTTCGACATCGCCGCTCTTGATTTGGACTTCGTCGAGTGGTCATACTCTTTTCCCTATGCCCGAATCAGGTTTCCCTTATACTTGCCACCCATTTGAATTGGAGATATAAGGGAAACAAAAGCGAATCGTGGGACCACTTTGAAGGATAATATCTACGCGCGAGTGTGAGGAAAGAGAATAAGGAAAGTTGGGTTGTAAGCGCCTTAGTCTCAACTTAATTCAGGAAGCATCAAACGCCTTTGGTGTGTACACATGCCCGATATAGCAAGGGATAATGGTCAAGAGGGTACAAAGTGATATATAACTCTTGGACCGTGCAACCGAACATTTTATTGTGACTTTCGAGTGTACCGCATGAGTGTTGGGGTTGCATAGCAACTTTCCTTGGGTTCCCACGTATTTTTAACGTGAAGTTATGTCAATGGAGGAACATGGCATATCATGGTGGGAGCCATATTTTGAGGGTATGTGTTGTATGCATGGTATATGTTTGATATGCTCACGCTCATGTTATATATCTTCGTCTGGCCGAAGAGATGGGGAGCCATACGTGACAAGGTCCTTGCCCATGTCCGAATTGTGGAATTCAAAGCGCTAGACTAAGTCTACCGCGTATGTATTGCTCATGGTATGTTTGACAAAGAGATCCATGGGTGCACTCCCATTTTCGTGGGGCATGTAGATATTAGTGGCGAAGGTATCTTCATGCGTCCGATTGGGGATCCAAGTGGGGGAATTGTTCGCAAATGGTTCCAATCATTTGTGTATTGAATCATGAGCGGATATCATGGGTGAGCATAGAGATATACTATCATGACAACTTTGTATTTGGTCATATTTTCATGTTTTTGACCTCAATTTTTGCTCATTTTTGCGTTTTGTGTACTCACCTGGTCAGCTAACAGCAAGAGGCCTATGGTGAGTCGAACCATGGTATGTTGTTCATATGTCCGCATATGCTTTGGAGTTGAACACCACCATATGCCGGATTGTGTACTCCATTTGGCTTGGCACACGAAGGATTTCAAAAATTGGTCTCAAGATCATGGGCTGACTTGGGCAGTGCGTGGCACCCATATCTGAAGGGGTTTTGAGGGTAAAGTGGGGATGTAGATGGGCATTGGCCTTTGGTCTCTATCCTCCATGAATACTAGACTTCGATTCCATGCATGCTTTGAGCCTTCGGATAAGTAGTAACTTCAATTTTGAGCATATTTTTGATATATGGCCAATATGGTGTGAATTGGCAGTTTTGTGGCATGTTATGAGTTCAAACTCATTGGTCATTACTCTAAGCCCATTCGATTCCAAGTCCAACCAAGGTTATGTCAGGGTAGGGCATGGTCCTGAGTGCCACTCTAAGCCATGACACGCCACCTCCCCTATTGGGCTAGGATTGAGAGGCTTGGGAGTGAACACATTTTTGGGGTTAGTGTAGTGACTTGTGACACATGGCATTCAGCCATCTCATTTGACCTGGTTCAGGGCAAAATGTTGGTGAGTCAAGGGAAGGTCTTGAGTCCAGGGAATGAGTGGTTTATGGCTGTGAATGTGTATGTTTACCTCTTTCCCCAACTTTGCTTTATTTGTGTTCATTTGCCAATTGCAGGGCTTTCTTCCTTGGTGCAATTCTTGTACATGCCCGCCACCGTGGGAATACCGGGGTGCTGAACGAAAGCCCGCAGCCTGATTTGGATTGTGAATTGGGTTATTGCTGTATTTGTGGGATCTGGTTGCCATTCAGGGTTGAAGGAGGATTTTATTTTCTATATTTTTGGATTTGGAACCTTGGATTTTGAGCAATGCAATCGTTGATCAGGAGCAAATCGGCAGGGGTTACAGGCGGAAGGGGCACAGCGGGGGCCGGTCCTGGTAGGGACCTTCTTTATGGTAGCAGAGGCTTACCTGCTGCCCCTACCAACCGCCGACCCGGGGACTTGGGCCCTTATGAGCCCTGCCCAAGTACGCCCCGGGTGCGTATTGTGGACTCGGTGGAGACCACGCCGGAGATTGGAGCCATAGGAGGACCGAGAAGTTCAAGAGCATGGCGAACTCCGGAAGTCGAAGCCCGAAGAGAAGAACGACATTCGGGAAGAGGAGGACGTGACATGGAGGACCTGGTCTCCATGTGCGAGCGTCGCTGCCGAAAGGCATGCAACCT
The DNA here is from genome assembly GCA_964036045.1 of Eutreptiella sp. 'Long Island Sound 2002'. Taxonomy (NCBI): domain Eukaryota; phylum Euglenozoa; class Euglenophyceae; order Eutreptiales; family Eutreptiaceae; genus Eutreptiella; species Eutreptiella sp. 'Long Island Sound 2002'. Next base: position 1,049,369 of record OZ038382.1, read on the forward strand.
CCGCTCCGCCGCGGAGGACTCTGATGAGGCCTGCCATTCAGGCAGCAGTGGAGGACGGGCCCAGCGCTACCGGAAGCGCGGGTCACCCAAGTCCGCGGCAAGGGACGCCGGGGAAATGGACACGGACCCCAGCCCGGTCAGGCTGTGGGAATCCGAGGGGCACTCCGAGGGCTATCGGACAGCCTACGAGCCACCTTCAGAGCCGGAGATGTCCGCGCCGATCGCCAGGGCGCATACGGCCCCGGAGCCCGCCCTGCAGCACGACGCCGAGGGCTTGGAGAGGCCAGCCAGGGCCCGGACGGCACCTGTGCCCCGGCACACGGGACCAGAGACGGACGCCATAGGCGATACGCCCATGGGCGATGAGTCTGAGGTGCCGGGGACCGCGGGTTGCGCTGAATCCGGCGGAAGGCACGCTGCGTGCCACTGCGAGCACGTGTCCTTCCTCATGGGCAGGTACCCGAAGATGGGGATGGACGCCATCGTGCATCACCTTGACCGCCTGGACAACGCCAAGGACGCTCTGGAGGAGGACGTCGCGGGGATCCTGGACGACCAGTCGGCCGCGGAGAACCACATGGAGGAGCTGCGAGCGGATCAGGCCCGGTACCGGGAGAATCTGGAGCTGGCCCTGCAGAAGCAGCAGCAAGTGGTGGACAGCCTCCTCCACTTAGTGGAGGACATGTGGGGACGCCTGAAAAGGCTAGAGGAGCGACAGACCCTCGCCTCGGGTCCGGAGCTCCCGGCAAAGCCGGCCGCTGTAGAGCTGGTGGAGCGGGTTAAGACCCTCAGGAGCGCCATGGAGAAACCCATGGGCGGCCCTGCAGAGGCACCCTACGCGCCTCCGCGTGTTGACCCGGGTGCGCTGCCGTTTGTTCCCATGTTCAGCGAATCGACAATGCTCGGGGAACACACGGCACCGGCTGGGTCCATGCGGGAAGGGCACGTAACCAGGGACCCGAGGAGCCTGACGGTACAGATGTCCCATGCCGCCCAGGATGTACCGATCACGACGAACATGGTAGTTTATGCGGAAGAGAAGATCGACACCATGCAGGGGCGAACCATGGGAAGCGCCGATGGACAGGGTCGAGGTCATCCAGGCGGAAACCTGTGGGCGAAGGGCCCCAATACGGGGATATGGACGGCCGATGGAGCTAATCCTTCCCGCATTCCAAACCCCATGGGTTCAGGCCCAACTGGACCGCACTCCATGGAGGAGAGGGATGTACGGGGAGTGTACTCACACCCCCCGGCCACAGGTGGTATCCGTCTCGGTGGAGTGGTGGCTGGAGACGTCGGAGACGCCATCAGGATTGACGACCTCAGGGGAATCAAAATCCCCTACTACGATGGTAACCCCTCCAACCTGGATTACTTCATCCTGGATTGGGAAGATTTCGCCGAGGAGGTCGTCGGAGAGATGCGGGGAGCGCCGCGGGACAAGTGGGTATGCCGGACATTCCCACACCGGCTGGCGCAGGACCTCAAGGAGGAGCTGCGGGATCAGATCCGGGAAGGATTGATCCGTACGGAGCAGGCCTGCCTCCAGTGGTTGGAGGACGAGGAGCGGGTGGGCGCTCCAAACCAGAAGCTGGAGGACCTGTGGTCCATTCCACTGCCGCTGGACCGCGGTGAGTTGCGGGTCCGGGAGTGGAACCGGTATCTGCGGAAGTACCGCAGATGCCTCAAGCTGGTGGAAGACTGGAACGAGGCCAGTGAAATCCGCCACTTGCTGAAGGACGTCCTCCCCGGCAACTGGAAGAGACGAGTGGAGGACGAGGAGAAGAAGCGCGCGAAGAAGCGCGTGGCGGTGAGGATTATGGCGGCGGAGGATACCCATGCGGGTATCATGGAGTTCTTCAGGAGGAACCTGGGCGAGCCCAACCGGATGTTGGGACTGAAGAACGCCGTGTACGTGGAGGTATTCGGAGACTCCATGGGGCAAAGGTTGCTGCGCCTCAACAACGTGGAGTGGAGGCGCGGGGAGCCGCTGAGGATGCAGGTGATCTTCGCCCGCATGAGCCTGGACGAGATCGTGAAGTACATCACGGTGGAGTTGAAGCTCAATGCGAAGAACGAGGCCCACGTGCAGGATCGACATGGTCATGGACAACGAGGCCACCGAGAAGACCGCCATCATCGGGAGATCCAGGGGGACACGGCCAACTCCGCGGAGGATGGTAGTGGAAGTGGCCAAGGCCACTGGTCCCGGGAGGATCACGAGGAGGCCCATTTCTTCGCGTTTGTGTCGCACAACGTGAAGAACAATGGGCACGATCGGTCCAGATGGAGCCGGGCGGGACGGAGGGGCAAAGGGCCACGGAGGATCGGGAACCCACCGCTCTCGTTCTGAGATTACAGGTCTCAGCACGACGGGTGCTGGGTCTGTTATGGCAAGCGAAATAACCATGCACAGGACCATCGTCAGTGCAAGGTGTATGAGGTGGACACGAAGGCCTACTTCGCCGCTCACCCCGAGAAGAAGCCCAAGGAGCAGCGGTTTTCAGATTGGAAGGCGAAGGGCGGAGACGGGGGAAAAGGCCAAGGCAAAGGCCAAGGAAAAGGCGGAGGAAGAGGCTATGGTGGTGGACCTGGCCAAGACCGACGAGTGAGATCGATCGAGGAGGTTGCTGAGGACATGTTGAGGACATTGGAGGAACTCAAAGCCCAGCAACGTGGTGGACAAAGTCCTGGCGGATCGCAGCCGGAAGGGGCTGCGGGAAGCCAAGTCTAGAGGAGCCCCCACGGGAGTGGGACCGTCGGAGGTCTCTCCTCCGAAAATCAGTGGAATCCCAGAGAAAGCGAAGGCACATCGGGTGCCGAAGAAGGCCCCGGAAGAGCCAAAACCACTGAGTTTCGTCACTCCCAACCCCTGGAGCGCCCTGCCAAGGGAAGTACATCTGGGTACGGGACATGGCAAGAAGGAAGGAGCGACCACGGAGAGCCCCGTGGACGGGCAGGACCAACCCAAGATCTACACCATCCGTGACCATACCCTTGAAGTCCTGATGCACCCGGACGTGCTAGAGTTGCATGCCGTGAGAGTCGTCCATACACCTCATGGCGACGAGCGGCAGTTGCACTTGAAAGTGCGAGTACGGTGCGGACGAGAGGAGAAGGTGGTGGATGTGTTAGTGGATACGGGTGCCCAGGTGAGCCTGGTCCGGAGAGGTTTGTTCAACGAGGAACTCCTGCAGCCCAGCCGGAGACCGGTCCGCCTGAAGGTCGCCAACGGAGAGATCATGGGTGGCGGCACCCATGAGGCCACCATCAGTATGGAATTCTGGGAGCATGAGCGCTTGAACCGCCCTGATCTGGCGAAGAGAAGCACTCTATCCGGGAACTTCTACGTGGCCGACATTACGGATTGGGATATGATCATGGGGTATGACTTCATGGTGGCCAACGCCATTGGAGTCCTTCCCCATCGCGCAACGCTTGTCCGGGAGGACGATGAATGCCTCACATGGCTGTCCACGGATTATGCGTGCGGGTCATCCCAATGGAATGCTGAGAAAGAGGATCGGATCGTCCGAGCGGTGCAAGCTGTGGGTGCCAAGTCCAGAGGAGACCGTGAAGTTCAGCTCACGGAGTATGGAATGGCGCCGCAAGTGTACGCCAGGATGATTCAGACGCTGGGAGCTGAAGCGCCCGAGACGGACGTCTTCGCTTCCCGGGATGCCCCACTTCTGCGGAAGTGTAGGAGGCATTGGCATCGAGGAGACTCAGCCTGGCACAGACATTGGGGTTTGAAGGAGTGGGGGCCCATGTATTGGCATGGCTCCCTGGACAATACCAGACGTACGCTGGAGAAGATCGTCGCGGATAGGGCGAAGGGGATCCTGGTCATAACCGGCATAGGATCCACCCCATGTCCGCTGGAGGGTCTCAAGTCGACGCTGGACTCCATCACCCTGATTGAGATGCCATTCGGGCCAGAGGAGGAGCTGTTCATCGACGCCAAGGGTGTATCAATGCCCTCCCCGGGTCAAGCGTGGGGTACCAAGGCTTTCCCGGTGAACCGGGCGCAAGCCCAGCCCACGGGTGATGAAGCATTCATCCGTAGGGTGGAGGCGGTGCCCATGAAGGTCATGTTTGAGCCCAAGGAGGGGACGGATCAGCCAATTGATGGCATTGACGTCCTGTCCCACGCCCAGATCGACGACGTCCTCAACTACATGCGGATGGGGATGCACGACCGTGTGGCAGCCAAGAAGAGGCGAGCCATGGTCACATGTCCGCATTGGTGGGATGACAAGATGTTGGTCACCGGCAAGTACGAGAAGGATGAGTTCGTGGCGAGGGTCATGGATCACATCGCGGACCAATACGATGGTCCGGTTGGGTCGGACCCACCAACGTGGGGTTTTCCAAGAGTGGAAACCGGTAGCGACGAGCACCAGCCCGAAGCCGCAAATTTTCGAAGATTATCGGTGGGAATCGCGACCCACGACGATGAAGACGGCATATCGGACGAGGAGAATTCGGACCCGGACCCAGAAGAGGCCTATACCGCAGTGCGGTTGGTTGTATCGATACGGAAGCAAGCGGCTGAAGAGGCCCAGGCGAACCCGAAGGTCGCCGAGCTGAAGGAGAGGCTGATCAAGGCCTATCCGCGGCTATTCAGTGGCGTAGCCAACAAGAACCCTCCAGATCGTGGGAGGTTTGGTACAGCGAAGATCAAGCTGAAGCCGAACCCGAAGATCTATTGTCATCGGGAGTACCAACTTCAGGGCGATCGGGCCGAGGCCATGAAGAAGCTGTTGGCCGAATTCATTGAGCGGGGATGGATCGAACCCTCCGACAGTGAATGGGCCAGCCCAGCCTTCATCGTGCCCAAGAAGGAGAAGGGCGAGTGGAGGTTGGTGGTGGATTACAGGGGTTTGAACGAGCAGACGGAGCACGACTCGTACTCGCTTCCCCTGATCGACTCCATCCTCCAAAAGCAACAGAAAAAGCGGATTTTCACAGTGTTGGACCTGAAACACGGTTACCACCAGATGCCGCTACACCCGGACTCCAGGCCCTGCACAGCGATGTCGACGCCGCTGGGGCCCATGCAGTGGAAAGTGATGCACATGGGCGCCAAGAATGGCAACGCCGCTTTCCAGCGCATGATGGAGGATCTACTCGGTCCTGTCCGGGACTGTGCCGACCCCTTCGTGGATGACATCATCATCGGGTCCGGCACGGAGAACATGACTGAGGACGAGCTCATCGATGCGCATGAGAAGGATCTGCGCCGAGTGCTCAGCGAGTTGAACAAGCACAACATGGTGTGCAAGCCCACCAAAGCCTCACTCTTCGTGAAGGAAGTGGAGTTCGCGGGTCACGTGGTTGGTCACGGGCAACGCCGTCCCATGCCTGGGAAGCTGGCGTCCCTGCACCACTGGGAAAAGCCCCAGACCATCAGCGAACTCCGGTCCTTCATGGGGTTCTGCAACTACTATTCGGGCTATGTCCGGATGTACGCAGAACTGTCGGGGCCGCTGCACAAGATGCTGCAAGTGGGCAAGTTCGATCGCCGGAAGGGGAGCAAGAAGAAGCTTGCCTGGACCCCTGAAGCTGAGGATGCGTTCAACAGCCTGAAAGAGCGACTCCTGGGGCAGTTGGGGCTGTTCCTGGTGGACCCCGACAAGGGATTTGTGCTACGGACAGACGCCTCGGACTATGCCGTGGGGGCAGTCCTCGAGCAAGTCCAGGACGACGGGACTCATGTTCCCGTGGCGTTTTGGAGCAGGATCCTGGCCGAGGGCCAACGCCGGACATGGACCGCGAGGGAGAAGGAGACATACGCCATTGTATGTGCGCTCCGGAAGTGGTCTGGCCACATCAGACTGCAGCCGGTGGTGGTTTGCACGGACCACCAGTCCCTACAGAGCTGGCACAAGGAGCATGTCGACACCCCCTCAGGACCAGCGGCTAGGAGGGCCCGATGGCATGAGACGTTCGCCAAGTTCGACCTCAGCGTCGTATACGTCCTGGGGAAGGACAACACTGTGGCGGATTGCCTCAGTCGATGGGCCTACCCCGTGGGCAAGGCCTGCATGGACATATCCAGCCATGGGGACGCCGAGGAAACCGAGGAGGCCAAGCGCATCATCGAGATGGAGAAGGTCATGGAGCAAGAAGGGGTCAAGTGCTTTGTGGTGATGGCAAACCGTACGGACCTGGCCAAGTTCCGGGGTGCCCGCGTCCAAGCTATTCGAGAGGAAACCCTCGAGCAGTGGATGGTGGCCCCTGTAGAGCTAGTCAGGTGCCGGTGCTCACGGAGGACTGGTCGGATGACTACGCGGCATCCGAGCACTGGAGCAAGTACTGGAATGCCGTGAGCGCCCCGTCGGACGACGAGAGGGCTTGACCGAGGATGGGGACAAGTTGTTCCTCAAGGACAAGCTGCTGGTGCCGGAGAACCGAGTGGAGGAACTCATTGACCACTGGCACAACGCCCAGGTCATGCATCCTGGCCGAGACAAGATGCAGCAGGACCTGGAGTGGCGTTTCAAGTTCCCTCCGGGGTACTACACCATCCTGCATAGGTACTGCAGCGACTGTGCCGTGTGTCGGGCCACGAAGAGCCCCAACCACTCCACAGCGGGCAACCCGCCGTATACGGCTATACCGGAGGCCCCTATGCGGTCCGTGGCCATGGATGAATTCGCCATGCCTGAGGTCACCGTGGAAGGAGAGACCTACGACTGTGTCATCCTGGCGGTAGATAGGCACAGTTGGTATATTGTGGCGGTCCCTGGCAAGAAGTCCAAGAAGAAGGACAAGAAGGACAAACATGGAGTGGGGCTGCAGGCCAAGACCGTCACTAATGCCATGATCAGGCATTGGCTGACGATTTTTGATGTTCCAGCTGTCATCTGCAGCGATCGGGGCAGTCAATTCGTGGGGACGTGGTTCAAGATGATGTGCAAGCACATGGGGATTCAGCACGCCAAGACCGTGGCGTACCACAGCCGGTCGAATGGCCGTGCTGAATTGGCCGGGCGGCAGATGTTCGAGAAGTTCCGCCAGCTGCACATCGACGAACCGGGCCGGAACTGGTACAAATCGCTGTGGAGAGTGCTCCAAGCGTACCATGACCTTCCGGGACCCACTGGACTGTCGCCCCATCGCATCCTGTTCCTACGGGATCGAGTGTCGCGCACTCTCCCGTGGTTGAACCATGGCAAAGTGGCCCGGGATGCGAATGCTATGATGGCTGAGGCGGACGACACGGCGGCCAAAGTGTGCAAGGCACTTCAGGACGAGCATGACAAGAGGGCCAAGTACTTCAAGCAAGGAAAATTCCAGAAGTATGCCCTTCAAGACACCGTGTGGGTGGAGCGGCACCACAAGGATGTCCTGTCCAGGCATCGGCAGGCATCTTGGTATGTGCCGGGGGTAATCGTGCGGAAGGTCGGGCAGGATGTGTATGCGGTTCGTGTGGGGGAGAACAAGATCCTGGACCGCGACCATACCCAGCTTCGTCCCCGAGCACCAAACCCCAGCAGACGTCCCGTCACCTTCGAGTTCACGGCCGGCGATGTGGACTCGGACGACGAGGGTGAGGACAACGACTTCACCGCTGAGAAGATCCTGGCAGACCAGCCGGACCCGGGGACGCCTGGGGGTAGGCTTTATAAAGTCCGTTGGACAGGATTCGCCGCATCCAGGGACTCGTGGGAACCTCCGAGCAGTTTTGTGCCGAGGTACACCACGGTCTGGATGGACTACCTAAAGAAAAAGAATATTTCTTTGGATGTCAAGGACGTATTGGTCCATTTGGTTGCTGCTGTAGCACCGTAATGGATCCCCCTTGGCATTTTGTTTGTTTCTGTGAATGGGGAGACAAGTGAGGGCGTTCATCCGGGGATTTTTCGGCCTTGATCGGCCATATACCCCCTTCACTCGATCTCCACATATACATTGCATTGTGGTATACTTTTTTAGGTCGACCGACTACGTTTTTCTATTTTTTGATCCCCTTGGTCCATGTTGTAGATCAAGAGGAGACGGGATATGGCGTAGGGCGCTGATTATCAGTGTCCTCAGCCCTCCCTTGGGGCATGGGGGACGCCTACGACGTGTGTGGGGCCTCCATGTGTCCTTGGGACATGGAGGGGGGGGTTGGAGCCCATTGGGGTCCTCCCGTCCTCTCTTCAATGACTTCCGAGCGGTAACAACGCTCTGAGAAGGGGGGTGAAGCCGGTTCGGACCCCTGTGGCCATCTTGGGGTCACTTGGGGTGTGTATCTATGTGCCGGCAAGCCGCCATTGGCTGATATCATACTCTCCCATCCACCTGACCTAACCCGATGTGATAGTGTGATAGGTTTGTCCATTCCGGCTATGAGCGGCCATATTCAGAACCGAGGCACCGCCAGCGGAGATTTATATATCGGAATATCAGGAATCAACAGGGTTTTATTATCACAATGTTTCCGTAATTTTGCAGCCTTTCGTTCTGATGGTCAATGTATCGGCGACTGTCAGTTGGCTCGCAATTTTGCGTTAACCGATTGGTTAACTGTTATTTCCAGATATTTTGGCGGATACTCCGTTGAAGGGTCAGATTTCATCAGCAAAGGGTTCGTTGCTTCCGCAATTCTCTAAATAAGCACTCGAAATTTTAATCAGAATTTTTCGGGATGTCGAAATCGGATTTTCGACTTCGACATCGCCGCACTTGATTTGGACTTCGTCGAGTGGTCATACTCTTTTCCCTATGCCCGAATCAGGTTTCCCTTATACTTGCCACCCATTTGATTTGGAGATATAAGGGAAACAAAAGCGAATCGTGGGACCACTTTGAAGGATAATATCTACGCGCGAGTGTGAGGAAAGAGAATAATGAAGGTTGGGTTGTAAGCGCCTTAGTCTCAACTTAATTAGGGAAGCATCAAACGCCTTTGGTGTGTACACATGCCTGATATAGCAAGGGATAATGGTCAAGAGGGTACAAAGTGATATATAACTCTTGGACCGTGCAACCGAGCATTTTATTGTGACTTTCGAGTGTACCGCATGAGTGTTGGGGTTGCATAGCAACTTTCTTTGGGTTCCCACGTATTTTTAACGTGAAGTTATGTCAATGGAGGGACATGGCATATCATGGTGGGAGCCATATTTTGAGGGTATGTGTTGTATGCATGGTATATGTTTGATATGCTCACGCCCATGTTATATATCTTCGTGTGGCCGAAGGGATGGGGAGCCATACGTGACAAGGGCTTTGCCCATGTCCCAATTGTGGAATTCAAAGCGCTAGACTAAGTCTACCGCGTATGTATTGCTCATGGTATGTTTGACAAAGAGATCCATGGGTACACTCCCATTTTCATGGGGCATGTAGATATTAGTGGCGAAGGTATCTCCATGCGTCCGATTGGGGATCCAAGTGGGGGAATCGTTCGCAAATGGTTCCAATCATTTGTGTATTGAATCATGAGCGGATATCATGGGTGAGCATAGAGATATACTATCATGACAACTTTGTATTTGGTCATATTTTCATGTTTTTGACCTCAATTTTTGCTCATTTTTGCGTTTTGTGTACTCACCTGGTCAGCTAACAGCAAGAAGCCTATGGGGAGTCGAACCATGGTATGTTGTTCATATGTTGGCATATGCCTTGGAGTTGAACACCACCATATGCCGGATTGTGTACTCCATTTGGCTTGGCACACGAAGGATTTCAAGAATTGGTCTCAAGATCATGGGCTGACTTGGGCAGTGCGTGGCACCCATATCCGAAGGGGTTTCGAGGGTAAGGTGGGGATGTACATGGGCATTGGCCTTTGGTCTCTATCCTCCATGAATACTAGATTTCGATTCCATGCATGCTTCGAGCCTTCGGATAAGTAGTAACTTCAATTTTGAGCATATTTTTGATATATGGCCAATATGGTGTGAATTGGCAGTTTTTTGGCATGTTATGAGTTCAAACTCATTGGTCATTCCTCTAAGCCCATTCGATTCCAAGTCCAACCAAGGTTCTGTCAGGGTAGGGCATGGTCATGAGTGCCACTCTAAGCCATGACACGCCACCTCCCCTATTGGGCTAGGATTTAGAGGCTTGGGAGAGAACACATTTTTGGGGTTTGTGTAGTGACTTGTGACACATGGCATTCAGCCATCTCATTTGACCTGGTTCAGGGCAATATGTTGGTGAGTCAGGGGAAGGTCTTGAGTCCAGGGAATGAGGGGTTTATGGCTGTGAATGTGTATGTTTACCTCTTTCCCCAACTTTGCTTTATTTGTGTTCATATGCCAATTGCAGGGCTTTCTTCCTTGGTGCAATTCTTGTACATGCCCGCCACTGTGGGAATACCGGTGTGCTGAACGAGAGCCCGCAGCCTGATTTGGATTGTGAATTGGGTTATTGCTGTATTTGTGGGATCTGGTTGCCATTCAGGGTTGAAGGAGGATTTTATTTTCTATATTTTTGGATTTGGAACCTTGGATTTTGAGCAATGCAATCGTTGATCAGGAGCAAATCGGCAGGGGTTACAGGCGGAAGGGGCACAGCGGGGGCCGGTCCTGGTAGGGACCTTCTTCACTTGCGTGGAGAGGGGAAAGGTGAACCGGGCCAGGGACCGTAGTAGTGTGGGGGTGTCAGGGGGGTGCGGGAGCAGCTGGTGCGCGAGGGAGTGGTGGGCGGCGATGTAGTGGTCGGGGAGGGAGGGGGTAAGGGAGAGCCAGCCCCACGCCAGGTCCAGGGCGGCTGAGAGGGAGTCCATGTCCTCGACAGTCGCCAGGCGCCATCGGAACAGACGCCACGAGTGGGCATCGCAGGAGCGGTGGTGCAGGGTGATCTGCGCCAGCACCATGGCGTGTGAGGTGTGACAGGGGAGGAAGTGGTGGGTGTGGGAGGCGATGGGACCGGTGGCGAGGATGTGGTGGATGGCGGTGGGACGAGCGGAGCCGTGGCGGGTGGTGAAGTTGGTGGGAGTGGCTGGGGGTACCAGGCGGTGCCAGGCTGGGAGCGGGCCTAGGGCACCGAGTGCGGAGGCCAGGGGGGTGCCTGGGGCTCCCGTGCTGTTGAGGTCGCCCAGGAGGACGCACAGGTCGGGCCGTACGCAGGAGCGGTGGTGGTCCATGAGCTTGACCTCGGAAACCCACTCGGAGTACGAGAGGCGTGGGGGGAGGTGGGCGTTGAACAGGAGGGCCCGGCCCCCTAGCAAGAGGGGGACCGTGGAGGCAATCCAGTGCTGGCCGTCGTAGACGAGGTCGGCGGGTTGGGAGGGGGCGCGGAGGGACCGTGCGGAGGCCTGAGCCCTGGCCGGAAGCGGTGCTGTAGTGGGCCTCGTACCTCGGTGGGAGGGCGGGGCGGGCCGAGGCCAAGTCCCAGAGTTCCTGCTCGGCGACCACGTCGGGGGACAGGGCCTCGAGCCACGTGCGGGCGAGGGAGACTTGGCCGGCGATGCCGCCCCAGTTCTGTGTGAGAAAGGTGAGGGCTGTGTCGCGGAGGGGGCTGGACGCCTGGTCACGGGGGTCGGGGAGGGAGAGGACGAAGGCGGGGGTCGGCTGGAGGAGGCAGTCGGGGGGGGGGGGCGCAGGGGGCGGCCCAGGGGATGGCGGAGACGGGGACAGCCCCGGGCAGTAGCATGCCCCGGAAGCTGACCACACAGCGGGCGGCGATGTCACGAGTGCACACAGGCGGGGCCTTGTGGAGGGAGGTTCAGAAGAGGTGAGGCCAGTGGTCGGTCGGCGATGTGGGGAGGTCGACGAAGGCGGTGTGAGGCGTGGGGCGTCCACAGTCGGGGCAAGCGGAGGAGGTGATGAGTGGCGCATCGGGGAGGGCGAGGTGTGTTGCGCCCACGCTGAGGTCGGCCTTGACGAGCGAGTGTACGCCGGGGACGGGGGGAGGAGGGTTGTAGGCAAGTGGGCGGTGTCCCAGAAGGCGGTCCACTTGGCGTCCACGTGCAGGGGAGGGGTGATCCAGAAGGAGGGGTCACCGCGCTGGCAGGGGAAGGAGGCGAGCCAACCGCACACTGTGGGGAGGGCGGAGGCGAGGAGCGAGGGGGGTAGCGACGTGGAGACCTGGGCGGCGCGCAGGAGGTCTCGGAGGGGGCCCAGGGGGAGGTCGGCGGCCGGGGGGAGGCCAAGGGGGAGAAGGTCAGCAGAGTGTGTGCACACGGGGCAGCGCGTGAGGGCAGGGCGCCGCAGCGTGCCGCAGTGAAGGCATATACGGGGGGCGGAGGCCGGTGGTTGAGCGGGTGCGCGGGGGGGGGTTCCACGGGCGTGGGACTGGGGATGGGGCTCTGGGTCGGGGAGAAGGTCAGCCCCGGCGCGGTGGGCGTCGAGTGGGCGGGGGAAGTGGGAGGCGAGGAATGTCGCCCAGGCTAGGGTCGGGAGGTCGGGAGCGCTGGAGGTGGGGAGAGTGTCCGGTAGGGCGAGTCAGTTGTGTCTGCGGGTACTGGGGAACATGGCGCCGCGGACTGCCCTGCCTGACAAGGGGGCCGAGGGTGTTGTGCGGCCAGGGTGCCGCGGGGAGCGTCGGGGGGAGGAACGGGGGGGTGGGTGCTGGCGGCTGCGTCCCGCGGGGCGGGGCTGAGGGTCGCCCGGGACGGGCGGCCGGTGGGAGGGGGGGGTGTTGAGAGTGGCAGTGGGGGCGTGCTAAGGTTGCCCATCGTCCCGTCTGCCCTGGACCGTAAGGGACCAGCCCTCGTTTTGCTGGATGACGCGCGTGGTCAGCGAGGCGAAGAGGGAGGTGTGCAGGGCGGGGGCGATGTTGGCGAACGCGTGCCCGCGGCGGGCGTCGGCGTCAGTGACGTACACGACGGTCTGCAGGTTGTGGGTGAGGGTGACTGCCATGGAGGGGTGCGGGCCTAGGCGGAGGCCTGAGACGCGGACAACGGTGGTGGCTGGCGAGGAGCTGACGGGGGCGAAGGTGGGGACCGAGGAGGCGGGGGTGGCGCTGGTGGCGGAGGGCGCAGAGGCGCCCGGGAGGGGGGGCTGGCCGAGGAGGAGTGGGGCGAAGAGTGGCGCGGGCGGGGCGGCGGCGCCAGGGGCTTGCAGGGAGTGCGTTGGCGGTGCGGAGGAGCCAAGGCGGAACCAGTTAAGGTCCGCCCCGGAGCGGGGGAGGAGGGCAGTTTTGGTGTAGGACATGAGCTCCTGGAACTGGGCCGGGGTGGAGAGACGGCCACACAGCCGTGCGATGGCTGCGCGGAGGGTGTCGGCGGAGGAGACGTGTTGGAGGTCCTGGTAGGCCTCTATGGGGAAGGAGGGGGCGCTGGCGATGGTGAAGGCCGCCGTTAGCCAGGGAGTGTCGGCATGGGCCTGAGCGGCAGTGATGAGGGGCTGGCTGGCCTGGAGGGCAGGCAGGGAGGCCGCGGAGGAGGCGGCGGCTCCGTACCGTTGGGAGACCAGGGTGAGGAGCTTTTTGAGGTGGAGGCGGAGGGTGGGCTTGTGGAGGTCGGGGCAGGAGTGCCAGGCACCCTTGGCGGCGAGCACCAGGCTGGCGGTGGACGTGGAGACCGAGAGGTGCTGCACGGTCCTGGGGGGCAGGTGGCAGTTCTTGCCCATAGCCACAATGCACATCGCCGTGTGGTGGGCGTCGGCCTGGGGGACGGAGGAGAGGCCGTCGAGCAGGGTCAGCGTGTCCTGGGAGCTCGGGGTGGGGCCAGCCTGGAAGAGTGTCTCCCAGTCTGACGGGGGTGGTGCGGCCGGCTGCGGGGGCTGGGGACGGGGGGGAAGCAGGAACAAGGGTTGCGAAGCGTCGGGGGGGCGGCGGCGGGGGCGGGGGCTCCGGGCCCCGCAGGGGGGTCTTCCGCCTGCGGGTTAGCGCGGCGGGCGGCTGCGGTGATGGCGGTAGAGATTTGGGGGTGCGAATTGAACCATCATCCTTCCGATGGTTCAACTCGGTGTACCACCGTTGGGCGGACAGGGGGCATGGAGAGGGGACACGGACGTGGGGGCTGGCGGGGTCGAAGACGCAGTTGAGGGGGGGGGAGGCCGGCCGGGAGCCGGTCTGCTGGGCCGCCCAGGTTGCTAGCCAGTGGAGCAGGGCGACCCGGGCGACCTTGGGCTTGATGGCCTCCTCAAAGGCGAGGAGGTCCAGGAGGCGGCGGAAGGGGATGGAGGGGGGGAGGTCGGGGGAGAAGGGGGAAATGTGGGCGAGGGCGGCCGAGGCGAGAGTGGCCTGGTGGAGGGTGGAGGCAGGAGCGCCCCAGTCGATGAGGGCGCTCATGCAGGAGGCGTAGGGGAGCCACGAGGCGTCGTGGTGTGTGGTGAGGAGGGAGATCTCGTTCTCGGTGAGCTGCTCGGTGAAGGCGAACCAACAGAGGAGGGGGCTGGATTCGATGGGGGAGCCGGCGAGGGGAATGGAGAGGACGTCCACATTCGCCGGCATGTGGCGCGCAGAGGCCAGCAGGCGTTGGGGTTCTTGGGAGTCCAGGGCGATGGACAGGAGAGGCCAGGCGTCGGCCGCCGTCAACTGTTCGCGCTGGAGGTCGGGGGACAGAGCTGAGAATGGGTGAGGCATGGTGCCTGTGGGGAGCGGAGCAAGGGAGGTTCCGACACACGGCGTGCCGGGGGGTGGGAGGTCCGTTGCCGGCTGTGGGCGACAGCCGTGGTGCGTGGTGAGGGTGGGGGGGGGTTGGGCGGGGTGGGCGGTCCAGAGCTGGTCAATAGGGCCGGTGGCGTGTTGTGGTGGTGGGTGCGTCCTGCTACCGGTGTCCTACTACGAGGAAGTGATGAGGGTGAAGACTGCTCGGGGACTGAGGCCGGAGAGCCTGGGGCGGGGGAATGGGGCGCCTGCGGCGGGTTATCCCCGGCTGGGATGGCCGGGGTGCCCTGGGGCCCCGTGGGAGCGGAGGCTCCCCACGTCGGCTGGGTGGAAAACCTCGGCCTGTCCTTCCGTCACCGAAGTTCTTAGGATTCGACCCCAGGAACTTACCTGCCGCGGGGACTGTTGGCCGGGACGGCCAAGGGGGATGATTATGAAGAGGAAGCGGGGGGCCAGGATAAGCCTTGCGGTCGGCACCTGCCTTCGGCCTGGGGGAGGCCGATGCCCGGGGCTATTACCTCCCCCTTGTGCCCGTGGTGCGGTGGTGGGTGGTGGTGAGGTACCCCACAACCGGCGACTGTGCCCGGTGCCGTGGGCACAGACCCCAGTTGGGGGCGGGTATGAACCGCCCGGTCGCCTCGCCCCCCCTGCACAACAGCCCGCCAGGTGCTGCTAGGCCTCTAGCGCCAGCTGTTGTGGGGGGGGGCGCTCGGGGCAGTGCGGGGGCCCCTCCGCTCTCCTGGCGGCCCGCACTGTCCGTATGATGCAACAAGGGGCGGCGCGGGCTCGAACCGCACGCGCGGGCCGCGCCGCCCCAGCTGGGGTGGGGGACAGGGGGAGGACCGGGGGGGGGACAGGGGGTCGCGGCAAGTGGAAGGAGGGTGGCGGGGGCTCGAACCGCGCACCGGCGGGCCCCACAACCCTCCAGTCGGGCGTCGCTGCGCCAGGGGTTCTGGGGGCCTTACCCAGGGGCCGTTGGCCCCCCCCTCTCGGTTAGTGTGAGGAGGGAGAGGCAAAGGCCACTCGCGGCCATGACACATGGTGCATAGGGAGGGAGGTATGACTCACGCCACGCCATGATGCATGCAGCAGGGGGAAGGGGGGGCAAGGCCTGGACCCCCACCGCGTATGGGGGGTCCTCTTGTCAGCCCGGCGGCCGACCATCGGCGGCTGTGGCAGCTCACCATGGTGGCGTCGTCCATCTGAGAGGTGGAGCGGTGGGCAGGGGTGGTGGGGGGACGTCGAGCACGTGGGCAGGGGGGGGGGGGGGGGCTGAGGGTTGGTGGGCGGGCGCGCGCGTGAGGGGGAGGGGGTGAGGTCAGCTCAGCCGCAGAGCGTCAACGGGCGGCTGACCGGGGCAGAGGAGCGGTCGGGGCTGGCCAAAGTTGGCCGGGGAGCCCAGGGCGCTCGCGGAGTCGGGGGGCCGCGGTCAGCGGTGGGGCCCGCACCCCGCTCGGCGGGGACGAATCCCGCCGAGCATCATCCACGGGGGCGAATCCTGGTGGAGGCGGGGGGAGCGCCACGCCGTCCCCTTGGGGCCGAACCAGGCCGGGACGGGCCCCGCCGGATGCATACCGGGGGGGCGGGCGGGGCTGGGCACCGGGGCTCCGGGGCCCGAGTCCCTGGTGGTTGTGGGCCGGCGCGGGGGAGACCGGGCGGGCCCATGGGCTGCGGCTGGTAAGAGGGGGGGCGTGGAAGGGCTGGGCGGGCTCGGGGGCGAACCCCGAGAGGCCCCCGGGGGCTGGGCGAGGGCTCCCGAGGGCGGCCGTTCCTTGAAGGGGGGGGGGGGGGGTTGCTCCCTGGGGACGGCGTGTAACGCCCGGTGTAGGGCCATGTCGATTCATGGCCGCGCGGCATGGGACTATATCCCCAACCCTCCGCGCCGGAGTCCCTTTTTTCGGGGGGGCTGAGGGGGGGCGGGGGGGGCGGGCGGTTATGGAGTGCACCCTCCCATGCGGGGGGGGGGGGTTCTGGTTGGGAGCTCTGTCCGGCCTGGCCGTGTAAACCCGGTGGCGTCCCCTGGGCTCGTGGGCCCCTTCGAGGAAGAACCTCGGACTCGGATTCGGATATATATATATATATATATATATATATATATATATATATATATATATATATATATACATATATATATATATATATATATATATATATATATATGTATATATATATATATGGGTATATATGTATATAGATATATACAGACACACACACACACACATACATATATATATATATATACATATATATCACACACACAGACACACACACACACAAATATATATATACATATATATTACACACACGAACACACACACATATATATATATATCTGTATACATACATACATACATATATATGTGTGTGTGTGTGTGTGTGTGTGTGTGTGTGTGTACATATTGAGAAGGAGGGTGTGGACTTCCGCTTGAAGGGATTTGGTACAGGTTGACACGTTTTGCGTTCCGGGTGTGACAACCCAAGCCCTCAGTTGAGATGCGCGCACCGGCTTTCAACCCCAATCGTCTGGATCATGACGTGCACTTCTAGAATGCCAGCGAAGACACCAATCTCCGATGAAAAGAAGTCCAAGGCAACGGCATATGCTGCAGCCATTGCAGCAGAAGGGCCATCGCTGATTGAATTAACGGGGAGCGTTCGTTGCCCAGAAAAGCATAAGAAGGGGAGCGTTTCCCTTGCCTCGCAAGCCGAGGTACAAACACTCACGCCCGAGGGTGGGCACCAAGTACTAACCTCTGCGCCCATCTCCACACCCAAACATGAGTCTCAAAGCGCGAAGCCTGACCCAAAGCCTGACCCGAAGCCTAACCCATTCCAGCCGTCAGACCAACCGGTTGCAGCCGAGGCCATACCTGACCCAGAAGCAGTAGTGATGGTGGACGACGTCGAAGACGAAGGGATTTCGCAAACACCCCCAAATCTGGACATGCCGGATCTAGGCGAGTTCACCTCCCAAATGTCCTCTTCATCAGAGCTCCCCACCCCTTCTACCCCTCTTACTTTGACGCCTACCTCAAGCCAACAAACCTCACAACCTTCTCAATCTTCGACAGCTTCATTGGGGCCGTCTAGTATTGATGATATATATGAAGCCGGTTCGGACCCCCGTGGCCATCTTTGGGTCACTTGGGGTGTGTATCTATGTGCCGGCAAGCCGCCATTGGCTGATATCATACTCTCCCATCCACCTGACCTAACCTGATGTGATAGTGTGATAGGCTTGGCCATTCGAGCTCTGAGCGGCCACATTCACAACCGAGGCGCCGCCGGCTGAGATTTATATATCAGAATATCAGGAATCAACAGGGTTTTTTTGTCATAATGTTTCCGTAATTTTTCAGTTATCCGTTCTGATGGTCAATGTATTGGCGACTGTCAGTTGGCTCGCGATGTTGCGGTAACCGATTGGTTAACTGTTATTTCGGGATATTTTAGCAGAAACCCCCATGAAGGGTCAGATTTTCATCAGAAAAGGGTTCGTTGCTTCCGCAATTTTCATGTTATACACTCGCAAAATTAATCTCATTTTTTCAGGCATTCAGAATCGGATTTTCGACTTCGAGGTCGCCGCACTGGATATGATGTATTTCGAGTGGTCCTACATTTTTCCCTGATCACGAATCAACCTTTCTTTTGTTGTCTCCTTCATTTTTCTTGGAGATATAGGCGAAACAAAATTGATTCGTGAGGCCACTTTGAAACATCATATCTGAGGCTCATTGGCAGGAATTCCAATTTTGAGATATGGGCTGGAATTGCCTTGGTCTGAACTTTATTCAGGGAGCATTGGTCCCTTGGAGCATCAAACGCCTTTGATGTGTACACATGCCCATGTAGCAAGGGAAAGTGGACAAAAGAGTAGAAAGTGATACATATCTCTTGGACCATGCAACCGAATATTTTAATGCGACTTTTGAGTGTACCGCATGAGTGTTGGTGTTGCATAGAATCTTTCTTGGGTTCCTACGTATCTTTAACGTGAAGTTATGACCATGGAGGGGCATGGCATACCATGGTGGGAGCCATTTTTTGAGGGTATGTGTTATATGCACGGTCTGTGCTTCGCTATGCTCACGCCCATGTTATATATCTCCGTTTGTAGGAAGATATGTGGAGACATACGTGGCAAGGGCTTCGCCCATGTCACAATGGTGAGCTCCATAGCGCTAGACTAAGTCTACCGCACATATAGTGCACGTGGGAAGCCTTACGGAGCGACCCATAAGCGCCATTGCCAATTTTCCCATTTTCATGGTGCATGTGGAGAGGAGGTTTGAAGGTGTCTTCATGCGTCCATTTGGGGATCCAAGTGGAGGATTGTTCACAAATGGTTCAAAGCAATAGCGTGTCGAACCATATGTTGATACCATGGGTTAGCGAAGTTATATACTATTGTAATTATCATGAATTTAGCAACATTTGCATGTTTTTGACCTCATTTTATGCTCATTTTTGTATTTTTTGTGCTCAACTGGTCGGCTAACAGTAAAGTGCCTAGAGATCCGTGAACTATGGTATGTTACTTATATGTTGGCATATGCTTTGGTGTTGCACCTCACCATATGCCGCATCACGTGGTCACCTTGGCGTGGCACACGGGGCCTAACAAAATTAGGTCTCAAATTTGTGAGTTGATTTGTGAAGCATGGCATGTACATAACCGGAGGGGTTTGGGAGCCAATGTTGGGATATTTTTGGGCATCGATCGTTGGTCTATATCACCCTTGTATATTACTCTCAGGTTTGACACATGCATGGAGCATTTGAACATTTGCCGTATGCATTTTTGAGTATATAATTGGATTTTGGGCACTATGGTGTGATTTGCCTAATTTTGCTATGTTGTGAGGTCATCTCCATGGGCAATTCTCAAAGCCCAATCGACTCCAAGTCCAATCAGGGTTATGTCAGGGTAGGGCATGGTCCTGAGTGCCACTCTAGGCCATGACACGCCACCCCCCCTTTTGGGCTAGGATTTAGAGGCTTGGGAGTGAACACATTTTTGGGGTTTGTGTAGTGACTTTTGACACATGGCATTTAGCCATCTTATTTGACCTGGTTCAGGGCAATATGTTGGTGAGTCAAGGGAAGGTCCTGAGTCCAGGGAATGAGGGGTCTATGGCTGTGACTGTGTATGTTTACCTCTTTCCCCAACTTTGCTTGATTTGTGTTCATATGCCAATTTCAGGGCTTCTTTTCTTCTTTATGAATTTTGGTGCAATTCTATGTACATGCCCAACGCCCGTGTCTCCGTGTGCACCGTGAGAGGACCGGCGTGCTGAAAGTTGTTGAGTGTCAACGCGGGACCTCAACCACCCTTGGAAGCCCTCAGTGTGGATCATTTGGATGTGAGCTATTGTACTTGGGAGTTGGTTTTTGCAAGGGATCAAGATTTGTGTGAAGGAGCCATATTTTACTATTTTTTGTGGGAAATTGTGCAGGACAGGGCAAGATCATGCAGAACCTGGTGAGAAGCAAGACCATAGGCGTGACAGGAAATGGTGAAAGGGGTACAGCAGGGGCCGGTCCTGGTAGGGACCTTCTTTATGGTAGCAGAGGAGTACCTGCCCCGTACCGCCGCACCGGGGACTTGGGCCCTCATGAGCCCTGCCCAAGGACGCCCCGGGTGCAGATCGTGGAGTCCGTGGAGTCGACGCCGGACTTGGAAGCCCGAGAAGAGCGTGTAAGTGCGGCTAGCCCCATCTGCTCAGATTTTCAGACATTCTGCCCAGATTGGCTACATTTTGGTCATTTTCTTTGCTTCGGCGGATTCGCCGCCTCGCAGCTCAGTCACAGGATATTTCCTATATATTTCTGATATGCCGGATTTGATTCCGCGGTCCATTTCCCGTAAATCCGCCGCATTCCGCTATTTTAGCTGGAATCGCCATTTGCCGCTGGCGCGCGCTCGCGGGCCTGATCGGCCATACAATTTTACATAAATGGATTATTTAAATTCATTCGGACAGTTTTGGACACTCAGATGTATTTAGAATAATTCCCCTCAATTTTCTTCATAGACTGGGATTTTCTGCCAGACCACAATCAGCATGGACCTTGCTTCTGTTGTCGCTGCTCTCGCCTCCGTTGGTGTTCGTGTATCCGGTTCCAACCCCAATAACAACATCCAGGGAGACTCCTCGCGTGCCTGCCCCACTGGTCTTGCCGGCCCCGAGCCCTCCGGCACCCACATCGACCCAGGGCAGCACTTTCATGGTAGCAGAGGCTACCTGAATGTTGTTCCTTTGGTGTCCCAACCACAGCTAGCCCCTCAGTACGACCCCGCAACCTCCGGAGACGTAACCATCACGCTCCCGTGGTGCTGTGCGAACGAGGCCTTGAGAGGAATGCCTTGCGCTAGCCCAAATTGCCCAAGAAGGACCCAAATCAGCAGCTGTGGAGGCCCAGATTACAATCAAGATCCCAGTCGAAATTGGCCATCAAGCAGCTGGAATCTCCCAGCTTACGCTAATGGCAACGCTCCGGTGGAGCTTACGGACTTGGCGGGGACCAATACTCCCTACCAATGTCCACATTTCGAGACCATCGATGCCGAAATTGACGACATTGAGATGGCTGGTCCAGGTGAGGTACCTACCTTTAATCGACCAGCCTCATGGGCACAATGGGACAACCATTTGTCGCCGGAAGTGACCCGTAACCTTGAGGCGCTTGAGGCCCTGTGTCTATTAGCCACGTCTAAGCTGATAGGACAAGAAAGAATCGCCTCTGATTTTTTATTTGAATATTTTTTCCTCCTTCAAGAAGAAATTAAGACCAGGATGTGGTGGTGTTCTCAAGAAGATGAATCTTTTTCCATTTTCTTGCAGATCTGGGAGGCAAGCCCCTTCCCGAAGGAGAAGACCAAGGCACCGGTTGCCGGGCCCTCCGTCCCCCATCCCTCTGTTTCCATCCGTGACGATCTAGCCGCCGCGGTTGAGGAAGGAATCTTAGAGGCAGCTAGGCAGGCAAGCCTGGAAATTAGGACTGAAGGAGCTCCCCAAGTGGACTCCTGGCTGCGAACCACTGAGATTAGCGGTCCGACAGCCTGCTCAGGTCCGTCAGGACACGGTATGTACTGCCCTGCCGACTGCTCTTGCAGATCTCAGCGAGACTCTGAGCTCCAATTGCTCAAAGATCAAATGCAACTCATCATTCAGACTCTGGGAATTAAAGATCTTTTCAAGACCCACATGAGGTCTGAGGGCGCATCATCGGTGGATCAGACAACAGAACCGTCGGAGGAGGCGACAGAAATTTTTTCGATTGCTCCTTCGGTGGACTCTAAGACCACCGATGCACGGATCAGCAGGACTAAGCTAAAGGAAAGGGTTACAATCTCTCGATCACAGAGTAGATCGGCGAAGGCTAGGACTGAGGTTCAGAATGCCAAAAGAACTGCCTCCCGTACTACCCTTCCTGCTGTTGATTCCAATGCAATTGCCCAGATGTTGCTCGCCCAGACCCTCGCCGGAGCTGGTGTGGCTAATGATGCCGCCAAGGTGTCTACCATTACGGCCGGTGTTGGGCTGGATTCACTCCTAAATCCTACTTCATTGCGACTTCGTCAGGTTGCCAAGCAACCAAAGTATAATGGGAACCCCAGACGTTGGCCTCAGTTCCAACGGGAATTTAAACTGTGGGTTAAGACTCAAAAACTCCAGGATGATCAGTTCCTGATGGCCCTTCTGGACTGCCTTGAGGGAGCGCCGGCCAACACTTGGCTCAGAACCTGGAGTGATCGTGAGGATTCAAGTTCCCCCCTTACCTTTGATGAGGTGTGGGAACAGTTGGAGGTACGTGGATCCCGGCTGCCTGAGGACCATTACCACCAGATGTTGAAGAATTTTCCTTCATTTTCTCGATTAATCTTGCACGAAGTGCAAGACAAGAGACAGCGCTTCTGGAATCTCGTAGAAGAATCCGAACATTCAGGCGAAAAATTTTCCAGTGCCGAGCTGAAAAATCTGATTTTTGACAAGATCCCCTCTGAAACCGCCGCCACCCTTCGGAATCGACAGTCCGAAGAAAAGGTCAAGACCTGGTGGGCGGAGATCGATGGCTTTGACGCCTCGGCCAACCGGTTTACCGTCAGGGAGGCACTTCAAAAGTGCTCCCCCACGTCGTTTACCAAGGTGAAATTCACTGAAAACACGTGGAAAATCAAGTTCAATGAACACGAGGATCGGGACTTGTTTGTCCAAGTCCTCAACAGGGGAGTAAGTTTCCACGGCAATCGCCTGAAGGCTAGGAACTGGGTGTTTTCGTTTACTCCGCAAGAACTGTGGGAAGAGGTTGAGAGGCTTGCTGACGCCGCCAATCAAAATTTCCATGAGGGTCTTGGGGGAAACAGGAATACCCAGCAAAACACCCAAAATGGGGCCCAAAAGGGCAACAAAAAGGTGAATGACACCCGGAATGTTCAGGATCATTGTAGCATCTGTCTTCTTCTAGGTTCTACGAACCGAGCTAAGACGCATTCCACTGCTAATCACCGATGGTCTGCTTACGATCACAAGGTGATTGGTGAAAATGTCAGTAATCCTCAGAATTCAGACAGGAATGACAGACAGGTGCATGGTGCCAAGGGGGGAAAGGGTAATTCGACTCCCTCCGGCGGGAGCAAAAATACTGGAGGCCCTGGCGGGTCCCAAGGCAAAGGGAATCGGACTCCATCCGGTTCCGGTGGACAGCCAAACGGCCAGACAAGTCCCAATTTCAACGCCGGAGGTGGAAATCGAAATCCAGGCCAAACCCCTCGATCCGGTACAAACAAAGGAAATGCTCCAGGATCACAGGGTAAAGGTAAGGGAAATCCTTCGGGAACCCCCTTCTCTGGTAAGGGCAGAGGGCGTGGCGACGGTGGTGGCCCATCATCCGGCGGCCGTGGCCGTGGACGCGGAAAGGGAAATCATCGTGTGGATCAGGTCTCAGGTGCAGACCAGGTGTCTGATGCGGATCGAGATTACGTCGAAAATGCTCTGAATCCAGCGGATGATCCGTTCCAAGATGAATGGATTGACGAAACAGGCTGCGTTCACAATGTTAACGCAGCCGCTGGAGGTCAGAACGCCTAGGGGAGCCACGAAAATCGCCCCTCCCCAGGCGATTTCAGGCATGATCCCCAAATTCCTGATCGACCATTACTTGATGTAGGGTCGCTTGTCTCCTCTCCCCTGGATCCGGCAGCGGATCCTTCTGTTGTAGTGGACGAGGTTGGTGTACAGTCCAAGCACAGGGCTCGTCAGTTTGTCACAAAGCTGTGGGTCTCTGATTGCAAGGGAAATTTCCACCTCGCCACCTGTTTGTGTGATAATGGATCGGAGGTAAATCTCCAATCCAATGCATTCTTACCCGACGACTGCGTGTTTGAATCGCCTCATCCTGTTACCCTCGAGGGAGTTTCTGGACATTCTCTCGCAGGTGGGCAACGCGGTTGTTATATATCTACCCATTTGGTCGCTCAAGACCTTTGGGAAGAGCAAAATGTGGAAGAAGTTGTCCTTAAGGATGACTACTTCTACCGTGCTGACATAAAATATGACCTTTATTTGGGGCATCCTTGGCTTCGCAAGAACAGGGTAGCGCCCGTAGGTCATCGTCGTTGTTTTTTGCTGGAGTCAGGTCCCTTGGAGCGTCCTGAATTTCGTTTTTTGCACGCAGGGTTTAAAAGTGCAGAAGAATTTTTGAAGCAAAAAGTGACACCAAAATTTGGTGAAGATGTCACCATTGCAGAGGTGAATGGGAGTGCCGATTACTCCCAGGAGTTAGAATGTCTTCGTAGGGACTCCCAGCCACGACGCCCTTCGCGCTGGCACTCTTCATCCTACAGAGTTGTCGACAAATGGCGCGATGCAATTTGTGAATACTTCCATGAACATCATTCTTTTTGGCCTCAGTATGATGCATTTGCTAACCGCACGAACAAGCGCTTTGATAAGCACTTCAGCGACGCTTGGACCCACAAATGGGACAAGAAGTTGTGGATTAACCCTCCGTTTCACTTAATCCAGCAGGTCATCCACAAAATCAAGCAAGACGAGACCCAGGCAATTTTAGTTGTGCCCTTGTGGGACGACAAGCCTTGGTTTCAGGAATTGCAGGACATTTGTGTAGATTACATCGAACTTCCCAGGAAGATTAAGCTGTATGCCAGGGACGACACAGGTCCCCTGCCACAGCGCTCCTGGAGTTCGCTTGCATTCCTGGTGGATGGAAAGCTTTCTGACTCTAATTCTGCTGATTCTGGTACAGATTCCTGTGTTGGGTCTGAATCTGAGGTTGAGCGTGGTACTGATGATGAATCTATTTTTTCTGATTTTTGTTCGTCAGATACCCAAGGTGATTCAACGTCCAATGGATCCGCCTCGTCTCCCTCTTCCCCAACACGGTCGACATCGAAAAGAATCTTCAGTGCACGGGCGAGGAAAAATCTCCAATCGCGCCGCAAATTCAGAGTTTTTTATGAAAAACCCCCTGTGGAAGCTTTCATGGATCCTTTCGAGGAGCTGGATCGCGAAGAAAATCTCTGGGATTTCGACACAAGACCCACCTATCTTCAAGAGGCAGTGGATACGGACCTGTTTAGGGACATCCGTAAGAAGATTCTTCCTGCCAAAGCCGAAGAAGTCGCCAAAGTTTTTTCGACAGTAATTCCTGGCGATCAGGTGGACACTGAATTGTGTTCGAGGTCAAGAGAAAAGATTTTTGAGGAACGGAAGGACACAACCCTTTCCGGAAAGTTGATCAAAGATCCCCCTGTCCGTGGACAGTTCGGTGAAGCCTTCATCGAGCTTCGTGAAGGGTACAAGGCAAAAAAACAGCGCCCTTATGAAAATCATGGACACAAACATGAGATTCTCAGAAAAATCATCGAGAGAAATCTCAGGGAATTTGGTTGGCTTGAGGGTTGTATGACCAGCGAATGGTGTTGTTCGCCCTTCACAGTCCCGAAGCCACCGCCTGCAGACCAGAACACCATTGATGGCTGGCGAATGGTGGTTGATTTTCGCAATCTCAACGCCGAAACAAAGGCGGATTCACACCCCCTGCCCCTCATTGAGGAGGAAATCGCCAAGAGGGCAAGAGGTCGTTTGTTCTCTGTGCTGGATCTCCGTCACGGCTTTCACCAAATGCCGTTGAGGAAGGACAGCAGACCTCTCACTTGTATGTGCACGCCATGTGGACCAGTCCAATGGACCGTCATGCCCATGGGATTGAAGAACGCCCCCTCATTTTTTCAAAGAATGATGGAGGATGTGCTGTTCACAACCCATCCTGAGCTTCGTGCCTTCGTGAGTGTGTACATAGATGACATAATCATCGCGACGGAGGGGGAGGGACTGACCGAAGCCGAGCTGGTGGCCCTACATGAGAAGCAGCTGAACCAAGTTTTGGATATTCTTGACGCCAATCAGCTGATTTGTGGGCCAAAGAAGGGAAAATTGTTTTTAAAATCAGTCGAATTTTGTGGTTCTCTCCTAGAGAATGGCACTCGACGACCCAGTCCAGGGAAGCTCGTCGCTATTCAGAAGTGGAAGCGCCCTGAGACGATCACGGAGTTGCGAGGATTCCTAGGTTGTTGCAATTTTTACCACACTTTTGTGCCGAATTATGCCAAATTTGCTGCCCCCCTCACTGAATTATTGAAGGTAGGGAGAGATGCAGGCAAGGCAGGTT
Organism: Eutreptiella sp. 'Long Island Sound 2002'; assembly: GCA_964036045.1. Classification (NCBI taxonomy): domain Eukaryota; phylum Euglenozoa; class Euglenophyceae; order Eutreptiales; family Eutreptiaceae; genus Eutreptiella; species Eutreptiella sp. 'Long Island Sound 2002'. Next base: position 1,075,568 of record OZ038382.1, read on the forward strand.
CAAAGGTTCGTGTCAAGTGGACTGACGAGTGCGAGGAGGCCTTCCATCACTTGAAGGCAGCCCTCTGCGAAGTCGCCACGTTGCATGTGCCCCAATTTGACCGACCCTTCTACATTAGAACCGACGCTTCTAGGTACGCGATCGGAGCTGTCCTTGAACAGGTTGATGAAGCCACCGGCGATCATTACCCTCTTGCATTTTGGTCTCGGAAGCTAGCCCCACGCCAAATGCAATGGTCGCCGCGTGAGCAAGAGACTTACGCCATCATCTGTGCTTTAAAAAAGTACCAATCGTGGGTTGGCACCAATCGAGTCGAGGTCCTGACGGATCATCGATCTCTGGAGTATTGGGCCACCGAACACATTGATACTGTCGCGAGCCCAGCTGGTCGACGGGCCAGATGGCACGAATTTCTCTCTCTGTTTGACCTCCATGTGTCGTATCTGCCTGGAAAACACAACACGGTAGCGGATGCTCTGAGCCGATGGGCTTACCCCGCCTCAGAGGGGCTGCAAAGTACCAACATCCATGGTACGGAGCAGGACCGCCATGTAATCATCGAATGGGATCAGGAAGAAAAGAAACTCATTCGACGTGCATGCATGCAGTGCGCTGTTAAACAGCACGCATTGCCGTGTCACGACATCACGGCCATCACAGATCCGGCGCATGCTCACGAGATCTGCACCAAAACGATGAAAGTCGTGGAAAAGGTCACCGATCCCTCTTCAGGGAGTGTGAAACGGTTTGACTACACCCGACGAGTAAATCGATTTCGGTTGATCGAGGGCATTAAGCGACGAGATCCGGCCAAAACTCCACCCCTGCCTAAGGATTCCCTTATCATCCGAGACTGGACGTCCGATTACCTGCAGGATCCCATGTTTAAAGAGGTCTTTGGAAATCTCAAATCCAAAGATGCTCACAGGGATGGGATTTTTCCTGAGTACTCGTTGGATGGGGGGAAGCTGTGGATGGAGGGTAAATTGTGTGTGCCAGACGCCCTAGCCCCCCGAGTGTTAAACTGGTGGCACAAATGGGAGTCCCCCCACGCACATGGCCGTCGACTGTGGTCGATGATTAAGCATAGGCTGTTTGGATCGAGGCTCTACACTCATTGCATGAAAGTAGCTGCCGGATGTGCCCAATGTGCTGTCTCGACGCCTCCCAGCGCGAAGAAGCACGGCCATCTGAGGCCTCATCCTATTCCGGAGCGTCTCTTTAACAGAGTCACCAGTGATTTCTTCTATCTCGGTGAACTCGATGACGAAGAGTGCCATTGGACTAACAAAAAAGTCAATGGTGTGCTCCTTATTCAGTGCCGTCATTCCGGCTACATTCAAGTGTTGCCTTGCAACATTGAGTCGATGACTGGCAAGGCTGCCGCCAAATGGTGCGCGCAGACCTGGATGGGAGGCTGGGACGTCCCATCCGAGGTGGTCACGGACTCAGGCAAAGAGTACACCTCCGAATGGTGGAGAGAATTGTGTGCTCGCCTTGGAATCCACCACCTCAGGTGTGAAATCCACTCGCATCGAGCGCTGCCTGGCGAAAGAGCCGGCCGCTCTGTTATAAATATGCTTCGTAAGGAGCTCGCGAGTGAGAAGGATTTCCACTGGCTTGAAGTTCTCTTCGCATTGCTTCGCCGTTACCACAACACGCCCTTGTATCATGGCCTTTCTCCAAATGAAATTGTCTTTGGACGAAAGAAGTGTTGGTGGAACATGCCGTTGAATAATCCTCGCCCCTGTAAGGATGCTTCGCTGTTTTTGGACGAAGTCCAACGAGCAGACAAATCTGTGTCGAAATTAATCGAAAAGCATCAAGCTGACTGGCTTTGGGTTCAAAATCAAGGTCGAAAAAACCCCCACAATTTTGAAGTCGATGATCGAGTTTGGCTTCGAAAATCCGAAACCACCCTGGACGGAGATGACAAGCTTCTTCCCTTGTGGGAGGGGCCCTTCGCTGTTACAGCACGTCTTGGGGAGAACAGGTGGAGGATTCGTGTGGATGTCAGCAGGGAAATTGACGTTTCGGGCGATCGCCTCAAGAGAGAGATCCCCTCCCCCAAGGATCGAGTTAAACCCCTTTTTTGGACTGCAAAACACTTGTCCGATCGGGTAATCGAAGGGGGAAAGTACGAACTCAAGAGGATTGTTGAAGCAAGACGTGACGCCAAGGGCGAATGGGAATTTCTGTGTGAGTGGAGGGGCTTTGATTCCAGTCACAACAACTGGGAACCAGCCCAATCTTTTGTCCATGGATACACCAAGGGGTTCATTGACTTCCTGAAGAAGCACCCCGAAATTGGTGTACTCCTGACAGATTGTTTGTCGAAACCAGACAGACAAGTGGAGAGCGACGGAAAACGACCTGTGGTGAATCGAGATCCAGCCTTTTACGGCCCTCAGCAGCCACATTCCAGGGCTGATCCGTCGATCCCCCCTCCTGCGGTCAGGCCAGCCCAGGAACCCAATGAGGACCAAGCTTCGAGTTCGGCAGCTGATTTGCAGCGCCCAAGCCGTACCAGGGCCCGACCAGACAGGTTGGTGGTCACCTGTATTCGTGCTTGGCCGAATTGAGAAAGCCATCCTACCACATTCTGCTCAATCCACTGTTCATTCTTTCTGTTTATGTCATGATGTGGAGAACTGCGAATGTTTGATAATTTGACGTCAATCAACTTTTCTTTGCTCTCCGTTCGGCAGACAAGGCGTAGATACGCTGACGGAGTGTGCTGCCGTGTTCAGAAAAAACCAAACTCAGGCTTAATTCAGGCAGATTCGGGGTAATCTTGTCTCTGTTGGTCTGTGTATCTTTGGAATTTGGCTACTCGTGCAGATGGAAGCAAATGTACATAATCAAAACACCGGCCGGTGACATGCACCCCTACAGGCACCCCCTGTAGTACTGGCTGCACCAGATGCGACGCCAGGAACTCAGATCTCACCTTCATTTGCTGTGATGCTGACGCCAAAGTCCAGATTCAGATCCAGGATCCTCAAATTTGACTTGAATTTCTCAGGTTTGTCCATCATTCTGCCACTGTTGTACGAAACCCAGACGTCAATTGTTCAGACAATCTTCATCTAGGAGCTCTAGGGACTTCGAACAGCAACCTCTGAAGTCCGTAAGCTTCGTTGTATTTTTGGCACACGCCAATGTGAGCTCAATCCGACCAGAAACTGTCGAGAATGGTGAATCCAAGTGTCTTGTGGGACTCCATCGAAAGATTGGCCTTGTCCAAGTCGATTGACACCACCGCCACTGTAAATTCGGTGTCTCTCAGTTATATACTGTCAGTAAAGCGCCTTCAGCGAACCTTCGGCGCGTTACATGCCAAGGATCCAGGGCCAGCATGTCCCATCATGATGCATCATCACATGATCCACATTTTGATAGAATCTGTTAGATGCTCGCGAACCAACGTGCCGGAAAGCACAATTGAGCTGAATAAACGACAATATATATTAACTTTAGTCTAAACGAAGGTGTTGGTAGTTTCAGTTGTACACATTCCGCTTCATTTCACCTGCATCTCAGGGAATTTACTCATGTTAGGACAATTTAGATTGATTCTCTTGTCATCTCCCATCATTCCTCGAAGATCTGTCGACGGCTTTGCCTAACTTCGTTGACGCTTATGATCTTCTGTGCATTTAGGGTCTGTAGACTACATGTGTATTTGTTTAACCGCACTGTGATTGCTTAATCCCCTTCATCTCTGCCCAAATTCATTCTCATTTTGCTGAATCTTGTGATCATCCACCAGATGCGCCAAATCTGAGCCACATGCTGTACTTTTCAGAACGAGAAAAGCGGGATAACACGATGTAGAGTTCGGCGAGGACACCGTAGCGTGCCCGCGACAGCGAAACTGTGCCAGAGCGCTGAGATGTCACTCCAATTCTTGATTCCCCCACTCAATCCACCAATAATCTACCTCATTCTCAACCAATGCATGGTTTGGTATCGATTCTCGATACGTTTACATGCTTTTTAGCCCGTGACCTAATGTTTTACTGCACGGAGGACTGTTCGTCACTTCTCATTCTGTCTCATTTCAGGTTCATCCACCCTGATTCAGTGCCAATTCAGCCCAAATCAGGTCAGATCAAGCAGATTTCGCCTCATCGAGGCTACATTTCTATGTTTTTCTGGGACTTACCCGCACTACGTTCTTCGTTGACGTAGCGACACACCCCAGTGTGTTTTTGGAGGGGGAGTGTAAGTGCGGCTAGCCCCATCTGCTCAGATTTTCAGACATTTTGCCCAGATTGGCTACATTTTGGTCATTTTCTTTGCTTCGGCGGATTCGCCGCCTCGCAGCTCAGTCACAGGATATTTCCTATATATTTCTGATATGCCGGATTTGATTCCGCGGTCCATTTCCCGTAAATCCGCCGCATTCCGCTATTTTAGCTGGAATCGCCATTTGCCGCTGGCGCGCGCTCGCGGGCCTGATCGGCCATACAATTTTACATAAATGGATTATTTAAATTCATTCGGACAGTTTTGGACACTCAGATGTATTTAGAATAATTCCCCTCAATTTTCTTCATAGACTGGGATTTTCTGCCAGACCACAATCAGCATGGACCTTGCTTCTGTTGTCGCTGCTCTCGCCTCCGTTGGTGTTCGTGTATCCGGTTCCAACCCCAATAACAACATCCAGGGAGACTCCTCGCGTGCCTGCCCCACTGGTCTTGCCAGCCCCGAGCCCTCCGGCACCCACATCGACCCAGGGCAGCACTTTCAGAGCGAGGATGGTCAGGACGGAGAGCCCTTGTAGGACATGGGCTAGACATGGAGGACCTGGCCTCCATGTGTGGAAGGCGATGCCGCAAGGCTTGCAATCTCCGCTCCGCTGCGGAGGAGTTGGAGGACACTGGCAGCAACGGCAGAGCCCGGCGCTACCGGAAGCGCGGGTCCCCAAAACCCGCGGCGGAAGCCAAGGCGATCAGGCTGTGGTCAGCTGCAGATTCCGAGGGGCATTCCGATGGCTATCGGACCGCTTTTACTTTGGAGTCGGAGGAGATGGCCAGACCGCCCACAAGGGCGCACACGGCCCCTGAACCCAGCCTGGAGCATGACGCCGAGGCGTTGGAGAGGCCTGCCAGAGCCAGAACGGCGCCTGTGGCCCGGCACACGGAGCCAACGCGGGATAACATGGGCGACACACCCATGGCGGAGGAGTCCGAGGCGCCGGGAACCGTGGGATGCGCCGGATCAGGTGGAAAGCACGTTGAGTGCCACTGCGAGCACGTATCCTTCCTCATCGGCAAGTACCCAAAGATGGGGATGGATGCCATCGTGCAGCACCTCGACCGCCTGGACAATCAGAAGGACGGCCTAGAGGAGGACATCGCGGGGGTCCTGGATGACCAGTCAGCAGCGGAGAGAGACATGGCGGAGCTGCGAGCGGAGGGTACCGGGAGAAGCTGGAGACGGCCCTGCAGAAGCAGCAGCGAGTGGTGGACAGCCTCCTCCACCTGGTGGAGGACATGTCGGGACGCCTGAAAAGGCTAGAGGAGTTACAACCCCTCGCCTCGGGTCCGGAGCTCCCGGCAAGCCCGGCAACGGCAGAGCTGGTGGAGCGGGTTAAGACCCTCAGGAGCGCCATGGAGGAACTCATGGGCAGCCCTGCAGAGGCACCTTCCGCGCCTCCGCGTGTTGACCCGGGTGCGCTGCCGTTTGTTCCCATGTTCAGCGAATCCATAATGCTCGGGGAGCATACGGCACCGGCTGGGTCCATGCGGGAAGAGCACGCAACCACAGACCGGAGGAGCCTGACGGTACAGATGTCCCATGCCGCCCAGGATCCACCGACCGCTATGACTGCCCATGCAGTTTATGCGGAAGAGGAGATCCAGACCATGCAGGGGCGAACCATGGGAAGGGCCGACGGACATGGTCGAGGCCATCCAGGCAGAAACCTGTGGGTGAAGGACCCCATTACGGGAATATGGACAGCCGGTGGAGCAAGTCCTTCCCGCATCCCAAACCCCATGGGTTCAGGCGCAACTGGACCGCACTCCATGGAGGAGAGGGATGTACGGGGAGTGTACTCACACCCCCCGGCCACAGGTGGTATCCGTCTCGGTGGAGTGGTGGCTGCGGACGTCGGAGACGCCATCAAGATTGACGACCTCAGGGGAATCAAAATCCCCTACTACGATGGCAATGCCTCCAACCTGGATGACTCCATCCTGGATTGGGAGGACTTCGCCGAGGAGGTCGTCGGCGAGATGAAGGGAGCGCCAAGGGACAAGTGGGTATGTCGGACGTTTCCACACAGGCTGGCGCAGGACGTGAGGGAGGAGCTCAGGGATCAGATCCGCGAGGGATTGATCCAAACGGAGCAGGCCTGCTTCCAGTGGCTGGAGGACGAGGAGCGAGTGGACGCCCCCAACCAGAAGTTGGAGAATTTGTGGTCCATTCCGCTGCTGCTGGCGCGCGGGGAGTTGAGGGTCCGGGAATGGAATCGGTACATCCGCAAGTACCGAAGAAGCCTCAAGCTGGTGGAGGACTGGAACGAGTCCAGCGAGATCCGACACCTGCTGAAGGACGTCCTCCCCGGCCACTGGAAGAAGCGAGTGGAGGACGAGGAGAAGAAGAGAGCAAAGAAGCGCGTGACCGTACGGATCATGGCATCGGAGGACACCCACGCCAGAATAATGGAGTTTTTCCGGCGAAACCTCGGCGAGCCCAGCCGAATGTTGGGGTTCAAGAACGCCGTCTACGTGGAGGTATTCGGCGACACCATGGGGCAAAGGCTGACGCGCCTCAACAACGCAGAGTGGAGGCACGGGGAGCCGCTGAGGATGCAGGTCATTTTCGCTTGCATGAGCCTGGATGAGATCGGGAAGTACATCACGGTGGAGCTGACACTCAACGCCAAGAACGAGGCCCACGTGCAGGATCGACAGGGCCATGGACATCGAGGTCATCGGGAAGATCGCCAACACCGAGAGGTCAAGGAGTACACGATCGGCACCGCGGAGGGAGGGAGTGGAAGCGGCCAAAATCTGTGGACCGCGACCACCCGAGAGGATCAGGAAGATGCCCACTTCTTCGCGTTCGTAGCGCATAACATGAAGGAGCATGGGCAGGACAGGTCCAGGAGGAACCGCCTGGACCCAAGGGCCAAGAACCGCAAGGAACCGCGGAGGATCGGGAACCCGCCGCTCTCGTTCCGCGAGTACAGATCACAGCACGACGGTTGCTGGGTCTGCTACGGCAAGGGGAACAGCCATGCACATGACCACCGGCATTGCAAGCTATATGAGGATAACAAGAAGCCCTACTTCGCCGCCCATCCCGACAAGAAGCCCAAGGAGCAACAATTGCCGATTGGAAGGCAAAGGGCGGAGACGATGGAAAAGGCCAAGGAATGGGCCAAGGGAAAGGCGGAGGAAAGGGCTATGGTGGAGGACCCGGCCCAGACCGACGCGTGAGGTCGATCGAGGAGGTTGCTGAGGACATGTTGAGGACGTTGAAGGAACTCAAAGCCCAGCAACGTGGTGGACAATGTCTGAGTGGATCGCAGCAGGAGGGAGCTGCGGCAGGCCATATCTAGAGGAGCCCCCAAGGGAGTGGGACCCCGGAGGCCTCGCCACCAAAAGTCAGTGGAATACCAGAGAAAGCGAAGGCACATCGGGTGCCGAAGAAGGCTCCAGAAGAGCCAGAACCACTGAGTTTCGTCACTCCCAACCCCTGGAGCGCCCTGCCAAGGGAAGTGCATGTGGGCAAGGGACGTGGCAAGAAAGACATGGATGGGCAGGACCAGCCCAGGATCTACACCATCCGTGACCATACCCTCGAAGTCCTGATGCACCCGGATGTGCTAGAGTTGCATGCCGTGAGAGTCGTCCATACACCGCAGGGTGACGAGCGGCAGTTGCACTTGAAGGTGCGTGTACGGTGCGGACAAGAGGAGTTGGTGGTGGATGTTTTGGTGGATACGGGTGCCCAGGTGAGCCTGGTCCTGAGAGGGTTGTTCAAGGAGGAATCCCTGCAGCCCAGCCGCAGACCGGTACGCTTGAAGGTGGCCAATGGAGAGATTATGGGTGGTGGCACCCATGAGGCCACTATCAGTATGGACGTCTGGGAGCATGAGCGCTTGAACCGCCCTGATTAGGCGAAGAGAAGCACTCTATCCGGGAACTTCTATGTGGCCGACATTACAGATTGGGATATGATCATGGGGTGTGACTTCATGGTGGGAAACGCCACTGGAGCCCTTCCCCATTGTGCAACGCTGGTCCGGGAGGATAATGAATGCCTTACATGGCTGTCCACGGACTATGCATGCGGATCATCCCAATGGAATGCTGAGGAAGAGGATCGGATCGTCCAAGCGGTGCAAGCTGTGGGTGCCAAGTCCAGAGGAGACCGCGGAGTTCAGCTCACAGAGCACCGAATGGCGCCGCACGTGTACGCCAGGATGATTCAGACGCTAGGAGCCGAAGCGCCCGAGACGGACGTCTTGGCTTCCCGGGCTGCCCCACTTTTGAGGAAGTGTAGGAGGCATTGGCATCGAGGAGACTCAGCCTGGCACAGGCTTTCGGGTTTGAAGGAGTGGGGGCCCATGTATTGGCATGGCTCCCTGCAAAATACAAGACATACGGTGGAGTAGATTGTCGCAGATAGGGCGAAGGGGATCCTGGTCATAACCAGCATAGGATCCACCCCATGTTCGCTGGAAGGTCTCAAGTCGACGCTGGATTCCATCACCCTGAAGGAGATGTCATTCGGGCCAGAGGAGGAGTTGTTCATCGACGCCAAGGGTTTATCAATGCCCTCCCCAGGTGAAGCGTGGGGTACCAAGGCTTTCCTGGTGGATGGGGCGCAAGCCCAGCCCACGGGTGATGAAGCATTCATCCGTAGGGTTGAGGCGGTGCCCATGCAGTTCATGTTTGAGCCCAAGGAGGGGATGGATCAGCCAATGGCTGGCATTGACATCCTGTCCCACGCCGAGATCGACAGCGTCGTCAACTACATGCGGATGGGGATACACGACCATGTGGCAGCCAAGAAGGGGCGGGCCATGGTCACATCTCCGCATTGGTTGGATGACAAGATGTTGGTCACCGGCAAGTACGAGAAGGATGAGCTCGTGGCGAGGGTCATGGATCACATCGCGGACCAATATGATGGTCCGGTTGGGTCGGACCCGCCGACGTGGGGTTTTTCAAGAATGGGGGACGGTAGCAAGAAGAACCAGGCCGATGCCGCAAATTTCCGAAGATTATCGGTGGGAAGCACATCCCACGACGATGAAGACGGCATATCGGACGAGGAGAAGTCAGACTCGGACCCGGAAGTGCGGTCGGTTGTATCCATACTGAAGCAAGCAGCTGAAGACACCCAGGAGAACCCGAAGGTCGCCGAGATGAAGGAGAGGCTGATAAATGCCTATCCGCACCTATTCAGTGGCGTCGCAAACAAGAACCCTCCGGATCGTGGGAGGTTTGGCACAGGGAGGATCAAGCTGAAGCCTAACCCCAAGATCTATTGTCATCGGGAGTACCAACTTCAGGGCGATCGGGCCGAGGCCATGAAGAAGTTGTTGGCCGAGTTTATTGAGCGGGGCTGGATCGAACCCTCCGACAGTGAGTGGGCCAGCCCAGCCTTTATCGTGCCCAAGAAAGAGAAGGGCGAGTGGAGGTTGGTGGTTGTTTACAGAGGTTTGAACGAGCAAACCGAGCACGACTCGTACTCGCTTCCCCTGATCGACACCATCCTCCAAAAACAACAAAAAAAGCGGATCTTCACGGTGTTAGACGTGCAACACGGCTATCACCAGATGCCGCTACACCCGGACTCCAGGCCCTGCACAGGGATGTCGACGCCGCTGGGGCCCATGCAGTGGAGAGTGGTGCCTATGGGCGCCAAAAAAGGCAACGCCGCTTTCCAGCGCATGATGGAGGACCTACTCGGTCCTGTCCGGGCCTGTGCCGACCCCTTTGTGGATGACATCATCATCGGGTCCGGCACGGAGGACATGACTGAGGACGAGCTCATCGAAGCGCATGAGAAGGATCTGCGCCGAGTGCTCAGCGAGCTGGACAAGCACAACATGGTGTGCAAGCCCACCAAAGCCTCACTTCTTGTGAAGGAAGTGGAGATTGCGGGTCACGTGGTTGGTCACGGGCAACACCGTCCCATGCCTGGGAAGCTGGCGTCTCTGCACCACTGGGAGAAGCCCCAGACTATCAGCGAACTCCGATCCATCATGGGGTTCTGCAATTACTATTTGGGCTATGTCCGAATGTATGCGGAACTATCGGGCCGGCTGCACAAGATGCTGCAGGTGGGCAAGTTCGATGGCTGGAAGGGGAGCAAGAAGAAGCTTGCCTGGACCCCGGAGGCCGAAGATTCGTTCAGCCACCTGAAGGAGCGACTCCTGGGGGAGCTGGGGATATTCCTGGTGGACCCGGACAAGGGATTCGTGCTACGGACGGACGCCTCGGACTTTGCTGTAGGGGCAGTCCTCCAGCAGGTCCGGGATGATGGGTCGCACGTATCAGTGGCGTTTTGGAGCCGGATCCTGGCCGAGGGTCAACGCCGCACCTGGACTGCGAGGGAGAAGGAGACGTACGCCATTGTTTGTGCGCTCAGGAAGTGGTCTGGCCACTCGGATTACAACCGGTGGTGGTTTGTACGGACCATCAGTCCTTGCAGAGCTGGCACAAGGAGCACGTCGACACCCCCTCGAGACCGGCGGCAAGGAGAGCCCGGTGGCACGAGACGTTCGCCAAGTTCGACCTCAGCGTTGTATATGTCCCGGGGAAGGACAACACTGTGGCAGACTGCCTCAGTCGATGGGCCTACCCCGCGTGCAAGGCATGGATTGACATATCCAGCCATGGGGACGCCGAGGAGACCGAGGAGGCCAAGTGTATCATCGAGATGGAGAAGGCCATGGAGCAAGAGGGGGTCAAGTGCTTTGTGGTGATAGCAAACCGTACAGACCTGGCCAAGTTCCGGGGCGCCCGAGTCCAAGCTATTCGAGAGGAAACCCTCGAGCAATGGATGGTGGCTCCTGTAGAGCTAGTCAGGTCGGTGCCTACAGAAGACTGGTCGGATGACCGAGGAATGCCGTGAGCGCCCCGTCGGACGACGAATGGCCTGGAGGCTTGACCAAGGATGGGGACAAATTAGTCCTCAAGGACAAGCTATTGGTACCTGAGAACCGAATTGAGGAGCTCATTGACCACTGGCATAACGCCCAGCTCATGCATCCTGGTCGGGACAAGATGCAGCAGGACCTGGAGTGGCGTTTCAACTCCCCAACGGGCTACTACGCCATCCTGGACAAGTACTGCAGCGACTGCGCCTTGTGTCGGGCCACGAAGAGCCCCAACCACTCCAAGGCTGGCAACCCGATGTATACGGCTATACCGGAGGCCCCTATGCGGTCCGTGGCCATGGATGTGTTCGCCATGCCTGAGGTCACCGTGGAAGGAGAGACCTACGACTGTGTCATCCCAGCGGTGGATAGGCACAGCGGGTATATCGTGGCGGTCCCTGGCAAGAAGTCCAAGAAGAAGGACAAGAAGGACAAGCATGGAGTGGGTCTGCAGGCCAAGACCGTTGCTAATGCCATGATCAGGCATTGGCTGAAGATTTTTTGATGTCTCAGCTGTCATCTGCAGCGATCGGGGCAGTCAATTTGTGGGGACGTGGTTCAAGACGATGTGCAAGCACATGGGCATTCGGCACGCCAAGAGCGTGGCGTACCACAGCGGTCAGATGGCTGGGCTGAGGTGGCCGGGCGGCAGATGTTCCAAAAGTTCCGCCAGCTGCACATTGACGAACCGGGCCGGAATTGGTACAATTCGCTGTGGAGAGTACTCCAGGCGTACCACGAACTTCCGGGGCCCAATGGACTGTCGCCCCATCGTATCCTGTTCCTACGGGATTGAGTGTCACGCACTCTCCCGTAGTAAGATAAAGTGCTTTTCCAATGCTTAAGGGTATACTCTAGTTGTATTAGAGATGCTCCAAGCACACAGGCATTTCTATCTTAGTATTGGCCCAACCAAAAGTGGTGATAACACATTTTGACCTATGGAACCAAACACTAAATCAGGACATGGAGTGAACCCCTCAATCCCCTATCATTGTGAGGCTATTCATCGTTTCCTGAGTCGACTGAGAACTGACATATCCAGGGCAGAGCCTATGAATTTATCTATGTTTTCTCATGAATTCTTAGCTGTCCTAGTGGTATGCACCCTAGGGGGCAGGGCACCTCTTTTTGAGAGGTCCTGGGTTCAATTCCCGGTCAGCCTAGCTAAGTAGGAAGATCCCATGTGACATGGCAGTGACATTATCGCCACATGCCCTGGCACCTCAGCACATATGCGACCCAAAACAAAGAGTGCACATCTCTTGAGATGGCACTATGGAGATTGAGTGACCGTGGGACAGTTTTCCAACTCTTTTTCCAAAACATTTCAGCTATCTTTGTGAATATGCAATCAGATGTGCCTTGAGTTGCAGTTTCTGTGAATACTCTTTCATCTTTCACTGTTTACACTGCAGCCATTCATGCTTTGATCCTGATTCTCTTCTACTTGCTTATCTCTGGCTTGGGCTATCCTTGATTGGTTGTATTTCAGCAAAAAAAACATTTTACTCATCAAGAACAAGCAGCAGTAAAGAGGGTCCCTACCAGGACCGGCCCCTGCTGTGCCCCTTCCGCCTGTAACCCCTGCCGACTTGCTCCTGATCAACGATTGCATTTATCAAAATCCAGGGTCAAAAGTCCAAACATATAAAAAAAAAATCCTCCTTCAACCCTGAACAGCAACCGGATCCCACAAATACAGCAATAACCCAATCCACAATCCAATCCACGATGCGGGCTTCCGTTCAGCACACCGGTCGTCCCACGGTGGCGGGCATGTACAAGAATTGCACCCAAGAGGAAAGCCCTGACAATGGCATATGAACACCAATAAAGCAAAGTTGGGGAGAGATGGAAACGTACACATTCAGAGCCATAGACCTCTCATTCCCTGGACTCAAGACCTTCCCTTGACTCGCCAACATGATGCCCTGAACCCAGTCAAATAAGATGGCTGATTGCCATGTGTTGAAAGTCACTACATAAACCCCAAAAGGCGTTCAGTCCGAAGCCTCTAAATCCTAGCCCAATATGGGAGGTGGCGTGTCATGGCCTAGAGTGGCACCCAGGACCATGCCCTACCCTGACATATACTTGGTTGGACTTGGAGTCGAATGGGCTTAGAGATCTGCCCCATGAGTTTGAACTCATAACATGCCAAAAACTGCCAATTCACACCATATTGGCCATATATCAAATATATGCTCAAAATTGAAGTTACCACTTATCCGAAGGCTCAAAGCATGCATGGAATCGAAGTCTAGTATTCATGGAGGATGAAGACCAAAGATCAATGCCCATGTACATCCCCACCTTACCCTCGAAACCACTTCAGATATGGGCGCCACGCACTGCCCAAGTCAGCCCATGATCTTGAGACCAATTCTTGTAATCCTTCGTGCGCCAAGCCAAATTGAGTACGCAATCCGGCATATGGTGGTGTTCAACTCCAAAGCATATGCCAACATATGAACAACATACCATGGTTCGACTCCCCAAACGCCGCTTGCTGTTCGCCGACCAGGTAAGTACACAAAACGCAAAAATGAGCAAAAATTGAGGTCAAATCATGAAAATAGGTCCAAATACAAAGTTGTCATGATAGTATATCTCTATGCTCACCCATGATATCCGCGCATGGTTCAATATACAAATGATCCGAACCATTTGCGGACAATTCCCCCACTTGGATCCCCAATCTGGCGCATGGAGATACCTTCGCCACTCATATCTACATGCCCCATGAAAATGGGAGTGCACTCATGGATCTCTTTGCCAAACATACCATGAGCAATACATACGCGGTAGACTTAGTCTAGCGCTTTGAATTCCACAATTGGGACATGGGCAAGGCCCTTGTCACGTGTGGCTCCCCATCTCACCGGCCACAAGAAGATATATAACATGGGCGTGAGCATATCGAAGCACATACCATGCATATAACACATACCCTAAAAAAAGGGCCTCCCACCATGATATGCCATGCCCCTCCATGGACATAACTTCGGTTAAAAATGCGTAGGAACCCAAGAAAAGTATCTTTGCAACCCCAACACTCATGCAGTACACTCCAAAGTCGCAATAAAATATTCAGTTGCATGGCCCAAGAGTTGTAAACCACTTTCTACCCTCTTGGCCATTATCCCTTGCTACACCGGGCATGTGTACACATCAAAGGCGTTTGATGCTTCCTAAATTCGGTCGAGACCAAGGTGGTTCCAACCCAATTCTCACAATTGATATTCTTCGCCATGAGCCCAAGATATGACCTTTCAAAGTGGCCTCACGAATCAATTTGTTTCGCCCATATCTCCAAGAAAAACGAAGGGCATAACCAAATGAAGGCTGATTCGTGATCGGGAAAAAATGTAGGGCCACTCGACATTCGTCATATCAAGTGCGGCGTTGTCGAAGTTGAAAATCCGATTCTGAAAGTCTGAAAAAATCGGATTAATTTTGCGAGTGTATAATATGAAAATTGCGGAAGCAACGAACCCTTTACTGATGAAGTCTGACCCTTCATCGGGGTTTCCGCCAAAATATCTGGAAATAACAGTTAACCAATCGGTTACCGCAAAATCGCGAGCCAACTGACAGTCGCCGATGCATTGACCATCAGAACGGGAGGCTGAAAAATTACGGAAACATTATGATAAAAAAAACCTGTTGATTCCTGATATTCTGATATATAAATCTCCGCTGGCGGCGCCTCGGTACTGAATATGGCCGCTCATAGCCGGAATGGCCAAACCTATCACACTATCACATCGGGTTAGGTCAGGTGGATGGGAGAGTATGATATCAGCCAATGGCGGCTTGCCGGCACATAGATACACACCCGAAGTGACCCAAAGATGGCCACAGGGGTCCGAACCGGCTTCACCCCCCTTCTCAGAGCGTTGTTACCGCTCGGAAGTCATTGAGGAGAGGACGGGAGGACCCCAATGGGCTCTGACCCCCCCCTCCCCCATGTCCCAAGGACACATGGAGTCCCGACACACGTCGTAGGCGTCCCCCACGTCCCAAGGGAGGGGTGAGGACACTCATAATCGGTGCCCTACGCCATATCCGGTCTCCTCTTGATCTACAACATGGACCAATGGGATCAAAGATTGAGAATATCATCTGTCGACCTAAATAAGTATACCACAATGAAATATATATGTCGAGATCGAGTGAAGGGGGTATATGCCCAATGAAGGCCCTAAAGTCCCCGGATGAACGCCCTCACCCATCTCTCAAGCACAAAAACAAACACAATTGCCAAGGGGGATCCATTACGGTGCTACTGCAGCCACCAAATGGACCAACACGTCCTTGACATCCAAAGAAATGTTCTCTTTCTTCAGATAATCCATCCAGACCGTGGTGTACCTCGGCACAAAGCTGCTCGGAGGCTCCCACGAATCCCTGGATGCGGCGAATCCCTTCCAACGGACCTTATAAAGCCTCCCCCCAGGCGTCCTCGGGTCCGGCTTGTCCGCCAGGATCCTCTCGGCGGTGAAGTCGTCGTCCTCACCCTCGTCGTCGGAGTCCACATCGCCGGCCGTGAACTCGAAGGTGACGGGACGTCGGCTGGGGTCTGGTGCTCGGGGACGAAGCTGGGTATGGTCGCGGTCCAGGATCTTGTTATCCCCCACACGAACCGCATACACATCCTCCCCGACCTTCCGCACGATGACCCCCGGCACATACCAAGACGCCTGCCGATGCCTGGACGGGACATCCTTGTGGTGCCGCTCCACCCACACGGTGTCTTGGAGAGCATATTTCTGGACCTTTCCCTGCTTGAAGTACTTGGCCCTCTTCTAATGCTCGTCCTGAAGTGCCTTGCACACCTTGGCCGCCGTGTCGTCCGCCTCAGCCATCATAGCTTTCGCATCCCGGGCCACTTTGCCATGGTTCAACCACGGGAGAGTGCGTGACACTCGATCCCGTAGGAACAGGATACGATGGGGCTACAGTCCAGTGGGCCCAAGAAGGTCGTGATACGCTTGGAGTACTCTCCACAGCGAATTGTACCGATTCCGGCCCGGTTGGTCAATATGCAGCTGGCGGAACTTTTGGAACATCTGCCGCCCGGCCACCTCAGCCCGGCCATTCGACCGGCTGTGGTGCGCCACGGTCTTGGCGTGCCGAATGCCCATGTGCTTGCACATCGTCTTGAACCACGTCCCCACAAATTGACTGCCCCGATCGCTGCAGATGACAGCTGGGACATCAAAAATCGTCAGCCAATGCCTGATCATGGCATTAGCGACGGTCTTGGCCTGCAGCCCCACTCCATGCTTGTCCTTCTTGTCCTTCTTCTTGGACTTCTTGCCAGGGACCGCCACGATATACCCGCTGTGCCTATCCACGGCCAGAATGACACAGTCGTAGGTCTCTCCTTCCACGGTGACCTCAGGCATGGCGAATACATCCATGGCCACGGACCGCATAGGGGCCTCCGGTATAGCCGTATACACCGGGTTTCCCGCTGTGGAGTGGTTGGGGCTTCTCGTGGCCCGACACACGGCACAGTCGCTGCAGTACTTGTCCAGGAGGGCGTAATACCCCGGTGGGAACTTGAAGCGCCACTCCAGGTCCTGCTGCATCTTATCTCGACCAGGATGCATGAGCTGGGTGTTTTGCCAGTGGTTAATGAGCTCCTCCATTCGGTTCTCAGGGACCCATAGCTTGTCCTTGAGGAACAGTTTGTCCCCATCCTCGGTCAAGCCCTCAGGCCATTCGTCGTCCGACG
The DNA here is from genome assembly GCA_964036045.1 of Eutreptiella sp. 'Long Island Sound 2002'. Taxonomy (NCBI): domain Eukaryota; phylum Euglenozoa; class Euglenophyceae; order Eutreptiales; family Eutreptiaceae; genus Eutreptiella; species Eutreptiella sp. 'Long Island Sound 2002'. The sequence goes on from OZ038382.1 coordinate 1,092,448, forward strand.
GGGCGCTCACGGCATTCCAGTACTTGCTCCAGTGCTCGGATGCCGCAAAGTCATCCAACCAGTCCTCTGTGAGCACCGACCTGACTAGCTCTACAGGGGCCACCATCCATTGCTCGAGGGTTTCCTCTCGAATAGCTTGGACGCGGGCACCCCGGAACTTGGCCAGGTCCGTACAGTTTGCCATCACCACAAAGCACTTGACCCCCTCTTGCTCCATGGCCTTCTCCATCTCGATGATACACTTGGCCTCCTCGGTCTCCTCGGCGTCTCCATGTTTGGATATGTCCATCCAAGCCTTGCCCGCGGGGTAGGCCCACCGACTGAGGCAATCTGCCACAGTGTTGTCCTTCCCCGGGACGTATACGACGCTGAGGTCGAATTTGGCGAACGTCTCATGCCATCGGGCCCTCCTTGCCGCCGGTCCCGAGGGGGTGTCGACGTGCTCTTTGTGCCAGCTCTGCAAGGACTGATGGTCCGTGCAAACCATCACCGGTTGCAATCCGATGTGGCCAGACCACTTCCTGAGCGCACAAACAATGGCGTACGTTTCCTTCTCCCTCGTGGTCCAGGTGCGGCGTTGACCCTCGGCCAGGATCCGGCTCCAAAACGCCACTGATACGTGCGGCCTGTCGTCCCGGACTTGCTCGAGGACTGCCCCTACAGCATAGTCCGAGGCGTCCGTCCGTAGCACGAATCCCTTGTCTGGCCCCACCAGGAATAGCCCCAGCTGCCCCAGGAGTCACTTGTTCAGGCGGTTGAACGCATCTTCGGCCTCAGGGGTCTAGGCAAGCTTCTTCTTGCTCCCCTTCCGGCCATCGAACTTCCCCACCTGCAGCATCTTGTGCAGCGGCCCCGAGAGTTCTGCATACATCCGGACATAGCCCAAATAGTAATTGCAGAACCCCATGAACGACAGGAGTTCGCTGATGGTCTGGGGCTTCTCCCAGTGGTGCAGGGACGCCAGCTTCCCCGGCATGGAACGGCGTTCCCGGTGACCAACCACGTGACCCGCAAACTCCACTTCCTTCACGAGGAGTGAGGCTTTGGTGGGCTTGCACACCATGTTGTGCTTGTCCAGCTCGCTGAGCACTCGGCGCAGATCCTTCTCATGCGCTGCGATGAGCTCATCCTCAGTCATGTTCTCCGTGCCGGACCCGATGATGATGTCATCTACAAAGGGATCAGCACAGTCCCGGACAGGACCGAGTAGGTCCTCCATCATGCGCTCGAAAGCGGTGTTGCCATTCTTGGCGCCCATAGGCACCACTTTCAACTGCATGGGCCCCAGCGGCGTCGACATCGCAGTGCGGGGCCTGGAGTACGGGTGTAGCGGCATCTGGTGATAGCCGTGTTTCAGGTCTAACACCGTGAAAATCCGCTTTTTCTGTTGTTTTTGGAGGATGGAGTCGATCAGGGGAAGCGAGTACGAGTCGTGCTCGGTCTGCTCGTTCAAACCTCTGTAAACAACCACCAACCTCCACTCGCCCTTCTCCTTCTTGGGCACGATGAAGGCTGGGCTGACCCACTCACTGTCGGAGGGTTCGATCCATCCCCACTCAATGAACTCGGCCAACAGCTTCTTCATGGCCTCGGCCCGATCGCCCTGAAGTTGGTACTCCCGATGACGATAGATCTTGGGGTTCGGCTTCAGCTTGATCTTCCCTGTGCCAAACCTCCCACGATCTGGAGGGTTCTTGTTGGCGACGCCACTGAATAGCCGCGGATAGGCATTGATCAGCCTCTCCTTCAGCTCGGCGACCTTCGGGTTCTCCTGGGCCTCTCAGCCGCTTGCTTCCGTATCGATACAACCAACCCCACTGCGGTATAGGCCTATTCTGGGTCCAAATCTGACTTCTCCTCGTCCGATATGCCGTCTTCATCGTCGTGGGGTGCACTTCCCACCGATAGTCTTCGGAAATTTGCGGCATCGGGCTGGTTCTTGTCGCTATCGGCACCCATTCTTGGAAAATCCCATGTCCGCGGGTCCGACCCAGCGGGACCATCGTATTGGTCCGCGATGTGATCCCTGACCCTCGCCACGAACTCATCCTTCTCGTACTCGCCGGTAACCAACATCTTGTCATCCAACCAATGCGGAGATGTGACCATGGCCCGCCTCTTCTTGGCTGCCACACGGTCGTGCATCCCCATCCGCATGTAGTTGACGACGTCGTCGATCTCGGAGTGGGACAGGATGTCAATGCCATCAACTGGCTGATCCGTCCCCTCCTTGGGCTCGAACATGACCTTCATGGGCACCGCCTCAACCCTACGGATGAATGCTTCATCACCCGTGGGCTGGGCTTGGGCCCCATCCACCAGTAAAGCCTTGGTACCCTACGCTTGACCGGGGGAGGGCATTGATTTACCCTTGGCGTCGATGAACAACTCCCCTCTGGCCCGAATGACATCTCTTCAGGGTGATGGGGTCCAGCGTCAACTTGAGACCCTCCAGCGGACATGGGGTGGATCCTATGCCGGTTATGACCATGATCCCCTTCGCCCTATCCACGGCGATCTTCTCCACCGTACGTCTGGTATTGTCCAGGGAGCCATGCCAATACATGGGCCCCCACTCCTTCAAACCCCAATGCCTGTGCCAGGCTGAGTCTCCTCGATGCCAATGCCTCCTACACTTCCTCAAAAGTGGGGCATCCCGGGAAGCGAAGACGTCCGTCTCGGGCGCTTCGGCTTCCAGCGTCTGGATCATCCTGTCATACACCTGTGGCGCCTTTCCATACTCTGTAAGCTGAACTCCGCGGTCTCCTCTGGACTTGGCACCAACAGCTTGCACCGCTTGGACGATCCGATCCTCTTCCTCAGCATTCCATTGGGATGATCCGCATGCATAGTCCGTGGACAGCCATTTGAGGCATTAATCATCCTCCCGGACCAGCGTTGCACGATGGGGAAGGGCTCCAATGGCGTTTCCCACCATGAAGTCATACCCCATGATCATATCCCAATCTGTAATGTCGGCCATTTGGAAGTTCCTGGATAGACTGCTTCTCTTCGCCAAATCAGGGCGGTTCAAGCGCTCATGCTCCCAGAATTCCATACTGAGAGTGGCCTCATGGGTGCCACCACCCATAATCTCACCATTGGCCACCTTCAGGCGTACCGGTCTACGGCTGGGCTGCAGGGATTCCTCCTTGAACAACCCTCTCAGGACCAGGCTCACCTGGGCACCCGTATCCACCAAGACATCCACCACCAACTCCTCTTGTCCGCACCGTACACGCACCTTCAAGTGCAACTGCCGCTCGTCACCATGCGGTGTATGGACGACTCTCACGGCATGCAACTCTAGCACGTCTGGGTGCATCAGGACTTCGAGGGTATGATCACGGATGGTGTAGATCTTGGGTTGGTCTTGCCCGTCCACGGGGCTCTCCGTGGTCGCTCCTTCCTTCTTACCACGTCCCTTGCCCACATAAACTTCCCTCGCAGGGCGCTCCAGGGGTTGGGAGTGGCGAAACTCAGTGGTTTTGGCTCTTCTGGAGCCTTCTTCGGCACCCGATGTGCCTTCGCTTTCTCTGGGATTCCACTGATTTCCGGAGGAGAGACCTCCGAGGGCACACTCACGTGGGGGCTCCTCTGGACTTCGCTTCCCGCAGCCCCTTGCAGCTGCGATCCGCCAGGACTTTGTCCACCACGTTGCTGGGCTTTGAGTTCCTCCAACGTCCTCAACATGTCCTCAGCAACCTCCTCGATCGACCTCACTCGTCGGTCTTGGCCAGGTCCACCACCATAGCCTCTTCCTCTGCCTTTCCCTTGGCCTTTGCCTTGGCCTTTTCCCCCGTCTCCGCCCTTCGCCTTCCAATCGGCAATCCGCTGCTCCTTGGGCTTCTTCTCGGGGTGGGCGGCGAAGTAGGCCTTCTTGTCCGCCTCATACACCTTGCACTGACGGTGGTCGTGTGCATGGTTGTTTCCCTTGCCATAACAGACCCAGCACCCGTCGTGCTGAGACCTGTACCCCCGGAACGAGAGCGGTGGGTCCCCGATCCTCCTTGGCTCATTGCCCTTCTCGGGTCCCACCCGGCTCCATCTGGACCGATCCTGCCCATGGTCCCTCACGTTGTGCGCCACAAACGCGAAGAAATGGGCCTCCTCGTGATCCTCCCGGGACCAGGTCCAGTGGTCTTGGCCACTTCCAATACCATTCTCCGCGGAGTTGGCTGTGTCCTCTTGGATCTCCCGATGATGGCGGTCTTCCCGGTGGCCTCGTTGTCCATGACCATGTCGATCCTGCACGTGGGCCTCGTTCTTCGCATTGAGCTTCAACTCCACCGTGATGTACTTCAAGATCTCGTCCAGGCTCATGCGGGCGAAGATGACCTGCATCCTCAGAGGCTCCCCGTGCCTCCACTCCACGATGTTGAGGCGCAGTAACCTTTGCCCCATGGTGTCTCCAAATACCTCCACGTACACGGCGTTCTTCAGTCCCAACATCCGGTTGGGCTCGCCCAGGTTCCTCCTGAAGAACTCCATGATACCCGCATGGGTATCCTCCGCCGCCATGATCCTCACCGCCACGCGCTTCTTCGCTCTCTTCTTTTCCTCGTCCTCCACTCTCCTCTTCCAGTGCCTGGGGAGGACGTCCTTCAACAGGTGACGGATCTCGCTGGACTCGTTCCAGTCCTCAACCAGCTTGAGGCTCCGTCGGTACTTCCGCAGATACCGGTTCCACTCCCGGACCCGCAACTCACCGCGGTCCAGCTGCAGCGGGATGGACCACAAGTCCTCCAGCTTCTGGTTCAGAGCGTCCACCCGCTCCTCATCCTCCAACCACTGGAGGCAGGCCCGCTCCGTATGGATCAATCCTTCCCGGATCTGATCCCGCAGCTCCTCCTTCAGGTCCTGCGCCAGCCGGTGTGGGAATGTCCGACATACCCACTTGTCCCGCGGCGCTCCCCGCATCTCTCCGACAACCTCTTCGGCGAAGTCCTCCCAATCCAGGATGAAGTCGTCCAGGTTGGAGGGGTTGCCATCATAGTAGGGAATTTTGATTCCCCTGAGGACGTCAATCCCGATGGCGTCTCCGACGTCACCAGCCACCACTCCACCGAGACAGATACCACCTGTGGCCGGGGGGTGTGAGTACACTCCCCGTACATCCCTCTCCTCCATGGAGTGCGGTCCAGTTGGGCCTGAAGCCATGGGGTTTGGAATGCAGGAAGGACTTGCTCCACCGGCCGTCCATATCCCCCTATTGGGGTCCTTCGCCCACAGGTTTCCGCCTGGATTACCTCGGCCATGTCTGTCAGCGCTTCCCATCGTTCGCCCCTGCATGGTCTGGCTCTGGATCTCCTCTTCCGCATAAACTGCATGGGCAGCCGTAGTGGTCGGTGGATCCTGGGCGGCATGGGACATCTGTACCGTCAGGCTCCTGGGGTCCGTGATTACGTGCCCTTCCCGCATGGACCCAGCCGGTGCCATTTGTTCCCCGAGCATTGTTGATTCGCTGAACATGGGAACAAAAGGCAGCGCACCCGGGTCAACACGCGGAGGCGCGTATGGTGCCTCTGCAGGGCCGCCCATGGGTTTCTCCATGGCGCTCCTGAGGGTCTTAACCCGCTCCACCAGCTCTACCGCGGCCGGCTTTGCCGGGAGCTCTGGACCCGAGGCGAGGGGCTGTACCTCCTCTAGCCTTTTCAGGCGTCCCGATATGTCCTCCACCAGGTGGAGGAGGCTGTCCAGCACTCGCTGCTGCTTCTGCAGGGCCAGCTCCAGATTCTCCCGGTACCGGGCCTGATCCGCTCGCAGCTCCGCCATGTCTCTCTCCGCTGCCGACTGGTCCTCCCCTAGACCGTCCTTCGCGTCGTCCAGGCTGTCGAGGCGATGCACGGTGGCGTCCATCCCCATCTTTGGGTACTTGCCCATGAGAAAGGACCCGTGCTCGCAGTGGCACTCAGCGTGCCTTCCACCTGATCCGGCGCATCCCGCGGTTCCCGGCGCCTCGGAATCCTCCGCCATGGGTGTGTTGCCCATGCTATCCCGCGTTGGCTCCGTGTGCCGGGCCACAGGCGCCGTTCTGGCTCTGGCGGGCCTCTCCAACGCCTCGGCGTCATGCTCCAGGTTGGGTTCTGGGGCCGTGTTCGCCCTTGTGGGCGGTCTGGCCGTCTCCTCCGACTCCGAAGGTTGCTCATAGGCTGTCCGATAGCCCTTGGAGTGCCCCTGGGAGTCCCACAGCCTGACGGGGCTAGGCTCCGTATCCATAGCCCCGGCGTCCCCTGCCGCGGGCTTGGGTGACCCGCGCTTCCGGTAGCGCCGGGCCCGTCCTCCACTGCTGCCTGAATGGCAGGTCTCCTCAGAGTCCCCCGCGGCGGAGCGGAGGTTGCATGCCTTTCGGCAGCGACGCTCACACATGGAGACAAGGTCCTCCATGTCACGTCCTCCTCCTCCTGAACGTCGTATTCCTCTTCGGGCTTCTACTTCCGGAGTTCGCCATGCTTCTGAGCGTCTCGGCTCTTCTCTGGCTCCAATCTCCGGCGTGGTCTCCACCGACTCCACAATACGCACCCGGGGCGTACTTGGGCAGGGCTCATAAGGGCCCAAGTCCCCAGGTCGGCGGTAGATAGGGGCAGCAGGTACGCCTCTGCTACCATAAAGAAGGTGCCTACCAGGACCGGCCCCTGCTGTGCCCCTTCCGCCTGTAACCCCTGCCGACTTGCTCCTGATCAACGATTGCATTTATCAAAATCCAGGGTCCAAAATCCAAGAATATAGAAAATCAAATCGTCCTTCAACCCGGAACAGCAACCGGATCCCACAAATACAGCAATAACCCAATCCACAATCCAATCCACGATGCGGGCTTCCGTTCAGCACACCGGTCGTCCCACGGTGGCGGGCATGTACAAGAATTGCACCCAAGAGGAAAGCCCTGACAATGGCATATGAACACAAAATAAAGCAAAGTTGGGGAGAGATGGAAACGTACACATTCAGAGCCATAGACCTCTCATTCCCTGGACTCAAGACCTTCCCTTGACTCGCCAACATGATGCCTTGAACCCAGTCAAATAAGATCGATGAATGCCATGTGTTGAAAGTCACTACATAAACCCCAAAAATGTGTTCACTCCCAAGCCTCTAAATCCTAGCCCAATAGGGGAGGTGGCGTGTCATGGCTCAAGATGGCACTCAGGACCATGCCCTACCCCGACATATACTTGGTTGGACTTGGGATCGAATGGGCTTAGAGATATGCCCCATGAGTTTGAACTCATAACACGCCAAAAACTGCCAATTCACACCATATTGGCCATGTATCAAATATATGCTCAAAATTGAAGTTACCACTTATCCAAAGGCTCAAAGCATGCATGGAATCGAAGTCTAGTATTCATGGAGGATGGAGACTAATGGTCAATGCCCATGTACATCCCCACTTTACCCTCGAAACCCCTTCAGATATGGGCGCCACGCACTGCCCAAGTCAGCCCATGATCTTGAGACGAATTCTTGTAATCCTTCGTGCGCCAGGCCAAACCGAGTACGCGATCCGGCATATGGTGGTGTTCAACTCCAAAGCATATGCCAACATATGAACAACATACCATGGTTCGACTCTCCATAGGCTGCTTGCTGTTTGCCGACCAGGTAAGTACACAAAACGCAAAAATGAGCAAAAATTGAGGTCAAAAACATGAGAATAGGTCCAAATACAAAGTTGTCATGATAGTCCATCTCTATGCTCACCCATGATATCCGCGCATGGTTCAATATACAAATGATCCGAACCATTTGCGGACAATTCCCCCACTTGGATTCCCAATCGGTCGCATGGAGATACCTTCACCACTCATATCTACATGCCCCATGAAAATGGGAGTGCACTCATGGATCTCTTTGCCAAACATACCATGAGCAATATATACGCGGTAGACTTAGTCTAGCGCTTTGGATTCCACAATTGGGACATGGGCAAGACCCTTGTCACGTGTGGCTCCCCATCTCTTCGGCCACACGAAGATATATAAAATGGGCGTGAGCATATCGAAGCACATACCATGCATATAAGACATACCCTCAAAAGGTGGCTCCCACCATGATATGCCATGCCCCTCCGTGGACATAACTTCATGTCAAAAATGCGTAGGAACCAAATGAAAGTATCTATGCAACCCCAACACTCATGCGGTACACTCGAAAGTCGCAATAAAATATTCGGTTGCATGGCCCAAGAGTTGTAAACCACTTTCTACCCTCTTGGCCATTATCCCTTGCTACACCGGGCATGTGTACACACCAAAGGCGTTTGATGCTTTCTAAATTAAGTCGAGACCAAGGTGGTTCCAACCCAATTCTCACAATTGATATTCTTCGCCATGAGCCGGAGATATGACCTTTCAAAGTGGCCTCACGAATCAATTTTGTTTCGCCCATATCTCCAAGAGAAACAAAGGGCATAACCAAAAGAAGGCTCATTCGTGATCGGGAAAAAATGTAGGGCCACTCGAGATTCGTCATATCAAGTGCGGCGATGTCGAAGTCGAAAATCTGATTCTGAAAGTCTGAAAAATTCGGATTAATATTGCGAGTGTATAATATGAAAATTGCGGAAGCAACGAACCCTTTCCTGATGAAATCTGACCCTTCATCGGGGTTTCCGCCAAAATATCTGGAAATAACAGTTAGCCAATCGGTTACCGCAAATTCGCGAGCCAACTGACAGTCGCCGATGCATTGACCATCAGAACGGAAGGCTGAAAAATTACGGAAACATTATGATAAAAACACCCTGTTGATTCCTGATATTCTGATATATAAATCTCCGCTGGCGGCGCCTCGGTACTGAATATGGCCGCTCATAGCCGGAATGGCCAAACCTATCACACTATCACATCGGGTTAGGTCAGGTGGATGAAAGAGTATGATATCAGCCAATGGCGGCTTGCCGGCACATAGATACACACCCCAAGTGACCCAAAGATGGCCACGGGGGTCCGAACCGGCTTCAGCAGGAAATCCTACACCAGCAGCAAGCAGCAGGAGAGGCACAAACACAGTGTTGAAATCACTATAAAACTTTCTGGTAGCAAGAGGCAGACTGTCTCTGCGTACCGGCAGCAACCCAGTGCCGTACATCCAGTGCGCCGACATGAGTCATATATAAGCAGAAGGGCGAACGAAGATGGACACAAAGAAAGAGGACACCGACGTGAAGACAGCTCCTGAGGCACCAGCAATGCCAGCACCTGGTGAACCTGGACCTGGACCTAGCGCTGTACCTTCGGAGCCCTTACATGGGCCAGTGGACGTGGCGGGGGATTTGAAGGAAGGACTCCAGTCGGCTTTCCGGGCCCTCTCAGTCTTAAATTGTGGGCAACCTCACTCAAGAGATTCGAGATAAACTGGAGCCCCTGATGATACCACCCCAAAGCATCACCTACCACGGTGGGAGTGTCACCCCATCGAGTACAGGCCAACCACCTGGTGCCAGGGCTGACAAACATTCTGGGGAGCCTGAGGAGCCGACCGATGCCGACTCCTGCAGCGATACCGAGACGCCCTTTTGTACCGAGAACGGCCCAGCCGCCCTACAGCCACGTGACGAATTCTACGAGAGCCGAGCTGGACCGGCTGGGGCTGACAGCCTTGAGGGCAATGGTGGACGTGGAGCCTTATGGCTCTAGTGATCTAGGCGGATACCCCTCCGATGATGAGCCGCCGTCTATGACTTCTGCTTCGCCCTCGGAGGACGACGACCTGGAGGACCCCGAGAACCCAAGTGGGAAGAAAAAGAAGAAGAAGAGGAAGACCCGACGCCCTGAGGGACGCAGGTCTCAGGAGGCTAAGGCTATTGCCACCTCCGAGATCGTGGTGAACCTGCCTGAGTTCACAGGCAAGGACCTCAGCGAGTTCGCTGAGAAACTGGGCCGGTTTCTCCGATTGACCGGCCAAACCCACGCTAGTGGACGGGTGAAGTGCGATCTGCTCCTGCAGTGCTGCAAGACCAAGTACCTGGAGAAGCAGGTCAGACAGATCGTGACTAATTCCGCCACCTTTGCCGATGTGTTGGTTGCCTTGGAGAGGCAGTACCCAACCTATGAAACCAACCTCTCCATCAGGGCCGAGATCCAGAACCTGGCCGTGCTGCCCATCAACCCCAAACCTGGCAGGGTCTCTGAGCTGTTGGCTGACCTGGATCACTGGGCTGGACGATTGACGCCCGGTTCCTACAGCAGCGACGACCTGCTTTTCTGGTTGGTGGCTAAGCTCCCTCGGGAGCCATGGGATGAGTGCTGTTCAACGGCAGAGCGCAAGGCTAGATCCCTCCGCTACGAGGATCTATGCGTACTACTCCTGGAGCTGGCGCTGGAGAAAGAAAGCGACCAGCACCTGAACAACTACCATCCAGGAGGTGGAGGCTCTGGAGGCCATGACAAAGGGTACCAAGGATCCGGACCCTGGCAGGGGACTACCCCCATACACGCCCACGCCCGTATCATGGAAAACGTCAAGGAGCTCTTCTGTTGTGATGCCAGAGACGAGCAGGGCCACCTGCAGCACGCCCCTGACTGCGAGCAGCGAGACTGCTTCGTGGTCCAGGGGAAGCAGCAGGAGAAGAACACCAGCGCCAAGGCGAAGCTGCCGGATCATTACAGGTGAACCATCACGTGTGCCTTCTGTGGGAAGAGGAAGCACTACGAGGATGAGTGCTACGACAAGCAGCGCCTATCAGCGAAGCTTAAGGGTGAAGATCCTGGCAAAGGCTCTGGCAAAGGTGGAGGCAAAGGCAAAGGCAACAACTCCGGCAAGGGCAAGTCGAAAGGACGTGGACAAGGGCAAGACAAGAGTCAAGGCGGACGAGGAGGAAGCGCTAACCGCCAGCCAGACAAGGACAACAAGAACACCGACAGGAACGGAGGCAACCCCAGCCCTAGTCCAGGGGCGAACTCGGAGCCCTCTGGAGGGCAGTCTGGTCCTACCACACGCTCACAGACGCAGGCCCAGAAAGAACAAGGGGCCAAGGGGGAGCACGAAGGTGGTGATGACGGCAACGCTAAGAAGAGAAGCCGTTTTATGAGGATGGCCCGCAAGCTGCGGAACAAGGGGTTCCAGGTGACCTGTCCCACGGAGTTCTGACGGGTGACGCGGGAGCCTGGGTCTGCTCCTTAGCACCTAGTCTTGGCGCTTTTTCAGTTGCTGCTGAGCTCCCAGTTTTAGACGGCACTCGTGAGGTTTTCATTGAAATTCCTTCGAAGTTTGAAATCCACGATGATTTCCAAAACCGTCAAGTGCTGCTTTTCCAGAACTTCTCACTGGAGCTCCTCCCAAACTCCCTGGCAACACGGCGAAGACACGTGGTCGTTCTTGCTTTCACGCATTGCTTTGACAAACAGTTCTAAGAACCTTGCCCGGCTCTTCGCAGCATGTCTCCTGCACATGAAACACATGTAGGGCAGACAGGCGCAAATAGAGAATATTTGCGAGTATTTACATGCATACGCGGCGCTGCTCTTGGCCGCTCTTCACGTTCACGGACACATGTCTAATCTGTCCAGAATAACTCGATATATGCGGATACTAATAAAAAAACTATAAAAAAACCTTGCCAAAAGCAGTAAAACTGCCAGGCGCTGAGGCCATGCAGATCTCTGAAAATCATATGATGTCGCCATTCTGCGCTTGCGTTCTGCAGCAGAGCGCGGCGACTTTAGGAGGCAATCGCGGTCTCTGTGAACCCGCTTCACCCCCCTCCTTAAGAGATTTGCCATGGCTGGCAGTTCCAAACACCTACGGCAGACGTATGGCCCCTTGTGGCGTCTCCACCTCAGTTTTTTTTAACTGTGTGACGACTCCTCGGCTTGTCTTCCGGCTGCCCCAGTGGTGGTTGTGTCCTCCGGCTTGTCGCAGCGCGAGCCTCTACCTGTTCTTCTGCACTCGGCACGTTCGGCGTTGGTGTGGCTTCTGGCAGCGCGAGCTCCTACTCGGCGTTCTGCTCTTGGCACGCTGGACGCCTCCGTGGCTTCTGGCAGCGCAAGCTCACTCGGCGTTCTGCTGTTCGCCTGCTCGGACCCACGCTTCCTGAAGCTGTCGCGCAAGCTCTCGTTGTCTCCACTCGGTTGCGGAAGCTTCAACGCTTGACCCACTCCTCATACAAGGCGTTCACCGTAGCCATAGGAAAGTAGTCCGGCGTCCCTGGCACTGGATAGTTCACAGGCTGCTTGTACTTTTGATGGTGCACCACTGCACAGCGCTGTAGCTCCCACCAGGTCTTCAAATCCTCGCCCGGGTTCTTCCTCAGCCACCTGGCCACATTGTCCTCGATGACACTCCAGGTCAGGCGCTCCACGTTCTCCGTTGGACGCTCCCGTAGTACCGCCACGGCGCACACGAGTCTTTCCTGGGTAGGCTGCGCTGGCTTGGTCTCCGCGGACGTTGTCAGCGCTGGCTGGGGTCCCACTTGTTGGCTCGGCTCTGGCTTTTGCTCCGCTGGCTTGAGCTGCGCTGGCTTGGAGTTGGCTCCTTGACGCTTCGCTCGCTTTGCCTCGCGCTTGCGTTGGAGGTGGTCATCTCTTTGACGGAACCAGTCTTCACCGTGGCAGTTGCTGTCTCCGTGACTCTGCGCAGCAGCATGGCGTCCGGCCTGTCCACAAGCACCGCACGGCATTGACTTCCGACTGAGACACAAGGGCAGGCAAGGGGGAACACTCACATGTCCCGGTATTAGAACTGTTTTGACGCGGGAGCCTGGGTCTGCTCCTTAGCACCTAGTCTTGGCGCTTTTTCAGTTGCTGCTGAGCTCCCAGTTTTGGACGGCACTCGTGAGGTTTTCATTGAAAATCCTTCGATGTTTCAAATCCACGATGATTTCCAAAACCGTCAAGTGTTGCTTTTCCAAAACTTCTCACTGGAGCTCCTCCCAAACTCCCTGGCAACACGGCGAAGACACGTGGTTGTTCTTGGTTTCACGCATTGCTTTGACAAACAGTTCTAAGAACCTTGCCCGGCTGTTCGCACCATGTCTCCTGCACATGAAACACATGTAGGGCAGACAGGCGCAAATAGAGAATATTTGCGAATATTTACATGCATACGCGGCGCTGCTCTTGGCCGCTCTTCACGTTCGCGGACACATGCCTAATCCGTCCAGAATAACTCGATATATGCGGATACTAATAAAAATAACTATAAAAAAACCTTGCCAAAAGCAGTAAAACTGCCAGGCGCTGAGGCCATGCAGATCTCTGAAAATCATATGATGTCGCCATTCTGCGCTTGCGTTCTGCAGCAGAGCGCGGCGACTTTAGCGGGCAATCGCGGTCTTTGTGAACCCGCTTCACCCCCCTCCTTAAGAGATTTGCCATGGCCGGCAGTTCCAAACACCTACGGCAGACGTATGGCCCCTTGTGGCGTCTCCACCTCAGTTTTTTTTAACTTTGTGACGACTCCTCGGCTTGTCTTCCGGCTGCCCCAGTGGTGGTTGTGTCCTCCGGCTTGTCGCAGCGCGAGCCTCTACCTGTTCTTCTGCACTCGGCACGTTCGGCGTTGGTGTGGCCTCTGGCAGCGCGAGCTCCTACTCGGCGTTCTGCTCTTGGCACGCTGGACGCCTCCGTGGCTGTTGGCAGCGCAAGCTCACTCGGCGTTCTGCTGTTCGCCTGCTCGGACCCACGCTTCCTGAAGCTGTCGCGCAAGCTCTCGTTGTCTCCACTCGGTTGCCGAAGCTTCAACGCTTGACCCACTCCTCATACAAGGCGTTCACCGTAGCCATAGGAAAGTAGTCCGGCGTCCCTGGCACTGGATAGTTCACGGGCTGCTTGTACTTTTGACGGTGCGCCACTGCACAGCGCTGTAGCTCCCACCAGGTCTTCAAATCCTCGCCCGGGTTCTTCCTCAGCCACCTGGCCACATTGTCCTCGATGACACTCCAGGTCAGGCGCTCCACGTTCTCCGTTGCACGCTCCCGTAGTACCGCCACGGCGCACACGAGTCTTTCCTCGGTAGGCTGCGCTGGCTTGGTCTCCGCGGACGTTGTCGGCGCTGGCTGGGGTCCCACTTGTTGGCTCGGCTCTGGCTTCGGCTCCGCTGGCTTGAGCTGCGCTGGCTTGGAGTTGGCTCCTTGACGCTTCGCTCGCTTCGCCTCGCGCCTGCGTTGGAGGTGGTCATCTCTTTGACAGAACCAGTCTTCACCGTGGCAGTTGCTGTCTTCGTGACTCTGCGCAGCAGCATGGCGTTCGGCCTGTTCACAAGCACCGCACGGCATTGACTTCGGACTGAGACACAAGGGCAGGCAAGGGGGAACAATCACATGTCCCGGTATTAGAGCTGTTTTGACGCGGGAGCCTGGGTCTGCTCCTTAGCACCTAGTCTTGGCGCTTTTTCAGTTGCTGCTGAGCTCCCAGTTTTAGACGGCACTCGTGAGGTTTTCATTGAAAATCCTTCGATGTTTCAAATCCACGATGATTTCCAAAACCGTCAAGTGCTGCTTTTCCAAAACTTCTCACTGGAGCTCCTCCCAAACTCCCTGGCAACACGGCGAAGACACGTGGTTGTTCTTGCTTTCACGCATTGCTTTGACAAACAGTTCTAAGAACCTTGCCCGGCTCTTCGCACCATGTCTCCTGCACATGAAACACATGTAGGGCAGACAGGCGCAAATAGAGAATATTTGCGAGTATTTACATGCATACGCGGCGCTGCTCTTGGCCGATCTTCACGTTCACGGACACATGTCTAATCTGTCCAGAATAACTCGATATATGCGGAAATTAATTAAAATAACTATAAAAAAACCTTGCCAAAAGCAGTAAAACTGCCAGGCGCTGAGGCCATGCAGATCTCTGAAAATCATATGATGTCGCCATTCTGCGCTTGCGTTCTGCAGCAGAGCGCGGCGACTTTAGCGGGCAATCGCGGTCTCTGTGAACCCGCTTCACGGGGACACTCCGGTGGCCCCCAAGACCTGGTGTTTTGGGTACGTATCCGATTAGGGGGACGTGAATACCTGGGCGTATTGGATACTGGCGCCACCATATCTATAGTGGCCAAGAAAATTTTACCTTGTGGGAGCCTGAAGAACACCATGACCACCGCGGCTATACGAACGGGGGATGGACATGTGGTGCACAGCTGTGGGGACTGTGAAGTGCAGGTACCTATGGGCTCCCGGACTATCGCCCATCGGTTCTATGTGATGGACACTGAGGCCTTCGACTTTGTATTGGGGACTGACTTCTTCGTGCAGCACTCCCAGATACAATCCCTGACGCTGCAAGCGCCCTACCTCCTCTACGTGGACCACGGCAGTGGCAGAGAGTCTGTGCCACTGGAGCAGTCCGAACATACCTCGAGTTACCTGAGGCCATCGAAGGAGGAGCCCTCGAACACGATGGCGGCCTCCAAAACTGAGGACTATCAACTATTGGGGGAAGTCCTAGACCAAGGTCTGAAGGAGTTGGGTTCCTCTAGAGAAGACCTGAGTGTGGAGTTGTTCGCCAGCGACAAGCAGCATGTACTGGACCTTTACTGCAGCAAGGGGAAGAACTGCAGCTACAAATTGTACTGGCCCTCTTTCGGGATGGCCTACGGGAACCCCAGGTTCAGTGAACTGGGGAAGGTCCTGACCAAGGTGGCCTTGGAACGTTCCCGTATGGTCCTGTGTTCCCGCGATTGGGGAGCCCATGGGGGCAACGAGTACTGGCGAAACCTCCTGGACAGGCTGACTATCAGCTCTGTTCGGTTACCTGATGAGGCCATCTACGTGCCTCTGGGGCGTAAGACGCCTATTGGGAAACCCGGATGGGGGAGTATGCTCAGCGTGGTGGACGGAGGTCTTACCTCCATCCCCTGGGAGGATCTGGACTTGACTCTGGTCCAGGCTATACAACGAGAAAGCGATGGACTCGCCTTGGGTGAATTGAAGGATCGCCTTCGACCTCAAGATGCTATTGAGACTATACCCGGAGGAGATGAGTACGTCGTTACTGACACCAACGCCCCCAACTCTCCCTGTCATGTACCTGTTCCTGATGGAGTCTCTGAGTGTGGACTATCCGAGCTACCTAGCTCTAACCACCCAGACGACGAAACTGAGCACGACGCCTTCTTCGTGCAGACCTGTGTGGAGGAAGTGGAGAACGCCATGTACGTCGCCCCACTGAAACCCCTACTCTCCATGAGGGTGGAAGACCCCGTGGACGAAGAGCTGGACCCTCGATCCAGGCTAAGGGAGTATATGGACCCCAAGAGGAAGGTGGTGGCAAAAAAGCTTTGCTACGGCAAGCCTACCCGCAGCTCATGGCCACTGAAGCAAGGACGTATGGGAGATCTATCCCAATTGAAGGAGGTCCTCGAACAGAAGATCACCACCTGGCAAAGGGAGGTAGATCTCAAGCTCATGAAGAGCGTGTGGGGCGCCCATTTGAGGACCCCAGAGGAGGACGACCTCTCGGAGGAATGTGTATGTGAACCCCCTCAAGCGTGCCTATGTTGCCATCGTCCATCGGAGATGGTTGAACAAGACCTCCTATATGCCTACCAAGGGTTGAAGGACACTACCAAGGGCGAAGAGTTGGTGGAGGATCACCTCCCGACGTCTATTACTCAGGGGGCAAGCAACTTACACTCTGACGAGGACATGGAGGACAAGATCAGGCTATTGGACCCGCGGGTGCGGAAGCTTATAAGGACCTATCTGGAAGTGTTCGGAGAACTACCCCCTCCAGCCTCATGTGACAAGCTGGTACAGATGGACCTCAAGCTGAAACCCGAGTCTGTGGGTCACAAGATCCGGAGGAGACCCTATCCAGCTCCTAAAGAGCAGGCCGACGAGATTGAGCGACCGACACAAGAATGTATCGACGCTGGGCTAGTCCTGGAGTACAAGGAGGGGGACTACCCCCTACACTGCAGCCCCTGTTTCCTGGTGGCTAAACCTGGATCTACAGCCAAACGGCTGGTAGTGGACTACGGAGAGCTGAACAATAAAACGTTGAACAACTCAGGGTCCATTCCAAATATGGAGTCTACCCTGGAGAAGATAGCCTCCTGTCGCTACAAGACCAAGATGGACAAGAGGAGCGGGTTCTGGCAAGTGGACCTGACGCCCAACGCTCAGGAGCTACTGGCCTTCATCACCCCTCAGGGGAGGGTGTTCAAGTGGAAGGTCATGCCATTTGGCGTGGCCA
Organism: Eutreptiella sp. 'Long Island Sound 2002'; assembly: GCA_964036045.1. Taxonomy (NCBI): domain Eukaryota; phylum Euglenozoa; class Euglenophyceae; order Eutreptiales; family Eutreptiaceae; genus Eutreptiella; species Eutreptiella sp. 'Long Island Sound 2002'. The sequence continues at coordinate 1,109,586 of OZ038382.1, forward strand.
ACGCACCCGCTCTATTCCAAGAGCTGATGAACAAGATCTTGTCCATCCTACGAAGGAGACCTCAGGTGCAGGAACTTATATCCCGTGGGGCCCAGATGGAAGCTTACATCGTTGTTGTATGCCTCGGCACCAATACCCAGGAGGACCACCTAATCCTCTTCGGTGAGTTCTCTGTCGGTCTGCCAGGAGAACCACACACGACTCAAGCCGGAAAGTGTGAGTTCATGCAGGAGACCATGCAGTACCTGGGGTTTGACGTTGGCTATGGATGGTGGACCCCAGCGGCCTCTAAGGCCAAACCCCTGATGGACGTTAAGGTACGACATGAAGACCCCAAGAAGGGACTTCATGATGTACGCAGTTTCATTGGGGCGTGCAACTTCTATCGCCGCCATATCAAAAACTTCACCTACACCAGCGCCATTCTGACGGACTTGATCAAGAGGGGTACTACTTGGCGCTGGGGCCCACAAGAGCAACAAGCGTTGGACGAGCTCAAAGACAAGGTGGTCAACGCTAAGTGGTTGGGCGTGCCTAGGGCGCAAGGGGAGGTTATCCTGGTGACAGACGCCAGCAATGTGGGCGGTGGTGGAACGTTGTTCCAATGGCAAGCACTAGAGAAGGAGGAGTTCGACTCGGCCATTTCCCAATGGGGGACGGAAGGTCTCATCCAAGATGGAACCCTCAAGCACAGCTACCCTGACGACAAGTGGGTCCTAGTACCTCTGGGCCACTGGAACTGGAAGTGGAACCAGGCCAGGGGGGACTACTCCACTTATGAGCAGGAATTGCTCGCGGGTATGCTAGGGTATCCTCACAAGCACGACTGTTGGGGAGTAACCCTGTGGTCTGGCTGTGCAACCAAGACCCGGTCCGCAGTTTCCAGAAGGGCCCCCTACCTGAGAAGGCCAAGCTACGGCGCTGGTGGACCTACCTCAGTCAACTACGGCTGACGGTACACCATATCCAGGGAGTGAAGAACGGGTGTGCAGACTACATCAGTAGCAACAACTTCGACGCCCTGATTGGTGCCCGGTCTGAAGTGCTGGCTAAAGAGGCGTTCAGCCGTATGGACGTCCACTTGGACCTCAACATGACGATGATACGCCCCCTGGATGGACTCCAACAGTCGGAGTACCTGAGGGAGTTTGGGGATATCTACAAGCGCCTGGAAAAACGCCTTGAACCCCTCCTGGTCAACCAAGATCAGTGGAAGAGGGACAAGAGCTACCTCTGGCACGGGGACCGCATCGTGGTCCCTAGTGACAGAGTCCCAGCGCTGCTGAAGCGGACCCATGAGTCCAGCGGTCATGTGGGTGCTGACCGTACCCTGAGGCTGTTCAAGCAGTGGTTCCACACTACGTGGACTGACGACCAACTGCGGAAAACCCTCCAGCCTATCGTGGACAAGTGCCCGTGCAGGTCCTGTAAACCAGGGGATATCAGGGACAGAGGTCTCTACTCGACCCTGCCCATCCCTCACTATGCTAACAGTGTTCTATGCCTGGACTACACGGAGATGCCGAAGTTCGGGGGCTATGACTTCGCCCTCGTGGTAACCTGTAGGTTGACCAGTTTACCAGGGTGTTCTCATGTACCAAGCACAATACCGGGGAGGAGACTATCAAGATACTCCTGGAGAAGTGGTTTTGTGTCTATGGGGCGCCCAAGGAGATCGACCCCGATGAGGACGTACGAGTACGCTCAGATACCGGTTGGTACAAGAGGGTCCCGAGATCCCTCAATGTCCAGGTGTCTACGGGGATCCCCGACTCGCACACGAGCAGCCCCCTATGTGAGCGACAGATCCGTGTCCTCAAGGAGAATGTAAGGATATGGTGCAAAGCTGAACGCACCAGAGACTGGGTGAGACTACTCCCCGTCATATCCTTGATGATGAACTCCCGAGAGAGTTCAGCTACTCGCTACTCGCCCCATGAGCTATTCCTAGGGCGCCCGGCGTGGTTCCTACATGCCCCCTATCCAGAGGACACCCATTCTTCTGTGGGTGAATGGGTCCAAGAGCAACAAGCGAAGGTGGACAAGGCCAAGGCTATGCTCCAGAGAGTGAGGGAGCGTCAGTGGAACAAGAAGAACGAGCACCGAGTACCGGCCACCTACCAAGAGGGGGACTGGGTGCTGGTGCACCACAGTCGACTACCCGCCTGGCCACGCTCTACCAGCGATGACCCATACTTCGGGCCGTACAAGATTCTATCAGTGGATGGACACCGTAACACCGTGCGGTGTTCTCCCCGTCTAGGGGGGACCCTGGTGTGTGCTGCTCAACACCTGAAGCGCTACTATGATCCTGAAGACCTCTGTGGGGAGGAGTGGGAGCTGAACGACGAGGAAATCGCCGCCCTAGACCTACAAGGGGCTGCCAGCCCTATGGAAGTTGAAGGGGAACTCCCCGACATGAACGCCGAGGAGATGGCTAAGGAGGGCTTCTACCTGGTGAAGTCTGTCCTACGCAACCGCTATCGCCAGGGTTGGCGCTTCCTCACCCTCTGCAAAAAGGGTTTGGAGTCGAAGAGGCCACCTGGGAGCCCTTCTCTGCGTTTGTTCTACCTGAGGGACGCCTAAACTCAGTTCTGGTTGACTACTTGTCCCAGAACAACCTTGGTGAGTTGCTGAGGCTCGCTGAGACGCTTGCCTCCAAAGACTAAAGCTAGGGACTGAACCTTATCCCTAAGTTTGCTACGTATGTCTGTGTGTGTCTCACTTCTCTCCCGGGCGTGGCTCCCGGAGACCGGGCTTCGCTGATGTCGGACCGAAGGTCCTAGTCAGTTACTGGTACCACTCCTATGGCGCCCAATTTCTGTGCTGGCGCCTATCCTTGGGGAAAGACGGCAAAGGCCCTACCTACTAGCAGAGAGGGGTGGCCAAGTGTGCTAAGGGCATACGAAACGCCCATTTCTGCTAAAGGCCAAGAGCTAACGCACTCCCCTGCCCACGACGAAAAGCACGCGGGACAGGAGACACTACTACACTACACACCCTACCTACAGTGGCACCATCCTTGTTGGCGAGCACTTCTGCAACTGGCTCAAGCCCCCACTCAGGACTACCACTCCTACACGCAGTCTCTACTGGGTGGTGTTGAAGGTCAAGTCGTGAGTCCTAATGACCCTCCTGTGAGTAAGACAAGAGAACACAGCGCTGCTATGCAACTGTGGCCTAACAGGGACGCCACAACGCGTTTCCCTGCTAGGGCTTGGAGGGAAGGGGTGCTCTTGTTTCGTGCACTGCGTGGATGTCGATAGAGTGGAACTGCCTCCGCCACTCCTGGCGGAGGTGCAGTCAATTGTTTGTGTGATCAGCGCCCTTGTTTAGCAGGGCAAGAAAAAAATGGGACGCTGCTGCCCCAATCACCCTACCTGCCCACCTGTAAAACAAAGGCCAATGAAGGGGTGTTTGCGGCTGGGGAACCAAGCCACACTCCACGTATTTTACGCTTCTGTCAAGCAAGCAAGCGTTAAGAGACTCCCCAGGTTCTCCTAAAGAACGTACCGAGGGGCCCCTGGATAACCTAAACAAGGTTTACCTCGCGCATTTCGCGTGGCCCACCCTTGAATGCGTGTGTGAATACAGGAGCATGCACGAGTTTGCGAACCACCTGTTCCAATCACTGTTTTTCCTGCAAATCTAACCCACGATCACGAACTCCACCAGGGGGTGGCCCCACCTGGGCTTACCTACCTTACCTATTGCTGGAGAGAGAGAGCAAATGGGAACGTGAAACGAGGCGCAAGCGAAAACGTCGCTCTGCACTTGTGTGTATGTCTAATCACCCTGATCTGACCTCTAATCATCTGCAATTTTTCTAATCTAGCCCTCCATCGTTTGTTAGCGCTCCTACAAGACTCATTCACGGAGACACGAGACGAGCAATGTGCATGCTGCATATGAGACGAGCACACCTGTGGTTTATACCTGATTCATTGAAGTCTTTTCGTTGATTTTGGAACTCTCCGATATTCGATTCTCACTGTCAATGTGGGTGGAATCTGTATGTTTATTTATTAATGTGTGTCTCGTCATTTTCCAGTCTACGTGAGACATACGTTTATAATCTCATTATTTCTGTATTTTCCGGCGCTTCGCTAGGAGCCGCTCCTGCGCGCCGCCTTTTTATGCGTAGGAATTTCTTGATTTAGTACATGGAGAGAAGACTACAATTTGTATAAAAATGTGGTTCTGATGCACAATTGGATTCTGCTCAGGTGTGTTGTCTTAGAAACATTCTAGGCCGTCATTTGATGGATTTAGGTGTTGTCGCTTTGCGCTTGCGTGGATTCGTCCATAATTCTCCCATTCCTGCCTCGGCAGATATCCTCGCGAAAGCGTCGCTGAGTAGGCCGCTTTCTGGGCCGAAAAGCAGCAGCCAGGAGACTGAGTAGAACCCAAGACCCCACCAAGGGGATATTTCATTTTTTTAACGACTCCCTTCGCCCTAAGAGCAGGACAGCAGGTCGCCAGCAGGGTTTAACAACCGGAGCGGATGTCCGTACAGAGTCTGGCGTTGGGTTAGTGTCGCAATGCGTCTTGGAGGGAGGGATGCACATGCACATGGTTTTGGCATGCTCCCAACCTAACCCAACCAAGCCACAGGAACCCCGGCAGCGCCATGAGCGCTGAGCTTTCTGTAGGAAACGTCACGAACACAGCAGCAAAAAGAGGCCAGCCATGGTGAGCGCCCATTTTTCTGTGTGAGGGAAACTATAGGTATTTTAGAGTAGATGTGGAAACCAAGGAAAGGCCAAGAAAAAGTCTCTTTTTCCTGGAAGTGCGACAGTGGTGGCCACCACAGCACAGGGGGGGAGTAAGAAAAAGTGCTTTCCCAACGCTTAAGGGTATACTCTAGTTGTATTAGAGATGCTCCAAGCACACAGGCATTTCTATCTTAGTATTGGCCCAACCAAAGGTGGTGATAACACATTTTGACCTATGGAACCAAACACTAAATCAGGATATGGAGTGGAACCCTTAATCCCCTATCATTGTGAGGCTATTCATCGTTTCCTGAGTCGACTGAGAACTGACATATTCAGGGCAGAGCCTATGAATTTATCTATGTTTTCTCATGAATTCTTAGCTATCCTAGTGGTATGCACCCCAGGGGGCAGGGCACCTCTTTTTGAGAGGTCCTGGGTTCAATTCCCGGTCAGCCTAGCTAAGTAGGAAGATCCCATGTGACATGGCAGTGACCTCATCGCCACATGCCCTGCCACCTCAGCACATATGGGACCCCAAAACAAAGAGTGCACATCTCCTGAGATGGCACTATGGAGATTGAGTGACCATGGGACAGTTTTCCAACTCTTTTTCCAACACATTTCAGCTATCTTTGTGAATATGCAATCAGATGTGCCTTGAGTTGCAGTTTCTGTGAATACTCTTTCATCTTTCACTGTTTACACTGCAGCCCTTCATGCTTTGATTCTGATTGTCTTCTACTTGCTTATCTCTGGCTTGGGCTATCCTGGATTGGTTGTATTTCATCAAAAAAAACATTTTACTCATCAAAAACAAGCAGCAGGAAACCCTACACCAGCAGCAAGCAGCAAGAGAGGCATAAACACAGTGTTGAAATAACTATAAACCTTTCTCCGTGGTTGAACCATGGCAAAGTGGCCCAGGATGCGAGTGCCATGATGGCTGAGGCGGACAACACGGCGGCCAAGGTGTGCAAGGCACTTCAGGACGAGCATGAGAAGAGGGCCAAGTACTTCAAGCAGGGCAAAGTCCAGAAATATGCTCTCAGAGACACCGTGTGGGTGGAGCGGCACCAAAAGGATGTCCTGTCCAGGCATCGGCAGGCGTCTTGGTATGTGCCGGGGTAATTGTTCGGAAGGTCGGGCAGGATGTGTATGCGGTTCGTGTGGGGGATAACAAGATCCTGGACCGCGACCATATCCAGCTTCGTCCCCGAGCACCAGACCCCAGCGGACATCCCGTCAACTTCGAGTTCACGGCTGGCGATGTGGACTCGGATGACGAGGGTGAGGACGATGACTTCACCGGCGAGAGGATCCTGACGGACAAGCCAGACCCAGGGACGCCTGGGGGGAGGCTATATAAAGTCCGTTTGAATGGATTCGCCGCATCCAGAGATTCGTGGGAGCCTCCGAGCAGTTTTGTGCCGAGGTATACCACGGTCTGGATGGATTATCCAAGGGAAAAGAACATTTCCTTGCATGTCAAGGACGTGTTGGTCCATTTGGTGGCTGCAGCAGCACCGTAATGGATCCCCCTTGGCATTTTTGTTTGTTTTTGTGCTTGTGAGACGGGTGAGGGCGTTATTCCGGGGATTTCTGTGCCTTGATTGGCCATGTATCCTCTTCATTCGGTCTCCACATATATATTTCATTGTGGTATACGTATTTAGGTTAACCGACAACGTTTCTCTATCTTTGATCCCCTTGGTCCATGTTGTAGATCAAGAGGAGACCGGATATGGCGGCGGGCACCGATTATGAGTGTCCTCACCCCTCCCTTGGGGCTTGGGGGACGCCTACGCCGTATGTGGGGCCTCCATGTGTCCTTGGGACATGAAGGGGGGGGGTTGGAGCCCATTGGGGTCCTCCCGTCCTCTCTTCAATGACTTCCGAGCGGATACAATGCTCTGAGAAGGGGGGTGAAGCCGGTTCCCGACCCCCGTGGCCATCTTTGGGTCACTTGGGGTGTGTATCTATGTGCCGGCAAGCCCCCATTGGCTGATATCATACTCTCCCATCCACCTGACCTAGCCTGACGTGATAGTGTGATAGGCTTGGCCACTCCAGCTCTGAGCGGCCACATTCACAACCAAGGCGCCGCCGGCTGAGGTTTATATATCAGAATATCAGGAATCAACAGCGTTTTTTTATCATAATGTTTCCGTAATTTTTCAGTTATCCGTTCTGATTGTCAATGTATCGGCGACTGTCAGTTGGCTCGCGATTTTGCGGTAACCGATTGGTTAACTGTTATTTCCAGATATTTTAGCGGAAACCCGGATGAAGGGTCAGATTTCATCAGAAAAGGGTTCGTTGCTTCCGCAAGGTTCATGTTATACACTCGCAAAACTAATCTGATTTTTTGAGGCACTCAGAATCGGATTTTCGACTTTGAGGTCGCCGCACTGGATATGATGTATTTCGAGTGGTCCTACATTTTTCCCTGATCACGAATCAACCTTCATTTTGTTGTCTCCTTCATTTTTCTTGGAGATATAGGCGAAACAAAATTGATTCGTGAGGCCACTTTGAAACATCATATCTCCGGCTCATTGCTAGGAACTTCAATTTTGAGATATGGGCTGGAATTGCATTGGTCTCTTGGAGCATCAAACGCCTTTGATGTGTACACATGCCTGGTGTAGCAAGGGATAATGGTCAGGAGGGTAGAAAGTGATATATAACTCTTGGACCATGCAACCAAATATTTTAATGCGACTTTTGAGTGTACCGCATGAGTGTTTGTGTTGCATAGAAATTTTTTTTGGGTTCCTACGTATTTCTAACGTGACGTTATGACCATGGAGGGGCATGGCATACCATGGTGGGGGCCATTTTTTGAGGGTATGTGTTATATGCATGGTATGTGCTTCGCTATGCTCACGCCCATGTTATATATCTCGGTTTGTAGGAAGATATGTGGAGACATACGTGGCAAGGGCTTTGCCCATGTCCCAATGGTGAGCTCCATAGCGCTAGACTAAGTCTACCGCACATATAGTGCACATGGGAAGCCTTACGGAGCGACCCATAAGCGCCATTGCCAATTTTCCCATTTTCATGGTGCATGTCGAGAGGAGGTTCGAAGGTGTTCTCATGCGTCCATTTCAGGATCCAAGTGGGGTGATTGCTCACAAATGGTTCAAAGCAATAGTGTGTTGAACCATATGTTGATACCATGGGTGAGCGAAGTTATATACTATTGTAATTATCATGAATTTAGCAACATTTCCATGTTTTTGACCTCATTTGTTGCTCATTTTTGTATTTTATGTGCTCAACTGGTCGGCTAACAGTAAAGTGCCTAGAGATCTGTGAACTATGGTATGTTGCTTATATGTTGGCATATGCTTCGGTGTTGCACCTCACCATATGCCGGATCACGTGGTCACCTTGGCGTGGCAAACGGGGCCTCACAAAATTAGGTCTCAAATTTGTGAGTTGACTTGTGAAGCATGGCATGTATATATCCGGCGGGGTTTGGAAGCCAATGTTGGAATATTCTTGGGCATCGATCCTTGGTCTATATCACCCTTGTATATTACATTCCGGTTTGATACATGCATGGAGCATTTGAACATTTGCCGTATGTTTGTTTTGGGTATATAATTGAATTTTGGGCACTATGGTGTGATTTGCCTAATTTTGCTATGTTGTGAGGTCATCTTCATGGGGCAATTCTCCAAGCCCAATCAACTCCAAGTCCAACCAAGGTTATGTCAGGGTAGGGCATGGTCCTGAGTGCCACTCTAGGCCATGACACGCCACCTCCCCTATTGGGCTAGGATTTAGAGGATTTGGTGTGAACACATTTTTCGGGTTTGTGTAGTGACTTTTGACACATTGCATTTAGCCATCTTATTTGACCTGGTTCAGGGCAATATGTTGGTGAGTCAAGGGAAGGTCCTGAGTCCAGGGAATGAGGGATCTCTGGCTGTGACTGTGTATGTTTACCTCTTTCCCCAATTTTGCTTGATTTTTGTTCATATGCAAATTTCGGGGCTTATTTTCTTCTTCATCAATTTTGGTGCAATTCTATGTACATGACCAACGCCCGTGTCTCCGTGTGCACCGTGAGACGACCGGCGTGCTGGAAGGAGTTGTTGAGTGTCAACGCGGGACTTCAAAGACCCTTGGAACCCCTCAGTGTGGATCATTTGGATTTGAGCTATTGTACTTGGGAGTTGGTTTTTGCAAGGGATCAGGATATGTGTGAAGGAGCCATATTTTACTATCTTTTGTGGGAAATTGTGCAGGATAGGGCAAGATCATGCAGAACCTGGTGAGAAGCAAGACCATAGGCGTGACAGGAAATGGTGGAAGGGATACAGCAGGGGCCGGTCCTGGTAGGGACCTTCTCTGTCCCAAGATTGGGATGAGGTAAAGAGACAGTTCCACAAGTGCACGGAGAAAATGGAACTCCGTGACTGTATCCAAAAATTGGAAACGTGGGTCGCATCCTTAGGGGACTCTCCTTTTCGAAAAAAGGTGCAGGACTTTTTCCTCCAGGAGGCCGAAGAGCGGGGCGAGCTGACCCAGACAGCAATCTCCTTCCTCTCCTTGCGAAACAAGGCCGATCTTTGGGCCCGAGTGCAGGCACAAGTAGGGTTGGAGGATACCCACGATGCCCGCCAGCAGTAAGAAAAAGTGCTTTTCCAATGCCTTTAGGCATACTGTAGTTGTATGAGAGATGCATTAGCACTCTAGCATTTTTATCTTAGTATTGGCCTAACCAAAATGGGTGAAAACACATTTTGACTTATGGAGCCAAACACTAAATCAGGATATGGGATGGACCCCTTAATCCCCTCTCAATGTGAGGCTATTCATCGTTTCCAGAGTTGACTGAGAACTGACATATCCAGGGCAGAGCCTATGAACTTATCTATGTTTTCTCATCAATTCTTAGCTATCCTAGTGGTATGCACCCTAGGGGGCTGGGGCACCTCTTTTTGAGAGGTCCTGGGTTCAATTCCCAGTCAGCCTAGCTAAGTAGGAATATCCCATGTGACATGGCAGTGACCTCATCGCCACATGCCATGCCACCTCAGCACCTATGGGACCCGAAAACAAAGGGTGCACCTCTCAAGATGGCACTGTGGATGAGAGTGAGCCCTTGGGGCAGTTTTCCAATCAGTTTTTCTCAAACATGTAAAATGTTTCATCCTGAGCTGCAATGTATGCTAATTGCTGTGGTCTATTGTTGATAGTTTTCTTTATCTAACTCTTTGTGACTGCAGCCTTTATGCTTTGATCCTGATTCTCTTCTACTTGCTTATCTCTGGCTTGGGTTATCCTGGATTGGTTGTATTTCATCAAATAAAACATTTTCCTCATCAAAAACAAGCAGCAGGAAACCCTACACCAGCAGCAAGCAGCAGGAGAGGCACAACAAACACACAGTGTTGAAATCACTATGAAGCTTTCTGGTAGCAAGAGGCAGACTGTCTCTGCGTACCGGCAGCAACTCCGTGCCGGACATCCAGTACGCCGAGATCAGTCATATATAAGCAAGAAAGGCGAACGAATATGGACACCAAAAAAGAGGACACCGACGTGAAGAGGGCGCCTGAGGCACCAGCAATGCCAGCACCTGGTGAACCTGGACCTGGACCTAGCGCGGTACCTTCGGAGCCCTTACATGGGCCAGTTGACATGGCGGGGGATTCGATGGAAGGACTTCAGTCGGCCTTCAGGGCCCTCTCAGTCGAGGAGGTGGACACCCATCCTGTGAAGAGAAAGAGAGAGAGTGAGAAGGATGCTGGAGAAAGCATAGCAGACAAAGGAGCAGACAAAGGGCACCACCCGACAATTGATCCTACCTTCGAAGGCGCACCAAGCGCTTCTGGCCTCCACGCATCACCCTCTCCTATAACCACCACACTCTCAACTCCAGACCCAGCTGCTGCAACATCCACACCCATAACCAACCCGCCTATGGCTGAGGGCATAGGCTTTACTGGTGTGCCTACCTACCCTGCCTATGGTGTGAACCCACCTACCACTGCGTTTCCAGAGGCAACTACTACCAGTGAGCCGGTGACCTCCAGTTCTGCGCCGCGATGGTTTGCGGCTGACTATCACCTTCCTCTACCCGCTACGGGAGCCCATGTGGATGTTCCTGGGTATGCAACCTTGAGTGGGTTGAGGAGAGGACCTGAGTCATGCGGGAGCAGGAGTAGAGGATCGGGGAGATCCTCCAACAGGTCCCTGACGCGGTCGGAGATCAACGAGGTGCTCCGAGGAGCCACCTCTAAAACTGTTGGTGACCTCACTCAAGGGATTTGAGATAAACTGGAGCCCCTGATACCACCCCAAGCGTCACCTACCACGGTGGGGATGTCACCCCATCGAGTACAGGCCAACCACCTGGTGGCAGGGCTGACAAACACCCTGGGGAGCCTGAGGAGCCGACGGATGCCGGCCCGTGCAGCGATACCTAGAAGCCCTTTCGTGCCGAGGACGGCCCAGCCACGGTACAGTACGGTGGGGAATTCTACGAGAGCCGAGCTGGACCGGCTGGGGCTGACAGCCCTTAGGGCAATGGTGGATGTGGAGCCCTACGGCTCCAGTGACCTAGGCGGAGATCCGTCCGATGATGAACCGCCGTCGATGACTTCTGCTTCGCCCTCGGAGGACGACGACCCGGAGGACCCCGAGAACCCAAGTGGGAAGAAGAAGAAGAAGAAGAGGAAGACCTGACGCCCTGAGGGACGCAGGTCTCAGGAGGCTAAGGCTATTGCCACCTCCAAGATCGTGGTGAACGTGCCTGAGTTCACAGGCAAGGACCTCAGCGAGTTCGCTGAGAATTTTCGCCGGTTTCTCCAATTGACCGGCCAAACCCACGCTAGTGGACGGGTCAAGTGTGATCTGCTCCTGCAGTGTTGCAAGACCAAGTACCTGGAGAAGCAGGTCAAGCAGATCGTGACTAAGTCCGCCACCTTTGCCGATGTGTTGGTTGCCTTGGAGAGGCAGTACCCGACCTATGAAACCGACCTCTCCATCAGGGCGGAGATCCAGAACCTGCCCATGCTGCCAAACAACCCCAAACCTGGCAGGGTCTCTGAGCTATTGGCTGACATGGATCACTGGACTGGACGATTGACGCCCGGTTCCTACAGCAGCGACGACTTGCTTTTCTGGTTGGTGGCTAAGCTTCCTCGGGAGCTGTGGGACGAGTGCCGTTCAACGGCAGAGCGCAAGGCTAGAGCCCTCCACTACCAGGATCTATGTGTACTACTCCTGGAGCTGGCGCTGGAGAAAGAAAGTGACCAGCACCTGAACAACTACCGTACTGGAGGTGGAGGCTCTGGAAGCCATGGCAAAGGGTACCAAGGATCCAGACCTGGGCAGGGGACTATCCCCAAACACGCCCGTATCATGGAGAACGTCAAAGAGCTCTTCTGGTGTGATGCCAGAGACGAGCAGGGCCACCTGCAGCACGCCCCTGACTGCGAGCGGCGAGACTGCTTCGTAATCCAAGAGAAGCAGCAGGAGAAGAACACCCGCGCCAAGGCGAAGCTGCCGGATCATTACACGTGTACTATCACCTGTGCCTTCTGTGGGAAGAGGAAGCACTATGAGGATGAGTCCTACCACAAGCAGGGCCTGTCGGCGAAGCTGAACGGTGAAGATCCTGGCAAAAGCTCTGGCAAAGGTGGAGGCAAAGGCAAAGGCAACAACTCCGTCAAGGGCAAGTCGAAAGGACGTGGACAAGGGCAAGACAAGAGTCAAGGTGGAAGAGGAGGAGGCGCTAACCGCCAGCCAGACAAGGACAATAAGAACACGGACAAGAACGGAGGCAACCCCCATCCTAATCCAGGGGGGAACTCCGAGCCCTCTGGAGGGCAGTCTGGTCCTACCACACGCTCACAAACGCAGGCCCAGCGAGAACAAGGGGCCAAGCGAGAGCACGAAGGTGGTGATGACGGCAACGCTAAGAAGAGGAGCCGTTTCATGAGGATGGCCCGCAAATTGCGGAACAAGGAGTTCGATGTGACCTGTCCCGCGGAGTTCTGACGGGGACGCTCCGGTGGCGCCCAGGACCTGGTATTTTGGGTACGTATCAGACTAGGGGGACATGAATACCTGGGGGTATTGGATACTGGCGCCACCATATCTATAGCGGCCAAGCAAATTTTACCTTGTGGGAGCCTGAAGAACACCATAACCACCGCGGCTATACGAATGGGGGATGGACATGTGGTGCACAGCTGCGGGGACTGTGAGGTGGAGGTACCTATGGGCTCTCGGACTATCGCCCATCGGTTCTATGTGATGAACACTGAGGCCTTCGACTTTGTATTGGGGACTGACTTCTTCCAGCAGCACTCCCAGATAAAATCCCTGACGATGCAAGTGCCCTACCTCCTCTACCTGGACCACAGCAGTGGCAGAGAGTCTGTGCCACTGGAGCAGTCGCAACATACCTCGAGCTACCTGAGGATATCGAAGGAGGAGCCCTCGAACATGATGGCGGCCTCCAAAACTGAGGAGTATCAACTATTGGGGGAAGTCCTAGACCAAGGGCTGAAGGAGGTGGGTTACTCTAGAGAAGACCTGAGGGTGGAGTTGTTCGCCAGCGACAAGCAGCATGTACTGGACCTTTACTGCAGCAAGGGGAAGAACTGCAGCTACAAATTTTACTGGCCCTCTTTTGGGATGGCCTACGGGAACCCCAGGTTCAGTGAACTTAGGAAGGTCCTGACCAAGGTAGCCTTGGAATGTTCCCGTATCGTCCTGTGTTCCCCCGATTGGGGAGCCCATGGGGGCAGCGAGTACTGGCGAAACCTCCTGGACAGCCTGACTATCAGCTCTGTTCGGTTACCTGATGAGGCCATCTACGTGCCTCTGGGGCGTAAGACGCCTTTTGGGAAACCCGGATGGGGGAGTATGCTCAGCGTGGTGGACGGAGGTCTTACCTCCATCCCCTGGGATCTGTGTGGAGGAAGTGGAGAACGCCGAGTACGTTGCCCCACTGAAACCCCTACTCTCCATGAGGGTGGAAGACCCCGTGGACGAAGAGCTGGACCCTCGATCCAGGCTAAGGGAGTATGTGGACTCCAAGAGGAAGTTGGTGACGAAAAAGCTATGCTACGCTAAGCCTACCCACAGCTCTTGGCCACTGAAGCAAGGACGTATGGGACCTCGAACAGAAGATCACCATCTGGCAAAGGGAGGTAGATCTTAAGCTCATGGAGAGTGTGTGGGGCGCCCATGTGAGGACCCCAGAGGAGGACGACCTCTCGGAGGAATGTGTATGTGAACCCCCTCGAGCGTGCCTATGTTGCCATCGTTCATTGGAGATGGTCGAACGAGACCTACTATATGCCTACCAAGGGTTGAATGATACTACCAAGGGCAAAGAGTCGGTGGAGGATCACCTCCCGACGTCTATTACTCAGGGGGCAAGCAACTTACACTCTGACGAGGACATGGAGGACAAGATCAAGCTATTGGACCCGCGGGTGCAGAAGCTTATAAGGACCTATCTGGAGGTGTTCGGAGAACTACCCCCTCCAGCATCATGTGACAAGCTGGTACAGATGAACCTCAAGCTGAAACCCGAGTTCGTGGGTCACAAGATCCGGAGGAGACCCTATCCAGCTCCTAAAGAGCAGGCCGACGAGATTTAGCGACAGAGACAAGAAGGTATCGACGCTGGCCTAGTCCTGGAGTACAAGGACGGGGACTACCCCCTACACTGCAGCCCCTGTTTGCTGGTGGCTAAACCTGGGTCTACAGCCAAACGGCTGGTAGTGGACTACGGAGAGCTGAACAATAAGACGCTGAACCACTCAGGGTCCATTTCTAATATGGAGTCTACCCTTGAGAAGATAGCCTCCTGTCGCTACAAGACCAATATGGACAAGAGGAGCGGATTCTGGCAACTGGACGTGACGCCTAACGCTCAGGAGCTACTAGCCTTCATCACCCCTCAGGGGAGGGTGTTCAAGTGGAAGGTCATGCCATTTGGCGTGGCCAACGCACCCGCTCTATTCCAAGAGCTGAGGAACAAGATCTTGTCCATCCTACGAAGGAGACCTAGGCTGCAGGAACTTATATCCCGTGGGGCCCAGATGGAAGCACACATCGACGATGTATGCCTCGGGACCAATACCCAGGAGGACAACCTAATCCTCTTGGGTGAGTTCTTTGCGGTCTGCCAGGAGAACCACACACAACTCAAGCTGGAGAAGTGTGAGTTCATGCAAGAGACCATGCAGTACCTGGGGTTTGACGTTGGCTATGGATGGTGGACCCCAGCGGCTTCTAAGGCAAAAACGCTGATGGACGCTAAGGTACGACACGAAGACCCGGAGAAAGGACTTCATGATGTACGCAGTTTCATTGGGGCGTGCAACTTCTATCGCCGCCATATCAAAAACTTCACCTACACCAGCGCCATTCTGACGGATTTGATCAAGAAGAGTACTACTTGGCGCTGGAGCCCACAACAGCGAAAAGCGTTTGACGAGCTCAAAGACAAGGTGGCTAACGCTAAGTGCTTCGGCGTGCCTAGGGCACAAAGGGAGATTATCCTGGTGACCGACGCCAGCAATGTGGGCGGTGGTGGAACGTTGTTCCAATGGCAAGCACTAGAGAAGGAGGAGTTCAACTCGGCCATTTCCCAATGGGGGACGGAAGGTCTCATCCAGGATGGAACCCTCAAGCACAGCTAACCTGACGACAAGTGGGTCCTAGTACCTCTGGGCCACTGGAACTGGAAGTGGAACCAGGCCAGGGGGAACTACTCCACCTATGAGCAGGAATTGCTCGCGGGTATGCTAGTGCTATCCTCACAATCACGACTGTTGGAGAGTAACCATGTGGTCTCACTGGGCAACCAAGAGCCGGTCCGCACTTTCCAGAAGGGCCCCCCACCTGAGGAGGCCAAGCTACGGCGCTGGTGAACCTACCTCAGTCAACTACGGCTGACGGTACACCATATCCAGGGAGTGAAGAACGAGTGTGCAGACTACATCAGCCGCAACAACTTCGACGCCCTGATTGGTGCCCGGTCTGAAGCGCTGGCTAAGGAGGCGGTCAGCCGTATGGACGTCCACTTGGACCTCAACATGACTATGATACGCCCCCTGGATGGACTCCAACAGTCGGAGTACCTGAAGGAGTTTGGAGATATCTACAAGCGCCTGGAAAAACGCCTTGAACCCCTCCTGGTCAACCAAGATCAGTGGAAGAGGGACAAGAGCTACCTCTGGCAGGAGGACCGCATCGTGGTACATAGTGACAGAGTCCCAGCGCTGCTGAAGTGGACCCATGAGTCCAGCGGTCATCTGGGTGCTGACCGTACCCTGAGGCTATTCAAGCAGTGGTTCCACACTACGTGCACTGACGACCAACTGCGGAAAACCCTCCAGCCTATCGTGGACAAGTGCTCGTGCAGGTCCTGCAAACCATGGGATATCAGGGACAGAGGTCTCTACTCGACCCTGCCCATCCCTCACTGTGCTAACAGTGTTCTATACGTGGATACACGGAGATGCCGAAGTTCGGGGGCTATGACTACGCCCTCGTGGTAAACTGTGGGGTGACCAGGTTTACCAGGGTGTTCCCATGTACCAAACACATTACCGGGGAGGAGACTATCTAGATACTCCTGGAGGAGTGGTTTTGTGTCTATGGGGCGCCCAAGGAGATCAACTCCGATGAGGACGTACGAGTACGCTCAGATACCGGCTGGTACAAGAGGGTCCTGAAATCCCTCAATGTCCAGGTGTCTACGGGGATCCCCTACTCGTACACGAGCAACCCCCTATGTGAGCGACAGATCCGTGTCCTCAAGGAGAATGTAAGAATATGGTGCAAAAATGAACGCACCAGAGACTCGGTGAGACCACTCCCCGTCATATCATTGATGATGAACTCCCAAGAGAGTTCAGCTACTCGCTACTAGCCCCATGAGCTATTCCTAGGGCGCCTGGCGTGGTTCCTACATGCCCCCTATCCAGAGGACACCAATTCTTCTGTGGGTGGATGGGCCCAAGAGCAACAAGCGAAGGTGGACAAGGCCAAGGCTATGCTCCAGAGAGTGAGGGAGCGTCAGTGGAACAAGTAGAACAAGCACCGAGTACCGGCCACCTACCAAGAGGGGGACTGGGTGCTGGTGCATCACAGCCGACTACCCGCCTGGCCACGCTCTACCAGCGACGACCCATACTTCGGGCCCTACAAGATTCTATCAGTGGATGGACACCGTATCACCGTGCGGTGTTCTCCCCGTCTAGGGGGGACCCTGGTGTGCGCTGCTTAACATCTGAAGCGCTACTATGACCCTGAAGACCTCTGTGGGGAAGAGTGGGAGCTTAACGACGAGGGGATCGCCGCCCTAGACTTACAAGTGGCTGCCAGCCCTATGGAAGTTGAAGGGGAACTCCCCGATATGAACGCCGAGGAGATGGCTAAGGAGGGTTTCTACCTGGTGAAGTCTGTCCTACGCCACCGCTACCGCCAGGGTTGGCGCTTCCTAACCCTCTGGGAAGGGTTTGGAGTCAAAGAGGCCACCTGGGAGCCCTTCTCTGCGTTTGTTCTACCTGAGGGGCGCCTAAACTCAGTTCCGGTTGACTACTTGTCCCAGAACAACCTTGGTGAGTTGCTGAGGCTCGCTGAGACGCTTGCCTCCAAGACTAAAGCTAGGGACTGAACCTTACCCTTACCTGCCTAAGCGTATGTGTGAGTGTGCTATTCCTAAGTTCCTGAGAGCAAACCGCAGAGGTGGTGTCCTAATTTTACCCACGTCTGCACGCTTGCTAAACCTGGAGGGTTGTCTTATTGATGCCACGGGGTACGCCCCGGGTCTCCCCTCCCCTAAGCGCCCAATTTCTGTGCCGGCGTAAAAACCTTGGGGGAATACCCAGCGTACTAATCCAGGTATTGTTTTCCCTACCTATCTGTCTACTACAGGGAGGGGTAGTATGAAAAAGTGCTTTTCCAATGTTTTGGGGTATACTTTAGCTGTATTAGAGATGCCCTAAGCACTCTTGCATTTTTATCTTAGTATTGGCCCAACCAAAAGTGGTGAGAACACATTTTGACCTATAGAACCAAACACTAAATCAGGATATGGAGTGGACCCCTTAATCCCCTACCAATGTGAAGCAATTCATCTTTTCCTGAGTTGACTGAGAACTCAAATATCCAGGGCAGAGCCTATGAATTCATCTATGTTTTCTCATGAATTCTTAGCTATCCTAGTGGTATGCACCCTAGGGGGCTGGGCACCTCTTTTTGAGAGGTCCTGGGTTCAATTCCCGGTCAGCCTAGCTAAGTAGGAACATCCCATGTGACATGGCAGTGACCTCATCGCCACATGCCCTGCCACCTCAGCACATATGGGACCCAAAACAAAGAGTGCACATCTCCTGAGATGGCACTATGGAGATTGAGTGACCATGGGGCAGTTTTCCAACTCTTTTTCCAAAACATTTCAACTATCGTTGTGAATATGCAATCCGACTTGCCCTGAGTTGCAGTTTCTGTGAATATTCTTTCATCTTTCACTGTTTACACTGCAGCCCTTCATGCTTTGGTCCTGATTCTCTTCTACTTGCTTATCTCTGGCTTGGGCTATCCTGGATTGGTTGTATTTCATCAAAAAAAACATTTTCCCTCATCAAAAACAAGCAGCAGGAAACCCTACACCAGCAGCAAGCAGCAGGAGAGGCACAACAAACTCACAGTGTTGAAAGCACTATAAAAAGGTTCTGGTAGCAAGAGGCAGACTGTCTCTGCGTACCGGCAGCAACCCCGTGCCGTACAACCAGTGCGCCGAGATCAGTCATATATAAGCAGAAGGGCGAACGAAGATGGACACAAAGAAAGAGGACACCACCGTGAAGACAGCGCCTGAGGCACCAGCAATGCCAGCACCTGGTGAACCTGGACCTGGACCTAGCGCTGTACCTTCGGAGCCCTTACATGGGCCAGTGGACGTGGCGGAGGATTCGTTGGAAGGACTCCAGTCGGCCTTCCGGGCCCTCTCAGTCGAGGAGGTGGACACCCGTCCCGTGAAGAGAAAGAGAGAGAGAGAGAAGGATGCTGGAGACGAAGCAGACGAAGGAGACTAAGAAAAAGTCAATGCCATGTCTTTCTTGGAGGGCTTGATCCAGGCAAAGCCCCGCTTAAAACCCTTTTGTTGATGCTAAGACAAACCTAAGTGTTTTTATCTCTCTTTGGATGCCTAAAGTACACTTTCTCAAAGTAACTAGGGTTGTGACCCTAGCCCCCCATGAAGTTCACCCCTACCACTCAACTGAGCGGAGGTACCTTCCTTCATGGAGGATATACCGAAATAAAATAGGCACTTCATGCTTTAGGCCTTGGAGGTTAAGCCTACTGGTCTCCCACCCCAAGACCCCTATACTCAATTGTTTCTACCACTTATTGTGGTCCTACTTTGTAACTGTTTCTGAATTCAGTTGCTTGGCTAAGTCATTTTCTGTGTTGGCCGGACATCTATGCCCCACATTCCTAACGAGCACCATTTCACCCAAAAGAGTGCACATGAATTGCCTAATGCTATCTTGGAGGCCAGAGTCAGTCCAATTTTCATATAAAATCTTTTGTATTATCCTTTTGTGATTGAATCTTTGTGTATAAACCTGCATTGTCTATCTGCAGGCCTTCTGTGTTACACTGGATTCCTAAACCAATCATTGATTCAATCCACATCCTGTTCTTGCTCTACTTGCTGCTTTGGTTTGGGTTTTCAACTACAAAACCTGCAGGATTTCATCAAAATATCTAGGGCAGAAATCAAGGACATCTTTCCGGTAGCAGAGGCAGTCCCTTGTGACCTTTTGCACTGACCCTGAGAAGAAGTGCAGCACACAAAGCTCAACAACAAGTTCATCATGTCCACGCCAAGCGTCAGGACCTGGCCCATCAGAACTGTCCAAGTGCAAATGGGCAGCATGGCCCACCCAATGAGTGAACCACCTTACCGAGCTCCACAACATCTCAGTGGCGCATCTGGGTCCCAAGGAGATCCAGAACGCAGAAGGGCGGAAGAAAATAAAGGCCTTACCACCGAGGCCTTAGCGGCCCACGGTGGAGACAGCCTCAGTCATCTCCACAGACGTGTAGCAGCCTCAGTATGCCGATCCAATTGCCCGACTTCATCCTCAAAAAGCAATTGAAGGCCCTGAGGAGTATGAGGAACTGAGGAAGAAAATGGATGAATACATCCTCCATGAGGAGTACTACAAATCCATTCGTGGAGAAGATGGAGAGGAGCCATTGGCAGTACATGGATCCAGACCACGTACAGACCTAGGGTCCTACACGCACTCTGGCCCGCCGTCCGACAGAGCCGAGACTGCATCCCTGCCAAGACGACCGAGACCTGAGTATCCAAGAGCATGTTGTCCAACCCCAAGGGCTCCCGAAGTGGGCCCGACTCGAGTTGAGGAACAACATCATCCAAGGCCAACCTACGGTGCCCTGGATCATACGGCCGAACTGCTGCCCAAACTTCTGTCTGGATCAGAAGATCCAGATGTGACGGCCCTATCCGAGGCCATTAAGGCAGAACTGGGTATTGCAGAACCCTTACCCAAGCCAGAGTCGTCCTCCCTCTCTCCCGGACTGAGTACCCTGGCCAAAAGTCTTAAGAAATCGAGGGTCTCAAGGCTGTTGCCTAAGGTCACCTGCCCCAGCCCCTTTCACCCCCGTGCCAGGACAGGGCCCATGGCTGAACTACAGGACGTGCCTGTCACAGAGATTGAGAAAAGAGGGCTGTCAGCCCTGGCACCTCTTGCCAAAGTGTTGCCTTCAGGCCTAACTCCGGGGGGTGGGAAGACGGGCAGACCTATTGCCCAGGCGAACATCCAGCTGGAACTGCCAGAGTTCGACCCCAAAAATCTGCCCGAATGGGCAGAAGAATTTGCTGAGTTCCTTTTACTGACTGGCCAATCCCATGTGGATGTGGCCACCAAATGTTCACTGCTGAAACGCTCATACAAAAAGAAATTTTTGCAAAAACAGGTGAAACAGATTGTGAAAACCTGTTCCACCTGGGCAGAGGTACTCCTGAGGTTGGAGAAAACATTCCCAGTCTATGAGACTGACCTCAGTGTGCGCACACAGATAGAGGAGCTACCTATGCTCCCTGAGTTTCCATCCGCTGCGTGAATTTCTGAATATGTGTGCGACTAGGAGTACCTGTTTTCGAGGATGAACGTGGGCTCCTACGGAGCCCCTGAGCCCCACCTGTGGCTCATGAGTAAGATTCCCCAACGTACGTGGGATGATTGCCGCTCCACCTCTGAGAGGAAGAGCAGGACCCACTCGTACGATGAACTGGTGGACCTCTTGATTGACCTGGCTCTTGAGAGAGAAAATGACTCATGGAGAAAATTTTCAAGAAGCATTTAGGGTCGAGGTGGTACCCCTACCCCCGAACGTGGCGAAGGGAAAGGGCCTGAAAATCCCACTAACACCAACCAGGGAGGTGGTAAAGGGAGGGGTAACCTACGTGCCATGAATGAGGTTAAACCTGATGCAGGTACACCCCCCCTGTTCTACTGCAAACCTGTCAATGACAAGGGGGGACCCTATCATGCCTCTGACTGCGATCTCCGCAATGGCTGTATGCTGCAGATGAAATGTCAGCAGCATACCAAAGATGGGGAGCCCGTGACCCATCAGGACCATTTCAGGTGTACCATCACCTGTGGTTACTGTGGCAAACGTCGTCACTACGAGGACGAATGCCACATCAAGAAACGCGAGAGTGACAAACACAAGCGTCAGGAGGCGGAGCGCCAGAAGACCCAAGCGCCCGCCAGAAATCCCCCGAATGGGGATAAGGGTGGTAAAGGAGGTGGCAAGGGGGGTGGCAAAAATGGACCCCCTAACCCCCAGAGGCGATCATCAGCGCCCGTTGCTACACCCACTCCTGCTGCTACACCAGCTCCTGCCGCAGGTGACCCCAAGAAGGGCCCCCAAAGGGGATAACGCTAATCCTGAGGGGAATAATTCCAAGAAGAGGCGCTTGGCCTGGATGGCCAGGTCCGTCATTGCTGCAGGGACGGATGTCAAGTTCCCTGATGAGGAGTAGGCAGCCGGCTCCGAAGAGGAGGACTTGGTTGTCTGGATCCTGGTAAAAATCAGGGATCAGGTTTTTCGAGCGGTGCCTGACACCGGTGCAACACTTTCTATAGTGGCCCGGCGCCTGCTAAAGACTTTCAAGAAAACTAAGACCGTGAGCATAAGAGTAGGGGATGGGCGTACCATCCATTCCTTGGGGGGGGTGGATGTGACTATATGTCTGGGCGACAAAACCGTGACCCAACACTGCAGAGTGCTGGACACCGACGCCTTTGACATCGTCATTGGCACCGACTTCCTACGAAGAAACCCCCAGGTAAAAATGCTGTCCCTCCAGCGCCCCTATTCTTTGCACTGCGACTTTGGCAGTGGGCTATTCTCCGTACCTTTGGAGCTGTCAGAACGAAAACAGTCTGGGCTGCGCTAGGCATCCAAGACTAACTATCGTACTGAAAACTACCAATTGGCCCGTCAGGTTCTTGAAAATGGACTGGCGACCCTTCAGGTAAACCTGGATGAGATCCAGGTGGAATTGTTTGCGAGCCAACAACAGCACATCATGCAGTTGTACTGCTCGAAACAACTGAACAATGCTTTCTGTTTCTTCCGGAAAGCAATGGGCCTAGCGTAGGCTAACCCTCCCTTCTCCCTGCTCGGGAAGGTTCTAACCAAAATCGCTTTTGAGGGAGGAAGGGTTGTTATGTGCACCCCTGACTGGGGCTGCTCTGGTGAACATGCTTACTGGCGCCGTATGCTAGATCGAATGACTGTGGGAAGAGTGCAACTCCCCGACGGCACCATCTATGTGCCTGAGGATTCAGACACAGCTATGCAGGCCCCTGAGTGGGCCAGTTTCCTGTCCATCGTCGATGGATCTCTCAATCCTGTACCCCTGTGTGACCTAGACCAGGTGCTACTGAAAGAGGTCATGGCCGAAAATCGTGGCCTGACCCTTTATGATCTCAAAAATCGATCTCCTGAGCACCTATCTGCCACACTTACAGGGTGTGAGTCTCCCGATGACTATCTGAAACCTGCAGCTGTAAAAGAGGATGCTGACGACCAACTGTCTGAGATCGCCAGCACTATTCCTTCTGTTGATCCCAGCTGTGTTGACCTAAAACATAGAACCCTCCTAGCCCAGCTGTTGCTAGAGGAGGTAGATCTAGAGTCAACCTCTGAACCCGCTTCCCCTGTTGGGAAGCCAGTGCTACACATGCAGCCTATGCACACAGGTGAACCCGTGGCCCGGAGTGCTGATGCTCTGGCGCGGCCTGCTGCTAATAACATGCCATTGTCTGAGCATGACACTCAGGAACTCCGGCGGCTGTTGTACCTGAAGGCCGAAGGTATTGAGCGCCAAGAGCGGCTGCAATACCTCAGACAGACCTGGAAATCCTCCATCTGGTCTGAGGAGGACGATGAGTCCTATACGCTGCCTGATCCTGAGATACCTCTAGTGTATTCTCTGCACTATGGGCAGCAATGTCCCCCTGAGTGGGACGATGGTTCTGTGCCTGCCGAAACTGCTGATCGGCAGAAAAAGAAAGAACATGGAAAAAGCAACCTCCATGCTGAGGAGGATTTCCTTCAGAAACTCGAGAGTCTTAACCTTGACCCCCGCCTGAAGAAACTGCTGATAACCTATGAGGAGGTGTCCGGCGCCTTGCCGCCTCCCCTTTCTTGTAAAATACTGGTCCAGATGGACTTGAAATTGAAACCGGAATTTGAGAAGACGCGAGTGAGGCGTCGTCCCTATCCCGCTCCACAGGAACAGGTTGAAGGGATCAAGCGCCAAATCCAGGAATGCATTGATGCTGGCCTCGTTGAAGAGTATACGCACGGGGACTATCCCCATCACTGCAGTCCCTGTTTCCTTGTTGCCAAACCAGGGTCGACTGCCCTACGTCTGGTTGTAGACTATGGTGAGGTCAACAAGAAAACCCAGAACCACTCAGGGAGTATTCCTAACATGGAAAACACCCTGGAGCGTATTGCGAAATGCAGGTAGAAGACCAAAATGGACAAACGCTCTGGTTTTTGGCAGGTGGACCTAACCGCCGCAGCTCAGGAGCTGTTGGCCTTTATAACCCCTAAGGGTCTTGTCTTCAAGTGGAAGGTTATGCCTTTCGGGGTGGCTAATGCCCCAGCGCTCTTCCAGGAGCTTATGAACAAAATATTGTACATACTGAGGCGCAGGCCTCTGGTACAAGAGTTGATCTCTCGGGGTGCGGAAATGGAGGCTCACATCGACGACATGAGTTTGGGTACTAATACCAAAGAGGACCATGTCCTTCTCCTCCGTGAATTTTACATTGGCTGTCAAGAAAACCATCTCCGAATCAAACTCGAAAAATGTGAGTTTATGAAAGAGGAGATGGAGTATTTGGGTTTCGACGTGGGGTATGGCTGGTGGAAACCAGCCGTGTCTAAGATGCAGCCCCTACAGGACATGCAGATTCGCAATGACCCTAAGAAGGGTCTACACGATGTGAGGAGTTTTGTGGGCGCCTGTAATTTCTATCGGCGTCACATCCACAATTTTACGTACTCCTCTGCCCCCCTCACTGACCTAATCAAGAAAACTACTCCCTGGAGGTGGACCGCCAGAGAGGAAGAGCGTTTCCAGGAGTTGAAGAAGAAGATTGCCCCCTCCAACTGCCTGGGAGTACCCCGCCCTGAGGGCGAGATAGTCCTGATCACTGATGCCAGTGATGTAGGGGGGGGCGGTACGATCTACCAATGGCAGGAGCTTAACCCCGCTGAACTAACCCACTGCCATTATCGTACTACTGGACTGAACCGTGATGGTTCGTTGAAACATGACTATCCTACCAGTGAGTGGCGACTGGTGCCACTAGGACACTGGAGTTGAAAATGGAAACAAGCGCGTTCCAGTTACAGCACCTATGACCAGGAACTCCTGGCCGGTATGTTGGTGCTATCGTCACAATCCCGACTCCTGGGATCTAACCCTATTGTCTGGCTGTATGACCAGGAGCCTGTGAAGTCTTTTCAGAAGGGGCCACCACCAGAGAAAGCAAAGCTAAAACAGTGGTGGACTTACCTGAGCCAGTTCAGGCTGACAGTGCATCATATCCCAGGGATAAAGAATGAACTGTCTGACTATATATCGCGCAACAACTTCGATGCGCTTATTGGTGAGAGCTCTGAGGCGCTCGCCAGAGAGGCTTTCCAGCGTACCGATGTCCAGCTTGACCTGTCCATGTGCACTGCTGGAATCCTGGAGGGTTGGAGTCTAACCGACTATCAGTCAGAGTATGAAGAAATTCTCCACCAGTGGGCACCAGTGGTATAAAAACAATCAGTACCTCTTCTACGAGGACCGAATTATGGTGCCTCAGGCACGGCTGGATGGGTGCCCACAGTGGTCCCATGTCAGTTCTGGTGACACTGGCGCTAATCGCTCACTGGACTTCTTCCGTGAGTGTTTCTACTCTGGTCTAACCCTGACCGAACTGAGGTCGCGTATGCAGACCAATGTGGATGCTTGTGGCTGTCATGCCAGCAAGCAGAGCGACAGTAGGGATAGGGGCCTGATGTCCAGCTTACCCATACCGTATTGTGCTAACTCTCTTCTCTACGTGGATTTCATCCACGGCCTACCACGCTTCGGCGGCTATGATAGTTGCCTAGTGGTCACCTGTGGCCTATCCCGCTTCACCCGTGTGTTCCCTTGCAATAAGAAAATCACAAGTGAGCAGACTGTGAAAATGTTGGTCGAACAATGGTTCGAACCCTATGGAGCACCTAAGCAGGTGCACTCTGATGAGGATGTACGCATCCGCAGTGACACTAGGTGGTACAAACGAGTGCTAAATGCCCTCAACGTGGAGGTAACCACAGGTGTGCCCTATACCCACACGTCTAACCCTCTCTGTGAGAGACATAACCGTGTGATGGAGCACAATTTAAGAATCCTGATGAAACAGGAGCGTAGCAAGGACTGGGTACGCCTAGTGCCCTGGGCAGTGCTGACCATGAACTCACAGCGGAGCTCCTCTACGGGTTTCACCCCCCAGGAACTGTTCCATGGAGGACGACCTGCTTGGTTCTTCAAAACCCTCTTTCCTGAGGACTTCAAGAGCCCTGTGCAAGATTGGCTGGAAAACAAGCAGTATCTGGCCAAACAGGCTGGGACTAACCTGAGACACGTTCGTGACCGTGAACTGAGCCGACGAAACCGCCTACGGCGACCTGCCAGCTTCAAGGTTGGTGACCTTGTTTTGGTACACCATTCACGCCTGCCCTCCTGGCCACGTAACTGCCTACAGGACCCTTACTTTGGACCCTATCGTATCATCAGGATAGATGGATCCAGGATCCATGTCAGGTGCAGTCCACGTCTAGGTGGTGAACTGCTGTGTGCACCTAAGCAGTTGAGGCACTATCACTCCCCTGACGACTTGTCTTCGGATGAGTGGCGCCTCAGCGACAGTGAGGTCGAGCGTATAGACATAGAGAACGCTGCCAGTCCAGAGGAGGCAGACGAACTCGAAGAGATGACTGCCGATGAAATGGCAGTCGATGGTTAATACGTGGTTGCAGGTATTGCTGGCCACGAGTATAAACAGGGCTGGAAATTCCTAACCCTGTGGGATGGCTATGGGTTATCTGAGGCGACCTGGGAACCTATGTCAGCCTTCATACAACCAGATGGCAGTATCAACGCCATCTTCCGCACTTACCTCGTTGAGAACAACGAGGGGCAGCTCCTAACCCGTGCTCAGACTATGTCCCAGCGTAAGATGCGAAACTAATTTCCCTGTGTCAGTCTACTGACAGGTGCAGTGAGCACTCTTCTGCAGACGTGCCTGTGTATGGGTGTAAGAGCAGTTGTCACAGTTCCCCCGCATTGCATCGCAGGACAGGACCGTTAGCCCCCCGTGACAACCACTCCCTGGCCGAAGGCCATTGGTTTTTTCACAGACTACTGCTTACTGAGCACTGCACTGACCCTGTCTGTGCCCTGCAGACCCATGCCTATGGTTTCCAGCGTCGGCCAGGTGGCCGCTTATCAGGATTGCAGCCACCCAGCGAGCGTATGCCTTGTTGACCATGTGTTGCATGGGGACTGCCCTGATGTAATGACCTTGGGGAGCCAACGAAGAACGGTGGCTTACTACACCAGGGGGGAATGACAAGCAATGTGTTATGAGGCAAGGTGTGTCTTCCCTCCTTGGGGACAAGCGAGCCCACAGTTAGGACCCCTGACTGGTCCAGACCCATGGGGTTCTACCCTTCCTTACAGGGTTTACCATACCCCTATGTGTGCTACGTATGTTTGTGTGTGTCTCACTTCTCTCCCCGGCGTGGCTCCCGGAGACCGGGCTTCGCTGACGTCGCACCCAAGGTCCTAATCAGGTACTATTACCACTCCTATGGCGCCCAATTTCTGTGCTGGCGCCTATCCTTGGGGGAAGACGGCAAAAGCCCTACCTACTAGAGGGGAGGGGTGGCCAAGTGTGCTAAGGGCATACTAAACGCCCATTTTTGCTAAGGGCCAAAAGCTAACGCACTCCCCTGCCCACGAGGAAAAGCACGCGGGACAGGAGACACCACTACACTACACTCACTAACGCCAGCACCGACCTTCGAAGGCAGGGTGAGCACTCATCACTTGCACTCAACTCCTGCCAGGCCTGCTGACCCTAACCCCTACACACGCTACTGGGTGTTGCTGTCAAAGATGTCTCAGGTCCTAATGACCCACCTGTGAAGAAGACAAAAGAACACAGCGCTGCTGAGCAACTGTGGCTTAACAGGGACGTCACAACACGTTTCCCTGCTAGGGCTTGGAGGGAAGGGGTGCTCTTGTTGTGTGCACAGCGTGGATGTTGATGAAGTCGAACTGCCCTCGCCACTCCTGGCCGAGGCACAGTCAATTGATTTGTGATCAGCGCCCCTGTTTTGCTGGGGCAGAAAAATGAGTAGCCGCCGAAGGCAGCTGCTGCGTGCACCAATCACCCTGAACCTCTCCCACCTGTACAACAGAGGCAAATGAAGGGGTATTTGCGGCGGAGGAATCAAGCCACACTCCACGTATTGTACGCTTCTCAGTGTGACCTATAATACACTGTCCGCAAACACGCCCTGTCAAGCAAGCAAGCGTTAAGAGACTCCTCAGGTTCTCTTAAAGAACGTACCGAGGAGCCCCTTGGTAACCTAAACAAGGTTTACCGTGCGCAATTCGCGTGGCCTACCCTTTAATGCATCATGTGCACACAGGGAGGGGAGGCAGAACCATTTCCACACTGACTCAACCAGGAGGTGAGCTCCTCCTGGGCTAACCTACCTTACTCACCATGCATCGTGTGAATGCCGAAGTGAAGCGAACACAAAACAAGCCTAAGCGTTTTAAGCAACCCTATTTTAACGCTACGGCTACACACGAACAAACACTTTCTTTACTTACCTGTGAAGAGAAAACAAGGGTGAATTGGGGTACAGGGAAAGCGTCACAGCATGTGAATGCCTCGATTAGGCACATGCATCGCGAGCACAGCGCATATTCTAACCCTACGTGCGCGCTGCGCGCTCCATTCGCATCGCATACCTTTCATTCCTGTGTTGACCTGTGCAGAGCACGGGAGAGGAACACCCTGAAAGTGCTGTCCTGGGTCGTTGATGGTGCCGGAGGGCTCGGGGCCGGCAAGACAAGTGGGGCAGGCACGCGAGGAGTCGACCTGAACGCTGCTATTGGGGGTAGAACCGGAGACTCGGACACCAACGGAGGCAAGAGCAGCAACAACTGAAGCAAGATCCATGTTGAGTGTTATCCGTCAGAAAATCCCAGTCTATGAAGAAAATTGATGCGGATTATTCTAAATACATCTGAGTGTCCAAAACTGTCTGAAAAGATTTAAATAAATCCGATTGTGAAAAATATTTGGCCGATCTGGCCCGCGAGCGCGCGTCAGCGGCAAATGGCGATTCCAGGCAAATGATCGGAACGCGGCGGATTTACGGAGAATGGACCGCGGAATCAGATCCGGCATATCAGAAATATATAGGTCTGATCCTGAGACTGAGCTGCGAGGCAGCGATTCCGCCGAAGCAGAGAAAATGGCCAAAATGTAGCCAATCTGGGTTAGATCAGTGACAATCTGAGCAGATGGGGGCTAGCCGCACTTACACTCCCCCTCCAAAAACACACTGGGGTGTGTCGCTACGTCAACGAAGAACGTAGTGCGGGTAAGTCCCAGAAAAAAATAGAAATGTAGCCTCCATGGGGCGAAATCTGCTTGATCTGACCTGATTTGGACTGAATTGGCACTGAATCAGGATGGATGAACCTGAAATGAGACAGAATGAGGAGTGACGAACAGTCCTCCGTGCAGTAAAACATTAGGTTAAGGGCTAAGAAGCATGTAAACGTATCGAGAATCGATACCAAACCATGCACTGGTTGAGAATGAGGTAGATTAATGGTGGATTGAGTGGGGGAATCAAGAAATGGAGTGACATCTCAGCGCTCTGGCACAGTTTCGCTGTCGCGGGCACGCTATGGTGTCCTCGCCGAACTCTGCCTCGTGTTACTCCCGCTTTTCTCGTTCTGAAAAGTGCAGCATGTGCTTCAGATTTGGCGCATCTGGTGGATGATCACAAGATTCAGCAAGATTGAGAGTCAAATTGAGCAGAGATGAAGAAGATTAAGCAATCACAGAGAGGGAAAACAAATACAAATGTCGTCTGCAGACCCTAAGTGAACCACAGAAGGTAGGGTTGTTTTTCTGTTCACTTAGATCTAAACAGATCTTCGAGGAATGTGGGGAGATGAAAAGGAAATCAACCTAAATTGTCCTAAAATCAGCAAATTCACTAAGATGCAGGTGAAATGAAGCGGAATGTCTAGAACTGAAACTACTAACACTTTCGTTTAGACTAGAGTTAATATATATTGTCGTTTATTCAGCTCAATTGTGCTTTCCGGCACGTTGGTTCGCGAGCATCCAACAGATTCCATCAAAATGTGGATCATGTGATGATGCATCATGATGGGACATGCTGGCCCTGGATCTTTGGCATGTAACGCGCCGAAGGTTCGCTGAAGGCGCTTTACTGACAGTATATAACTGAGAGACACCGAATAGTCCTTTATTTACAGTGGCGGTGGTGTCAATCGACTTGGACAAGGCCAATTTTTCGGTTGAGTCCCACAAGACACTTGGATTCACCATTTTCGACAGTTGCAGGTCGGATTGAGCTCACATTGGCGTGTGCCAAAAATACAACGAAGCTTGCGGACTTCAGAGGTTGCTGTTAGAAGTCCCTAGAGCTCCTATGTGAAGGTTGTCTGAACAATTGACGTCTGGGTTTTGCACAACAGTGACAGAATGATGGACAAACCTGAGGAATTCAAGTTAAATTCAAGGAATCTGGATCTGAATCTGGACTTTGGCTTCAGCATCACGGCAAATGAAGGTAAGATCTGAGTTCCTGGCGTCGCAACTGGTGCAGCCAGTACTACAGGGGGTGCCTGTAGGGGTGAATGTCACCGGCTGGTGTTTTTACTATGTACATTTGCTTCCATCTGCACGAGTAGCCAAATTCCAAAAATGCACAGACCAACAGAGACAAGATTACCCCGAATCTGCCTGAATTAAGCCTGAGTTTGGTTTTTTCTGAACACGGCAGCACACTCCGTGGCTTTCGGTAGCGTCTATACGCCTTGTCTGCCGAACGGAGACCAAAGAAAAGTTGATTGACGTCAAATTATCAAACATTCGCAGTTCTCCACATCATGATGTAATCAGAAAAAATGAACAGTGGATTGAGCAGAATGTGTTGGGATGGCTTCCTCAATTCGGCCAAGCACGAATACATGTGACCACCAACCTGTCTGGTCTGGCCCTTGTACGGCTTGGGCGCTGCAAATCAGCGGCCGAACTCGAAGCTTGGTCTTCATTTGGCTCCTGGGCTGGCCTGACCACAGGAGGGGGGATCGACGGATCAGCCCTGGAATGTGGCTGCTGAGGGCCGTAAAAGGCTGGATCTCGATTCACCACAATTCTTTTTCCGTCGCTCTCCACTTGTCTGTCTGGGTTCTACAGACAGCCTGTCAGGAGTACGCCAATTTCGGGGTGCTTCTTGAGGAAGTCGATGAACCCCTTGGTGTACCCATGGACAAAAGAATGGGCTGGTTCCCAGTTGTTGTGACTGGAATCAAAGCCCCTCCACTCACACAGAAATTCCCATTCGCCCTTCGCGTCACGTCTTGCCTCTACAATTCTCTTGAGTTCGTACTTCCCCCCTTCGATGACCCGATCTGACAAAATTTTCGAAGTCCAAAAAAGGGGTTTAACCCGATCCTTGGGGGAGGGGATCTCTCTCTTGAGGCGATCGCCCGAAACGTCAATTTCCCTGCTGACATCCACACGAATCCTCCACCTGTTCTCACCTAGACGCGCTGTAACAGCGAATGGCCCCTTCCACAAGGGAAGAAGCTTGTCATCTCCGTCCAGGGTGGTTTCGGATTTTCGAAGCCAAACTCGATCATCGACTTCAAAATTGTGGGGGTTTTTTCGGCCTTGATTTTGGACCCAAAGCCAGTCAGCTTGATGCTTCTCGATTAATTTGGAGACAGTTTTTTCTGCTCGTTGGACTTCGTCCAAAAACAACGAAGCATCTTTACAAGGGCGAGGATTATTCAACGGCATGTTCCACCAACACTTCTTTCGTCCAAAGACAATTTCATTTGGAGAAAGGCCATGATACAAAGGCGTGTTGTGGTAACGGCGAAGCATGGCGAAAAGAATCTCAAGCCAATGGAAGTCCTTCTCACTGGCGAGCTCCTTACGAAGTATATTTATAAGTGAGCGGCCGGCTCTTTCGCCTGGCAGCGCTCGATGTGAGTGGATTTCACATCTGAGGTGGTGGATTCCAAGGCGAGCACATAAATCTCTCCACCATTCGGAGGTGTACTCTTTGCCTGAGTCCGTAACCACCTCGGATGGGACGTCCCAACCTCCCATCCAGGTCTGCGCGCACCATTTGGCGGCAGCCTTGCCAGTCATCGACTCAATGTTGCAAGGCAACACTTGAATGTAGCCGGAATGACGGCACTGAATAAGGAGCACACCATTGACCTTTTTATTGGTCCAATGGCACTCTTCGTCATTGAGTTCACCGAGATAGAAAAAATCACTGGTGACTCTGTTAAAGAGGCGCTCCGGAATAGGATGTGGCCTCAGATGGCGGTGCTTCTTCGCGCTGGGTGGCGTCGCGACAGCACATTGGGCACATCCGGCGGCTACTTTCATGCAATGAGTATATAGCCTTGAGCCAAACAACCTATGTTTAATCATCGACCATAATCGACGGCCATGTGCGTGGGGGGACTCCCATTTGTGCCACCAGTTTAACACTCGGGGGGCCAGGGCGTCTGGTACGCACAATTTACCCTCCATCCACAGCTTCCCCCCATCCAACGAATACTCAGAAAAAATCCCATCCTTGTGAGCATCTTTGGATTTGAGATTTCCAAAGACCTCTTTAAACATGGGATCCTGCAGATAATCGGACGTCCAGTCACGGATGATAAGGGACTCTTTCGGCAGGGGTGGAGTTTTGGCCGGATCTCGACGCTTAATGCCCTGGATCAACCGAAATCGACTTACTCGTCGGGTATAGTCAAACCGTTTCACACTCCCTGAGGAGGGATCGGTGACTTTCTCCACAACTTTCAGTGTTTTGGTGCAGATCTCATGAGCATGCGCCGGATCTGAAAAGGCCGTGATGTCGTGACACAGTAATGCGTGCTGTTTAACAGCGCATTGCATGCATGCACGTCGAATGAGCTTTTTTTCTTCCTGATCCCATTCGATTATGACATGGCGGTCCTGCTCCGTACCATGGATGTTGGTACTTTGCAGCCCCTCTGAAGCGGGGTAAGCCCATCGGCTCAGAGCATCCGCTACCGTGTTGTGTTTTCCAGGCAAATACGACACATGGAGGTCAAACAGAGAGAGAAATTCGTGCTATCTGGCCCGTCGACCAGCTGGGCTCGCGACAGTATCAATGTGTTCAGTGGCCCAATACTCCAGAGATCGATGATCCGTCAGGACCTCGACTCGATTGGTGCCAACCCACGATTGGTACTTTTTTAAAGCACAGATTATGGCGTAGGTTTCTTGCTCACGCGGCGACCATTGCATTTGGCGTGGGGCTAGCTTCCGAGACCAAAATGCAAGAGGGTAATGATCACCTGTGGCTTCATCAACCTGTTCAAGGACAGCTCCGATCGCGTACCTAGAAGCGTCGGTTCTAATGTAGAAGGGTCGGTCGAATTGGGGCACATGCAACGTGGCGACTTCACAGAGGGCCGCCTTCAAGTGATGGAAGGCCTCCTCGCACTCGTCAGTCCACTTGACACGAACCTTTGAACCTGCCTTGCCCGCATCTCTCCCTACCTTCAATAATTCAGTGAGGGGGGCAGCAAATTTGGCATAATTCGGCACAAAAGTGTGGTAAAAATTGCAACAACCCAGGAATCCTCTCAATTCCGTGATCGTCTCAGGGCGCTTCCACTTCTGAATAGCGACGAGCTTCCCTGGACTGGGTCGTCGGGTGCCATTCTCAAGGAGAGAACCACAAAATTCGACTGATTTTAAAAATAGTTTTCCCTTCTTTGGCCCACAAATCAGCTGATTGGCATCAAGAATGTCCAAAACTTCGTTCAGCTGCTTTTCATGTAGGGCCACCAGCTCGGCTTCGGTCAGTCCCTCCCCCTCTGTCGCGATGATTATGTCATCTATGTACACACTCACGAAGGCACGAAGCTCAGGATGAGCTGTAAAAAGCACATCCTCCATCATTCTTTGAAAAAACGAAGGGGCGTTCTTGTGGCCCATGGGCATGACCGTCCACTGGACTGGGCCACATGGCGTGCACATACAGGTGAGAGGTCGGCTGTCCTTCCTCAACGGCATTTGGTGAAAGCCGTGACGGAGATCCAGCACAGAAAACAAACGACCTCTTGCCCTCTGGGCGATTTCCTCCTCAATGAGGGGCAGGGGGTGCGAATCCGCCTTGGTTTCGGCGTTGAGGTTGCGAAAATCAACAACCATTCGCCAACCATCAATAGTGTTCTGGTCTGCAGGCGGCGGCTTCAGGACTGTGAAGGGTGCACAGCACCATTCGCTGGTCATAGAACCCTCAAGCCAACCAAATTCCCTGAGATTTCTCTCGATTATTTTTCTGAGGATCTCATGTTTATGTCCATGGTTCTCATAAGGGCGCTGTTTCTTCGCCTTGTACCCTTCACGAAGCTCGATGAAGGCTTCACCGAACTGCCCACGGACAGGGGGGTCTTTGATCAACTTCCCCGAAAGGGTTGTGTCCTTCCGTTCCTCAAAAATCTTTTCTCTTGCCTTGGAACACAACTCAGTGTCCACCTGATCGCCAGGAATTACTGTCGAAAAAACTTTGGCGACTTCTTCGGCCTTGGCAGGAAGAATCTTCTTACGGATGTCCCTAAACAGGTCCGTATCAACTGCCTCTTGAAGATAGGTGGGTCGAGTGTCGACATTCCAGAGATTATCTTCGTGATCCAGCTCCTCGAAAGGATCTATGAAAGCTTCCACACGGGGTTTTTCATAAAAAACTCTGAATTTGCGGCGCGATTTAAAAATTTTCTTCGCCCGTGTACTGAAGATTCTTTTCGATGTCGATCGTATTGGGGAAGAGGGAGACGAGGCGGATCCATTTGACGTTGGATCACCTTGGGTATCTGACGGACAAAAATCAGAAAAAATAGATTCATCATCAGTACCACGCTCAACCTCAGATTCAGACCCAACACAAGAATCAGTACCAGAATCAGCAGAATTAGAGTCAGAAAGCTTTCCATCCACCAGGAATGCAAGCGAATTCCAGGACCGCTGTGGCAGGGGACCTGTGCCGTCCCTGGCATACAGCTTAATCTTCCTGGGAAGTTCGATGTAATCTACACAAATGTCTTGTAATTCCTGAAACCAAGGCTTGTCGTCCCACAAGGGCACAACTAAAATCGCCTGGGTTTTATCTTGCTTGATTTTGTGGATGACCTGCTGGATTAAGTGAAACGAAGGATTAATCCATAACTTCTTGTCCCATTTATGGGTCCACGCGTCGCGAAAATGCTTGTCAAAGCGCTTGTTCTCGCGGTTAGCAAAGGCATCATACTGTGGCCAAAAGGAATGGTGTTCATAAAAATATTCACAAATTGCATCGCGCCATTTGTCGACAACTCTGTAGGATGAAGAGTGCCAGCGCGAAGGGCGTCGTGGCTGGGAGTCCCTACGAAGACATTCTAACTCTCGGGAGTAATCGGCACTCCCATTCACCTCTGCAATGGTGACATCTTCGCCAAATTTTGGTGTGACTTTTCGCTTCAAAAATTCTTCTGCACTTTTAAACCCTGCGTGCACAAAACGAAATTCAGGACGCTCCAAGGGACCTGACTCCAGCAAAAAACAACGCCGATGACCTACGGGCGCCACCCTGTTTTTGCTAAGCCAAGGATGGCCCAAGTAAAGGTCATACTTTATGTCGGCACGATAGAACCAGTCGCCCTTAAGGACAACTTCCTCCACATTACCCTCTTCCCAAAGGTCTTGAGCGACCAAATGAGTTGATATATAACAACCGCGTTGCCCACCTGCGAGAGAATGTCCAGAAACTCCCTCGAGGGTAACAGGATAAAGCGAATCAATCACGCAGTCGTCGGGTAAGAAAGAATTGGATTGGAGATTTACCTCTGATCCATTGTCACACAAACAAGTGGCGAGGTGGAAATTGCCCTTGCAATCAGAGACCCACAGCTTTGTGACAAACTGACGGGCCCTGTGCTTGGACTGTACACCAACCTCGTCCACTACGACAGAAGGATCCGCTGCCGGATCCAGGGGAGAGGAGACAAGCGACCCTACATCAAGTAATGGTCGAGATGGAATCTGGGGATCATGCCTGAAATCGCCTGGGGAGGGGCGATTTTCGTGGCTCCCCTAGGCGTTCTGACCTCCAGTGGATGCGTTAACATTGTGAACACACCCTGATTCGTCGACCCACTCATCTTGGAACGGATCATCTGCTGGATTCAAGGCATTTTCAACGTAATCTCGATCCGCATCGGACACCTGATCTGCACCTGAGACCTGATCCACACGATGGTTGCCCTTTCCACGTCCACGGCCACGGCCGCTGGATGATGGACCTCCACCGTCGCCACGCCCTCTGCCCTTACCAGAGAAAGGGGTTCCCGAGGAATTTCCCTTACCTTTACCCTGGAATCCTGGAGCATTTCCCTTGTTTGTACCGGATTGAGGGGTTTGGCCTGGATTTCGATTTCCGCCTCCGGCGTTGCTATTGGGATTTGTCTGGCCGTTCGGCTGCCCACCGGAGCCGGATGGAGTCCGATTTCCTTTGCCTTGGGACCCGCCAGGGCCTCCAGTATTTTTGTTTCCACCGGAGGGGGTCGGATTCCCTTTTCCAGCCTTCCCACCATGCACCTGTCTGTCATTCCTGTCTGAATTCTGTGGATTACTGATATTTTCACCAATCACCTTGTGATCGTAAGGAGACCATCGGTGATTACCAGTAGAATGCGTCTTAGCTCGGTTCGTAGAACCTAAAAGAAGGCAGATGCTACAGTGATCCTGAACATTCCGGGTGTCATTCACCTTTTTGTTGCCCTTTTGGGCCCCATTTTGGGTGTTTTGCTGGGTATTCTTGTTTCCCCCAAGACCCTCATGGAAATTTTGATTGGCGGCGTCAGCGAGCCGCTCAACCTCTTCCCAGAGTTCCTTCGGGGTGAACGAAAACACCCAGTTCTTGGCCTTCAGGCGATGGCCATGGAAACTTACTCCCCTGTTGAGGACTTGGACAAACAAGTCCCGATCCTCGTGTTCATTAAACTTGATTTTCCACG
Organism: Eutreptiella sp. 'Long Island Sound 2002'; assembly: GCA_964036045.1. Classification (NCBI taxonomy): domain Eukaryota; phylum Euglenozoa; class Euglenophyceae; order Eutreptiales; family Eutreptiaceae; genus Eutreptiella; species Eutreptiella sp. 'Long Island Sound 2002'. The sequence goes on from OZ038382.1 coordinate 1,146,306, forward strand.
TGTTTTCAGTGAATTTCACTTTGGAAAACGACGTGGGGGAACACTTTTGAAGTGATTCCCTGACGGAGAACCTGTTGGCCGAGGCATCGAAGCCTTCGACCTCCGCCCACCAGGTCTTGACCTTTTCTTCGGACTGTTTATTCCGAAGGGTGGCGGCAGTTTCTGAGGGGATCTTGTCAAAAATCAGATTTTTCAGCTCGGCACTAGAAAATTTTTCGCCTGAATGTTCAGCTTCTTCCACTAAGTTCCAGAAGCGCTGTCTCTTATCTTGCACTTCGTGCAAGATTAATCGCGAGAATGAGAAAAAATTCTTCCACATTTGGTGGTAAGGGTCCTCTGGCAGCCGGGATCCACGTACCTCCAACTGTTCCCACACCTCATCAAAGGTAAGGGGGGGACTTGAATCCTCACGATCACTCCAGGTCCTGAGCCAAGTGTTGGCCGGCGCTCCCTCAAGGCAGTCCAAGAGGGCCATCAGGAACTGATCATCTTGGAGTTTTTGAGTCTTAACCCACAATTTAAATTCCCGTTTGAACTGAGGCCAACGTCGGGGGTTTCCATTATACTTCGGTTGCTTGGCAACCTGACGAAGTCGCAATGAAGTAGGATTAAGAAGAGAATCCAGCCCAACACCGGCCGTAATGGCAGACACCTTGGCGGCATCATTCGCCACACCAGCTCCGGCGAGGGTCTGGGCGAGCAACAGCTGGGCTAAGGCATTGGAATCAGCAGCAGGAGGGGCAGTACGGGAGGCAGTTCGCTTGGCATTCTGAGCCTCAGTCCTAGCCTTCGCCGTCCTACTCTGAGAACGAGAGATTGTAACCCTTTCCTTTAGCTTGGTCCTGCTGATTCGTGCATCGGTGGTCTTGGAGTCTACCGAAGGAGCAATTGAAAAAATTTCTGTCGCCTCCTCCGACGGCTCTGTTGCTTGTTCCACCGATGAGGCGCCCTCAGACCGCATGTGCGTCTTGAAAAGATCTTTAATTCCCAGCGTTTGAATGATGAGTTGCATTTGATCTTTGAGCAATTGGAGCTCAGTATCTCGCTGGAATCTGCAGGAACAGTCGGCAGGACAGTATATACCGTGTCCTGAAGGGCCTGAGCAGGCTGTCGGACCGCTAATCTCAGTGGTCCGCAGCCAGGAGTCCACTTGGGGAGCTCCTTCAGCCCTGATTTCCAGGCTTGCCTGCCTGGCTGCCTCTAAAATTCCTTCCTCAACCGCGGCGGCTAGATCGTCGCGGATGGAAACAGGGGGATGACGGGCGGAGGGCCCGGCAACAGGTGCCTTGGTCTTCTCCTTCGGGAAGGGGCTTGCCTCCCAGATCTGCAAAAAAATGGCAAAAGAGTCATCTTCTTGAGAACGCCACCACATCCTGGTATTAATTTCTTCTTGAAGGAGGAAAAAATATTCCATTAAAAAATCAGAGGCGATTCTTTCTTGTCCGATCAACTTAGACGTGGCTAAGAGACAAAGAGCTTCAAGGGCCTCAAGGTTACGGGTCACTTCTGGAGACAAATGGTCGTCCCATTGTGCCCAAGAGGCTGGTCGATTATAGCTAGGTACCTCACCTGGACCACCCATCTCAATGTCGTCAATGTCGGCTTCGATGGTCTCGAATGTTGGACATTGGTAAGGAATGTGGGTACCTGCCAGCTCCGTAAGGTCTACCAGAGCGTTGCCATCGTCGTAGGCCGGCTGATTCCAGCTGCTCGATGGCCAATTTCGACTGGGATTGTGGTAATCTGGGTCCCCACAGCTGCTGATTTGTGCCCTTCTTGGGCAGCTTGGGCTTGCGCAAGGCATTCCTCTCAAGGCCTCGTTCGCACAGCACCAGGGCAACGTAATCGTTACTTCTCCGGAGGTGGCGGGGTCTACGGGGCCGTACTGGGGAGCTAGCTGTGGTTGGGACACCAAAGGAACAACATTCAGGTAGCCTCTGCTACCATGAAAGTGCTGCCCTGGGTCGTTGATGGTGCCGGAGGGCTCGGGGTCGGCAAGACCAGTGGGGCAGGCACGCGAGGAGTCGACCTGAACGCTGCTATTGGGGGTAGAACCGGAGACTCGGACACCAACGGAGGCAAGAGCAGCAACAACTGAAGCAAGATCCATGTTGAGTGTTATCCGGCAGAAAATCCCAGTCTATGAAGAAAATTGATGCCGATTATTCTAAATACATCTGAGTGTCCAAAACTGTCTGAAAAGATTTAAATAAATCCGATTGTGAAAAATATTTGGCCGATCTGGCCCGCGAGCGCGCGTCAGCGGCAAATGGCGATTCCAGGCAAATGATCGGAACGCGGCGGATTTACGGAGAATGGACCGCGGAATCAGATCCGGCATATCAGAAATATATAGGTCTGATCCTGAGACTGAGCTGCGAGGCAGCGATTCCGCCGAAGCAGAGAAAATGGCCAAAATGTAGCCAATCTGGGTTAGATCAGTGACAATCTGAGCAGATGGGGGTTAGCCGCACTTACACACCCGAACCCCCAACGAACACAGCGTTGACAACCCTAACGTTTTGACGAAGCAACCAACACGAACGCAATGCATGCGTGTGAGATGACACTGACATACCTGAGAGGTGGGTTGTTGACTTGCTCTGTGGTGTGGGTTAAATCTGAATACTTTTCTCTGAAGTTTATACAACTTGTGATGCAACTGTGCAAAATTTTCCTTCAGAACTTTAAAAACTACGGCTCATACCTTCTTTTCCAAAAGCCGTTTACGCTTGCGCAACCTTTTTTTTGAAGTCCGCTTCCTTTGCGCTTGTCTGCGACTTTGAGTTATGTGTAGAAATGACGATTTCCCGCGTGGTTTCGTTGATTTTTAACGATTTCACTTGCTAAATTGCACCCCCTTCCGCTAAACCGCAGAAATCACTCCCTGTTGGTTACATTTTCTATTTTTTTCAGCTCCTGGAGATTTGAGTCCTCCATTGGGAGTATTGCTCCACCCTGGCCCTTGATCAGGACGTTTACTAAAACGCTGTTTATACAGCGATAGCCGTCCGCATTAGAGATCCGACTGTACCCTAGTGGGTAAGCATATGTGCTCTAGGGAGGGAGTCCTGGGTTCAAACCCCACTAGCCCCAAACCTTTTCCAAAAGTTTTCGTCGCACGCCGGCGACTTTTGAGGAATGCCCCATCGAAGGGACATCATACACGGTACATTACACTGTTTTTCAAGGGTACCTACAGTGTGATAGGCTTCTATGAACTGATGAGGCTGTTTTTGGTAAGATTAATGCATTTTCCGAGGTAATTTTGGGAATATTTGAGCCTTTTTCCTTGGTCCTACTAGCTTAGCTAACTAGTACTCCAGGGGGGAGTAAGAAAGAGTCACTGCCATGTCTTTCTTGGAGGGCTTGATCCAGGCCAAGAACCCTTAAAACCCTTTTGTTGATGCTAAGACAAACCTAAGTGTTTTTATCTCTCTTTGGATGCCTAAAGTACACCTTCTCAAAGTAACTAGGGTTGTGACCCTAGCCCCCCATGAAGTTCACCCCTACCACTCAACTGAGCGGAGGTACCTTCCTTCATGGAGGATATACCGAAATAAAATAGGCATTTCATGCTTTAGGCCTTGGAGGTTAAGCCTAGTGGTCTCCCACCCCAAGACCCCTATAATCAATTGTTTCTACCACTTATTGTGGTCCTACTGTGTAACTGTTTCTGAATTCAGTTGCTTGGCCAAGTCATTTTCTGTGTTGGCCTGACATCTATGCCCCACATTCCTAACCAGCACCGTTTCACCCAAAAGAGTGCACATGAAGTGCCTAATGCTATCTTGGAGGCCAGAGTCAGTCCAATTTTCATATAACGTCTTTTGTATTATCCTTTTGTGATTGAATCTTTGTGTATAAACCTGCATTGTCTATCTGCAGCCCTTCTGTGTTACACTGGATTCCAAAACCAATCATTGATTCGATCCACATCCTGTTCTTGCTCTACTTGCTGCTTTGGTTTGGGTTTTCAACTACAAAACCTGCAGGATTTCATCAAAATATCTAGGGCATAAATCAAGGACATCTTTCTAGGAGCAGACAAAGGGCACGACCCGACGAATGATCCTACCTTCGAGGGCGCACCAAGCGCTTCTGGCCTCCACGCATCACCCTCTCCTATAACCACCAGACTCCCAATTCCAGACCCAGCCGCTGCAACATCCACACCCATACCCAACCTGCCTATGGCTGAGGGCACAGGCTTTACTGGTATACCTACCTACCCTGCCTATGGTGTGAACCCACCTACCACTGCGTTTCCTGAAGCAACTACTGCCAGTGAGCCGGTGACCTCCAGTTCTGCGCCGCGATGGTATGCGGCTGACTATCACCATCCTCTACCCACTACGGGAGCCTATGTGGATGTTCCTGGGTATGCAACCTTGAGTGGGTTGAGGAGAGGACGTGAGTCTCTTGGAGGAAGAAGTAGAGGATCGGGGAGATCCTCCAACAGGTCCCTGACGCGGTCGGAGATCAACGAGGTGCTCAGAGGAGCGACCTCTAAATTGTGGGCGACCTCACTCAAGGGATTCGAGATAAACTGGAGCCCCTGATGATACCGCCCCAAGCGTCACCTACCACTGTGGGAGTGTCACCCCATCGAGTACAGGCCAACCACCTGGTGGCAGGGCTGACAAACACCCTGGGAAGCCTGAGGAGCCGACTGATGCCGACCCCTGCAGCGATACCGAGAAGCCCTTTCGTGCCCAGAACGGCCCAGCCGCCCTACAGCCACGTGACGAATTCTACGAGAGCCCGGCTGGACCGGCTGGGGCTGACAGCCTTGAGGGCAATGGTTGACGTGGAGCCCTATGGCTCTAGTGATCTAGGCGGAGACCCCTCCGATGATGAGCCGCCGTCGATGACTTCTGCCTCGCCCTCGGAGGACGAGGACCCGGAGGACCCCGAGAACCCATGTGGGAAGAAGAAGAAGAAGAAGAGGAAGACCCGACGCCCTGAGGGACGCAGGTCTCAGGAGGCTAAGGCTATTGCCACCTCCAAGATCGTGGTGAACCTGCCTGAGTTCACAGGCAAGGACCTCAGCGAGTTAGCTGAGAATTTTGGCCGGTTTCTCCGATTGACCGGCCAAGCCCACGCTAGTGGACGGGTCAAGTGCGATCTAGTCCTGCAGAGCTGCAGGACCAAGTACCTGGAGAAGCAGGTCAGACAGATCGTGACTAATTCCACCACCTTTGCCGATGTGTTGGTTGCCTTGGAGAGGCAGTACCCGACCTATGAAACCGACCTCTCCATCAGGGCTGAGATCCAGAACCTGGCCGTGCTGCCCAACAACCCCAAAACTGGCAGGGTCTCTGACCTGTTGGCTGACCTGGATCACTGGGCTGGACGATTGACGCCCGGTTCCTACAGCGGCGACGACCTGCTTTTCTCGTTGGTGGCTAAGCTCCCTCGAGAGCTGTGGGACGAGTGCCGTTCAACGGCAGAGCGCAAGGCTAGATCCCTCCGCTACGAGGATCTATGTGTACTACTCCTGGAGCTGGCGCTGGAGAAAGAAAGCGACCAGCACCTGAACAACTACCGTCCTGGAGGTGGAGGCTCTGGAAGCCATGGCAAAGGGTACCAAGGATCCCGACCTGGGCAGGGGACTACCCCCAAGCACGCCCATGCCCGTATCATGGAAAACGTCAAGGAGCTCTTCTGGTGTGATGCCAGAGACGAGCAGGGCCACCTGCAGCACGCCCCTGACTGCGAGCAGCGAGACTGCTTCGTAGTCCAAGGGAAGCAGCAGGAGAAGAACACGGGCGCCAAAGCAAAGCTGCCGGATCACTACAGGTGTACAATCACCTGTGCCTTCTGTGGGAAGAGGAAGCACTATGAGGATGAGTGCTACCACAAGCAGCGCCTGTCGGCGAAGCTGAACGGTGAAGATCCTGGCAAAGGCTCAGGCAAAGGTGGAGGCAAAGGCAAAGGCAACGACTCTGGCAAGGGCAAGTCGAAGGGACGTGGACAAGGGCAAGACAAGAGTCAAGGTGGACGAGGCGGAGGCGCTAACCGCCAGCCAGACAAGGACAACAAGAACACGGACAAGAACGGAGGCAACCCCAACCCTAATCCAGGGGGGAACTCCGAGCCCTCTGGAGGGCAGTCTGGTCCTACCACACGCTCACAGACGCAGGCCCAGAAAGAACAAGGGGCCAAGCGAGAGCACGAAGGTGGTGATGACGGCAACGCTAAGAAGAGAAACCGTTTCATGAGGATGGCCCGCAAATTGCGGAACAAGGGGTTCGAGGTGACCTGTCCTGCGGAGTACTGACGAGGACGCTCCGGTGGCACCCAGGACCTGGTGTTTTGGGTACGTATCCGACTAGGGGGACGTGAATACCTGGGAGTATTGGATACTGGCGCCACCATATCTATAGTGGCCAAGAAAATTTTACCTTGTGGGAGCCTGAAGAACACCATGACCACCGCAGCTATACGAATGGGGGATGGACATGTGGTGCACAGCTGCGGGGACTGTGAAGTGCAGGTACCTATGGGCTCCCGACTATCGCCAATCGGTTCTATGTGATGGACACTGAGGCCTTCGACTTTGTATTGGGGACTGACTTCTTTGTGCAGCACTCCCAGATACAATCCCTGACGATGCAAGCGCCCTACCTCCTCTACGTGGACCACGGCAGTGGCAGAGAGTCCGTGCCACTGGAGCAGTCGGAACATACCTCGAGCTACCTGAGGCTATCACAGGAGGAGCCTTCGAACATGATGGCGGCCTCCAAAACTGAGGACTATCAACTATTGGGGGAAGTCCTAGACCAAGGTCTGAAGGAGTTGGGTTACTCTAGTAAAGACCTGAATGTGGAGTTGTTCGCCAGTGACAAGCAGCATGTACTGGACCTTTACTGCAGCAAGGGGAAGAACTGCAGCTACAAATTTTACTGGCCCTCTTTCGGGATGGCCTACGGGAACCCCAGGTTCAGTGAACTGGGGAAGGTCCTGACCAAGGTGGCCTTGGAACGTTCCCGTATGGTCCTGTGTTCCCTCGATCGGGGAGCCCATGGGGGCAACGAGTACTCGCGAAACATCCTGGGAAGGCTGACTATCAGCTCTGTCCGGTTACCTGATGAGGCCATCTACGTGCCTTTGGGGCGTAAGACGCCTATTGGGAAACCTGGATGGGGGAGTATGCTCAGCGTGGTGGACGGAGGTCTCACCTCCATCCCCTGGGAGGATCTGGACCCGACTCTTGTCCAGGCTATACAACAAGCAAGCGATGGACTCGCCTTTGGTGACTTGAAGGATCGACTACGACCTCAAGATGCCATTGAGACTATACCCGGAGGGGATGAGTACGTCGTGACTGACACCAACGCCCCCAACTCTCCCTGCCATGTACCTGTTCCTGATGGAGTCTCTAAGTGTGGACTATCCGAGCTACCTAGCTCTATCCACTCAGATGACGAAACTGAGCACGACGCCTTCTTCGTGCAGACCTGTGTGGAGGAAGTGGAGAACGCCATGTACGTCGCCCCACTGAAACCCCTACTGTCCATGAGGGTGGAAGACCCCGTGGACGAAGAGCTGGACCCTCGATCCAGGCTAAGGGAGTATGTGGACTCCAAGAAGAAGTTAGTGGCGAAAAAGCTATGCTACGCTAAGCCTACCCGCAGCTCATGGCCACTGAAGCAAGGACGTATGGGAGATCTATCCCAATTGAAGGAGGACCTCGAACAGAAGATCACCACCTGGCAAAGGGAGGTAGATCTTAAGCTCATGAAGAGCGTGTGGGGCGCCCATTTGAGGACCCCAGAGGAGGACGACCTCTCGGTGGAATGTGTATGTGAACCCCCTCGAGCGTGCCTATGTTGCCATCGTCCATCGGAGATGGTTCAACAAGACCTCCTATATGCCTACCAAGGGTTGAAGGACACTACCAAGGGGGAAGAGTCGGGCCAGGATCACCTCCCGACGTCTATTACTCAGGGGGCAAGCAACTTACACTCTGACCAGGACATGGAGGACAAGATCAAGCTATTGGACCCGCGGGTGCAGAAGCTTATAAGGACCTATCTGGAGGTGTTCGGAGAACTACCCCCTCCAGCTTCATGTGACAAGCTAGTACAGATGAACCTCAAGCTGAAACCCGAGTTCGTGGGTCAGAGGATCCGGAGGAGACCCTATCCAGCTCCTAAAGAGCAGGCCGACGAGATTGAGCGACAGATACAAGAATGCATCCACGCTGGCCTAGTCCTGGAGTACAAGGACGGGGACTACCCCCTACACTGCACCCCCTGTTTCCTGGTGGCTAAACCTGGGTCTACAGCCAAACGGCTGGTAGTGGACTACGGAGAGCTGAACAAGAAAACACTGAACCACTCAGGGTCCATTCCTAATATGGAGTCTACCCTTGAGAAGGTGGCCTCCTGTCGCTACAAGACCAAGATGGACAAGAGGAGCGGATTCTGGCAAGTGAACCTGACGCCCAACGCTCAGGAACTACTGGCCTTCATCACCCCTCAGGGGAGGGTGTTCAAGTGGAAGGTCATGCCATTTGGCGTGGCCAACGCACCCGCTCTATTCCAAGAGCTGATGAACAAGATCTTGTCCATCCTACGAAGGAGACCTAAGGTGCAGGAACTTATATCCCGTGGGGCCCAGATGGAAGCACACATCGACCATGTATGCCTCGGGACCAATACCCAGGAGGACCACCTAATCCTCTTGGGCGAGTTCTTTGCGGTCTGCCAGGAAAACCACACACGACTCAAGCTGGAGAAGTGTGAGTTCATGCAGGACCCCATGCAGTACCTGGGGTTTGACGTTGGCTATGGGTGGTGGACCCCAGCGGCCTCTAAGGCCAAACCCCTGATGGACGTTAAGGTACGACATGAAGACCCCAAGAAGGGACTTCATGATGTACGCAGTTTCATTGGGGCGTGCAACTTCTATCGCCGCCATATCAAAAATTTCACCTACACCAGCGCCATTCTGACAGACTTGATCAAGAAGAGTACTACTTGGCGCTGGGGCCGACAAGAGCAACAAGCGTTTGACGAGCTCAAAGACAAGGTCGCCAACGCTAAGTGGTTGGGCGTGCCTAGGGCACAAGGGGAGATTATCCTGGTGACCGACGCCAGCAATGCCGGCGGCGGTAGAACGTTGTTCCAATGGCAAGCACTAGAGAAGGAGGAGTTCAACTCGGCCATTTCCCAATGGGGGACGGAAGGTCTCAACCGAGATGGAACCCTCAAGCACAGCTACCCTGACGACAAGTGGGTCCTAGTACCTCTGGGCCACTGGAAGTGGAACCAGGCCAGGGGGAACTACTCCACTTATGAGCAGGAATTGCTCGCGGGTATGCTAGTGCTATCCTCACAAGCACGGCTGTTTGGGAGTAACCCTGTGGTCTGGCTGTGCGACCAAGAGCCGGTCCGCAGTTTCCAGAAGGGCCCCCCACCTGAGAAGGCCAAGCTACGGCGCTGGCGGACCTACCTCAGTCAACTACGGCTGACAGTACACCATATCCAGGGAGTGAAGAACGAGTGCGCAGACTACATCAGCCGCAACAACTTCGACGCCCTGATTGGTGCCCGGTCTGAAGTGCTGGCTAAGGAGGCGCTCAGCCGTATGGACGTCCACTTGGACCTCAACATGACTATGATACGCCCCCTAGATGGACTCGGACAATCGGATCACCTGAAGGAGTTTGGGGATATCTACAAGTGCCTGGAGAAACGCCTTGAACCCCTCCTGGTCAACCAAGATCAGTGGAAGAGGGACAAGAGCTACCTCTGGCACGAGGACGGCATCGTGGTACCTAGTGACAGAGTCCCGGCGCTGCTGAAGTGGACCCATGAGTCCAGCGGTCATGTGGGTGCTGACCGAACCCTGAGGCTATTCAAGCAGTGGTTCCACACTACGTGGACTGACGACCAACTGCGGAAAGCCCTCCAGCCTATCGTGGACAAGTGCCCGTGCAGGTCCTGCAAACCAGGGGATATCAGGGACAGAGGTCTCTACTCGACCCTGCCCATCCCTCACTGTGCTAACAGTGTTCTATACGTGGACTACACAGAGATGCCGCAGTTCGGGGGCTATGACTTCGCCCTCGTGGTAACCTGTGGGTTGACCAGGTTTGCCAGGGTGTTCCCATGTACCAAGCACATTACCGGGGAGGAGACTATCAAGATACTCCTGGAGGAGTGGTTCTGTGTCTATGGGGCACCCAAGGAGATCAACTCCGATGAGGACCTACAAGTACGCTCAGATACCGGCTGGTACAAGAGGGTCGTGAGATCCCTCAATGTCCAGGTGTCTACGGGGATCCCCTACTCACACACGAGCAACCCCCTATGTGAGCGACAGATGCGTGTCCTCAAGGAGAATGTAAGGATATGGTGCAAAACTGAACGCACCAGAGACTGGGTGAGACTACTCCCCGTCATATCCTTGATGAGGAACTCCCAAGAGAGTTCAGCTACTGGCTACTCGCCCCATGAGCAATTCTTAGGGCGCCCGGCGTGGTTCCTACCTGCCCCCTATCCAGAGGACACCCATTATTCTGTGGGTGAATGAGTTCAAGAGCAACCAGCAAAGGTGGACAAGGCCAAGGCTATGCTCCAGAGAGTGAGGGAGTGTCAGTGGAACAAGAAGAACAAGCACCGAGTACCGGCCACCTACCAAGAGGGGGACTGGGTGCTGGTGCACCACAGTCGACTACCCGCCTCGCCGCGCTCCACCAGCGATGACCCATACTTCGGGCCGTACAAGATTCTATCAGTGGATTGACACCGTATCATCGTGCGGTGTTTGCCCCGTCTAGGGGGGAGCCTGGTGTGCGCTGCTCAACATCTGAAGCGCTACTATGATCCTGAAGACCTCTGTGGGGAAGAATGGGAGCTTAACGACGAGGAAATCGCCGCCCTAGACCTACAAGGGGCTGCCAGCCCTATGGAAGTTGAAGGGGAACTCCCCGACATGAACGCCGAGGAGATGGCTAAGGAGGGCTTCTACCTGGTGAAGTCTGTCCTACGCCACCGCTACTGCCAGGGTTGGCGCTTCCTCACCCTCTGGGAAGGGTTTGGAGTCGAAGAGCCCACCTGGGAGCCCTTCTCTGCGTTTGTTCTACCTGAGGGACGTCTAAACTCAGTTCTGGTTGACTACTTGTCGCAGAACAACCTTGGTGAGTTGCTGAGGCTCGCTGAGACGCTTGCCTCCAAGACTAAAGCTAGGGACTGAACCTTACCCCTAAGTGTGCTACGTATGTCTGTGTGTGTCTCACTTCTCTCCCGGGCGTGGCTCCCGAATCATCGGGCTTTGCTGATGTCGGACCGAAGGTCCTAGTCAGTTACTGGTACCACTCCTATGGCGCCCAATTTCTTTGCTGGCGCCTATCCTTGGGGGGAAGACGGCAAAAGCCCTACCTACTAGAGGGGAGGTGTGGCCGGGTGTGCTAAGGGCATACAAAACGCCCATTTTTGCTAAAGGCCAAAAGCTAACGCACTCCCCTGCCCACGAGGAAAAGCACGCGGGACAGGAGACACCACTACACTACACACCCTGCCTACAGTGGCACCATCCTGGTGGGCGAGCACTTCTGCAACTGGCTCAAGCCGCCACTCAGGATTACAACTCCTACACTCACGCTCTACTGGGTGTTGATGGGGATCAAGTCGTGAGTCCTAATGACCCTCCTGTGAAGAAGACAAGACAACACAGCGCTGCTAAGCAACTGTGGCCTAACAGGGATGCCACAACGCGTTTCCCTGCTAGGGCTTGGAGGGAAGGGGTGCTCTTGTTGCGTGCACAGCGTGAATGTCGATGGAGTCGAACTGCGCTCGCCACTCCTGTCTGAGGTGCAGTCAATTGTTTGTGTGATCAGCGCCCTTGTTTAGCAGGGCAAGAAAAAAATGGGACGCTGCTGCACCAATCACCCTACCTGCCCACCTGTAAAGCAAAGACCAATGAAGGGGTGTTTGCGGCTGAGGAACCAAGCCACACTCCACGTATTATACGCTTCTCAGTGTGACCTATAATACGCTGTCCTCAAACACACCCTGTCAAGCAAGCAAGCGTTAAGAGACTCCTCAGGTTCTCTTAAAAAACGTACCGAGGAGCCCCTGGGTAACCTAAACAAGGTTTACCGTGCGCATTTCACGTGGCCTACCCTTTAATGCCTGTGTGAATGCACGAGCATGCACGACCGGACCAGCTGTCTTTGGCAAACCTACGAATCTTACCCACAATCACGAACTCCACCAGGGGCTGGCCCCACCTGGGCTTACCTACCTTACTCACCGCTAGAGAGAGAGAGCAAGGTGGAGTGCAGATCGAGACAGAAGCGTGCAAATGGAAACACAAGCACGCAAATTGTTTATGCACCAGTGTGTATGTTCTAATCAGTGCAACAAAAAGGGTGGTTGGGCTGTAAGAGCAGTTGTCATGGTTGCCCCGCATTGCGCCGCAGGGCAGGACCGGTAGCCCCCCGTGACAACCACTCCCTGGCCGAAGGCCATCTGTTTTTTCCCTAATCTCACGTCTAATCATCTGCAATCTTTCTAATCCAGCCCTCTATCGTTCGTTAGCGCAGCTACAAGACTCGTTCACGGAGACACGAGACGAGCAATGTGCATGCTGCATACGAGACAAGCACACCTGGGGTTTATACCTGATTCATTGAAGTCTTTTCGTTGATTTTGGAATTCTTGGATTTTGGACTCTTTCTGTCAGTGTGGGTGGAATCTGTATGTTTATATATTTATGTGTGTCTCGTCATTTTCCTGTCTACGTGAGACATACGTTTATAATCTCATTATTTCTGTATTTTCCGGCGCTTCGCTAGGAGCCGCTCCTGCGCGCCGCCTTTTTCTGCGTAGGAATTTCTTGATTTGAAAATTCGACATATGACTACAATTTTTCTAAAAATGTGCATCTGATGCACAATTGGATTCTGCTCAGGTGTGTGTTCTTAGAAACATTCTAGGCCGTCATTTGAGGGATTTAGCTAGGCTTCGCGTTTGCGTGGATTCGTCCATAATTCTCCCATTCCTGCCTCTGCAGATATCCTCGCGAAAGCGTCGCTGCGTAGGCCGCTTTCTGGGCCGAAAAGCAGCAGCCAGGAGACTGAGCAGAACCCGAGACCCCACCAAGGGGCAATGAAATTTCCTTACGACACCCTTCGCCCTAAGATCAGGACAGCAGGTCGCCAGCAGGTTTTAACAACCAGAGCGGATGTCCATACATGGTCTGGCGTTCGGTTAGTGTCACGCTGCGTCTTGGAGGGAGGGATGCACATGCATATGTTTTTGGCATGCTCCCAAACTAACCCAACCAAGCCACAGGAACCCCGGCAGCGCCATGAGGGCTGAGCTTTCTGTAGGAAATGTCACGAACACAGCAGCAAGAAGGCGCCAGCCATGGTGAGCGCCCATTTTTCTGTGTGAGGGAAGCTATAGGTATTTTAAAGTAGATGTGGAAACCAAGGAAAGGCCAAGAAAAAATCCCTTTTTCCTGAAAATGCGACAGTGGTGGCCACCACAGCACAAGGGGGGAGTACGAAAAAGTGCTTTTCCAATGCTTTGGGGTATACTTTAGTTGTATTCGTGGTGCTCTAAGCACTCTTGCATTTTAATCTTAGTATTGGCCCAGCCAAAAGTGGTGAGAGCACATTTTGACCTTTGGAACCAAACAATAAATCAGGATATGGAGTGGACCCCTTAATCCCCTATCAATGTGAAGCAATTCATCGTTTCCTGAGTTGACTGAGAACTGACATATCCAGGGCAGAGCCTATGAATTTATCTATGTTTTCTCATGAATTCTTAGCTATCTTAGTGGTATGCACCCTAGGGGGCTGGGCACCTCTTTTTGAGAGGTCCTGGGTTCAATTCCCGGTCAGCCTAGCTAAGTAGCAAGATCCCATCCGACATGGCAGTGACCTCATCGCCACATGCCCTGCCACCTCAGCACATTTGGGACCCAAAACAAAGAGTGAACATCTCCTGAGATGGCACTATGGAGATTGAGTGACCATGGGGCAGTTTTCCAACTCTTGTTCCAAGACATTTGAACTATCTTTGTGAATATGCAATCCGATTTGCCCTGAGTTGCAGTTTCTGTGAATATTCTTTCATCTTTCACTGTTTACACTGCAGCCCTTCATGCTTTGATCCTGATTCTCTTCTACTTGCTTATCTCTGGCTTGGGCTATCCTGCATTGGTTGTATTTCATCAAAAAAAACATTTTCCCTCATCAACAACAAGCAGCAGGAAACCCTACACCAGCAGCAAGCAGCAGGAGAGGCACAACAAACTCACAGTGTTGAAATCACTAAAAAAACTTTCTGGGGTGGCCAAAAGCTATGAGAGCATGAAAACGCCATTTTGCTAAGTGGCCAAAACGCTGACCTAACCACTGCCACAGCCCACAAACCCTGCTAAAATTGCAGGAAACGGGTGGGACAGTGACACACGCACTACAGGTCCTACACCCCCTACAGTGGCACCATCCTGGTGGGCTAGAGCTACTGCGACTGGCTCTAGCCCCCACCCAGGATTACCACTCCTACACTCACGCTCTACTGGGTGGTGTTGATGAAGAAGTCGTGGGTCGTAATGATCCTCCTGTGAAAAAGACAAGAGAACACAGCGCTGCTAAGCAACTATGGCCTAACAGGGACGCCACAACGCGTTTTCCTGCTAGGGTTTGGAGGGAAGGGGTGCTCTTGTTGCGTGCACAGCGTGAATGTTGAAGAGGTCGGGCTACGCTTGCCCGTCCTGGCTGAGTCGTAGCTTGTTGTTTGTGTGATCAGCGCCGTATATTTTAGCACGGCTCAAGGGACTGCACCAGTTCACCCTGACCTGCCCAGCTGTAAAGCAAAGGCCAATGAAGGGATGTTTGCGGCTGAGGAACCAAGCCACACTCCACGTATTATACGCTTCTCAGTGTGACCTATAATACGCTGTCCTCAAACATCCCTGTCAAGCAAGCAAGCGTTAAGAGACTCCTCGGGTTCTCTTAGAGAACGTACCGAGGAGCCCCTGGATAACCTAAACAAGTTTTACCGTGCGCATTTTGCGTGGCCTACCCTTTAATGCGTGTGTGAATGCGCGAGCATGCACGAGTGGACGATCTGCCTTTGGCAAACCTACAATTCTTACCCACAATCACGAACTCTATCAGGGGGTGGCCCCACCTGGGCTTACCTACCTTACCTACCGCTGGAGAGTGAAGCAAGGTGAGGAGAAAAAGCGAAACACAAGCAAGCAAATCGTCTATGCGTAGGTGTGTATGTTCTAATCAGTGCAACGAAAAAGGGTCGTTGTGCTGTAAGGGCAGTTGTCACAGCTGCCCCGCATTGCATCGCAGAGCAGGACCGGTAGCCCCCCGTGACAACCACTCCCTGGCCGAAGGCCATCTGTTTTTTCCCTAATCTCACCTCTAATCACCTGCAATCTTTGAAGCCGGTTCGGACCCCCGTGGCCATCTTGGGGTCACTTGGGGTGTGTATCTATGTGCCGGCAAGCCGCCATTGGCTGATATCATACTCTCCCATCCACCTGATCTAACCCGATGTGATAGTGTGATAGGCTTGGCCATTCCGGCTATGAGCGGCCATATTCAGAACCGAGGCACCGCCAGCGGAGATTTATATATCAGAATATCAGGAATCAACAGGGTTTTATTATCATAATGTTTCCGTAATTTTTCAGCCTTTCGTTCTGATAGTCAATGTATCGGCGACTGTCAGTTGGCTCGCGATTTTGCGTTAACCGATTGGTTAACTGTTTTTTCCAGATATTTTGACGGATATTCCGTTGAAGGGTCAGATATCATCAGCAAAGGGTTCGTTGCTTCCGCAATTCTCTAAATAAGCACTCGAAATTTTAATCAGAATTTTCGCGATGTCGAAATCGGATTTTCGACTTCGACATCGCCGCACTTGATTTGGACTTCGTCGATTGGTCATACTCCTTTCCCTATGCCCGAATCAGGTTTCCCTTATACTTGCCACCCATTTGACTTGGAGATATAAGGGAAACAAAAGTGAATCGTGGGACCACTTTGAAGAGCCATATCTACGAGCGAGTGTGCGGAAAGAGAATAAGAAAGATTGGGTTGCAAGCGCCTTAGTCTCAAGTTAATTTAGGAAGCATCAAACGCCTTTGGTGTGCACACATGCCCGGTGTAGCAAGGGAAAAGGGTCAAGAGGGTATAAATTGATATATAACTCTTGGACCGTGCAACCGGATATTTTAATGCGACTTTCAAGTGTGCCGCATGAGTGTTGGGGTTGCATAGCAACTTTACTTGGGTTCCTACGTATTTTTAACGTGAAGTTATGTCAATGGAGGGACATGGCATATCATGGTGGGAGCCACATTTTGAGGGTATTTGTTGCATGCATGGTATATGTTTGATATGCTCACGCCCATGTTATATATCTTCGTGTGGCCGAAGGGATGGGGAGCCATACGTGACAAGGGTTTTGCCCATGTCTCAATTGTGGATTTCAAAGCGCTAGACTAAGTCTACCGCATATGTATTGCTCATGGTATGTTAGGCAAAGAGATCCATGAGTGCACTCCCATTTTCATGGGGCATGTAGATATTAGTGGCGAAGGTATCTCCATGCGCCCGATTGGGGATCCAAGTGGGGGAATTGTTCGCACATGGTTCCAATCATTTGTGTATTGAACCATGAGTGGATATCATGGGTGAGCAGAGAGATATACTATCATGACAACTTTGCATTTGGTCATATGTTCATGTTTTTGACCTCATTTTTTGCTCATTTTCGCGTTTTGTGTACTTACCTGGTCAGCAAACAGCAAGAATCCTATGGGGAGTCGAACCATGGTATGTTGTTCATATGTTGGCATATGCTTTGGAGTTGTACACCACCATATGCCGGATCGCGTACTCCATTCGGCTTGGCACACGAAGGATTTCAAGAATTGGTCTCAAGATCATGGGCTGACTTGGGCAGTGCGTGGCGCCCATATCCGAAGGGGTTTCGAGGGTGAAATGGGAATGTACATGGGCATTGACCTCTGGTCTATATCCTCCATGAATATTAGACTTCGATTCCATGCATGCTTTGAGCCTTCGGATAAGTGGTAACCTCAATTTTGAGCATATATTTGATATATGGCCAATATGGTGTGAATTGGCAGTTTTTTGACATGTTATGAGTTCAAACTCATAGGTCATTTCTCTAAGCCCATTCGACTCCAAGTCCAACCAAGGTTTTGTCAGGATAGGGCATGGTCCTGAGTGCCACTCTAGGCCATGACACGCCACCTCCCCTATTGGGCTAGGATTTATAGGCTTGGGGGTGAACACATTTTTGGGGTTTGTGTAGTGACTTGTGACACAAGGTATTCAGCCATCTCATTTGACCTGGTTCAGGGCAATATGTTGGTGAGTCAAGGGAAGGTCTTGAGTCCAGGGAATGAGGGGTTTATGGCTGTGAATGTGTATGTTTACCTCTTCCCCCAACCTTGCTTTATTTGTGTTCATATGCCAATTTCAGGGCTTTCTTCCTTGGTGCAATTCTTGTACATGCCCGCCACCGTGGGAATACCGGTGTGCTGAACGAAAGCCCGCAGCCTGATTTGGATTGTGAATTGGGTTATTGCTGTACTTGTGGGATCTGGTTGCCATTCAGGGTTGAAGGAGGATTTTATTTTCTATATTTTTGGATTTGGACCCTGGAAATTGAGGAATGCAATCGTTGATCCGGAGTAAATCAGCAGGGGTTACAGGCTGAAGGGGCACAGCGGGGGCCGGTCCTGGTAGAGACCTTCATTATGGTAGCAGAGGCTTACCTGCTGCCCCTACCAACCGCCGACCCGGGGACTTGGGCCCTTATGAGCCCTGCCCAAGTACGCCCCGGGTGCGTATTGTGGACTCGGTGGAGACCACGCCGGAGATTAGAGCCATAGAAGGACCGAGACGTTCAAGAGCATGGCGAACTCCGGAAGTTGAAGCCCGAAGAGAAGAACGACACTCGGGAAGAGGAGGACGTGACATGGAGGACCTCGTCTCCAAGTGTGAGCGTCGCTGCCGAAAGGCATGCAACCTCCGCTCCGCCGCGGAGGACTCTGATGAGACCTGCCATTCAGGCAACAGTGGAGGACGGGCCCGGCGCTACCGGAAGCGGGGGTCACCCAAGTCCGCGGCAAGGGACGCCGGGGCTATGGACACGGACCCCAGCCCGGTCAGGCTGTGGGAATCCGAGGGGTACTCCGAGGGCTATCGGACAGCCCACGAGCCACCTTCGGAGCCGGAGATGTCCGCGCCGATCGCCAGGGCGCATACGGCCCCCAAGCCCGCCCTGCAGCACGACGCCGAGGGCTTGGAGAGGCCAGCCAGGGCCCGGACGGCACCTGTGTCCCGGCACACGGGCCCAGAGACGGACGCCATAGGCGATACGCCTATGGGCGATGAGTCTGAGGTGCCGGGAACCGCGGGATGCGCTGAATCCGGCGGAAAGCACGTTACGTGCCACTGCGAGCACGTGTCCTTCCTCATGGGCAAGTACCCGAAGATGGGGATGGACGCCATCGTGAATCATCTTGACCGCCTGGACAACGCCAAGGATGCTCTAGAGGAGGACGTCGCGGGGATTCTGGATGACCAGTCGGCCGCGGAGAACCACATGGAGGAGCTGCGAGCGGATCAGGCCCGGTACCGGGAGAATCTGGAGCTGGCCCTGCAGAAGCAGCAGCAAGTGGTGGACAGCCTCCTCCACTTAGTGGAGGACATGTCGGGATGCCTGAGAAGGCTAGAGGAGCGACAGCCCCTCGCCTCGGGTCCGGAGCTCCCGGCAGAGCCGGCCGCGGTAGAGCTGGTGGAGCGGGTTAAGACCCTCAGGAGCGCCATGGAGAAACCCATGGGCGGCCCTGCAGAGGCACCATACGCGCCTCCGCGTGTTGACCCGGGTGCGCTGCCGTGTGTTCCCCTATTCAGCGAGTCCACAATGCTCGGGGAACACACGGCACCGGCTGGGTCCATGCGGGAAGGGCACGTAGCCACGGACCCGAGGAGCCTGACAGTGCAGATGTCCCATGCCGCCCAGGATCTGCCGCCAAGTACGACTACCTATGCAGTTTATGCGGAAGAGGAGATCCAGAACCAGACCATGCAGGGGCGAACCATGGGAAGCGCCGGCGGACATGGTCGAGGCCATCCAAGCGGAAACCTGTGGGCGAAGGACCCCAATACGGGGATATGGACGGCCGATGGAGCAAGTCCTTCCCGCATTCCAACCCCCGTGGGTTCAGGCCCAACTGGACCGCACTCCATGGAGGAGAGGGATGTACGGGGAGTGTACTCAAACCCCCCGGCCACAGGTGGTATCCGTCTCGGGGGAGTGGTGGCTGGAGACGTCGGAGACGCCATCAGGATTGACGACCTCAGGGGAATCAAAATCCCCTACTACGATGGCAACCCCTCCAACCTGGATGATTTCATCCTGGATTGGGAGGATTTCGCCGAGGAGGTCGTCGGCGAGTTGAGGGGAGCGCCGCGGGACAAGTGGGTATGCCGGACATTCCCACACCGGCTGGCGCAGGACCTCAAGGAGGAGCTGCGGGATCAGATCCGGGAAGGATTGATCCGGACGGAGCAGGCCTGCCTCCAGTGGTTGGAGGACGAGGAGCGGGTGGACGCTCCAAACCAGAAACTGGAGGACCTGTGGTCCATTCCACTGCCGCTGGACCGCGGTGAGTTGCGGGTCCGGGAGTGGAACCGGTATCTGCGGAAGTACCGCAGATGCCTCAAGCTGGTGGAGGATTGGAACGAGGCAAGCGAGATCCGCCACCTCCTGAAGGACGTCCTCCCCGGCAGCTGGAAGAGGAGAGTGGAGGACGAGGAGAAGAAGCGCGCCAAGAGACGGGTGGCGGTGAGGATCATGGCGGCGGAGGATACCCATGCGGGTATCATGGAGTTCTTCACGAGGAACCTGGGCGAACCCGACCGGATGTTGGGACTGAAGAACGCCGTGTACGTGGAGGTGTTTGGAGACTCCATGGGGCAAAGGTTGCTGCGCCTCAACAACGTGGAGTGGAGGCGCGGGGAGCCGCTGAAGATGCAAGTCATCTTCGCCCGCATGAGCTTGGACGAGATCGTGAAGTACATCACGGTGGAGCTGAAGCTCAATGCGAAGAACGAGGCCCACGTGCAGGATCGGCATGGTCATGGACAACGAGGACACCGAGAAGACCGCCACCATCGGGAGATCCAGGAGGACACGGCCAACTCCGCGGAGGATGGTAGTGGAAGTGGCCAAGACCACTGGTCCCGGGAGGATCACGAGGAGGCCCATTTCTTCGCGTTTGTGGCGCACAACGTGAAGAACAATGGGCAGGATCGGTCCAGATGGAACCGGGCGGGACCAAGGGGCAAAGAGCCAAGGAGGATTGGGAACCCACCGCTCTCATTCCAGGAGTACAGGTCGCAGCATGACGGGTGTTCGGTCTGTTATGGCAAGGGAAAAAACCTTGCACACGACCACCGTCAGTGCAAGGTGTATGAGGCGGACAAGAAGGCCTACTTCGCCGCTCACCCCGAGAAGAAGCCCAAGGAGCAGCGGATTTCCGATAGGAAAGCGAAGGGCGGAGACGGGGGAAAAGGCCAAGGCAAAGGCCAAGGAAAAGGCGGAGGAAGAGGCTATGGTGGTGGACCTGGTCAAGACCGACGAGTGAGGTCGATCAGGGAGGTTGCTGAGGACATGTTGAGGACGTTGGAGGAACTCAGAGCCCAGCAACGTGGTGGACAAAGTCCTGGCGGATCGCAGCCGGAAGGGGCTGCGGGAAGCCAAGTCTAGAGGAGCCCCCACGGGAGTGGCACCTCGGAGGTCTCTCCTCCGAAAATCAGTGGAATCCCCGAGAAAGCGAAGGCACATCGGGTGCCGAAGAAGGCTCTGGAAGAGCCAAAACCACTGAGTTTCGCCACTCCCAACCCCTGGAGCGCCCTGCCAAGGGAAGTACATGTGGGTACGGGACATGGCAAGAAGGAAGGAGCGACCACGGAGAGCCCCGTGGACGGGCAGGACCAACCCAAGATCTACACCATCCGTGACCATACCCTTGAAGTCCTGATGCACCCGGACGTGCTAGAGTTGCATGCCGTGAGAGTCGTCCATACACCTCATGGCGACGAGCGGCAGTTGCACTTGAAAGTGCGAGTACGGTGCGGACGAGAGGAGAAGGTGGTGGATGTGCTGGTGGATACGGGTGCCCAGGTGAGCCTGGTCCGGAGAGGGTTGTTCAAGGAGGAATTCCTGCAGCCCAGCCGGAGACCGGTCCGCCTGAAGGTCGCCAACGGAGAGATTATGGCTGGTGGCACCCATGAGGCCACTATCAGTATGGAATTCTGGGAGCATGAGCGCTTGAACCGCCCTGATCAGGCGAGGAGAAGCACTCTATCCGAGAACTTCTATGTGGCCGACATTACTGATTGGGATATGATCATGGGGTATGACTTCATGGTGGCCAACGCCATTGGAGCCCTTCCCCATCGTGCAACGCTGGTCCGGGAGGATGATGAATGCCTCACATGGCTGTCCACGGACTATGCATGCGGATCGTCCCAATGGAGTGCTGAGGAAGAGGATCGGATCGTCCGAGCGGTGCAAGCTGTGGGTGCCAAGTCCAGAGGAGACCGCGGAGTTCAGCTCACGGAGTATGGAATGGCGCCGCAGGTGTACAACAGGATGATCCAGACGCTGGGAGCCGAAGCGCCCGAGACGGACGTCTTCGCTTCCCGGGATGCCCCACTTCTGCGGAAGTGTAGGAGGCATTGGCATCAAGGAGACTCAGCCTGGCACAGGCATTGGGGTTTGAAGGAGTGGGGACCCATGTATTGGCATGGCTCCCCGGACAGTACCAGACGTACGGTGGAGAAGATCATCGCGGATAGGGCGAAGGGGATCCTGGTCGTAACCGGCATAGGATCCACCCCATGTCCGCTGGAGGATCTCAAGTCGACGCTGGACTCCATCACCCTGAACGAGATGTCATACGGGCCAGAGGAGGAGTTGTTCACCGACGCCAAGGGTGTATCAATGCCCTCCCCGGGTCAAGCGTGGGGTACCAAGGCTTTCCTGGTGGATGGTGCGCAGGCCCAGCCCACGGGTGATGAAGCATTCATCCGTAGGGTGGAGGCGGTGCCCATGAAGGTCATGTTTGAGCCCAAGGAGGGGACGGATCAGCCTATTGATGGCATAGACGTCCTGTCCCACGCCGAGATCGACCATGTTGTCAACTACATGCGAATGGGGATGCACGACCGTGTGGCAGCCAAGAAAAGGCGGGCCATGGTCACATCTCCGCATTGGTGGGATGACAAGATGTTGGTCACCGGCAAGTACGAGAAGGATGAGTTCGTGGCGAGGGTCATGGATCACATCGCGGACCAATACAATGGTCCGGTTGGGTCGGACCCACCAACGTGGGGTTTTCCAAGAGTCGGAACCGGTAGCGACGAGCACCAGCCCGAGGCCGCAAATTTTCGAAGATTATCGGTGGGAATCGCGACCCACGACGATGAAGACGGCATATCGGACGAGGAGAAGTCGGACTCGGACCCAGAAGAGGCCTATACCGCAGTGCGGTCGGTGGTCTCGATACCGAAGCAAGCGGCTGAAGAGGCCCAGGAGAACCCGAAGGTCGCCGAGCTGAAGGAGAGGCTGATCCATGCCTATCCGCGGCTATTCAGTGGCGTCGCCAACAAGAACCCTCCAGATCGTGGGAGGTTTGGTACAGCGAAGATCAAGCTGAAGCCGAACCCGAAGATCTATCGTCATCGGGAGTACCAACTTCAGGGCGATCGGGCCGAAGCCATG
The DNA here is from genome assembly GCA_964036045.1 of Eutreptiella sp. 'Long Island Sound 2002'. NCBI lineage: Eukaryota > Euglenozoa > Euglenophyceae > Eutreptiales > Eutreptiaceae > Eutreptiella > Eutreptiella sp. 'Long Island Sound 2002'. Next base: position 1,169,126 of record OZ038382.1, read on the forward strand.
AAGAAGCTGTTGGCCGAGTTAATTGAGCGGGGATGGATCGAACCGTCCGACAGTGAGTGGGCCAGCCCAGCCTTCATCGTGCCCAAGAAGGAGAAGGGCGAGTGGAGGTTGGTGGTGGATTACAGGGGTTTGAACGAGCAAACCGAGCACGACTCGTACTCGCTTCCCCTGATCGACTCCATCCTCCAAAAACAACAGAAGAAGCGGATCTTCACGGTGTTGGACCTGAAACATGGTTACCACCAGATGCCGCTACACCCGGACTCCAGGCCCTGCACAGCGATGTCGACGCCGCTGGGGCCCATGCAGTGGAAAGTGGTGCCTATGGGTGCCAAGAATGGCAACGCCGCTTTCCAGCGCATGATGGAGGACCTACTCGGTCCTGTCCGGGATTGTGCCGATCCCTTCGTGGATGACATCATCATCGGGTCCGGCACGGAGAACATGACTGAGGACGAGCTCATCGACGCGCATGAGAAGGATCTGCGCCGAGTGCTCAGCGAGTTGGACAAGCACAACATGGTGTGCAAGCCCACCAAAGCCTCACTTTTCGTGAAGGAAGTGGAGTTCGCGGGTCACGTGGTTGGTCACGGGCAACGCCGTCCCATGCCTGGGAAGCTGGCGTCCCTGCACCACTGGGAGAAGCCCCAGACCATCAGCGAACTCCGATCGTTCATGGGGTTCTGCAACTACTTTTCAGGCTACGTCCGGATGTATGCAGAACTGTCGGGGCCGCTGCACAAGATGCTGCAAGTGGGCAAGTTCGATGGCCGGAAGGGGAGCAAGAAGAAGCTTGCCTGGACCCCTGAGGCGGAGGATGCGTTCAACAGCCTGAAGGAGCGAGTCCTGGGGCAATTGGGGCTATTTCTGGTGGACCCAGACAAGGGATTCGTGCTACGGACGGACGCCTCGGACTATGCTGTGGGGGCAGTCCTCGAGCAGATCCGAGACGACGGGTCACATGTACCCGTGGCGTTCTGGAGCCGGATCCTGGCCGAGGGCCAACGCCGCACCTGGACCGCGAGGGAGAAGGAGACGTACGCCATTGTATGTGCGCTCAGGAAGTGGTCTGGCCACATCGGATTGCAACCGGTGGTGGTTTGTACGGACCATCAGTCCTTGCAGAGCTGGCACAAGGAGCACGTCGATACCCCCTCGGGACCTGCGGCTAGGAGGGCCCGATGGCACGAGACGTTCGCCAAGTTCGACCTCAGCGTCGTGTACGTCCCGGGGAAGGACAACACTGTGGCAGATTGCCTCAGTCGCTGGGCCTACCCCGCGGGCAAGGCGTGGATGGACATATCTAGCCATGGCGACGCCGAGGAGACCGAGGAGGCCAAGCGCATCATCGAGATGGAGAAGGTCATGGAGCAAGAGGGGGTCAAGTGCTTTGTGGTGATGGCAAACCGTACGAACCTGGCCAAGTTCCGGGGTGCCCGCGTCCAAGCCATTCGAAAGGAAACCCTCGAGCAATGGATGGTGGCCCCTGTAGAGCTAGTCAGGTCGGTGCTCACAGAGGACTGGTCGGATGACTACGCGGCATCCGAGCACTGGAGCAAGTACTGGAATGCCGTGAGCGCCCCGTCGGACGACGAATGGCCCGAGGGCTTGACCGAGGATGGCGACAAGTTGTTCCTCAAGGACAAGCTGCTGGTGCCCGGGAACCGAGTGGAGGAGCTCATTGATCATTGGCACAACGCCCAGCTCATGCACCCTGGCCGAGACAAGATGCAGCAGGACCTGGAGTGGCGTTTCAAGTTCCCTCCGGGGTACTACGCCATCCTGGATAGGTACTGCAGCGACTGTGCCGTGTGTCGGGCCACGAAGAGCCCCAACCACTCCACAGCGGGCAACCCGGTGTATACGGCTATACCGGAGGCCCCTATGCGGTCCGTGGCCATGGATGTTTTCGCCATGCCTGAGGTCACCGTGGAAGGAGAGACCTACGACTGTGTCATCCTGGCGGTGGATAGGCACAGTGGGTATATCGTGGCGGTCCCTGGCAAGAAGTCCAAGAAGAAGGACAAGAAGGACAAGCATCCAGTGGGGTTGCAGGCCAAGACCGTTGCTAATGCCATGATCAGGCATTGGTTAACGATTTTCGATGTCCCAGCTGTCATCTGCAGCGATCGGGGCAGTCAATTCGTGGGGACGTGGTTCAAGACGATGTGCAATCACATGGGCATTCGGCACGCCAAGACCGTGGCGTACCACAGCCGGTCGAATGGCCGAGCTGAGGTAGCCGGGCGGCAGATGTTCGAGAAGTTCCGCCAGCTGCACATCGACGAACCGGGCCGGAACTGGTACAATTCGCTGTGGAGGGTGCTCCAGGCGTACCATGACCTCCCGGGACCCACTGGACTGTAGCCCCATCGCATCCTGTTCCTACGGGATCGAGTGTCACGCACTCTCCCGTGGATGAACCATGGCAAAGTGGCCCGGGATGCGAACGCTATGATGTCTGAGGCGGACGACACGGCGGCCAAGGTGGGCAAGGCACTTCAGGACGAGCATGACAAGAGGGCCAAGTACTTCAAGCAGGGAAAGGTCCAGAAGTATGCTCTCCAAGACACCGTGTGGGTGGAGCGGCACCACAAGGATGTCCTGTCCAGGCATCGGCAGGCGTCCTGGTATGTGCCGGGGGTAATCGTGCGAAAGGTCGTGCAGGATGTGTATGCGGTTCGTGTGGGGGACAACAAGATCCTGGACCGCGACCACACCCAGCTTCGTCCCCGAGCACCAGACCCCAGCGGACGTCCCGTCACCTTCGAGTTCACGGCCGGCGATGTGGACTCCGACGATGAGGGTGAGGACGACGATTTCACCGCGCAGAAGATCCTGGCGGACAAGCTGGACCCGGGGACGCCTGGGGGGAGGCTTTACAAAGTCCGTTGGAAGGGATTCGCCGCATCCAGGGACTCGTGGGAGCCTCCGAGCAGTTTCGTGCCGAGGTATACCACGGTCTGGATGGACTACCTAAAGAAAAAGGGTATTTCTTTGGATGTCAAGGACGTATTGGTCCATTTGGTTGCTGCTGTAGCACCGTAATGGATCCCCCCTTGGCATTTTGTTTGTTTCTGTGAATGGGGAGACAAGTGAGGGCGTTCATCCGGGGATTTTTCAGCCTTGATTGGCCATATACCCCCTTCACTCGATCTCCACATATATATTGCATTGTGGTATACTTATTTAGGTCGACCGACGACGTTTTTCTATCTTTGATCCCCTTGGTCCATGTTGTAGATCAAGAGGAGACCGGATATGGCGTAGGGCGCTGATTATCAGTGTCCTCACCCCTCCCTTGGGGCATGGGGGACGCCTACGACGTGTGTGGGGCCTCCATGTGTCCTTGGGACGTGGAGGGGGGGGTGGGAGCCCATTGGGGTCCTCCCGTCCTCTCTTCATTGGTTTCCGAGCGGATACAACGCTCTGAGAAGGGGGGTGAAGCCGGTTCGGACCCCCGTGGCCATCTTGGGGTCACTTGGGGTGTGTATCTATGTGCCGGCAAGCCGCCATTGGCTGATATCATACTCTCCCATCCACCTGATCTAACCCGATGTGATAGTGTGATAGGTTTGGCCATTCCGGCTATGAGCGGCCATATTCAGAACCGAGGCACCGCCAGCGGAGATTTATATATCAGAATATCAGGAATCAACAGGGTTTTATTATCATAATGTTTCCGTAATTTTTCAGCCTTTCGTTCTGATAGTCAATGTATCGGCGACTGTCAGTTGGCTCGCGATTTTGCGTTAACCGATTGGTTAACTGTTATTTCCAGATATTTTGACGGATATTCCGTTGAAGGGTCAGATCTCATCAGCAAAGGGTTCGTTGCTTCCGCAATTCTCTAAATAAGCACTCGAAATTTTAATCAGAATTTTTCGCGATGTCGAAATCGGATTTTCGACTTCGACATCGCCGCACTTGATTTGGACTTCGTCGATTGGTCATACTCCTTTCCCTATGCCCGAATCAGGTTTCCCTTATACCTGCCACCCATTTGACTTGGAGATATAAGGGAAACAAAAGCGAATCGTGGGACCACTTTGAAGAGCCATATCTACGAGCGAGTGTGCCGCATGAGTGTTGGGGTTGCATAGCAACTTTCCTTGGGTTCCTACGTATTTTTAACGTGAAGTTATGTCAATGGAGGGACATGGCATATCATGGTGGGAGCCACATTTTGAGGGTATTTGTTGCATGCATGGTATATGTTTGATATGCTCACGCCCATGTTATATATCTTCGTGTGGCCGAAGGGATGGGGAGCCATACGTGACAAGGGTTTTGCCCATGTCTCAATTGTGGATTTCAAAGCGCTAGACTAAGTCTACCGCATATGTATTGCTCATGGTATGTTAGGCAAAGAGATCCATGAGTGCACTCCCATTTTCATGGGGCATGTAGATATTAGTGGCGAAGGTATCTCCATGCGCCCGATTGGGGATCCAAGTGGGGGAATTGTTCGCACATGGTTCCAATCATTTGTGTATTGAACCATGAGCGGATATCATGGGTGAGCATAGAGATATACTATCATGACAACTTTGCATTTGGTCATATTTTCATGTTTTTGACCTCAATTTTTGCTCATTTTTGCGTTTTGTGTACTTACCTGGTCAGCAAACAGCAAGAAGCCTATGGAGAGTCGAACCATGGTATGTTGTTCATATGTTGGCATATGCTTTGGAGTTGAACACCACCATATGCCGGATCGCGTACTCCATTCGGCTTGGCACACGAAGGATTTCAAGAATTGGTCTCAAGATCATGGGCTGAATTGGGCAGTGCGTGGCGCCCATATCCGAAGGGGTTTCGAGGGTGAAATGGGAATGTACATGGGCATTGACCTTTGGTCTATATCCTCCATGAATATTAGACTTCGATTCCATGCATGCTTTGAGCCTTCGGATAAGTGGTAACCTCAATTTTGAGCATATATTTGATATATGGCCAATATGGTGTGAATTGGCAGTTTTTTGACGTGTTATGAGTTCAAACTCATAGGTCATTTCTCTAAGCCCATTCGACTCCAATTCCAACCAAGGTTATGTCAGGATAGGGCATGGTCCTGAGTGCCACCCTAAGCCATGACACGCCACCTCCCCTATTGGGCTAGGATTTATAGGCTTGGGAGTGAACACATTTTCGGGGTTTGTGTAGTGACTTGTGACACATGGTATTCAGCCATCTCATTTGACCTGGTTCAGGGCAATATGTTGGTGAGTCAGGGGAAGGTCTTGAGTCCAGGGAATGAGGGGTTTATGGCTGTGAATGTGTATGTTTACCTCTTTCCCCAACCTTGCTTTATTTGTGTTCATATGCCAATTTCAGGGCTTTCTTCCTTGGTGCAATTCTTGTACATGCCCGCCACCGTGGGAATACCGGTGTGCTGAACGAAAGCCCGCAGCCTGATTTGGATTGTGAATTGGGTTATTGCTTTACTTGTGGGATCTGGTTGCCATTCAGGGTTGAAGGAGGATTTTATTTTCTATATTTTTGGATTTGGACCCTGGAAATTGAGGAATGCAATCGTTGATCCGGAGTAAATCAGCAGGGGTTACAGGCGGAAGGGGCACAGCGGGGGCCGGTCCTAGTAGGGACCTTCATTATCTTTCTAATCTAGCCCTCTATCGTTTGTTAGTGCTGCTACAAGACTCGTTCACGGAGACACGAGACGAGCAATGTGCATGCTGCATACGAGACGAGCACACCTGAGGCTTATACCTGATGCATTGAAGTCTTTTCGTTGATTTTGGAATTCTTGGATTTTTGATTCCTTCTGTCAGTGTGGGTGGAATCTGTATGTTTATATATTTATGTGTGTCTCGTCATTGTCCTGTCTACGTGAGACATACGTTTATAATCTCATTATTTCTGTATTTTTCGGCGCTTCGGTAAGAGCCGCTCCTGCGCGCCGCCCTTTTCTGCGTAGGAATTTCTTGATTGAAAAATAAAGAGAAGACTACAGATTCTGATGCACAATTGGATTCTGCTCAGCTATGTGTTCTTAGAAAAATTCTAGGCCATCATTTGACGGATTTAGGTGTTTGCGCTTCGCGTTTGCGTGGTTTCGTCCATCTTCCTCCCATTCGTCTCTGTACAGATACCTTCGCGAAGCGTCGCTGAGTAGGCCGCCGTTCGGGCTGAAAAGCAGCAGCCTAGGGACTAAGCAGAACCCAGGACCCCACCAAGGGCCAAATTAATTTTTTTAACAACTTCTTTCGCCCTAAGACAGGTCACAGGTCGCCTGCAGGTTTACGAGAACCCATGCGCGTGTGTATATTGCGTCTTGCGTTGGGTTTATGTTGCGCCGCGTCTTGGAGGGAGGGATGCACATGCACATGTTTTTGGCATGCTCCCAAACTAACCCAACCAATCCACAGGAACCCCGGCAGCGCCATGAGCGCTGAGCTTTCTGTAGGAAATGTCACGAACAAAGCAGCAAAAAGGCGCCAGCCATGGTGAGCGCCCATTTTTCCAGTGTGAGGGAGGCCATAGGTATTTCAAAGTAGATGTGGAAACCAAGGAAAGGCCAAGAAAAATACCCTCTTTCCTGAAAATGCGACAGTGATGGCCACCACAGCACAAGGGGGGAGTACGAAAAAGTGCTTTTCCAATGCCTTGAGGCATACTCTAGTTTTATTAGAGATGCATTAAGCACTTTAGCATTTTTATCTTAGTATTGGCCTACCCAAAATGGGTGAAAACACATTTTGACTTATGGAACCAAACGATAAATCAGGATATGGAGTGGACCCCTTAATCCCCTATCAATGTGAGGCTATTCATCTTTTCCTGAGTTGACTGAGAACTGACATATCCAGCGCAGAGCCTATGAATTTATCTATGTTTTCTCATGAATTCTTAGCTATCCTAGTGGTATGCACCCTAGGGGGCTAGGGCACCTCTTTTTGAGAGGTCCTGGGTTCAATTCCCAGTCAGCCCAGCTAAGTAGGAAGATCCCATGTGACATGGCAGTGACCTCATCGCCACATGCCATGCCACCTCAGCACCTATGGGACCCAAAAACAAAGAGTGCACATCTCAAGATTACACTGTGGATGAGAGTGAGCCCTTGGGGCAGTTCTCCAATCAGTGTTTCTCAAACATGTAAAATATTTCATCCTGAGGTGCAATGTATGCTAATTGCTGTGGTCTGTTGTTGATAGTTTTCGTTATCTAACTCTTTGTGACTGCAGCCCTTCATGCTTTGATCCTGATTCTCGTCTACTTGCTTATCTCTGGCTTGGGTTATCCTGAATTGGTAGTATTTCAGCAAATAAAACATTTTCCTCATCAAAAACAAGCAGAAGGAAACCCTACACCAGCAGCAAGCAGCAGGAGAGTGCAGGAGGTCACAGGCACATGTGCGTGCAGATAGTCGCAGATGCATTGCGCTTGTAGGATTTGCGATATTTTGTAAACTCTATATATTTCTAAATACTGTCATCGCAAGATTCATATTGTATTTGAGTATGCAATTGTTGTATAGTATTGTGTTCTGTACTCACAGGGCTTTTGTCAAATGTCACTATGATTTGATGTATTCGTGTTCGTGATCATCATAGTGCTTCATGGTAGCATCGTCAGAAACGTTTATACTGTTTTCAGCACTGTGTTTTTGCTTCTCCTGCTGCTTGTTGTTGCTGTAGGGTGTCCTGCTGCTTGTTTTGGATGATGAAAAGCTTTTGTTTGTTGAAATACAGTAAAGCCAAGTCAATCCAGGATAGCCCAAGCCAATAGTATGCAAGGAGAAGGTAATTCAGGATCAAAACATGAAGGGCTGCAGTGTAAACAGTGAAAGATGATTGGATATTCACAGAAACTGCAACTCAGGTCACATATGAATGCATATTCACAAAGATAGCTGAAATGTTTTTAGAAAAGAGTTAGAAAACTGCCTCAGGATCACTCTCTCTCCATAGTGCCATCTTAGGAGATGTGCACTCTTTGTTTTGGGTCCCATATGTGCTGAGGTGGCATGGTATGTGGCGATGAGGTCACTGCCATGTCACATGGGATCTTCCTACTTAGCTAGGCTGACCAGGAATTGAACCCAGGACCTCTCAAAAAGAGGTGCCCAGCCCCCTAGGGTGCATACCACTAGGATAGCTAAGAATTCATGGGAAAACATAGATAAATTCATAGGCTCTACATTAGGTATGTCAGTGCTCAGTCAACTCAGGAAAAGATGAATAGCTTCACATTGAAAGGGGATTAAGGGGTCCACTCCATATCCTGATTGGGTGTTTGGTTCCATAGGTCAAAATGTGTTATCACCAGTTTTGGTTGGACCAATACTAAGATTAAAATGCATGGATGCTCAGTGCATCCCTAATACAACTAGAGTATGCCTCAAAGCAATGGAAAAGCACTTTTTCTTACTCCCCCCTTGTGCTGTGGTGGCCACCACTGTCGCATTTTAGGAAAAAGGGAATTTTTCTTGGCCTTTCCTTGGTTTCCACATCTACTTTAAAATACCTACAGTCTCCCTCACACTGAAAAATGGGCGCCAACATGGCTGGCGTCCTTTTGCTGCTCTGATTGTATCATTTCCTCCAGAAGACTCAGCGCTCATGGCGCTGCCGGGGCTCCTGTGGCTTGGTTGGGTTAGATTGGGAGCATGCCAAACATGTGCATGTGCATCCCTCCCTCCAAGACGCAGCGTCGACACAACCCAAACGCAAGACACATTATACACACTCGTATGGGTTCTCGTAAACCTGCTGGCGACCTGTGACCTGTCTTAGGGCGAAGGGAGTCGAAAAAGAAATTAATTTGCCCCTTGGTGGGGTCTTGGTTCTGCTCAGTCTCTCCAGGCACCTGCGTTTCGGCCCGAACACGGCCTACTCAGCGAGGCTGCGCGTGGGTATCTGCAGAGGCAGGAATGGGAGATTTATGGACGAATCCACGCAAGAACGAAGCGACGACACCAAAATTTTACAGGTGGGCAGGTAGGGTGATTGGTGCAGCAGCATTTTTTATGCCCTGCTAAACAAGGGCGCAGATCACACAAACAAGTAACTCCGCTCCGCCTGTGGCAGAGCAGGCAGTCCGACTTCATCGACATCTGCGCCTTGCACGCGAGAGCACTCCTTCCCTCCAAGCCCTAGCAGGGGAAACGCGTTGTGGCGTCCCCTGTTAGGCCACAGTTGCTTAGCAGCGCTGTGTTCTCTTGTCATTTCACAGGAGGGTCGCTAGGACCCATGAGACCTTCACCTTCGCAACGCCCTGTAGAGTGTGCGTGTAGGAGTGGTAGTCCTGAGTGGGGGCTAGAGCCAGTTGCCCAGTGCTCGCCCACCAGGATGGTGCCACTGTAGGGTGTGTAGGACCTGTAGGGGGTGTGTCACTGTCCCACCCGTTTTCTGCAATTTTAGCAGGGTTGGTGGGCTGTGGCAGTGGTTAGGTCAGTGTTTTGGCCACATAGCAAAACGGCGTTTTGATGCCTTCATAGCTTTTGGCCACCCCTCCCTGTAGTAGACAGATAGGTAGGGAAAACAATACCTGGATTAGCACGCTGGGTATTCCCCCAAGGTTTTGCGCCAGCACAGAAATTGGGCGCATAGGGGAGGGGAGAACCTGGGCGTACTCCGTGGCATCAATAAGCCAACCCTCCAGGTTTAGCAAGGGCGCAGACTTGGGTATAATTAGGACACCACTTCTGCGGCTTGCTCTCAGGACCTTAGGACTAGCACACTCACACATACGCTTTGGCAGGTAAGGGTAACGTTCAGTCCCTAGCTTTAGTCTGGGAGGCAAGCGTCTCAGCGAGCCTCAGCAACTCACCAAGGTTGTTCTGGGACAAGTAGAACTGAGTTTAGGTGTCCCTCCGGTAGAACAAATGCAGAGAAGGGCTCCCAGGTGGCCTCTTCGACTCCAAACCCTTCCCAGAGGGTGAGGAAGCGCCAACCCTGGCGATAGCGGTGGCGTAGGACAGACTTCACCAGGTAGAAGCCCTCCTTGTCCATCTCCTCGGCGTTCATGTCGGGGAGTTCACCTTCAACTTCCATAGGGCTGGCAGCCCCTTGTAGGTCGAGAGCGGCGATTTCCTCGTCGTTCAGCTCCCATTCCTCCCCACAGAGGTCTTCAGGATCATGGTAGCGCTTCAGGTGTTGAGCAGCGCACACCAGGGTCCCCCCTAGACGGGGAGAACACCGCACGGTGATACGGTGTCCATCCACAGATAGGATCTTGTACGCCCCGAAGTACGGGTCGTCGCTGGTAGAGCGTGGCCAGGCGGGTAGTCGACTGTGGTGCACCAGCACCCAGTCCCCCTCTTGGTAGGTGGCCGGTACACGGTGCTTTTTCTTCTTGTTCCACTGACGCTCCCTCACTCTCTGGAGCATAGCCTTGGCCTTGTCCACCTTTGCTTGTTGCTCTTGGACCCATTCACCCACAGAAGAATGGGTGTCCTCTGGATAGGGGGCATGTAGGAACCATGCCGGGCGCCCCATGAATACCTCATGTGGCGAGTAGCCAGTAGCTGAACTCTCTTGGGAGTTCATCATCAAGGATATGACGGGGAGCAGTCTCACCCAGTCTCTGGTGCGTTCAGTTTTGCACCATATCCTGACGTTCTCCTTCAGGACACGAATCTGTCGCTCACATAGGGGGTTGCTCGTATGAGAGTAGGGGATCCCCGTAGACACCTGGACATTGAGGGATCTCAGGACCCTCTTGTACCAGCCAGTATCTGAGCGTACTCGTACGTCCTCATCGGAGTTGATCTCCTTGGGCGCCCCATAGACACAAAACCACTCCTCCAGGAGTATCTTGATAGTCTCCTCTCCGGTAATGTGCTTGGTACATGGGAACACCCTGGTAAACCTGGTCAACCCACAGGTTACCACGAGGGCGAAGTCATAGCCCGCGAACTTCGGCATCTCCGTGTAGTCCACGTGTAGACCACTGTCAGCACAGTGAGGGATGGGCAGGGTCGAGTAGAGACCCCTGTCCCTGATATCCCCTGGTTTACAGGATCTGCACGGGCACTTGTCCACGATAGGCTGGAGTGTCTTCCGCAGTTGGTCGTCAGTCCACGTAGTGTGGAACCACTGCTTGAACAGCCTCAGGGTACGGTCAGCACCCACATGACCACTGGACTCATGCGTCCACTTCAGCAGCGCTGGGACTCCGTCACTAGGCACCACGATGCGGTCCTCGTGCCAGAGGTAGCTCTTGTCCCGCTTCTACTGGTCTTGGTTGACCTGGAGGGGTTCAAGGCGTTTCTCCAGGCGCCGGTAGATATCCCCAAACTCCTGTAGGTACTCCGATTGTTGGAGTCCATCCAGGGGGCGTATCATGGTCATGTTCAGGTCCAGGTGTACGTCCATACGGCTGAACGCCTCCTTAGCCAGCGCTTCAGACCGGGCACCAATCAGGGCGTCGAAGTTGTTGCGGCTGATGTAGTCGGCGCACTCGTTCTTCACTCCCTGGATATGGTGTACCGTCAGCCGTAGTTGACTGAGGTAGGTCCACCAGCGACGTAGCTTGGCCTTCTCAGGTGGGGGACCCTTCTGGAAACTGCGGACCGGTTCTTGGTCGCATAGCCAGACCACAGGGTTACTCCCCAATAGTCGTGCTTGAGAGGATAGCACCAGCATACCCGCGAGCAATTCCTGCTCATAGGTGGAGTAGTTCCCCCTGGCCTGGTTCCACTTCCAGTTCCAGTGGCCCAGAGGTACTAGGACCCACTTGTTGTCAGGGTAGCTGTGCTTGAGGGTTCCATCTCGGTTGAGACCTTCCGTCCCCCATTGGGAAATGGCCGAGTCGAACTCCTCCTTCTCTAGTGCTTGCCATTGGAACAACGTTCCACCACCGCCCACATTGCTGGCGTCGGTCACCACGATAATCTCCCCTTGTGCTCTAGGCACGCCCAAGCACTTAGCGTTGGCTACCTTGTCTTTGAGCTCGTCAAACGCTTGTTGCTCTTGTGGGCCCCAGCGCCGAGTAGTACTCTTCTTGATCAAGTCCGTCAGAACGGCGCTGGTATAGGTGAAGTTCTTGATGTGGCGGCGATAGAAGTTGCACGCCTTAATGAAACTGCGTACATCATGAAGTCCTTTCTTGGGGTCTTCGTGTCGTACCTTGGCATCCATCAGGGGTTTGGCCTTAGAGGCCGCTGGGGTCCACCACCCATAGCCAACGTCAAACCCCAAGTACTGCATGGTCTCCTGCATGAACTCACACTTCTCCAGCTTGAGTCGAGTGTGGTTCTCCTGGCAGACCGCAAAGAAGTCACCCAAGAGGATTAGGTGATCCTCCTGGGTATTGGTACCGAGGCATACATCGTCGATATGAGCCTCAATCTGGGCACCACGGGATATGAGCTCCTGCACCTTAGGTCTCCTTCGTAGGATGGACAAGATCTTGTTCATCAGCCCTTGGAACAGAGCGGGTGCGTTAGCCACGCCGAATGGCATGACCTTCCACTTGAATACCCTCCCCTGAGGGGTGATGAAGGCCAGTAGTTCCTGCGTGTTGGGCGTCAGGTCCACTTGCCAGAATCCACTTCGCTTGTCCATCTTGGTCTTGTAGCGACAGGAGGCTATCTTCTCCAGGGTAGACTCCATATTGGGAATGGACCCTGAGTGGTTCAGCGTCTTCTTGTTCAGCTCTCCATAGTCCACTACCAGCCGTTTGGCTGTAGACCCAGGTTTAGCCACCAGGAAACAGGGGCTGCAGTGTAGGGGGTAGTCCCCGTCCTTGTACTCCAGGACTAGGCCAGCGTCGATACACTCCTGTATCTGTCGCTCAATCTCGTCGGCCTGCTCTTTAGGAGCTGGATACGGTCTCCTCCGTATCTTGTGACCCACGAACTCGGGTTTCAGCTTGAGGTTCATCTGTACCAGCTTGTCACATGACGCTGGAAGGGGGTAGTTCTCCGAACACCTCCAGATAGGTCCTTATCAGCTTCTGTACCCGCGGGTCCAATATCTTGATCTTGTCCTCCAAGTCCTCGTCGGAGTGTAAGTTGCTTGCCCCCTGAATAGACGTCGGGAGGTGGTCCTCCACCGACTCTTCGCCCGTGGTAGTGTCCTTCAGCCCTTGGTAGGCATACAGAAGGTCTCGTTCAACCATCTCCGATGGACGATTGCAACATAGGCACGCTCGAGGGGGTTCACATACACATTCCTCCGAGAGGTCGTCCTCCTCTGGGGTCCTCACATGGGCGCCCCACACACTCTTCATGAGCTTGAGATCTACCTCCCTTTGCCAGGTGGTGATCTTCTGTTCGAGGTCCTCCTTCAATTGGGATAGGTCTCCCATACGTCCTTGCTTCAGTGGCCACGAGCTGCGGGTAGGCTTCGCGTAGCATAGCTTTTTCGCCACCAACTTCCTCTTGGAATCCACATACTCTCTGAGCCTGGATCGAGGGTCCAGCTCTTCATCCACGGGGTCTTCCACCCTCATGGAGAGTAGGGGTTTTAGTGGGGCGGCGTACTCGGCGTTCTCCACTTCCTCCACCGCGGTCTGCACGAAGAAGGCGTCGTGCTCAGTTTCGTCATCTGAGTGGATAGAGCTAGGTAGCTCAGATAGTCCACACTCAGAGACTCTATCAGGAACAGGTACATGGCGGGGAGAGTTGGGGGCGTTGGTGTCAGTCACCACGTACTCATCTCCTCCGGGTGTAGTTTCGACAGCATCTTGAGGTCGTAGGCGATCCTTCAAGTCACCCAAGGCGAGTCCATCGCTTTCACGTTGTATGGCCTGGACCAGAGTCGGGTCCAGGTCCTCCCAGGGGATGGTGGTAAGACTTCCGTCCACCACGCTGAGCATACTCCCCCATCCGGGCTTCCCAATGGGCGTCTTGCGTCCCAGAGGCACGTAGATGGCCTCATCAGGTAACCGCACAGAGCTGATAGTAAGCTTGTCAAGGAGGGTTCGCCAGTACTCGTTGCCCCCATGGGCTCCCCAGTCGGGGGAACAAAAGACCATACGGGAACGTTCCAAGGCCACCTTGGTCAGCACCTTCCCCAGTTCACTGAATCTGGCGTTCCCGTAGGCCATCCCGAAAGGGGGCCAGTAAAACTTGTAGCTGCAGTTCTTCCCCTTGCTGCAGTATAGGTCCAGTACATGCTGCTTGTCGCTGGCGAACAGCTCCACACTTAGGTCTTCTCGAGAGTAACCCAACTCCTTCAGACCTTGGTCTAGGACTTCCCCCAATAGTTGATAGTCCTCAGTTTTGGAGGCCGCCATCATGTTCGAGGGCTCCTCCTTCGATAGTCTCAGGTAACTCGAGGTATGTTCCGACTGCTCCAGTGGCACAGACTCTCTGCCACTGCCGTGGTCCACGTACAGGAGGTAGGGTGCTTGCAGCGTCAGGGATTGTATCTGGGAGTGCTGCACGAAGAAGTCAGTACCCAGTACAAAGTCGAAGGCCTCAGTGTCCATCACATAGAACCGATGGGCGATAGTTCGAGAGCCCATAGGTACCTCCACTTCACAGTCCCCGCAGCTGTGCACCACATGTCCATCCCCCATGCATATAGCGGCAGTGGTCATGGTGTTCTTCAGGCTCCCACAGGGTAAAATGTTCTTGGCCACTATAGATATTGTGGCGCCAGTATCCAGTACCCCCAGGTATTCACGTCCCCCTAGTCGGATACGTACCCAAAACACCAGGTCTTGGGTGCCACCAGAGCGTCCCCGTCAGAATTCCGCGGGACAGGTCACCTCGAACCCCTTGTTCCGCAATTTGCGGGCCATCCTCATGAAACGGCTTCTCTTCTTGGCGTTGCCGTCATCACCACCTTCATGCTCACGCTTGGCTCCTTGTACTTGCTGGGCCTGCGTCTGTGAGCGTCTGGTAGGTCCAGACTGCCCTCCAGAGGGCTCGGAGTTCCCCCCTGGATTAGGGTTGGGGTTACCTCCGTTCTTGCCCTTGTTCTTGTTGTCGTTCTGGCGGTTAGCGCCTCCTCCTCGTCCACCTTGACCCTTGTCTTGACCACCTTGATCACGTCCTTTCGACTTGCCCTTGCCGGAGTCGTTGCCTTTGGCCTTGCCTCCACCTTTGCCTGAGCCTTTGCCAGGATCTTCCCCCTTAAGCTTCGCCGATAGGCGTTGCTTATGGTAGCACTCATCCTCGTAGTGCTTCCGCTTACTGCAGAATGCACACGTGATGGTGCAGCGGTAATGATCCGGCAGCTTCACTTTGGCGCCGGTGATCTTCTCCTGCTGCTTCCCCTGGACGACGAAGCAGTCTCGCTGCTCGCAGTCAGAGGCGTGCTGCAGGTGGCCCTGCTCATCTCCGGCATCACACCAGAAGAGCTCCTTCACGTTCTCCATTAGGCGGGCGTGGGCGTGTTTGGGGGTAGACCCCTGCCCAGGTCGGGACCCTTGGTACCCTTTGCCTCCAGAACCTCCACCACCAAGACGGTAGTTGTTCAGGTGTTGGTCGCTCTCCTTCTCCAGCGCCATCTCCAGGAGCAGCACGCATAGATCCTCGTAGCGGAGGGATCTAGCTTTGCGCTCAGCCGTCAGACGGCACTCGTCCCATAGCTCTCGGGGGAGCTTGGCGCACAACCAGAACAGCAGGTCGTCGCTGCTGTAGGAACCGGGCGTCAGTCGTCCAGCCCAGTGATCCAGGTCAGCCAACAGCTCGGAGACCCTGCCAGGTTTGGGGTTGTTGGGCAGCACGGGCAGGTTCTGGATCTCGGCCCTGATGGAGTGGTCGGTTTCGTAGGTTGGGTACTGCCTCTCCAGGGCAACCAACACATCGGCAAAGGTGGCGGAGTTAGTGACGATCTGCCTGACCTGCTTCTCCAGGTATTTGGTCTTGCAGCACTGCAGGAGCAGGTCGCACTTTTCTCGCCCACTCGCGTGGGTTTGGCCGGTCAGTCGTAGGAACCGGCCAAAGTTCTCAGCGAACTCGCTGAGGTCCTTGCCTGTGAACTCAGGCAGGTTCACCACTATCTTGGAGGTGGCAATAGCCTTCGCCTCCTGAGCTCGGCGTCCTTCAGGGCGTCGGGTCTTCTTTTTCTTCTTCTTCTTCTTCTTACCCTTGGGGTCCTCGGGGTCCTCAGGGTCTTCGTCCTCCGATGGCGAAGAAGAATCCATCGACGGCGGCTCGTCGTCGGAGGGGTCTCCGCCTAGATCACTGGAGCCATAAGGCTCCACGTCCACCATAGCCCTTAGGGCTGTCAGCCCCAGCTGGTCCAGCTCGGCCCTCGTCGAGTTCGTCACATGGCTGTAGGGCGGCTGGGCCGTTCTCGGGACGAATGGACTTCTCGGTACTGCTGCAGGAGTCGGCATCGGTCGGCTCCTCAGGCTCCCCAGGGTATTTGTCAACCCTGCCGCCAGGTGGTTAGCCTGTACTCGGTGGGGTGACATTCCCACCGTCGTAGGTGACGCATGGGACGGGATCATCAGGGGCTCCAGTTTCTCCCTGATCTCTTGCGTGAGGTCGTCCACGATTTGCGAAGTGGCTCCTCGGAGCACCTCGTTGATCTCCGACCGCGTCAGGGACCTGTTGGAGGATCTTCCCGATCCTCTACTCCTGCCTCCCAGAGACTCTGGTCCTCTCCTCAACCCACTCAAGGGTGCATACCCAGGTGCATACCCAGGAGCATACCCAGGAACTTCCATGTAGGTTCCAGTGGCGTGGAGTGGATGGGGATGGTCAGCCGCATACCATCGCGGCGCAGAGCTGGAAGCCACCGGCTCACTGGCAGTAGTTGCCTCAAGGAGCGCAGTGGTAGGTGGGCCCATGCCATAGGCGGGGTAGTGAGGCATGCCAGTAAAGCCTGTGCCCTCTGCCATAGGCGGGTTGGTTGTGGAAGTGGATGTTGCGGCGGCTGGGAGTGTGGTGGTTATGGGAGAGGGTGATGCATGGAGGCCAGAAGCGCTTGGTGCGCCTTCGAAGGTAGGGACATCCGTCGGGTCTTGCCCTTGCTCCTCTCCTTCGTCTGCTCCGTCTCCAGCATCCTTCTCGCTCTCTCTCTTCCTTTTTGCAGGCTGCGCCACCACCTCCTCGACTGACAGGGCCCCGAAGGCCGTCTGGAGGCCATCCAGGGAGTCCTCCGCCGTATCCACTGGCCCATGTAAGGGCTCCGCTGAAGGTACAGCGCCAGGCGCCGGCCTTGCCGGTGCCTCAGGCGCTGGCGCTGTCTTCACGTCGGCGTCTACTCTTCCTGGATCCATCTTAATCCGCCCTTCTGCTTATATTTGCCTGCTCGGAGCACTGGTTGTACGGCGCGCGGTCGCTGCCGGTGCACAGAGACAGGCTGCCTCTGCTACCAGAAAAGTTTATAGTGTTTTCAGCACTGTGTTTTTGCTTCTCCTGCTGCTTGTTGTTGCTGTAGGGTGTCCTGCTGCTTGTTTTGGATGATGAAAAGCTTTTGTTTGTTGAAATACAGTAAAGCCAAGTCAATCCAGGATAGCCCAAGCCAATAGTATGCAAGGAGAAGGTAATTCAGGATCAAAGCATGAAGGGCTGCAGTGTAAACAGTGAGAGATGATTGGATATTCACAGAAACTGCAACTCAGGTCACATATGAATGCATATTCACAAAGATAGCTGAAATGTTTTTGCAAAAGAGTTTGAAAACTGCCTCAGGATCACTCTCTCTCCATAGTGCCATCTTAGGAGATGTGCACTCTTTGTTTTGGGTCCCATATGTGCTGAGGTGGCATGGTATGTGGCGATGAGGTCACTGCCATGTCACATGGGATCTTCCTACTTAGCTAGGCTGACCAGGAATTGAACCCAGGACCTCTCAAAAAGAGGTGCCCAGCCCCCTAGGGTGCATACCACTAGGATAGCTAAGAATTCATGGAAAAATATGAATAAATTCATAGGCTCTACCTTAGGTATGTCAGTGCTCAGTCAACTCAGGAAAAGATGAATAGCTTCACATTGAAAGGGGATTAAGGGGTCCACTCCATATCCTGATTGGGTGTTTGGTTCCATAGGTCAAAATGTGTTATCACCAGTTTTGGTTGGACCAATACTAAGATTAAAATGCATGGATGCTCAGTGCATCTCTAATACAACTAGAGTATGCCTCAAAGCAATGGAAAAGCACTTTTTCCTACTTCGTCACGTTGAGATCCTGCGAGACTATGGGATCCGTTTCTGTGCCGTATTGATGAGGTGGAGATGATGTTGGCGATTATCAGCGTCTTGTGCAAGTGTGTCAAGAGTTTTGTAGTAGTAGTAGTGTAGTGGGCACAGTGGGGTCATCAGTCAACGCGCTGGCCAATGAGTACTTGAAAGAGCTCGCTACGGTTGACGAACCAGTAGAGACAGTCAGCGTGCCGTGGCTCCGTTGTTACATGAAGGAAGGCGCCAACTCAAGCGGCGCCAAGGTTGAAGGTTTGGGCCTTGAGTTTCGCAGATCAAGAGTTTTCGTTGATGAGAGGACTGATCAGTGCAAAGCCGAGTCGTCAAGTAGACGTGACCGTGACTGACCATATAACAGAATGGACTGCGCCGCCAACAAAAATTTCGTGAGGATTCCGGCGAGCTTTGCCTTTAGAGATGCAGTCTGTTGCGTGCAGTTTTTTTTTCGATGTCTCGGTGGTCTGGATTGCTGAGGGCTCTGCAGCGTGATGAAGCGTGCGCTGCTGATGAGCAGGAGCGCCCTGCCGAACCAAGGCATCGAGGCTACGAGACAAGTTGGGACAACTAGCGCGCCTTCGCCTTGTTGTGTTGAAACAGCGCTGGCGAAGAGCGCCCCTTGGACTCGTGGTGTTTGCCCTGATGAGGGAGTTCAGGTCTGCTGACGCAGCGCGTCTCTGTAACGTGCAGGGCGGAGGGGAAAACCGCCCGGGCCTTGCCCTGAAGGAACCCCACTAAGGCAAGTTCAGCAGTGTTCTCCTGCCTTCCCACCCTCCGTTTGTTTGTACCACATTTGTGGTTGAGATTCTGATTGAATGTAGATTCATGTTAAAAACAGGTATAGCCCTGACCTTCCACAGGACTCCGAAGTGTGCCTTTTTGGCCTGCCTGGGGTGCACTGATGTGTGCCTTTGCTTTTGTTTGACTATTTGTTTTGGTTTTTTGTCCTTTTGAATGATCACAGTTTTCTCACATAACAGGAGATGCATGCTAGTGAGTATATATTGACGTCAATGTCTGTTGCAGAGCGCTCAGCACAGTGGCCCTTCAGGCCTAAGCGCACTGCTGTTATTGGCGAGTGTTCTTGCTCTACACTTTGTAGAGTGTTGCAGTGGTTTGCACTTTGCTTGGGGGACACACAAGGAAACACAGTGTGCTTCTGCTTTGTGCACTGAAACGTGTGTACCTTGTCTGCTGTTTTTTTTTCCAACTTTTCAAACAGCAGGAACCAAGCAGAGAAAAAAATCATTGCAGGGAGCTGTACTCTTTTACAACACAACTCTTATATATGTAGACGCGTTTCGGTAAAAACAGGTTTTGCTAATAGTACAGTCCCTGAATGGCTAGCGCCACAAATTCACCGGGTAGATGTAGCCCTCACCTCGCCCCAGACCACCAACCCATAGCCCTGCCAGTAGTCAGTGGGATAGACACTGTGGTGGTTTTCTGGTTTTACTGATTCACGTGTCCAGTATGTCAAACAAATTGCATAGCAGGTAAAATCTCAGTTCAGTGCATTGGTGTGGAACTGCACCACATGATTATTGTTCTGTTTGCCTTCAGACCAGCACGACCCACAGCTGGTTTCTCCACCGGAGTGGGGGGCTGATGGGGTGTACAGTGCATGAATATGGCCTGATATATCATTGTAGTATGAACAACTGGTAGCCCTGAGGCACTTGAGTGCAGCTTGATGTTGAATATACTCTGAAGCAATGATGCTGACACAATGATTGTTATATGCTGGTGAACATCCAGGCACAGACTGATGGTTTGATGGTCAGATATTTAATTTGATGTCATGTTGAGCCCATTTCTGATATTGTGTATGTTTGAGCCCATGTTTTGCGTTATCTTACACCACGGGGGGAAGATTTAGGGGATGACCCTGCTCTTTGGCCGCGTGAACACGTTTGGTGGCCATCAATGGCCGACGTGGAATCTCCGGAGCCCATGCAAGCTGCTAACATCGGCACCACTGCGCTGCATGGACCCATTAGCCCTGAGCCAACTTCAACCTCCTCACCTCCTCACCCCGAATATATTGATGCCGACGACACCCCATCTCCTGCCGAGGGCCCTGCATCTGGGGTAGATGGCATCAGAGTCCTAGGCATTTTGTTGACAAACCGTGAAATAACGGAACAATCAGGGGGTGATCGTTGGATCGGAGATAATTTGATTGAAATTTGAGTGCAACTCATGAATTTGCTCCTCCATCGGAAACTCGGCCTCCAGCGAAGGGTCTGGCCTGTTACCCTTTGGCGGAAAAAGAGCTTGCCACAGAAGGAAAACTGCTTTGCCCTCGATTGGTTTATTTTGGTCTGTGGCGAGCAGGGGCACTGGTGGCTGGCAGTTTTTCTTCATCTGCTCTCCTCCCCTGAAGTGTGGATTCTGGATTCTCTGTGTCCGGATTCTGCCCAACGGCAACAGCATGGAACCGTTCTGTCGGACCTCCTTAAGCGGCATTGGCAGGTGCATAACCAGCATCAGCCATGGTCATTCTCTACCGACCCGAACCTTAAGAAGTTTCACTGTGTACATCAGCCAGATGGTTGGTCGTGTGCAGTGTTTGCGTGCTGTGGTGCAGAGTGGGTCGTTTCCCTTGTTTTAGGCGGTAGCGAGGTTGATTTGTGACCTCTATCGCTAGAACTAAGCGACTTAGACCTTAGGAATATTTTACGTAATTGACACAGAACAGTACGTCTGCTGCGTACGGATGTAGTTCCCAATCATCCGCTCTTCCCGGATTCTAGAACACCTTCTTCAGTATCCACAATGCCTGCCTGTCGTGAGGAACAAGTGAAGATGGCAGAAGAGGAAGGTATGATATATCACTGTTGGGCGAGCGTCTCGCCGATGCATGCCAGCAGCAGTCCTCCCATCGTCGCCTACAGTGCCAAAGACGGAGGAGCCGAAAGAGCCGGAAGCAGGCAACGTGGAAGGTGTGGAGGCACCACCGGAAGGTGTGCTACTGATTTCAAACACCTCGGATGCACGAGGCTGATTGGCTTGGCCCAACAATACAACGCACATCCCTTGATACAGGTGCAGGGCAAGCGGAGCAAGCCGCGGGCGAAGCAGCAACGGAGGCAGCAGCAGAGGCAGAAGAAGGAGCGGAAGGAGGAGCAGCGGAGGAAGTCGCCGCTGCGGAAGAAGCAGGAGGAGAAGCGGCAGAACGAGCACCAGCACCAGCCGGAGAGGAAGCAAGAGGAGAAGAGACGGAGCAGGAATTGCCACAAGAACTCCCTGCAGGTTTGCCAGGAATTGCACGACACTACATTGTGACACTACATTACTACGCCTCACCATGGGAGCCTATCAAGTTCGTGCATCAGAGGCCCCCGGTAAATCAATAGTCAGGAGGTAGCCTATCAGGTTCGTGCATCGGAGGCCCTCGGTAATTCAATAGTCAGGGGGTGGCCTATCAAGTTCGTGCATCAGAGGCCCTTGGTAAGTCAATAGTCAGGGGGTGGCCTATCAAGTTCGTGCATCAGAGGCCCCCGGTAAATCGATAGTCAAGGGGTAGCCTATCAAGTTCCTGCATCAGAGGCTGCTGGCAAATCAATAGTCAGGGGGTAGCCTATCAAGTTCCTGCATCAGAGGCCGCTGGCAAATCAATAGTCAGGGGGTAGCCTATCAAGTTCGTGCATCAGAGGCCCTGATTATTTGTTTACCCAGGGCCTCTGATGGACGAACTTGATAGGCTACCCACTGACTATTGATTTACCGGAGGCCCCTGATGCACGAACTTGATGGGCTACCCTCTGTCCATTTATTTACCGGGGGCCTCTGATGCACGAACCTGATAGGCTACCCCCTGACTATTGATTTGCACGCGGCCTCTGATGCACGAATTTGATAGGCTACCCCCTGACTATTGATTTGCCAGGGGCCTCTGATGTCCGAACTTGATAGGCCTGCCCGTAACTATTGATTTACCGGGGGCCTCCGATGCACAAACTTGATAGGCTACCCCCTGACTATTGGTTTACCCAGGGCCTCTGATGCACGAACTTGATAGGCTACCCCCTGACTATTGATTTACCGGGGGCCTCTGATGCACGAACTTGATAGGCTACCCCCTGACTATTGGTTTACCCTCAGCGTCGTATACTCCCCGGCCCCCGTCCGCCCTCCTCCTCCGCTTGCTGTGCCATCACCCATGCAACCCCCTGCCCCATCCATCTGTTCCTCGTGCTGCAGACAAGGCAGCCAAGCTGGAGGCCGAGAAGAAAGCCGCTGCAGACGAGGCAGCCAAGTTGGAAGCCGAGAGGAAAGCCGCTGCAGACAAGGCAGCCAAGCTGGAGGCCGAGAAGAAAGTTGCTGCAGACGAGGCAGCCAAGCTGGAGGCAGAGAAGAAAGCCGCTGCAGGTGCTTCACCCCTCGGGAGGCACAGGCCATTGCCCAATTAACACACCCCGACCCATCTTAGCCCCTCTCACACCCGCCATCTGACGAGTCCCACAGTCACCACCCATTACCACCACCGCGATCCTGGTCAACACATCAACAGTTCCAAAGGCACTTCTGATGCACGAACTTGATAGGCTACCCCCTGACCATTGACTTACCGGGGGCCTCTGATGCACGAACTTGATAGGCTACCCCCTGACTATTGATTTGCCAGCGGCCTCTGATGCACGAATTTGATAGGCTACCCCCTGACTATTGATTTGCCAGGGGCCTCTGATGCATGAACTTGATAGGCTCCCCCCTGACTATTGGTTTACCCAGGGCCTCTGATGCACGAACTTGATAGGCCTGCCCGTAACTATTGATTTACCGGGGGCCTCTGATGCACAAACTTGATAGGCTACCCCCTGACTATTGGTTTACCCAGGGCCTCTGATGCACAAACTTGATAGGCTACCCTCTGACTATTGATTTACCGGGGGCCTCTGATGCACGAACTTGATAGGCTACCCCCTGACTATTGGTTTACCCTCTGCGTCGTATACTCCCCGACTCCGTCCGCCCTCCTCCTCCGCTTGCTGTGCCATCACCCATGCAACCCCCTGCCCCATCCATCTGTTCCTCGTGCTGCAGACAAGGCAGCCAAGCTGGAGGCCGAGAAGAAAGCCGCTGCAGACAAGGCAGCCAAGTTGGAGGCCGAGAAGAAAGCCGCTGCAGACAAGGCAGCCAAGCTGGAGGCCGAGAAGAAAGTTGCTGCAGACGAGGCAGCCAAGCTGGAGGCAGAGAAGAAAGCCGCTGCAGGTGCTTCACCACTCGGGCGGCACAGGGCATTGCCCAATCAACACAACCCGACCCATCTTAGCCCCTCTCGCACCTGCCATCTGACGAGTCCCACAGTCACCACCCATTCTCACCACCGTGATCCTGGTCAACACATCAACAGTTCCCAAGGCACTTCTGATGCACAAACTTGAAAGGCTACCCCCTGACTATTGACTTACCGGGGGCCTCTGATGCACGAACTTGATAGGCTACCCCCTGACTATTGATTTGCCAGCGACCTCTGATGCACGAACTTGATAGGCTACCCCCTGATTATTGACTTACCGGGGGCCTCTGATGCACGAACTTCATAGGCTACCCCCTGACTATTGATTTACCGCCCCTGATGCACGACATTGCTAGGCTGGTCCTTGCAATAGAACGCACATCCTCTGATCCAGGTGCAGCTGAAGCCGAGTTGGAGGAAGCAGCAAAGGAGGTCGAAGAAGGAGCAGAAGCAGAGGGTGAAGGGGCAGAAGCAGGTCTGCCACTGATTGCACAACACCACTGATGATCACCCTCGATAGGCTACCCCCTAATTACTGATTCACAAAGAGCCTCATAAACGAAACCATATGCCTGCACCTATGGGTCCTGCGAGTCCAGTGTCGGAGACGACGAAGGACCTGGCGGCCGAGCTGAGGGGGAGGATTGGTGGAGGACGGCGGGGCACAGGGAGAAGCCGCAGCGGGAGAAGAAGAGGAGGGCGTCCTGGGACCTGCACCAAGGGGATGCGAGAGCCCTTGGTATGTAATTGCATGCGTAAGTGTTTTCTTCTGCTGCTGTGCTTCTTGAGAATTTAACTCTGATCCTTGCTGTTTGTATTCAATTCTCGGCAAGAGGGGAAGGGGAGAGGAGCCCGCGGAGAAGTGGGCCCATGAGAAGGAGCGAAGCCCCAGCCCAAGCCCTGAACGCCAGCTTCTTGGAGAAGGCTCGCCCAGCCCCCAGCCCCAGTCGCCGGTGGTCACCCCAACCGCGACTGACGTGTTGATGGAGGAGGAGGGGGAGAAGGAGGCAAAGAAAACGGAGGAGGAGAAGGGGAAGGAGAAGGACACCGAGACTGCGGAGGCGGAGGGTGGGCGGAAGGGGGCAGAAGCGGGGGGCGGGGGGGTTGCTAAGCAACCGGAGGGGGTCACAACGAGGCGCAGAAGCACAAGGAAACGCCGAGTGAGGGACACGGGGGCGGGGGAGGAGGGGGGGCAACGGGCGGTGGTGGAGCGGCCGCATTTCGTTATGGGAAAGCACCTCTAGATCGTGGAGTCCACGATTGGGGAAGGCCGGGGGGTGAAAACGAAGGTGGATATTGAGGCGGACACCTGCCTGGGGGAGTACAAGGGGGAAGGGATTGAAGGGACGGCACCGGATTGCCTGATGGGTAGGGGGGATAAGATTTTGTGCATCAAGGGCGGGGGGGCAGATTCAAAGACTGGGAGGGGTGTTTGGGTGGACGGGGGTAAAAGGAGGAATATTCTGAGCCGTATGAATGCTCGCTCTCGCCTCGAGGATTGCGACGTGATCATCCACCTGCATGACGGTACCCCCAGGGTTTATACCCGGCGGGAGGTGAAGGCGGGTACCGAGCTGGCCATGTTCTATGGCGTACATTACCCGTTGCCCCCTTCGCCTCCACCTGCTGATGCTGCTGACCCTGATGAACCTGCTGCAGGAGGTTCCAACCAGCCAGTTCTAACCACCCAGAACATTCTTCCCAGCGTCTCTGCCCTGCCTGCAGGGCAACTGTATGCTGATGACGGGTCCCTGGTGGGTCGCCAGTATTTTTCTTCGAAGGTGACCTACCCCAGCCAGGCCACTGTGACCCATGTTGATGGGGGGCAGTTAGTTGTCAAGAAGGGGGACAGGGTGCGTCTGCTGTGGACCGAGATGGGGGGGCCGCACTTGACACAGGTTGAAAGCAAGACCTGTTGTTTCAAGAGGAACTGGCGGAAGGGGAGGTTCGTCACGCCGTTGACCACGGTGTGGGGTGACCAGAATTCTTCCGGGGGCGACCTCATCACGGCTGGGTCGCGAAATGCAGGCGTTTACCCTCCCTGGTTTTATTAAGAGTTCGAGGGGGCTGCTCCTGGGGGTGTCGTAGAAATGGTGTTTGTGGGTGGTAAGTGGGAGGTGATTTCGGTGCAGAATAGGAAGGACGTGTACAGCCAGACGGGTCAGTGGCTGCAGGTCGGAATCGACCTCAGGGGGTATGATGCGGAATACCAAGCTGCAGCGCGTGGTATCCGACATTTCCCCTTACCCCTCCTTCGTCGGTAGGCGGTGGGGCCACTGTCCCCACTGCTGCCCGTGTCGACCTCCTCCAGATCCAGCGTCATCTTGGAGGAGGCGTCCCCTTCGAAGAGCTTTCGGAGGGTCTCCACTCGGGATCCTCCCATGGGAGTCTCGCGCTGGAGCTTGGCCTCCGCCTCCTCCATTGCGGCGGCCGTGGCTGCAGCAGCTCGCCTTTCGGCCTTCTCCCGGGCATGAGCAGCCTCAGCTTCCCGTGCCCGCTGCAGCCGAGCCTTCTCAGCTTCCAACGCTGCCAGCTCCGCCTCCACCTTGGCCCTCTCCTCAGCGACCTTCCGTCGCGCAGCCTCGATGGCGTCCTTCCTAGCGGCGTCCGCTGGGGCCTTGGCCGTTGCCTTGGCGTTGGTCCTTTCCGCCGCCTCCTTCTCTGTCCTCTCTTGGGCAAGCGCCTCTTCCAGTGCTTTCACCTCGGCCTCCTTACAGACAATGGCGTCCTGGGCCAGGCGGGCCTCCTGGGCGGCTGCGGCCACCTCACTCCTGACCCGGGCAGTCGCTGCCTCCTGGGCGGCTGCAGCCGTGAGACCGGCCGCGATGGCCGCCACGGTTGAGGCGTGAAAGGCCATGCCTCTGACCCCATCTGCAGCCTCCTCTTGGGCGATGCCGACGGCGCCCTCCACGGCAGCGTTCTGCTGCGTGGCCCGTTGCCGGGCAACCGGAAGGTTGCAGGGCACCCCACAGGCGCGCTCGCAGGCGCGGGCCACGTCCCTTTGGTCGGGAGCGACGCTGCTGCTGGAGCTGGCCTGGTCGGCCGGCATCCTCCCCCGGTGGGCCGACTCCACGTCGCTGCTGGGTCCTGACTTCCTCAGGTGCAGCTGACGGGGCTTGGCCTTGGCCTTCTTGGCGACTTCGAGGAAGTCGCCAAGGGTGGTGTGGCCGGGGTGGTGGCCGCCACTGGCCTGTTCGGGGCTGGGGGCTGGGGTTCCGCCCTTGGTCTCGTTCCCCGCGGCTTGAACGGCTTCGGCGGCCAGGGATTCCTGGTACTCCCGCAATTTCCTCTCCCGCTTCTTGTCCCCGGTGGATTGAGTAAGAAAAAGTGCTTTTCCAATGCCTTGAGGCATACTCTAGTTGTATTAGACATGCATTAAGCACTCTAGTGAAGCGGTACCCAGAACCCCATGACCATGGTGGGGTATGTACGGAGGGGAAGACGCCCGGTGAAGCCCGGTGAGAGCCCGGCAGGAGCGTGTCCCTTGCCGTAAAGCCCCCGTGACGGCATTCCGGCCACTTGGGGCATGTTACCATGTACCGGCAAACTGCCATTTGCCGGTATCTTACTATTTCACGCCAATCTGCCCCGCACCGCCTTCGGCCGTCGATTCGGCAACCTAACCCTAACAACAGATGTAGGTAAGACGTGTTTGTGTGAGAGATCTGGGCATTTCAGCTATTAGCGGCCGCATCGGCAACCGATGCGTCGCCCGCCGAGATTTACACATCAGAATATCAGGAATCAACAGCGTTTTATTTTCATATTGTTTCCGTAAATTTTCACGCTTCCGTTCTGATAATCAATGTTTTCACTGCTGGCGGTTGGCTCGCGACTTTAGCGTAACCGCCAGTTTAACTGTTATTTACAGACATTTTAGCGCAATCCGTGACGAAGACTCTAAAGTCTTCAGGAATTGCATTGATGCATCTGCAATTTTCACATTGTACACTCGCAACCTTAATTCGAATTTTTCAGGATGTTGAAATCGGATTTTCGACTTCGACATCCCCGCACTTGATTTGACCTCTTTCGAGTGGACCTACGTGCTTCCCTATGCACGAAGCAACTTTCCTTTCGTCTTGCCCTCCATTTGTCTTAGAGATATGGGCACAACAAAGTTGATTCGTGAGGCCACTTGTGAGGGTCATATCTGGTGCTGCTTGCGAGAAATGACAATAGGGAAGCATGGGATGTATTCACAATACTCCCGACGTAATTTAGGAAGCTTTATACGCCTTGCGTCTCCACACGTGCGCGCTAGCGTAATGGATCATGGTCAACAGGGTAGAGTTTGCGTTATAACTCTTTGGCCATGATATTACGTGCGTTAAGATAACTTTCGAGTGTAGCGCGCGAGTGTTGGTGTTGCATAGGAATTTCCCTTGAGTTCCTATGAGCAATTGATACAAAGTTATGCCCTTAGAGGGGCATGACATATCGTGGGGGGAGCTACCTTTTTGGGCAGTATGTGGTATGTGCCATGTGTTGTATTGCGTGCCCATTTGGCGGGTTTGGCTAAGAGCGATACACCCACCAATGGACCTCATATTGCACGAGGCCCTTCCTTATACTCCCCACGATCAATTGCAAGCCTAATCTTCGTGGAGGAAAGCTTGTGTGGCGATCCCAAAGCGATGCGTTGGGAGCAAGGTGTGTGTTTTGCAATTTTCCATATTTTCATGTGCCCAGTTGGGAAGTAGCGCTCGTGACCTTTCAAAGCGCCCCAAGTGGAGCACATATGTGGAATCGGAGGTCATTGGTGTCAAGTCATTGTGTTTAGACAGATTGGTCGATTACTCAATCCAAGCCGAAGATATTATAATATATTTGTGCGCCTTTCAAGGCACTTTTGGGTGTTTCTTCGCCATTATTGCTGTTTTTTGCCCGTCATGATGTCAAGTGGCGATCGTGTATCTCAACGTTGCGCTCAATTGACATCATGACCCAAGTATGTTATGGGGATACATACTTCGGTGCCCATCATATCTTGGACCCGGCGAATAACTCCTCTTGGGCTTGGCATACCGTGGCCGCCATGTTGGCGATTTGGGACTATCCCAAATCATGGGCTCACTTGGCGACCCTGCCATTCCCAATACCGGAGGAGTTGGGCGACGCCCAAAAGATGTGTTGGACACATATGACTTGATACCAATCCTATGGCACACTCCGGTCCAAGTCGGGCATGTGCCTCATTTGCCCGAACCATGAGTGTGCGCAATTTCGGCCATTTTGAGCAATTTTCCACGTTTTCTGCCCGCCGTGCACCATGTTCAGCTACCTTGTGCACGCCACATGCATGGACCAATGGACCATATATGACATGGGTGATGTGTATATTGGTCCCCATGGTTCACACACCACGTGGGCGAAGCGGAGCATCCTTCGTTAAGGTGCTAGCCCAAAGTGAATGTGGACAGTTTTGCCATTTTGGCATTTGTGGACCCAATTCGGATTGTCACCACGCCGAGTGGCATGAGGATCTTTGGGAGTCCAGTGCATGGGAGTCCTCGTTGGACTCCCGGTGGATCGCGTATGGAATGGCGGATCCGATCTCCAAGCCGGCGTGGAGATATACTATTGGGAGCACCCCAGAAATTTGGCTCATTTCGAGCAGCCAAAATGACCCCCTTTTGCGACCCCAATTTCACCCCCCCCGTGTGGTCAATTGGCGGCCCCATATCTGTATGCCCACAGAGAGCCCGGACCTAATTCCACGTTGTACACTCAGATATAAGTCTTAGGCCCCACCTCCTGTCCTGTGGGCCATTGGCCTTGCCCTGGCCGGGCGAGCCACGCGTGGGAATGACGCCAATTTTGGTGATTTTGGCATCATGACCCCACTTGACGAACCCGTGGTGCCCTGATGCTGGAACGTCAGAGGGAACCAGGTTGGGTGAGGGCTCGAGGAAGTTCGTACTCAAGGGGCATAGGGTCGGTTGCCTCATCCCTACCTCTGGCGGGTCAGGACAAGGGGTCAATTTCGGAGGTTTTTGAGTTAATATCAGTTTGGGCTGAAACAGCCCATTTTCAGCTACCAACTCCTAGGGGATAATGGCGGGGCCATATCTCTGACTCAGAAGGGGAGTTGGGACCTGCCGTTAAGGGAGCATTGGGAGCGACAGTGGGTTGGCCTTGGAGCCCCTTGGTTCCCAGGAACTCGCCTGTGGCTGGGCGGTACAGCCCCCCTATTGGCAGGGTTTCAGGGTCCGGACTGAGCAGGGCATGGGTTGTGTTTGAGCCCCCGCCCCAACCAGCCACTGAGAGGGTCGGACCTGGGATTGGGATATGAATTGGGACTGAGTGTGTATTGTCCTGTGATGCCCTTACCCCAGTCCAGTCTTAACCCCATGTGTACATATCCTGATGTGTTGCTGTACATACTTTTGTTCCCTCATTTCAGCTCGCAGCTAGCAGCGCAGCGCAGCGGCTCGCAGCGCCGCCCAGCGACAGCGCCGAGTCCCTGAAGGAAGTGCGGGGACCGGAACTCCGTCATCAACGAGTTCCCTCGGCCGACCAGCAAGGCCGCACACCCAGCTACAGCAGCCACTTCCACAACCACCGGCCGACCAGCACCGGCCGCACTCCCAGTCCAGTGCTGCATCACCCGCCTCAACAAACACCACCAGGACCAGTTCGTTGAGCGGAACGAGTGACCACCAAGGACCTCAAGACCAACTACGCCCCCCGCTGCCATGGTAAACTGGCAAGAAGCGGGCAAGACGTTGCCGCGGCCCCACCCCCATGCGGTGGGCCTACTGCGTGGGTTGGTGTGGGACCAGCACTATCGCCACAGCCACCCCCAGTGCAAAGGCGGCATGCCCGGGAGCTTCGAGCTCCGCACGGACATGGGCCCCGACCGCCTGCAGGCCGTGGAGGACTGGCTGCGGGTGGAAGGGTTTGCCTTCCGCTTCTGCAAGAGGCGGTGGAGGGTCTGGACCCGGCCAGACAGGCCCGGCGAAGGGCTGCGCCCCGACGGGATTGATGAGGACGAGAACTCGGACGAGTACCAATCGGGCGCCACGATCAATGTCTCCATGTGGGACATGATCGAGAAGAATTTCCCGGAACCAGGGAGCGAGCGCAGGCTGCAGGGCAGCAGCAGCAGCGCGTCTCCGGGGAAGGAGAAGCGGTCCGCCGGGGACAGGAAGCGGGACCAGAAGTGGCGGGAGTACCAGGAAGCCCTGGCCGCTGAAGCCGCCCAAGGCGCCAGGGGCGGAACCCCAGCCCCCAGCCCCCAACGGGCCAATGGCGGTCACCACCCCGGCCACACCACCCTTGGCGACTACCTCCAAGTCGCCAAGCAGACCAAGGCCAAGCCCCGTCCCCTGCTCCTGAGGAAGTCAGGCCCCGGCAGCGACGTGGAGTCGGCCCACCGCGGGAGGATGCCGGCCGACCAGGGCAGCTCCAGCAGCAGCGTCGCTCCCGACCAAAGGGACGTGGCGCACGCCTGTGAGCGCGCCTGTGGGGTGCCCTGCAACCTTCAGGTTTGCGCGGCAACGGGCCACGCAGCAGAACGCTGCCATGGGGGGCGCCGTCGGCATCGCCCGGCAGGAGTCTGCGGAGTGACACCATGGCATGGCCATCCACGCCTCGACCGTGGCAGCCATCGCGGCCGGACTAACGGCCGGAGCTGCCCATGAGGCAGCAGCCGACGAGGAAGCCCTCCTGACGCAGGAGGCCATTGCCTGCAAGGAGGCCGAGGTGAAGGCGCTGGAAGAGGCGCTTGCCCACGAGAGGGCAAAGAAGGAGGCGGAGGAAGAGGGCCCATGCTCAGGCAACGGCTAAGGCCCAGGCGGACGCCGCCAAGAAGGACGCCATCGAGGCCGCGCGACGGAAGGTCGCTGAGGAGACGGCCAAGACGGAGGCGGAGTTGGCGGCGTTGGAAGCGGAGAAGGCTCGGCTGCAGCAGGCCCGGGAAGCCGAAGCGGCTCGTGCCCGGGAGGAGGCCGAAAGGCGAGCTGCCGCAGCCACGGCCGCCGCAATGGAGGAGGCTGAGGCCAAACTCCGCCGCGAGACTCCCCCGGGAGGATCCCGAGTAGAGACCCTTCGAAGGCTATTCGAAGGGGACGCCTCCTCCAAGATGGCGCTGGATCCGGAGGAGGTGGACACGGGCAGCAGTGGGAGCAGTGGCCCCACGGCCCATCGACGGTGGAAGGGCAAGGGGAAGACCCCCGAGAGGTCACGGAGGCCAGCGGGTGGACACCCCCACGACAGCGACCCCTTCTTCACCGCCAGCGACGGGGATGATCGAGGCCGCCGACATCGCCGAGGAGTGGCTGGCGGAGGAGGCAGAGACGTCCCCATGGAGCCGGAAGGTGAGGATGAGGACCTCCCTCCTCCCTACCGGAGGTCGGAGTCTTCCGAGACCGAGACGCCCAGTTGGGGCGACATGGAAGAAGCGCCGATCCTCGGACCCACCGAGGCGACCCGGTGGAGACCCAACGGGACCCCCTGGCGGAGGACCATCAGGACCCCCTGGAGGACGCCCACCAAGTGGACCCCCTGGGGGCGGACCACCGGGCGGGGGAGGACCCCCTGGACCGGGCGGACCCGGCGGAGGCCCTCCTGGAGGACCCCCTGGGAACCCCGACGACCCACCAGGGGACGGCGACCCGGATGCCACCCGGCGATGGATTGTCTACCTCCGCAGGAGGGTCCAGTCCCTCGAGCGCGAGGTAGACACGGGCAAGGGCGAGATGACTCGCATCGCCAGGGTCGCCGCGCGCGCACAGAGGGAGCTGGACATCGCCAAGATCGAGATGGTCAAGAGCGCCAACGTCGCCACCGCCACCCAGAAGCCAGCTGAACATCGCCAGGGCCGAGACCAGGCAGCTGAACAAGGTCATCAGCGGCCTGCAGCAGAGGCTGGACGCGCTGGAAGCCCGTGGGAGCGTCGGCAGCCACCACACACCCCTGGAGTCTGACTCGTCGGACGACGGCTGGGGACCCGGACCAGGTCCAGGCAGACCCCACGCCCCCGGCGGAGCCCCCAGGAGTCGCCCCAGCGCCAGTGCCCCCTCTCTCTCCGCCCCGTCTCTCCACAGCGCGGGCCGCCGCAACGAGCGCGTGCCGCCCGGCAGTGGCAGTGAGGATTGGCGTGATGAGTGGCTCAGCGCGGAGTACCACAGCCGCCGTGCTCCACCGCGGACACCGGTACGCCCCCGACGCCCCGCACCAGCCCCGGAGCCAATCCCAATGGCTGGTGGACGTTATGGTGGACTCAGGGATGAGGTCCCCAGAGGAGACGTGGAGTGGGATGTCGGCGGAGGTGAGGACCTGGACCTGGACCTGGAGGAGTTCGACATCAGCCTGCCGCGTGGTGTACAACGGGAGGCCGCTGAACGCAGCCGCCGGCGCCGTGATGAGCAGGCATACATGGAAGGAGTACGGCGTGAACATCTAGGTTCAGGGTACATGGAGGAACAACGGCGTGGCCACGCGGATACCGGGGAGGAGATGGAAGTGGCAGCCGTTGGAGTCAGTGGTAGAGGCCGATGGGAACCTAAGTCGACCTCGCGGCCGGCGTTCATGCTCTCTAAAACCGCGGATGCCGCCGTGTGGGAAGACTTGAAGGACATCAAGCGCCCCATGTACGATGGCAACCCCCTCAACCTCGACCGCTTCTTGGAGAAGCTGGACGATTGGGGGATGACCGTTACTGAAGACATGGATCCCGTGGATGCGGAGAAATATGTCTTCAGACGGTTCAGGTACCGCCTGCCGGAAGTGCTCCAAGAGCTATACTTCGTGGCAACCAAGGAGGGGAAAATCCAGACCCTCAAGGAAGCCAGGAAGTGGCTCAACGAGCAGGAGCGGGTGGACGCTCTGCAGGTGGCTGCCAAGCGGTGGAAGTCCATCAAGCTTCAGCAAGATGGACGGGAGATCCGCCTACGGGACTGGCGAGACTTCCGAGGGCAATACACCCTCTTCCACCGCAACGTGGAGGACTGGAACGAGGGTGACGAGCAGGCTCGCCTGCTCTCCATGCTACCGGAAGCATGGATCAAGAGGGTCACCAAGGAGGAAGCCAAGAGGGCCAAGTCCAACCACACGGTCAAGATGATGCTCCCCAAAGAGTATCATACGAACGTGGTGGCTTGGACGAGGAAGAACGTGTCCCGGGATGTCAAACGGCACTTCCTGCGGAACGCTCTCCTCATCACCGTCTCGGACGATCGCAAGAAGACCGCGATGTGGCGCCTTGACGAGTGTGACGTGAGCGGCCAGACCATCCATCTGCAGGCCATCCCGGCGCGGATGAGCTGCGACGAGATCCTGGAGTGGGTTGGAGAGGAAGTACTCAAGGAGTACCGGAACCTCCACCACACCCGCGGGTTGAGGCCCGGCGACGGCGACGTCAACTACGTTGGCGAGGGGCCTGGCGGGGAAGCTGCCATGGACCCAGCGGGAGCCGATGGCGATGAAGCTCTCGTCGACGATGACGACGATGATGAGCCCGACGAGATGGCTGTTTGTGCCTTCGTGGCCCACAACATCGCGGGGAGCAACCGGGTAAGCTGGAAGCCCCTGCAGCCGGGTTGGAAGAAGAAGGACAACAGGGACCCCCGCTGCATTGGCGACCCTCCGCTGTCCTTTGGGGAGTTCATACGAGCTCACCCTCAGGGCTGTTTCGTGTGTTATGGGAGGAAGAAAGGCTTCAACCATGACCACCGAACATGCCCCACCCACCAGGCTGACACGTAGGCCTACAAGAAGGCGCACGGGTCGAAGAAGCGTGCACCTGCGGGTATCCGGGAGGCCAAAGTGGAGGTGGACAAGGACGAGCTCTCCAAGCTGATGTCGCAGGGGACCGAGTTAGCCAAGGAGATCCAGGAGATCAAGAGGAACTGGGTCCCCAGGTCGGACAACAAGAACAAGGAGAACAACCAGAACGACCAGAACAAGGACAAGGACAAAAAGCCTAGAAATAGGAGTAAGAAGGGGGTCAACGAGGTTGATGCGGAGGAGAATACCCCTACTTCCACAACCGACGCCCCCTAGCGGAGCCCCTGCAGCCAAGGGCCCCAGCTAGGGCGGTCGCAGGATGGTGTCATGGGAAGCGCCACACCATCCCAATCGGGAGTCGGTAAGCACAAAGGGATTGCCGCGGGCGGAAGGCCCGGTCCGGTACCCAGTCGGGGTGGCGGGGTGAGGGCAAGAGAAGGCACGAACCCTTGCGCCCGTCCATCCTTCGCGACCAAGAACGTGTTTGATGTACTTCAAGATCTATCCGAGAGTATCTGGATGCTGCAGATGGGCAGCCTGAGCCCATTGTCCACGACCTGCACCAGTCGCTTGTTGAGCTTCTGGAACGGCCGGAGATCCTGAGCTTGCACGCCGTGCGCCGTGTTGGGCGTGAGCGGCAGTTGCACCTTAAGGTCCGTGCCTTATGCGGGGAAGTGGAAAAGGTCTTCGACGTGTTGGTCGACGCGGGAGCACAGGTCAGCTTGGTCAAGGCTGGCCTACTTCCACCAGAGTGTTTGACCGACAGTCGGAAACCTGTCAGGCTGAAGGTTGCGAACGGCCAGTACTTGGTGGGAGGCACGAAGGAAGCGGCCATCGGGCTGCAGTTCGTGAACCATCGTGAGCTGAGTCGCCCGGACCTCGGCAAGGAAATCCTCCTGCAAGGTCGCTTCTACGAGGCCGAGATGGACTGGGACATGATCGTTGGGTACGACTTCATGATGGAGACGGACTCCGGCGTCCTCCCGGCCCAGGCCTCCATGACCCTGTACCAGGACGACCAGCTCTCGTGGCTTTCATTACCTGAGCACCCCGTGGAATGCCAATGGATCCACCCGGAACGCAATCAGCTCGAAGTGGCCGCGCTGGACACTGAGCCAACTGGGCCAGCAAACCAGGAGTACGGCGTAATGCCGGAAGTGGCGAGCCGAGTGGTCGCGGACCTGGGAGCTTCGGATCTGGACCTGGATGCGTTCTCTTCAGGAACCTCCGCCCATCTTCGGGTCTGTGAGAAGTACTGGAGCGCCCAGGACTCCACGTGGAAGAAGCACTGGGGTCCGCATCAGGGGTTGATGTGGATCCATTGCCCTCGATGGGACATTCCAAGAGCGATAGTGAAGATTCGCAAGGACCGCTCCAAGGCAGTGCTGGTTGTTCCTATGGGATGCACCGAGGAGGAAAGTACCCGACATTGGGTAGTCTCATTGACCAACATGACCTTAAACAAGGTCGTCCTACCGGTTGGAGAGAGTGTCTATCAGGACGCTAAGGGCCAGCCCATGCCCCCCAGAGATGGCCAACGGAATCCCACTATGTGCATGGGGGCCTTGATCAGGCCGACACCACGGATTTCGTGTGTGTCAACCGCATCGTAGCGGAGCCATGGCGGCAATGCTTCGCGGTTCCCCCTGGTGACATCGGAGCATCGGAAGATGCCCTCACAGAAGAGGAGTTGGATCTGGTTCAGGGGTATATGGATCAGCCCTTTCACGACTGGGGAAGCCAGCGTGAGAGCAAAGGCCAGGACAAAGCCTGGTGGGAAGTGGACTCCATCGTCTCCGGTTCCTATGAAGGGAATACCTTCGTGCAGAGGGTGCTGGACCACATGTCCAGCCAGGACGAGCCAGTTGGCGGTAACCCACCCACCTATGGCGATCTGTTCCGAGGCAAGACCAGAGATGGCCCTTTGGGCCACCTGGGAAGACCACCTGAGCCGAAACCGAGCGGGGTCGCTACCCCTCCAGTAAGCTCAGTGGTCCAAGTGCCCGGAAAAGCCAAGGCGGAGTCCGATGATTGCCCCAAGATCCAGGCATTGAGGGCCAGGCTGAAGCAGAAGTATGGGGACACCTTCTCCAGCGGAAAGCCTGTATTTCCCCCACCGGTGCGTGGACCGTATGGCGAGGCCAAGATACAAATGAAGCAGGACCCCCGTGTGTATCGGCACCGGGAGTTTGCCCTGAGGGGCGAGAGGAAGGAGGCCATGGAGAAGATGCTGCGTGACTTCATCGAGAGGGGCTGGCTTGAGCCGTGCCACTCCGAATGGGCCACTCCGTGCTTCGTCGTCCCCAAGAAGGTGGCCGGTGAGTGGCGGCACGTGGTCGACTACCGCGGCCTAAACGCCCAAACGCAGCACGACAGCTACACGCTGCCCCTCATTGAGGACATGCTGCAAAAACAACACCGGCGGAGGATCTTCACGGTGATTGACCTGAAACATGGTTATCATCAGATGCCTCTCGCCGAGGAGTCCCGTGCCTGCACAGCCATGAGCACCCCACTTGGACCTCTCCAGTGGAAGGTGATGCCCATGGGCGTTACCAACGACAATGCGGCTTTTCAGCGGATGCTTGAGAACCTGCTTGAGCCGGTGCGTGACTGTGCGGACCCCTTGGTGGACGACGTGATCATCGCGTCCGGGGACCCCAGTATGAGCTACGAGGAGCTCCTGGAGGCACATGAGAGGGACATCACTGGAGTGCTGGACCTTCTGGTTCGGCACAAACTCACGGGCAGCAGTGCGGGGCCACCATTGCGGTAAGCGAGGTGGTCTTCGCTGGCCACGTAGTCGGGAACGGGCAGCGAAAGCCCATACCTGGCAAGGTGGCTGCGATCGAGCACTGGGAAAAGCCCAAAACGGTCTCTGAGCTACGGGCGTATCTGGGGTTCTGCAACTACTACTCGGGGTATATCAAGATGTATGCCGAGTATGCAGCCCCCATGACGACCATGCTCAAGGGCAACCGAGAGGAG
Organism: Eutreptiella sp. 'Long Island Sound 2002'; assembly: GCA_964036045.1. Classification (NCBI taxonomy): domain Eukaryota; phylum Euglenozoa; class Euglenophyceae; order Eutreptiales; family Eutreptiaceae; genus Eutreptiella; species Eutreptiella sp. 'Long Island Sound 2002'. The sequence goes on from OZ038382.1 coordinate 1,206,157, forward strand.
ACCAAGAAGGGGTCCAAGAAGGCTCTGGTCTGGACTGCTGAGTCCGACCGTGCCTTTGAGGGGATGAAGCAGGCGCTGCTATCCGCAGTGGGTCTGCACCTCGTGGATCCCGACCGAGGGTTCGTCCTGCGCACCGACGCTCCTGACTACGCCGTTGGCGCTGTGTTGGAGCAAGTGCTTGACGATGGGAGGCACGTGCCAGTGGCCTTCTGGAGCCGAGTCCTGGCGGAAGGCCAGAGACGGACGTGGACGTTCCGAGAAAAGGAGGCGTATGCCATCGTCACGGCTCTCAGGAAATGGGCTGGGTACATAGCCCTCCATCCCGTCACCGTCTGCGGCGACCATCAGAGTCTGCAGTCGTGGCACAAGGAGCACGTGGACACCCCCTCTGGTCCCGCCTCCCGGCGGGCAAGATGGCACGAGACCTTGGCCAAGTTCAACCTCACGGTTGCGTATATTCCTGGAAAGGATAACACCGTGGCGGACTGTCTCAGCAGGTGGGCCTATCCCGCCAGCAAGGGCATGACGGATATCTCTGCACATGGCGATGAGGCTGAGACCGCTGAAGCCAAGAGTATCATTGAGATGGAGCGCCTGATGGAGGAGGAGGGTGTTAAATGCTTCGTCGTCATGGCTGCGGATGCCCCCCTCGGAACGAGGATGGGCAGAGCGGTCAGAGTACTCGCCCCTGATGGAGCTGAGTCCGACAAGCACCTCCTCCCTGAGTCTTGCCTCCAGGACGACTGGACCGACGACTACGCCAAGTCTGAGGCCTTTGCGGCCGAGTATAGGGCTGTGACTGACCGTGATGACGGGCAGAAGTGGCCAAAGGGGCTGACTGAGGAAGATGGCAAGCTCTACCGGAATGGTAAGCTGCTAGTACCAGAGTCCCGAGTGCTCGAGCTATGTGAAGCTTGGCACCACCACATGTTGCACCCAGGGGTCAAGAAGCAAGCCCTTGACATGCAGCGCCGGTTCGAGATCGACCAGATCGGTCTCTACACCGCCATCAAGAAGGTCAGGAAGGGTTGCTCGGTCTGTCAGGCCTGCAATCCCGACAACCGGAACGTCAAGGGGGAAGCCCAATGGAACCTGGTGCCTGACCAGCCCATGGAGAGCGTGGCCATGGACGTCTTCTCCATGCCCGAAGTCCACATTGGCAAGGAGACCTTTGACTGTGTGGTTCTCTGTGTGGACCGCCACAGCGGCTACGTTGTAGCCGTTCCAGCAGGCAAAAAGGGGTTGCTTGCCAAGGAAGTGGCAGTCATGATGATTCGTCATTGGCTGACCGTCTTTGACATCCCCCGCACCATTTGCAGTGACCGACGGCCCCAGTTTACTGGTGGCTGGTTCAAGGCTATGTGTTCCCTCATGGGAATACGTCATGCCAAGAGCGTCGCCTATCTCAGCCGGTCTAACGGCCGAGCTGAAGTGGCTGGACGGCAGCTGTTCGAGAAGCTGCGCAAGATTCACATCACCAATCCACGGCGGAACTGGTTTGAGGAGATGTGGCCTGCTCTGAAGGCCCATCATGACACCCCCACTCCGGGTGGTTTGTCCCCTCACCAGATTCTGTTCGGCAGGGACCCCCTTGGTCGGGGACTTCCCTTGTCTGGTGACGGCATGGCCATGGATGCCAAGGAATTCTTCGCGCGGCAAGAGCAAACGGCGCGGGACATCTGCCAGTAGCTCGAGAAGGAGCATGCTGAGCGTCAGAAGTCCGCCCCGAGCTCGACAGCGCAAAAGTTCATGGTGGGACACCCGGTGTGGGTGATCAGACCCCGCCCTATGGGCACCCACCGCACCAAAACCTGGTTCACACCCGGAGAGGTGGTCCGCAGGATTGGTGAGGACACCTACCGCATCAAGGTGGGTCACGGACAGTTCCGGGAGCGCCACGAGAGTCAACTCCGTGTGCGGGAGCCCGACCTCCGTGGCCAACATGTGTCCCTGAGCTACGCCGCACATGAGGCTGATTTGGACGACGATTATGCTGAGCAGGACGACTATACTGTCGAGAAGATCCTGGCTCAGCGTTCGAACGCCGGGGCACCCGGAGGCCTGGAGTTCAAGGTTCGTTGGCGAGGCTATGGGCCGTCCCACGCCACCTGGGAACCCGTCTCCTCGTTCGTGCCGCGGGTCAATACTCCATTCATGGAGTACATTCGCAAGCACAAGACCAAGATCCATGTCTCGGACTTGGCAGCACTCACCCGGGCGATTGCAGCCAGGGGTGCCTGATCAGCGCCCTAAGCTCTCCCCTGATGCATTTTGGGCACTTGTGTGGTCGACGGATCGTCCCTCACTTGCTTGCTCTCTTCCATCTTTCGGTGACCTGCCATCAGAGTGGCCATATACCCCCCCCCTGCTGAGTCCAGAGGAGGATGGCCCCTCTCTTCCACTTCTATTTGTCACTCCCCCCCTGCTGAATCCTTGGGAAACCAGGTAGGGCGACTGACTTTCACATTTTCTGAGCTCTTAGGGCCTTGAAGCCCATACGACGTTGCGCAACGGATGCTGCTGTCATCCGCATTGCGATTTTTTGGTGTGTGGTCTGGTTCCATGGCACTTGCGGGATCCAGACCAGTAGACGTGTGTCTGCAGACTATATATGGCCTGGACTCAGGCGTTTTCGTGCCCACCCTCCTGCATATGCCTTATCCTAACCAGGGCGTGGTTTGGCGCTCTGTCCAGAGTGTGTTTACACGCCTATTTACCCAGCTTATTGCTTGTTATTTTGTCCCCCAGGATATGTGCCTCTGTATGTTAGCCCATCACTGAGTGTGGACTGTTTTTTCTGCCGAAGGGATGCGAATCGGAATACAAGGGCGCCCTGAGTCCCCGTTTACATGCTCTTGGGTAAGGTCCAGCCTTGACCAGTACCGAAGTACAGATTCTTCTGTTTGAGTGCCTGTGATACCGTGTGCCCTAGTGGCTGTGATGTGCTGAGATCCTGATGGCGCCAGGCGGGAAGCCCAGTTGCCTGAATGCACTCCCAGCGGTCCGCCACTGTCAGTCCCAGTGTGAGCCTACCGACTCGCAGACGCACTTGCAGTCGGGTGGCGGCCTCCGGTGCTCCTGACCTCGGTCAGTCTGTCTGGGAAACTGGTGGTTTGAGGAGTCGACGCCTCCGCCCACACTGCATGAGGAGTCCCTCATGTATGGCCTTCGTGGTAATAGGGCGAGGGAAAAGACCGCCTTCATGCCCGATCCCTTAAGGAGGAGCTCGTTCGGCTGTACCACTCTGGACTCGCGTCGAGGATATGGACATGGTGCGCCCGAGGAAGGACCCGTGGGGACTCTCCCCCAGCCGGCGCGCCTTGGGAAGCCTGGGGTAGCCTGATGGATCTTTGTGGTCGCTTTCGACCTGTGGGACCACCTCGGTCGTCGTGTGACGCCTATGTTGGCCGTGTATGCCACTGCCACTGTGGTACTGACCGTCGCAGCCGGCACCCGGTGCGCCTGGTATGGATTAACGGGTCCTTTGGATGCCGAACAATCGCCGCCAGGATCCGCGACTTGATACTTGATACTGTACTTGCAGTTACTAACAGCTACAGCACCGTACCTGTCTTACTGTGGGATTTGGGCAGCCTAACCTGCGAATCAGCCTGAAGTGAGGATGTGACACCCCCCCCCCTTCAGGGGATGGTCCTGCGTACCCGCTGCCATGCTTGGGTGTTATCGAGCCCCCCCCCCAGGGTTTGCTCTAAGGAGGGGGGTGAAGCGGTACCCAGAACCCCATGACCATGGTGGAGTATGTACGGAGGGAAAGACGCCCGGTGAAGCCCGGTGAGAGCCCGGCAGGAGCGTGTCCCTTGCCGTAAAGCCCCCGTGACGGCATTCCGGCCACTTGGGGCATGTTACCATGTACCGGCAAACTGCCATTTGCCGGTATCTTACTATTTCACGCCAATCTGCCCCGCACCGCCTTCAGCCGTCAATTCGGCAACCTAACCCTAACAACAGATGTAGGTAAGACGTGTTTGTGTGAGAGATCTGGGCATTTCAGCTATTAGCGGCCGCATCGGCAACCGATGTGTCGCCCGCCGAGATTCACACATCAGAATATCAGGAATCAACAGGGTTTTATTTTCATATTGTTTCCGTAAATTTTCACGCTTCCGTTCTGATAATCAATGTTTTCACTGCTGGCGGTTGGCTCGCGACTTTAGCGTAACCGCCAGTTTAACTGTTATTTACAGACATTTTAGCGCATTCAGTGACGAAGACTCTAAAGTCTTCAGGAATTGCATTGATGCATCTGCAATTTTCACATTGTACACTCGCAACCTTAATCCGAATTTTTCAGGATGTCGAAATCGGATTTTCGACTTCGACATCCCCGCACTTGATTTGACGTCTTTCGAGTGGACCTACGTGCTTCCCTATGCATGAATCAACTTTCCTTTTGTCTTGCCCTCCATTTGTCTTAGAGATATGGGCAAAACAAAGTTGATTCGTGAGGCCACTTGTGAGGGTCATATCTGGTGCTGCTTGCGAGAAATGACAATAGGGAAGCATGGGATGTATTCACAATACTCCCGACGTAATTTAGGAAGCTTTATACGCCTTGCGTCTCCACACGTGCGCGCTAGCGTAATGGATCATGGTCAAGAGGGTAGAGTTTGCGTTATAACTCTTTGGCCATGATATTGCGTGCGTTAAGATAACTTTCGAGTGTAGCGCGCGAGTGTTGGTGTTGCATAGGAACTTCCCCTGAGTTCCTATGAGCGATTGACACAATGTTATGCCCTCCGAGGGGCATGACATATCGTGGGGGGAGCTACCTTTTTTGGCAGTATGTGGTATGTGCCATGTGTTGTATTACGTGCCCATTTGGCGGGTTTGGCTAAGAGCGATACACCCACCAATAGACCTCATATTGCACGAGGCCCTTCCTTATACTCCCCACAATCAATTGCAAGCCTAACCTTCGTGGAGGAAAGCTTGTGTGGCGATCCCAAAGCGATGCGTTGGGAGCAAGGTGTGTGTTTTGCAATTTTCCATATTTTCATGTGCCCAGTTGGGAAGTAGCGCTCGTGACCTTTCAAAGCGCCCCAAGTGGAGCACATATGTGGAATCGGAGGTCATTGGTGTCAAGTCATTGTGTTTAGAAGGATTGGTCGATAACTCAATCCAAGCCGAAGAAATTACAATATATTTGTGCGCCTTTCAAGGCACTTTTGGGCGTTTCTTCGCCATTATTGCTGTTTTTTGCCCGTCATGATGTCAAATGGCGATCGTGTATCTCAACGTTGCACTCAATTGATATCATGACCCAAGTATGTTATGGGGATACATACTTCGGTGCCCAACATATCTTGGACCCGGCGAATAACTCCTCTTGGGCTTGGCATACCGTGGCTGCCATGTTGGCGATTTGGGACTATCCAAAATCATGGGCTCACTTGGCGACCCTGCCATTCCCAATACCGGGGGAGTTGGGCGACGCCCAAAAGATGTGTTGGACACATATGACTTGATACCAATCCTATGGCACACTCCGGTCCAAGTCGGGCATGTGCCTCATTTGCCCCAACCATGAGTGTGCGCATTTTCGGCCATTTTGAGCAATTTTCCACATTTTCTGCCCGCCGTGCACCATGTTCAGCTACCTCGTGCACGCCGGACGCATGGACCAATGGACCATATATGACATGGGTGATGTGTATATTGGTCCCCATGGTTCACACACCACGTGGGCGAAGCGGGGCATCCTTCGTTAAGGTGCTAGGCCAAAGTGAGTGTGGACAGTTTTGCCATTTTGGCATTTGTGGACCCAATTTGGATTGTCACCACGCCAAGTGGCATGAGGATCTTTGGGAGCCCAGGGCATGGGAGTCCTCCTTAGACTCCTGGTGGATCGCGTATGGAATGGCAAAGGGCATAGGGTCGGTTGCCTCGTCCCTACCTCTGGCAGGTCCGAAGGAGGGGTCAATTTGGGGGATTTTTGAGTTAATATCAGTTTGGGCTGAAACAGCCCATTTTCAGCTACCAACTCCTAGGGGATAATGGCGGGGCCATATCTCTGACTCAGAGAGGAGTTGGGACCTGCCGTTAAGGGAGCATAGGGAGCCACTGTCGGTCAGCCTTGAAGCTCCTTGGTTTGGAGGAACTGGCCTGTGGCTGGGCGCGACAACCCCCCTATTGGCAGGGTTTCAGGGTCCGGACTGAGCAGGGCATGGGTTGTGTTTGAGCCCCCGCCCTCACCAGCCACTGAGAGGGTCGGACCTGGAATTGGGATATGAGTTGGGACTGAGTGTCTATTGTCCTGTGATGCACTTACCCCAGTCCAGTCTTTAACCCCATGTGTACATATACTGATGTGTTGCTGTACATACTTTCGTTTCCTTGTTGCAGAGTGGCAAGGATCCTGAAACGCTTTGTCTCATGACACGAGCGTAATGATGCCCCTGTGGGCGCAGTACTTTGCCTGCCTGCTTGCCTGTGCGTGTCACCGCAGCGTCCCGTGGCCAGGCCCCTCACGGGAACGCGTCACTAGCATTTTTATCTTAGTATTGGCCTACCCAAAATGGGTGAAAACACATTTTGACTTATGGAACCAAACACTTAATCAGGATATGGAGTGGACCCCTTAATCCCCTATCAATGTGAGGCTATGCATCTTCTCCAGAGTTGACTGAGAACTGACATATCCAGGACAGAGCCTATGAATTTATCTATGTTTTCCCATGAGTTCTTAACTATCCTAGTGGTATGCACCCTAGGGGGCTGGGGCACCTCTTTTTGAGGGGTCCTGGGTTCAATTCCCGGTATGCCTAGCTAAGTAGGGAGATCCCATGTGACATGGTGAAGCATTTGGCGGGAGGGCAACCTCGAAGCTTCCCTTCGCATGCACGACCTCAAACCCCCAAACCCATGAAATCCAAGTCTTCCACTCGAATTCAGGATTGTCCAAAGTATTCTGGAATCCTTGCCTCGGCCATGACACAATCTGGCGTCCTGGGCAAGGAGATGAAGGTATATGTAGACAAAGAAAACATGTAGACAAGTAATATGTACAAGTAACAATTCTATACTATAAAATAGCATAAAAAAGAAGACGAAATGAAGGCGACGGCGTCGCCGCCATCAGAAAATCTGACGGCTACGAGGCGTTGCCATCAGGATCCCCACTGAGATCCTGCCCAAACTGGGCCAAACAGTGGTTTTTGGGCGAAAAACAATGAAATATAGTGATTTTTGAGCCGAAAACACTCATTTCACGCGTCTCCCCCCAACGCGTCGCGTAGCCGACACGACGCGTTTCTGTACCAATTCAACCTACATATGAAAAGGCCCACTGTTGGGCCACGCCATGGGCGTCTGGGCGATTCCTGGGATCGCCTCAGGATTTTTTGAAAAATGCGTGAACGTGACTCTTTTCGCAAAAATTGACCTTCGCGGAACGCCGCGAAAAAGGTCACGCTATAATCTTTTATTTCTAAAAACGATAAAACAATAATAAAATTGCCTAAAATCTTTAGAAATCGAAGAATAAAGCTTCGATCTGGAGCTGCGTCGCGCAGGCGACGACTGTCGTCGCCAGCCCAAAAAAGACGTAAAATGACGATTTCTGGGGTATTTTACAGAAATCCCACAGAAATCAGGATGCCGTAACATCAACAGGAAAATTCCTGACCGAGCCTGGCGAAGAGCGCCACAGGCTGTGCAGCGGGTATGGGTGAGGCACCCCATACCGCTTCACCCCCCTCCTTAGAAGCCTTGCCTATATCCAAAGGAAGGCAAGGCCAAGGAGGCGCTCTGACCCCTGCACTGCCCTGGTTTCAAAACTGATTCATCAGAACAGTGGGGGGGGGGGGCTTCGTAAGTAATTTACATGCCACATACATGCAAATTTTTTTTTTGATCTTGATATATTCATAGGGCAGTTGCCCCCCAGGCGTCCACACTGGTCCCTGGCACTCCTTGTGGCCTGTAGTTACATGAACAGAGGCGCTGCAGGGCCTTCCGCCCTGACTGATGGCGCTTAGGCGCACATATGGGCCCTTTTTCTCCATGGGCATGGAAACATATTAATTCAATAAATTCAAAAAAAATTATTTAGGGTCAAACCCAAGGCAACGAATTCCTCGCGCCTGAATTTAGGGCCATTTCCTGCCCAAGGCGACGAATTTCTCGTGCCTTTTAGGGTCGATTCCCAACCCAGGGCGACGAATTAACGCGCCTAATTTGGGGGATTTAGGGTCATTTCCTACCCAAGGCGCCCCACGCCGAATGAGAGTGGGACCTCCCAAAGGGTGAACCAACCCAAGGCGACGAATGAACGCGCCTGCTTGTGCGGTTCGGTACCTGGCGTCGTCGTCGCTGTGGTCGTCGCCCAGAGGCCATTTATAGACTTGGGGGCTCCATAGGGTCGCTCCATGGGGAAGCCAAGGTCATACCCATCGTAGGAGTGAAGGAATTCCTCCTTCATCATGTTGATGCCCTGGACCGTAGCTCCTGCAGTTTCCCAGCGTGGATGCCGTACTCCTGCAGTCTGGGCGTCGTCGCCGTCCGCAGGCCGTCACACCGCCTTGGTGGCCTTGGCGTCGGCAGAATACTTTTGAAGCATTTGGGGGGAGGGCAACCTCGAACCTTCCCTTCGCATGCACGACCTCAAACCCCCAAACCCATGAAATCCAAGTCTTCCAATCGAATTCAGGATTGTCCAAAGTATTCTGGAATCCTTGCCTCGGCCATGATACAATCTGGCGTCCTGGGCAAGGAGATGAAGGTATATGTAGACAAAGAAAACATGTAGACAAGTAATATGTACAAGTAACAATTCTACACTATAAAATAGAATAAAAAAGAAGACGAAATGAAGGCGACGGCGTCGCCGCCATCAGAAAATCTGACGGCTACGGGGCGTCGCCATCAGGATCTCCACTGAGATCCTGCCCAAACTGGGCCAAACAGTGGTTTTTGGGCGAAAAACAATGAAATATAGTGATTTTTGAGCCAAAAACACTCATTTCACGCGTCTCCCCCCAACGCGTCGCGTAGCCGACACGACGCGTTTCTGTACCAATTCAACCTACATATAAAAAGGCCCACTGTTGGGCAACGCCATGGGCATCTGGGCGATTCCTGGGATCGCCTCAGGATTTTTCGAAAAATGCGTGAACGTGACTCTTTTCGCAAAAATTGACCTTCGCGGAACGCCGCGAAAAAGGTCACGCTATAATCTTTTATTTCTAAAAACGATAAAACAATAATAAAATTGCCTAAAATCTTTAGAAATCGAAGAATAAAGCTTCGATCTGGAGCTGCGTCGCGCAGGCGACGACTGTCGTCGCCAGCCCAAAAAAGACGTAAAATGACGATTTCTGGGGTATTTTACAGAAATCCCACAGAAATCAGGATGCCGTAACATCAACAGGAAAATTCCTGACCCAGCCTGGCGAAGAGCGCCACAGGCTGTGCAGCGGGTATGGGTGAGGCACCCCATACCGCTTCACCCCCCTTCTTAGAAGCCTTGCCTATATCCAAAGGAAGGCAAGGCCAAGGAGGCGCTCTGACCCCTGCACTGCCCTGGTTTCAAAACTGATTCATCAGAACAGTGGGGGGGGGGGGGGCTTCGTAAGTAATTTACATGCCACATACATGCAAATTTTTTTATTTTTTTTTGATCTTGATATATTCATAGGGCATTTGCCCCCCTGGCGTCCACACTGGTCCCTGGCACACCTTGTGGCCTGTAGTTACATGAACAGAGGCGCTGCAGGGCCTTCCGCCCTGACTGATGGCGCTTAGGCGCACATATGGGCCCTTTTTGTCCATGGGCATGGAAACATAATGATTCAATAAATTCAAAAAAAAATATTTAGGGTCAAACCCAAGGCAACGAATTCCTCGCGCCTGAATTTAGGGCCATTTCCTGCCCAAGGCGACGAATTTCTCGTGCCTTTTAGGGTCGATTCCCAACCCAGGGCGACGAATTAACGCGCCTAATTTGGGGGATTTAGGGTCATTTCCTACCCAAGGCGCCCCACGCCGATTGAGAGTGGGACCTCCCAAAGGGTCAACCAACCCAAGGCGACGAATTAACGCGCCTGCTTGTGCGGTTCGGTACCTGGCGTCGTCGTCGCTGTGGTCGTCGCCCAGAGGCCATTTATAGACTTGGGGGCTCCATAGGGTCGCTCCATGGGGAAGCCAAGGTCATACCCATCGTAGGAGTCAAGGAATTCCTCCTTCATCATGTTGATGCCCTGGACCGTAGCTCCTGCAGTTTCCCAGCGTGGATGCCGTACTCCTGCAGTCTGGGCGTCGTCGCCGTCCGGAGGGCCGTCACACCGCCTTGGTGGCCTTGGCGTCGGCAGAATACTTTTGAAGCATTTGGGGGGAGGGCAACCTCGAACCTTCCCTTCGCATGCACGACCTCAAACCCCCAAACCCATGAAATCCAAGTCTTCCACTCGAATTCAGGATTGTCCAAAGTATTCTGGAATCCTTACCTCGGCCATGACACAATCTGGCGTCCTGGGCAAGGAGATGAAGGTATATGTAGACAAAGAAAACATGTAGACAAGTAATATGTACAAGTAACAATTCTATACTATAAAATAGCATAAAAAAGAAGACGAGATGAAGGCGACGGCGTCGCCGCCATCAGAAAATCTGACGGCTACGAGGCGTCGCCATCAGGATCTCCACTGAGATCCTGCCCAAACTGGGCCAAACAGTGGTTTTTGGGCGAAAAACAATGAAATATAGTGATTTTTGAGCCAAAAACACTCATTTCACGTGTCTCCCCCCAACGCGTCGCGTAGCCGACACGACGCGTGTCTGTACCAATTCAACCTAGATATGAAAAGGCCCACTGTTGGGCCACGCCATGGGCGTCTGGGCGATTCCTGGGATCGCCTCAGGATTTTTTGAAAAATGCGTGAACGTGACTCTTTTCGCAAAAATTGACCTTCCCGGAACGCCGCGAAAAAGGTCACGCTATAATCTTTTATTTCTAAAAACGATAAAACAATAATAAAATTGCCTAAAATCTTTAGAAATCGAAGAATAAAGCTTCGATCTGGAGCTGCGTCGCGCAGGCGACGACTGTCGTCGCCAGCCCAAAAAAGACGTAAAATGACGATTTCTGGGGTATTTATACAGAACCCCCACAGAAATCAGGATGCCGTAACATCAACAGGAAAATTCCTGACCCAGCCTGGCGGAGAGCGCCACAGGCTGTGCAGCGGGTATGGGTGAGGCACCCCATACCGCTTCAATGGCAGTGACCTCATCGCCACATGCCATGCCGATTCAGCATATGTGGGACCCAAAACAAAGAGTGCACATCTCCTGAGATGGCGGTATGGAGATTGAGTGACTATGGGGCAGTTTTCCAACTCTTTTCCCAAAACATTTCAACTATCTTTGTGAATATGCGATCCGATTTGTCTTGAGTTGCAGTTTCTGCGAATATTCTTACATCTTTCACTGTTTACACTGCAGCCCTTCATGCTTTGATCCTGAGCTTCTTCTACTTGCTTATGTCTGGCTTGGGTTATCCTGGATTGATTGTATTTCAGCAAACAAAAGCTTTTCTTCATCAAAAACAAGCAGCAGGAAACCCTACACCAGCAGCAAGCAGCAGGAGGGGCACAACAAACACACAGTGTTGAAATCACTATAAACCTTTCTGGTAGCAAGAGGCAGACTGTCTCTGCGTACCGGCAGCAACCCCGTGCCGTACATCCAGTGGGCCGAGATCAGTCATATATAAGCAAGAAGGGCGAACGAATATGGATACCAAGAAAGAGGACATCGACGTGAAGACGGCGCCTGAGGCACCAGGTAGGTAGGTTGGTCGACTCGGGACTGGGGTTGCCCCGCAAGGGGGACTTACCAAGGGGCTTTTGCTCACCCACCCACGGCCCTACTTCACGTGCCCCCACAAAGCGGCTGCCCCACATGGGGAAAGGGCGCGGTCGCCGCGAGCAGTACCCTACAGCGGGTTCTGCCCAGAGAGGTAACCCATGTTCCACCGAAGTCTCAGATTCCTCTCCTTCGGGCGGATGATACGTGGGGGAGGGTCCCACCGCACATCCTCATCAACCTCCGGATTCCGGGGCCCAGGGGCCCGGAGCCAGGCCAAAGGCCCTGTCCTGCAGGCACCCCTACCTGGGTTGGTTTTCAGTAGGTGTGAGGCGACTTGAAGAAGCACGTGCTACGGGACTCGCATGCCGTGGCGCACACTCACACCTCCTGACTCGGTCGAGCTTGCGCTCTCCCGGGGGGCCGGGGGTTCGAAGTAGGCCGTTGTGGCCGGTTGGTCGGTCGTATGGTACGGTTGCGGTGTAGTTTGTTAATGTAGGTTGGTCGGTTGCGTGATGGTAGAGCCAAGTTTTGTTCGTTGGCATGGTCGTCGGCGGGCGCGGCGCACCACTGTGTCACCAACCCTTTGGACGCCGTTCCCGTTTCGACCCGTGCACGCCTGGCTGGTTTGAAGTTGGCCGGCTTGCGTCTGGTCTGTTTACGGTCAAGTGGCGCCTGCAGCTGCGGTGTTGTTGGTTCGCGGTCGTCTTGGCCGCCTCATGGTCGGCTTGGTTTGCGTGGGTTCCATTGCGCCGCTGCCGGTGGTCGTTCCACCGCATGTTGTTTATGCAGCTGGCATGTCCGTGTCGGTGCTGGTCAGTGGCGTCGTGGTTTGTCCAAGTGTAGTGTTGTGTAGTTTGTTACTGTTGGTTGGTCGCGTTTGTATTGGCAGCGTTGTGGTGTTCTGTTGTGTTCGTGGGTACGATCAGCGGTGGGCGTGGCGCACCACGGTGTTGCCAACCCATTGGGCGCCGTTTCCGTTTCGACCCGTGCACTCCTGGCTGGTTTGGTGTTGGCCGGCTTGCGTGTGGTCTGTTTACGGTCAAGTGGCGGCTGCAGCTGCGGTGTTGTTGGTTCGCGGTCGTCTTGCCCGCCTTATGGTCGGCTTGGTTTGCGTGGGTTCCATTGCGCTGCTGCCGGTGGTCGTTCCGCCGCATGTTGTTTATGCAGCTGACATGTCCCGTGTCGGTGCTGGTCAGTGGCGTCGTGGTTTGTCCAAGTGTAGTTCTTGTGTAGTTTGTTACCGTTGGTTGGTCGCGTTTGTATTGGCAGCGTTTTGGTGTTCTGCTGTGTTCGTGGGTACGATCGTCGGTGGGCGTGGCGCACCAGGGTGTTGCCAACCCGTTGGGCGCCGTTTCCGTTTCGACCCGTGCACGCCTGGCTGGTTTGGTGTTGGCCGGCTTGCGTGTGGTCTGTTTACGGTCAAGTGGCGGCTGCAGCTGTAGTGTGGTTGGTGCGTGGTTGTCGTGGCCGCCTCATGGTCGGCCGGGTTCGTGTAAGTTCCGTTGCGCTGCTGCCGGTTGTCTTATCGTCCAATCCTGCCCGTTTAGCCAGCACGTTTGTGTCTGCGTCGGTTTGTGGCGTCTTGGTTTGTACAAGTGTCGTGTAGTGTAGTCTGGGAACGTTCGTGGGCCGCGTCCGCAGCGGTAGAGTCGCAGTGTTCCTCTGTGCTTGTGGCCATGGTGGTCGGGGGGCGCGGCTCGCTACGGTGTCGCTAGCTCGTTGGTCGTCGCTCTCGCACCGGCACGTGCACACCCGGCCAGCTTGGCGCTGGTCGGTGCGCGCGCGGTCTGTTCACGGTCACGTTGCGTCCGCTGTAGTGGTTCTGGCGGTGTGTGGTCGTGTTAGTCGCCTCTTGGTTGGTTTGTTCGGCGTTCGTTCCTTGTCGTCGCAGCAGGCGTTCGCGCAGTCGGATTTGTTGTGTGCAGGTGTGCCGCTTGTTGCGATGTTGGTCGGTGCCAGGTGTGTCGGGCCGGCACGGTACGTTTGTACTGTGCGCCGCCCGCCCGCCGCGGGGGAGAAAAGCCATGACAAGACATGCCTGAGGCACCAGCAATGCCAGCACCTGGTGAACCTGGACCTGGACCTAGCGCTGTACCTTCGGAGCCCTTACATGGGCCAGTGGACGTGGCGGAGGAGTCGATGGAAGGACTTCAGTCAGCCTTCCGGGCCCTCTCAGTCGAGGAGGTGGACACTCATCCTGTGAAGAGAAAGAGAGAGAGTGAGAAGGATGCTGCAGAAAGCATAGCAGACGAAGGAGCAGACCAAGGGCACGACCCGACAAATGATCCTACCTTCGAGGGCGCACCAAGCGCTTCTGGCCTCCACGCATCACCCTCTCCTATAACCACCACACTCCCAACTCCAGAGCCAGCCGCTGCAACATCCACACCCGTAACCAACCCGCCTATGGCTGAGGGCACAAGCTTTGCTGGTATACCTACCTACCCTGCTTATGGTGTGAACCCACCTACCACTGCGTTTCCTGAGGCAACTACTACCAGTGAGCTGGTGACATCCAGTTCTGCGCCGCGATGGTATGCGGCTGACTATCACCATCCTCTACCCGCTACGGGAGCCTATGTGGATACTGCTGGGTATGCAACCCTGAGTGGGCTGAGGAGAGGACCTGAGTCATGCGGGAGCAGGAGTAGAGGATCGGGGAGATCCTCCAACAGGTCCCTGACGCGGTCGGAGATCAACGAGGTGCTCCGAGGAGCCACTTCAAAAATCGTGGGCGACCGCACTCAAGAGATTCGAGAAAAACTGGAGCCCCTGATACCACCCGAAGCGTCACCTACCACGGTGGGAATGTCACCCCATCGAGTACAGGCCAACCACCTGGTGGCAGGACTGACGAACACCCTGGGGAGCCTGAGGAGCCGACCGATGCCGACCCCTGCAGCGATACCTAGTAGCCCTTTCGTGCCGAGGACCAACCAGGCACCCTACAGTAACGTGGCGAATTCTACGAGAGTCGCGCTGGACCGGCTGGGGCTGACAGCCCTGAGGGCAATGGTTGATGTGGAGCCCTATGGCTCTAGTGATCTAGGCGGAGACCCCTCCGATGATGAGCCGCCGACGATGACTTCTACTTTGCCCTCGGAGGACGACGACCCGTAGGACCCCAAGAACCCATGTGGGAAGAAGAAGAAGAAGAAGAGGAAGACCCGACACCCTGAGGGACGCAGGTCTCAGGAGGCGAAGGCTATTGCCACCTTCAAGATCCTGGTGAACCTGCCTGAGTTCACAGGCAAGCACCTCAGCGAGTTTGCTGAGAATTTTGGCCGGTTTCTCCGATTGACCGGCCAAACCCACGCTAGTGGACGGGTCAAGTGCGATCTGCTCCTGCAGTGTTGCAAGACCAAGTACCTGGAGAAGCAGGTCAGACAGATTGTGACTAAGTCCGCCACCTTTGCCGATGTGATGGTTGCCTTGGAGAGGCAGTACCCGACCTATGAAACCGACCTCTCCATCAGGGCCGAGATTCAGAACCCCGCCGTGCTGCCCAACAACCCCAAACCTGGCAGGGTCTCTGAGCTATCCGCTGACCTGGATCACTGGGCTGGACGATTGACACCCGGTTCCTACAGCAGCGACGACCTGCTTTTCTGGTTGGTGGCTAAGCTCCCTCGGGAGCTGTGGGACGAGTGCCGTTTAACGGCAGACCGCAAGGCTTTAGCCCTCCACTACGAGGATCTATGTGTACTACTCCTGGTGCTGGCGCTGCAAAAAGAAAGCGACCAGCACCTGAACAACTACCGTCCTCGAGCCGGAGGCTCTGGAAGCCATGGCAAAGGGTACCAAGGATCCAGACCTGGGCAGGGGACTACACCCAAACACCCCCGTAATATGGAAAACGTCAAGGAGCTCTTCTGGTGTGATACCAGAGACGAGCAGGGCCACCTGCAGCACGCCCCTGACTGCGAGCAGGGAGACTGCTTCGTAGTCCAAGGGAAGCAGCAGGAGAAGAACACCGTCGCCAAGGCGAAGCTGCCGGATCATTACAGGTGTACAATCACCTGTGCCTTCTGTGGGAAGAGGAAGCACTACGAGGATGAGTGCTACCACAAGCAGCGCCTGTCGGTGAAGCTGAAGGGTGAGGATCCTGGCAAAGGCTCTGGCAATGGTGGAGGCAAAGGCAAAGGCAACGACTCTGGCAAGGGCAAGTCGAAAGGACGTGGACAAGGGCAAGACAAGAGTCAAGGTGGACGAGGAGGAGGCGCTAACCGCCAGCGGGACAAGGACAACAAGAACACGGACAAGAACGGAGGCAACCCCAACCCTATTCCAGGGGGGAACACCGAGCCCTCTGGAGGGCAGTCTGGTCCAACCACACGCTCACAAACGCAGGCCCAGCGAGAACAAGGGGCCAAGCGGGAGCACGAAGGTGGTGATGACGGCAACGCTAAGAAGCGAAGCCCTTTCATGAGGATGGCCCGCAAATTGCGGAACAAGGGGTTCGAGGTGACCTGTCCCATGGAGTTCTGACCGGGACGCTCGGGTGGCGCCCAGGACCTGGTGTCTTTCGGTACGTATCCGACTAGGGGGACGTGAATACCTGGGGGTATTGAAGCGGTACCCAGCACCTATGGCCCATGGCCCGGAGGCCTGTGAGCCATCACACCCGTGCGGAAGCCGTTGACACCGGCTGTCAGGGGGATATCCCTGTTCTCTAACCCGCGAAATCTGGAATCCAATTTCTAACCAATAAATCGATGTGGAATTACCGTAATTTTATTGTCTTGATCGATTTTCGGTCAGAAATCGGTGAAATGCCCGATTTCTACCGCGATTTCTAATTGTCGTGAAATCGCCGCCTGATGTTGCCTGTTCGCGCGCTTTCGTCGCTTCTCCGTGGCGAGTTTTGTGAGGGATTTTTCTCGAGTACCTTTGAGGTTCTAAGAGAACTTAAGGGCTGAATCTAGAGGGTTTTTAATGTACTTTCATCTGGTGTGTTCACCACAATTTTTCGCCGTTGCGTCTTCGAGAAAATCAGCGCGCAAGCTTTTCCGTCGATCGCTCAAACTCATGGTTCTCAAGGACCATGAGTTCGGACGGAACCCTACATTCCCCCCCTATGCCTTTTCTCCATGCCCCTTTCACGTGGGCATATCACTTTGTGTAGGGAAGCGGGCAATGGCGATGTTTTAGGCAGCCTATGGGTTTCGCAAACCCAAGTCGTTTGCGTACGCAAACGCTAACTTTGTGGCCTTGTGAGCATGAACATTCATACCCGAACATAATGCTCACAAGACCAAAAACCCTGGGCCATTTTCGTTTGTCGAGCCAACTCAACGATAGCTCCACGCAATTCAATGCGTACCAAAACTCCATTTTCGAAGGAGGGCAAGTTTTGGTCGAAATGTAGGCCAAAATGTCCAAACCCCCGAGGCTCGCACTCGAAGCCTATGTGGAGTTGAGCCTCGAACCAAGGCAATATGTAAAGTAGAGACCACGAAGGACATCGTGGATGGCTTAGTTGATTGTTACAACCTTGTCTTCTATTTTATATAATTTCGCCTTGTGAGCACGCGTGCCATACTGCCTCTTTGCACACGCGCTCATATGCAAGCACTAACGACACGAGTGGGCGGAGACGATCTAACCATAGTGGGCATATTTGAAGGCACCTACTATGGGCCTACTCCAAAGGTGTTTGCTCATATTCTTGTTCCTCAATGACCCAAAGATATGTTCATGCCAATATCGCCGATATATGCACTTTTTCCCATAAATAGTGTGCTTCAAGGATTGAGGTGTTAAAAATGTTTCCATTATGCTTTGAACCTCAACCCTTGTCGCAAAAGGGAAGCAAGGCTTCGGTTTGCATCCATGCAAAAGCAGTAAGAAAAAGTGCTTTTCCAATGCTTTGAAGCATACTCTAGTTGTATTAGAGATGCACTGAGCATCCAGGCATTTCTATCTTAGTATTGGTCCCACCAAAACTGGTGATAACACATTTTGACCTATGGAACCAAACACCCAATCAGGATATGGAGTGGACCCCTTAATCCCCTTTCAATGTGAGGCAAATCGTCTTTTCCTGAGTTGACTGAGAACTGACATATCCAAGGCAGAGCCTATGAATTTATCTATGTTTTTCCATGAATACTTAGCTGTCCTAGTGGTATGCACCCTAGGGGGCTGGGCACCTCTTTTTGAGAGGTCCTGGGTTCAATTCCTGGTCAGCCTAGCCAAGTAGGAAGATCCCATGTGACATGGCAGTGACCTCATCGCCACATGCCCTGCCACCTCAGCCCATATGGGACCCAAAACAAAGAGTGCACATCTCCTGAGATGGCACTGTGGAGATAGAGTGACCATGGGGCAGTTTTCCAACTCTTTTCCAAAACATTTCAGCTATCTTTGTGAATATGCAATCCGATTTGACCTGAGTTGCAGTTTCTGTGAATATCCTTTCATCTTTCACTGTTTACACTGCAGCCCTTCATGCTTTGATCCTGATTCTCTTCTCCTTGCACACCTCTGGCTTGGGCTATCCTGGATTTACTGTATTTCTGCAAACAAAAGCTTTTCATCTCCAAAAACAAGCAGCAGGAAACCCTACACCAGCAGCAAGCAGCAGGAGAGACAAAAACACAGTGTTGAAACTACTATAAACGTTTCTGGTAGCAAGAGGCAGTCTGTCTCTGCACACCGGCAGCAACCCCGTGCCGTACATCCAGTGCGCCGAGTACAGGCACATATAAGCAGAAGGGCGAACGAAGATGGACACAAGGAAGGAGGACGCCGACGTGAAGACAGCGCCAGCGCCTGAGGCACCGGCAAGGCCAGCACCGGGTGAACCTGGACCTGGACCTAGCGGCGCTGTACCTTCGGAGCCCTTACATGGGCCAGTGGAAGTGGCTGAGGACTCGTTGGATGGACTCCAGACGGCCTTGGGGGCCCTCGCAGTCGGAGAGGTGGTCACTCAGCCTGTGAAGAGGAAGAGAGAGAGCGAGAAGGATGCTCGAGACGAAGCAGACGAAGGAGAGGAACAAGGGCAAGACCTGACGCATGACCCTACCTTCGAAGGCGCACCAAGTGCTTCTGGCCTCCACGCATCACCCTCGCCTATAACCACCACACTCCCAGCCGCTGCAACATCAACTCCCATAACCGACCCGCCTATGGCAGAGAGCACAGGCTTTACTGGCATGCCTCCCTACCCCGCCTATGGTATCGGCCCACCTACCACTGCGCTCCCTGAGGCAACTACTGCCAGTGAGCCGGTGGCTTCCAGCTCTGCGCCGCGATGGTATGCGGCTGAATATCCCCATCCACTACCCGCTACTGGAACCTATGTGGATGTTCCTGGGTATGCATCTGGGTATGCAACCTTGAGTGGGTTGAGGAGAGGACCTGAGTCTCTTGGAGGCAGGAGTAGAGGATCGGGGAGATCCTCCAACAGGTCCCTGACGCAGTCGGAGATCAACGAGGTGCTCCGAGGAGCCACTTCAAAAATCGTGGGCGACCTCAGTCAAGAGATCCGAGAGAAACTGGAGCCCCTGATGATACCGCCCCAAGTGTCACCCACTACGGTGGGAATGTTCCCCCACCGAGTACAGGCGGACCACCTGGGGGCAGGGCTGACAAACACCTGGGGAGCCTGAGGAGCCGACCGATGCCGACTCCTGCAGCTATACCGAGAAGTCCTTTCGTACCGAGAACGGCCGAGCCGCCCTACAGCCACGTGACGAACTCTACGAGGGCCGAGCTGGACCGGCTGGGGCTGACAGCCTTAAGGGCAATGGTGGACGTGGAGCCTTATGGCTCTAGTGATCTAGTCGGAGACCCCTCCGATGATGAGCCGCCGTCGATGACTTCTACTTTGCCCTCGGAGGACGATGACCCGGAGGACCCCGAGGACCCAAAGGAAAAGAAGAAGAAGAAGAAGAAGAAGAAGAAGAAGACCCGACGCCCTGAGGGACGCAGGTCTCAGGAGGCGAAGGCTATTGCCACCTTCAAGATCCTGGTGAACCTGCCTGAATTCACAGGCAAGGACCTCAGCGGGTTCGCTGAGAAATTTGGCCGGTTTCTCCGAGTGACCGGCCAAACCCACGCTAGTGGGCGAGTCAAGTGCGATCTGCTCCTGCAGTGCTGCAAGACCAAGTACCTGGAGAAGCAGGTCAGGCAGATCGTCACTAACTCCGCCACCTTTGCCGATGTGTTGGTTGCCCTGGAGAGGCAGTACCCAACCTACGAAACCGACCTCTCCATCAGGGCCGAGATCCAGAACCTGCCCGTGCTGCCCAACAACCCCAAACCGGGCAGGGTCTCCGAGCTGTTGGCTGACCTGGATCACTGGGCTGGACGACTGACGCCCGGTTCCTACAGCAGCGACGACCTGCTGTTCTGGTTGGTGGCCAAGCTCCCTCGAGAGCTATGGGACGAGTGCCGTTCGACGGCGGAGCGCAAGGCTAGATCCCTCCGCTACGAGGATCTATGCGTGCTACTCCTGGAGCTGGCGCTGGAGAAGGAGAGCGACCAGCACTTGAACAACTACCGTCCGGGTGGTGGAGGTTCTGGAGGCCATGGCAAAGGGTACCAAGGGTCCCGACCTGGGCAGGGGACTACCCCCAAACACGCCCACGCTCGTATCATGGAGAACGTTAAGGAGCTATTCTGGTGTGATGCCAGGGCCGAGCAGGGCCACCTGCAGCACGCCCCTGACTGCGAGCAGCGAGACTGCTTTGTAGTCCAGGGGAAGCAGCAGGAGAAGAACACCGGCGCCAAAGCGAAGCTGCCGGATCATTACAGGTGGACCATCACGTGTGCATTCTGCGGGAAGCGGAAGCACTACGAGGATGAGTGCTACCATAAGCAACGCCTATCGGCGAAGCTTAAGGGTGAAGATCCTGGCAAAGGCTCAGACAAAGGTGGAGGCAAAGGCAAAGGCAACGACTCTGGCAAGGGCAAGTCGAAAGGACGTGGTCAAGGGCAAGAAAAGGGTCAAGGTGGACGAGGAGGAGGCGCTAACCGCCAGCCCGACAACAAGAACAAGGACAGGAACAGAGGCAACCCCAACCCTAATCCAGGGGGGAACTCCGAGCCCTCTGGAGGGCAGTCTGGTCCTACCCCACGCTCACAAACGCAGGCCCAGCAAGAACAAGGAGCCAAGCATGAGCATGAAGGTGGTGATGACGGCAACGCTAAGAAGCGAAGCCGTTTCATGAGGATGGCCCGCAAGGTGACCTGTCCCGCGGAGTTCTGACGTAGACGCTCTGGTGGCACCCAAGACCTGGTGTTTTGGGTACGTATCCGACTGGGGGGACGCGAATACCTGGGGGTATTGGATACTGGCGCCACAATATCTATAGTGGCCAAGAAAATTTTACCTTGTGGGAGCCTGAAGAACACCATGACCACCGCTGCTATATGTATGGGGGATGGACATGTGGTGCACAGCTGCGGGGACTGTGAACTGGAGGTACCTATGGGCTCCCGGACTATCGCCCATCGGTTCTATGTGATGGACACTGAGGCCTTCGACTTTGTACTGGGGACTGACTTCTTCGTACAGCACTCCCAGATACAATCCCTGACGCTGCAAGCGCCCTACCTCCTCTACGTGGACCACGGCAGTGGCAGGGAGTCTGTGCCACTGGAGCAGTCGGAACATACCTCGAGTTACCTGAGGCTATCGAAGGAGGAGCCCTCGAACATGATGGCGGCCTCCAAAACTGAGGACTATCAACTATTGGGGGAAGTCCTAAACCAAGGTCTGAAGGAGTTGGGTTACTCTCGAGAAGACCTGAGTGTGGAGTTGTTCGCCAGCGACAAGCAGCATGTACTGGACCTTTACTGCAGCAAGGGGTATAACTGCAGCTACAAATTTTACTGGGCCTCTTTCGGGATGGCCTACGGGAACCCCAGGTTCAGTGAACTTGGTAAGCTGCTGACCAAGGAGGCCTTGGAACGTTCCCGTATGGTCCTGTGTTCCCCCGATTGGGGAGCCCATGGGGGCAACGAGTACTGGCGAAACCTCCTGGACAGGCTTTTTTTTTCCCACGGCGTTGGCCGCCACCCATAACGTCGTCATCATTGTTCCATTGTGCATGTCACACCGTCATTACCGTATGTACATTTAAGTATGTACAGTAACCCCACTTGGAGGTGGTTCTGGTGGTGGCCTGAGCTGAAAAAAATCCCAGAGGGAAGGAGAGAAGAATGGACAGGCTGACTATCAGCTCTGTTCGTTTGCCTGATGAGGCCATCTACGTGCCTCTGGGACGCAAGACGCCTATTGGGAAGCCCGGATGGGGGAGTATGCTCAGCGTGGTGGACGGAGGTCCTACCTCCATTCCCTGGGAGGATCTGGACCCGACTCTGGTCCAGGCTATACAACGAGAAAGCGACGGACTCGCCTTGGGTGACTTGAAGGATCGCCTACAACCTCAAGATGCTGTTGAAACTACACCCGGAGGAGATGAGTACGTCGTGACTGACACCAACGCCCCCAACTCTCCCTGTGATGTACCTGTTCCTGATGGAGTCTCTGAGTGTGGACTATCTGAGCTACCTAGCTCTCTCCACTCAGATGACGAAACTGAGCACGACGCCTTCTTCGTGCAGACCTGTGTGGAGGAAGTGGAGAACGCCGAGTACGTCGCCCCGCTGAAACCCCTACTCTCCATGAGGGTGGAAGACCCCGTGGACGAGGAGCTGGATCCTCGATCCAGGCTAAGGGAGTATGTGGATTCCAAGAGGAAGTTGGTGGCGAAAAAGCTCTGCTACATGAAGCCTACCCGCAGCTCATGGCCACTGAAGCAAGGACGTATGGGAGACCTATCCCAATTGAATGAGGACCTCGAACAGAAGATCACCACCTGGCAAAGGGAGGTAGATCTTAAGCTCATGAAGAGCGTGTGGGGCGCCCATGTGAGGACCCCAGAGGAGGACGACCTCTCGGAGGAATGTGTATGTGAACCCCCTCGAGCGTGCCTATGTTGCCATCGTCCACCGGAGATGGTTGAACAAGACCTTCTATATGCCTACCAAGGGCTGAAGGACACTACCACGGGCGAAGAGTCGGTGGAGGACCACCTCCCGACGTCTATTCAGGGGGCAAGCAACTTACACTCTGACGAGGACATGGAGGACAAGATCAAGGTATTGGACCCGCGGGTACAGAAGCTTATAAGGACCTATCTGGAGGTGTTCGGAGAACTACCCCCTCCAGCCTCATGTGACAAGCTGGTGAAGATGGACCTCAAGCTGAAACCCGAGTTGGTGGGTCACAAGATCCGGAGGAGACCGTATCAAGCTCCGAAAGAGCAGGCCGACGAGATTGAGCGACAGATACAAGAATGTATCGACGCTGGCCTAGTCCTGGAGTACAAGGACGGGGACTACCCCCTACACTGCAGCCCCTGTTTCCTGGTGGCTAAACCTGGGTCTACAGCCAAACGGCTGGTAGTGGACTACGGAGAGCTGAACAAGAAGACGCTGAACCACTCAGGGTCCATTCCCAATATGGAGTCTACCCTGGAGAAGATAGCCTCCTGCCGCTACAAGACCAAGATGGACAAGAGGAGCGGATTCTGGCAAGTGGACCTGACGCCCAACGCACAGGAACTACTGGCCTTCATCACCCCTCAGGGGAGGGTGTTCAAGTGGAAGGTCATGCCGTTTGGCGTGGCTAACGCACCCGCTCTATTCCAAGAGCTGATGAACAAGATCTTGTCCATCCTACGAACCAGACCTAAGGTGCAGGAGCTCATATCCCGTGGTGCCCAGATGGAGGCTCACATCGACGATGTATGCCTCGGGACCAATACCCAGGAGGATCACCTAATCCTCTTGGGTGAGTTCTTTGCGGTCTGCCAGGAGAACCACACACGACTCAAGCTGGAGAAGTGTGAGTTCATGCAGGAGACCATGCAGCACCTGGGGTTTGACGTTGGCTATGGGTGGTGGACCCCAGCGGCCTCTAAGGCCAAACCCCTGATGGATGCCAAGGTACGACCCAAAGACCCCAAGAAAGGACTTGATGATGTACGCAGTTTCATTTGGGCGTGCAACTTCTATCGCCGCCACATCAAAAACTTCACCTACACCAGCGCCGTTCTGACGGACTTGATCAAGGAGAGTACTACTTGGCGCTGGGGCCCACAAGAGCAACAAGCGTTTGACGAGCTCAAAGACAAGGTAGCCAACGCTAAGTGCTTGGGCGTGCCTAGGGCACAAGGGGAGATTATCCTGGTGACCAACGCCAGCAATGTGGGCGTTGGTGGAACGTTGTTCCAATGGCAAGCACTAGACAAGGAGGAGTTCGACTCGGCCATTTCCCAATGTGGGACGGAAGGTCTCAACCGAGATGGAACCCTCAAGCACAGCTACCCTGACGACAAGTGGGTCCTAGTACCTCTGGGCCACTGGAACTGGAAGTGGAACCAGACCAGGGGGAACTACTCCACCTATGAGCAGGAATTGCTCGCGGGTATGCTGGTGCTATCCTCACAAGCACGACTGTTGGGGAGTAACCCTGTGGTCTGGCTGTGCGACCAAGAACCGGTCCGCAGTTTCCAGAAGGGCCCCCCACCTGAGAAGGCCAAGCTACGGCGCTGGTGGACCTACCTCAGTCAACTACGGCTGACGGTACACCATATCCAGGGAGTGAAGAACGAGTGTGCCGACTACATCAGCCGCAACAACTTCGACGCCCTGATTGGTGCCTGGTCTGAAGCGTTGGCTAAGGAGGCGTTCAGCCGTATGGACGTCCACTTGGACCTCAACATGACGATGATACGCTTCCTGGATGGACTCCAACAATCGGAGTACCTGAAGGAGTTTGGGGATATCTACAAGCGCCTGGAGAAACGCCTTGAACCCCTCCTGGTCAACCAAGACCAGTGGAAGAGGGACAAGAGCTACCTCTGGCACGAGGACCGCATTGTGGTGCCTGGTGACAGAGGACCAGCGCTGCTGAAGTGGACCCATGAGTCCAGCAGTCATGTGGGTGCTGACCGTAACCTGAGGCTGTTCAAGCAGTGGTTGCACACTACGTGGACTGACGACCAACTGCGGAAAGCCCTCCAGCCTATCGTGGACAAGTGCCCGTGCAGGTCCTGTAAACCAGGGGATATCAGGGACAGAGGTCTCTACTCGACCCTGCCCATCCCTCACTGTGCTAACAGTGTTCTATACGTGGACTACACGGAGATGCCGAAGTTCGAGGGCTATGACTTCGCCCTCGTGGTAACCTGTGGGTTGACCAGGTTTACCAGGGTGTTCCCATGTACCAAGCACATTACCGGGGAGGAGACTATCAAGATACTCCTGGAGGACTGGTTTTGTGTCTATGGGGCGCCCAAGGAGATCAACTCCGATGAGGGCGTACGAGTACGCTCAGATACCGGTTGGTACAAGAGGGTCCTGAGATCCCTCAATGTCCAGGTGTCTACGGGGATTCCCTACTCGCATATGAGCAACCCCCTATGTGAGCGACAGATTCGTGTCCTGAAAGAGAGTGTACGGATATGGTGCAAAACTGAACGCACCAGAGACTGGGTGAGACTACTCCCCGTCATATCCTTGATGATGAACTCCCAAGAGAGTTCAGCTACTGGCTACTCGCCCCATGAGCTATTCCTAGGGCGCCCGGCATGGTTCCTACATGCCCCCTATCCAGAGGACACCCATTCTTCTGTGGGTGAATGGGTCCAAGAGCAACAAGCGAAGGTGGACAAGGCCAAGGCTATGCTCCAGAGAGGGAGGGAGCGTCAGTGGAACAAGAAGAACAAGCACCGAGTACCGGCCACCTACCAAGAGGGGGACTGGGTGCTGGTGCACCACAGTTGACTACCCGCCTGGCCACGCTCTACCAGCGATGACCCATACTTCGGGCCGTACAAGATTCTATCAGTGGATGGACACCGTATCACCGTGCGGTGTTCTCCCCGTCTAGGGGGGACCCTGGTGTGCGCTGCTCAACACCTGAAGCGCTACTATGATCCTGAAGACCTCTGTGGGGAGGAGTGGGAGCTGAACGACGAGGAAATCGCCGCGCTGGACCTACAAGGGGCTGCCAGCCCTATGGAAGTTGAGGGTGAACTCCCCGACATGAACGCCGAGGAGATGGCTAAGGAGGGCTTCTACCTGGTGAAGTCTGTCCTACGCCACCGCTATCGCCAGGGTTGGCGCTTCCTCACCCTCTGGGAAGGGTTTGGAGTCGAAGAGGCCACTTGGGAGCCCTTCTCTGCATTTGTTCTACCTGAGGGACGCCTAAACTCAGTTCTGGTTGACTACTTGTCCCAGAACAACCTTGGTGAGTTGCTGAGGCTCGCTGAGACGCTTGCCTCCAAGACTAAAGCTAGGGACTGAACCTTACCCTTACTTGCCTAAGCGTATGTGTCAGTGTGCTATTCCTAAGGTCCTGAGAGCAAGCCGCAGAAGTGGTGTCCTAATTGTACCCAAGTCTGCGCCCTTGCTAAACCTGGAGGGTTGGCTTATTGAGGCCACGGGGTACGCCCCGGGTCTCCCCTCCCCTAAGCGCCCAATTTCTGTGCTGGCGCAAAACCCTTGGGGAATACCCAGCGTACTCATCCAGGTATTGTTTTCCCTACCTATCTCTCTACTACAGGGAGGGGTGGCCAAAAGCTATGAAGGCTTGAAAACGACGTTTTGCTAAGTGGCCAAAACACTGACCTAACCACTGCCACAGCCAACCAACCCTGCTAAAATTGCAGGAAACGGGTGGGACAGTGACACACGCACTACAGATCCTACACACCCTACAGTGGCACCATCCTGGTGGGCGAGCACTGCACAACTGGCTCAAGCCCCCACTCAGGACTACCACTCCTACACGCACACTCTACTGGGTGTTGTTGAGGAACATGTCGTGGGTCCTAACGACCCTCCTGTGAAGGAACAAGAGAACACAGCGCTGCTAAGCAACTGTGGCCTAACAGGGGACGCCACAACGCGTTTCTCCTGCTAGGGCTTCGAGGGAAGAGGTGCTCTTTTTGCGTGCAAGGCGCAGATGTCGAAGGAGTCGGACTACCTGCTCTGCCACAGGCAGAGGGGAGTTATTTGTTTGTGTGATCTGCGCCCTTGTTTAGCAGGGCATGAAAAAAACGGTATGCTGCTGCACCAATCACCCTACCTGCCCACCTGTAAAGCAAAGGCAAATGAAGGGGTGTTTGCGGCGGAGGAAGTAAGCCACACTCCCCGTATTATACGGTTCTCAGTGTGACCTATAATACACTGTCCGCAAACGCGCTGAAGAATCAGCTCCCCTGTCAAGCAAGCAAGCTTTAAGGGACTCCTCAGGTTCTCTTAAAGAACGTACCGAGGAGCCCCTGGGTAGCCTAAACAAGGTTTACCGTGCGCACTTCGCGTGGCCTACCCTTTAATGTGTGTGTGAATGCGCGAGCATGCACGACGGCGTTGGGCAAACCTGCCCATCTGAACCTCAATCACGACTCCACCAGGGGGTGGCCCCACCTGGGCTTACTCACCTTACCTACCGCTGGAGAGAGAGAACAAGTGGGCACGTGAGGGGCGGAAGCGAAGAATGTTACTATGCACTTGTGTGTATGTCTAATCACCCTGATCTGACCTCTAATCATCTGCAATCTTGCTAATCAATCCCTCTATCGCGTCCTATCGTTGTTAGCGATGCTACAAGACTCGTTCACGGAGACACGAGACGAGCAATGTGTATGCGGCATACGAGACGAGCAAACCTGTAGTTTATACCTGATTCATTGAAGTCTTTTCGTTGATTTTCGAATTCTTGAATTTTCGATACTTCTATTAGTGTAGGTGGAATCTGTATGTTTATTTATTAATGTGTGTCTCGTCATTTTGAAGGCTACGTGAGACATACGTTTATAATGCCATTATTTCTGCATTTTCCGGCGCGTCGCTAGGAGCCGCTCCTGCGCGCCGCCTTTTTATGCGTAGGAATTTCTTGATTTAAAAAATCTAGAGATGACTATAATTTTTATAAAAATGTGCTTCTGATGCACAATTGGATTCTGCTCAGGTGTGTTGTCTTAGAAAAATTCTAGGCCGTCATTTGACGGATTTCGGTGTCGTCGCTTCGTTTTTGCGTGGATTCGTCCATAATTCTCCCATTCCTGCCTCTGCAGATACCCACGCGCAAATTCGCTGAGTAGGCCGTGTTCGGGCCGAAACGCAGCAGCCTGGAGAGACTGAGCAGAACCCAAGACCCCACCAAGAGGCAATTTAATTTTTTTAACGACTCCCTTCGCCCTAAGACAGGTCACAGGTCGCCAGCAGGTTTACGAGAACCCATGCGAGTGTGTATATTGTGTCTTGCGTTGGGTTTGTGTCGCGCTGCGTCTTGGAGGGAGGGATGCACATGCACATGTTTTGGCATGCTTGCAAACTAACCCAACCAAGCCACAGGAGCCCCGGCAGCGCCATGAGCGCTGAGTCTTCTGTAGGAAATGTTACAAACAGAGCAGCAACAGAGCGCCAGCCATGGTGAGCGCCCATTTTTCTGTGTGAGGGAAACTATAGGTATTTTAAAGTAGATGTGGAAACCAAGGAAAGGCCAAAAAAAAAATCCCTTTTTCCTAAAATGCGGCGTTGGTGGCCACCACAGCACAAGGGGGGAGTAAGAAAAAGTGCTTTTCCAATGCTTTGAGGCATACTCTAGTTGTATTAGAGATGCACTGAGCATCCGGGCATTTCTATCTTAGTATTGGTCCCACCAAAACTGGTGATAACACATTTTGACCTATGGAACCAAACACCCAATCAGGATATGGAGTGGACCCCTTAATCCCCTTTCAATGTGAGGCAACTCATCTTTTCCTGAGTTGACTGAGAACTGACATATCCAAGGCAGAGCCTATGAATTTCACTATGTTTTTCCATGAAAACTTAGCTGTCCTAGTGGTATGCACCCTAGGCGGCTGGGCACCTCTTTTTGAGAGGTCCTGGGTTCCATTCCTGGTCAGCCTAGCTAAGTAGGAAGATCCCATGTGACATGGCAGTGACCTCATCGCCACATGCCCTGCCACCTCAGCCCATATGGGACCCAAAACAAAGAGTGCACATCTCCTGAGATGGCACTGTGGAGATAGAGTGACCATGGGGCAGTTTTCCAACTCTTTTCCAAAACATTTCAGCTATCTTTGTGAATATGCAATCCGATTTGACCTGAGTTGCAGTTTCTGTGAATATCCTTTCATCTTTCACTGTTTACACTGCAGCCCTTCATGCTTTGATCCTGATTCTCTTCTGCTTGCACACCTCTGGCTTGGGCTATCCTGGATTTACTGTATTTCAGCAAACAAAAGCTTTTCATCTCCAAAAACAAGCAGCAGGAAACCCTACACCAGCAGCAAGCAGCAAGAGAGACAAAAACACAGTGTTGAAACCACTATAAACTTTTCTAAAGCCCGGGGCTCCTTTCTCTTGTGATGCGGAGATAAGATTTTTGGAGGGACCACTTTTGGGTGAATTTTGGCCGTTTTGCATGGAATGGCCACAAACCCCATCTCCCCCTGATTTCGCCCCCGAGGTTGCGTGCGCCACTTGACCAAGGGTAAGGGCAATTCGGAGAGGGCACATAAATGCCGATCGAATGGGGTGTTTCCTCATGTGGCCTCTCCTCTCGATGGGAGAGTTGTGAGTCACCCAATTTGGGGTATGTTGCCATTCTGCCCCATTTGTGTATCACTTTCCCTCCAATGGGGAAAATAGCTAGAGGCGACCATGAGGGTTGGCAAGTGGCATATATTGGGACCTAGGTCCCATGCGTCTATAGCATCCTTGGTTGAAAGGATCCTCGCCGTGGCCATGGAGATATGGAAACATGAGTGTGTGCCATTTTGGCCATATTTCGCTGTTTTTGCCATTGTATGCCATATCGGAATTACCATATCTCGATGGGGCACAGAATCTAGCCAGAAAGAAATGGCGATTATTGTAGCTTATGAACGAGGGTTGAACGCCATTGAGTTTCGTATTTGCTCCTCTGGCTCATCCGGAGTTATTCAACTTTTGGTGCGATCCATGATCCCCCCGTTTGCACCGCATGCTGCTTTCTGCCCCATCCGCGTGTTCATCCCCTTGGTGAACAGTAAGCAGCCAGCGTGACAGCAAGCGATAACCCAGGGCATGGGACCATGGGGGATATCAAGGGTCGTGAGTCAAGGCTTGGCGCGACAAAATCGCAAAGGTTTCCTACCCTGGACGGTCGCCCGAGACGGCCGATTTTGCCATTTTGGCAATTATGACCCCACTTGACGAACCCGTGGTGCCCTGATGCCGGGACCTCAGAGGGAACCAGGTTGGGTGAGGGCTCCAGAGAGTTGGTAGGCGAAGGGCATAGGGTCGGTTGCCTCGTCCCTACCTCTGGCGGGTCCAGACGAGGGGTCATTTTAGGAGATTTTTGAGCTAATATCAGTTTGGGCTGAAACAGCCCATCTTCAGCTACCAACTCCTAAGGGATGATGGCGGGGCCATATCTCTGGCTCAGAGAGGAGTTGGGACCTGCCGCTAAGGGAGCATAGGGAGCCACTGTCGGTTGGCCTTGGAGCCACTTGGTTCCGAGGAACTCGCCTGTGGCTGGGCGGGACACCCCCCCTATTGGCAGGGTTTTAGGGTCCGGACTGAGCAGGGCATGGGTTGTGTTTGAGCCCCTGCCCCCACCAGCCACTGGGAGGGTCGGACCTGGGATTGGGATATGAGTTGGGACTGAGTGTCTATTCTCCTGTGATGCCCTTACTCCAGTCCAGTCTTAACCCCATGTGTACATATCCTGATGTGTTGCTGTACATACTTTTGTTCCCTTGTTTCAGAGTGGCAAGGATCCTGAAACGCTTTGTCACATGACACGAGCGTGATGACGCCCCTGTGAGCGCAGTGCTTTGCCTGCCTGCTTGCCTGTGCGTGTCGACCGCAGCGTCCCGTGGCCAGGCCCCCCACGGGAACGCGTCAAAAGCGTTTCACCGCCGCGGGGTTACCCAGCCCCCGTGTGCCACTCGGGGCCTTCGAGGGGTACGAGCAGCACCACAACCCCGAGGACTCAAAGACCATCACGGAGCCCGCAGCGCCGCCCAGAGCATCGCCCTGAGCGACCACGGAAGCGCCGCGACCGTGAAGGAGGTGGACAGACCAGGACTCCCTCATCAGCGAGTCCCATCGGCCGACCAGCAAGGCCGCACACCCAGCTTCACCAGCCGCGTCACCCACCTCCACAACCACACCGGAGCAACCGCTTCAACAACCAATACCAAGGACCTCAAGATCAAGTACGCCCCCCGCTGCCATGGTAAACTGGCAAGAAGCGGGTAAGACGTGGCCGCAGCCCAACCCTCATGCAGTGCGCCTACTGCGTGGGTTGGTGTGGGACCAGCACTACCGCCACAGCCACCCCCAGTGCGAAGGCGGCATGCCCGGGAGCTTCGAGCTCCGCGAGGACATGGGCCCCGACCGCCTGCAGGCAGTCGAAGACTGGCTGCGGGTGGAAGGGTTTGCCTTCCGCTTCCGCCAGAAGCGCTGGAGGGTCTGGACCCGGCCAGACAGGCCCGGGCGCCGGGGTGCGCCCCAACGGGATTGAAAAGGATGAGAACTCCAACGAGTACCCGTCGGGCGCCACGATCAACGTCTCCATGGGGGACATGATCGAAAGGAAATTCCCGGAGCCGGGGACCGAGCGCACGCTGCAGGGCAGCAGCAGCAGCAGCGCGTCTCCTGGCAAGGAGAAGCGGTCCGCCGGGGACAGGAGGCGGGACAGGAAGTGGCGGGAGTACCAGGAGTCCCTGGCCGCCGAAGCCGCCCAAAGCGCCAGGGGCGGAACCCCAGCCCACAGCCCCCAACGGGCCAGTGGCGGTCACCACCCCGGCCACACCACCCTTGGCGACTTCCTCGGAGTCGCCAAGCAGGCCAAGGCCAAGCCCCGTACGCTGCACCTGAGGAAGTCAGGCCCCAGCAGCGACGTGGAGTCGGCCCACCGCAGGAGGATGTCGGCCGACCAGGCCAGCTCCAGCAGCAGCGTCGCTCCCCACCAAAGGGATGTGGCGCGCGCCTGCGAGCGCACCTGTGGGGTGCCCTGCAACCTTCGGGTTGCCCGGCAACGGGCCACGCAGCAGAACGCTGCCGTGGAGGGCGCCGTCGGCATCGCCCATGAGGAGGCCACCGACTGGGGCAGAGGCATGGCCTTCCACACCTCGACCGTCGCGGCCATCGCGGCCGGTCTCACGGCTGCCGCCGCCCATGAGGCAGCGACTGTCCGGATCACGGGTGAGGTGGCGGCAGCCGCCGAGGAAGCCCGCCTGACCCAGGAGGCCATTGCCTGCAAGGAGGCCGAGGTGAAGGCGCTGGAAGAGGCGCTTGCCCAAGAGAGGGCAAAGAAGGAGGCGGAGGAAGAGGGCCCACGCCGAGGCAACGGGCAAGGCCCAGGCGGACGCCGCCAGGAAGGACGCCATCGAGGCCGCGCGACGGAAGGTCGCTGAGGAGAGGGCCAAGACGGAGGCGGAGCTGGCGGCGTTGGAAGCGGAGAAGGCTCGGCTGCAGCAGGCCCGGGAAGCTGAGGCTGCTCGGGCCCGGGAGGAGGCCGAAGGGCGAGCTGCTGCAGCCACGGCCGCCGCAATGGCGGAGGCGGGGGCCAAGCTCCGCCGTGAGACTCCCCCGGAGGATCCCCAGTGGAGACCCTTCCAAAGCTTTTCGAAGGGGACGCCTCCTCCAGGATGGCGCTGGATCCGGAGGAGGTCGACACGGGCAGCAGTGGGAGCAGTGGCGCCACTGCCTACCGACGGAGGAAGGGTAAGTAGAAGACCCCCGAGAGGTCACGGAGGCCAGCGGGTGGACACCCCCAGGACTCCGACCCCTTCTTCACCGCCAGCGACGGGGATGAACGAGGCCGCCGACATCGCCGAGGAGTGGCTGGCGAAGGAGGCGGAGACGTCCCCTTGGAGCCGGAGAGTGAGAGTGAGGATCTCCCTCCTCCCTACTGGAGCTCGGAGTCTTCCGCGTGCGGGACCGAGACGCCCAGGTGGGGCGACATGGACGAGGATGATGACATGGACTTCGACTACACGAAGAAGTCCCCTTCCTCGGACCCACCGAGGCGACCCGGCGGAGACCCACCGGGACCCCCTGGCGGAGGACCATCAGGACCCCCTGGAGGACGCCCACCAGGTGGACCCCCCGGAGGCGGACCTCCGGGAGGGGGAGGACCCCCTGGACCGGGCGGACCCGGCGGAGGCCCTCCTGGAGGACCCCCTGGGGACCCCGACGACCCACCAGGGAACGGTGACCCGGATGCCACCTGGCGGTGGATTGTCCACCTCCGCAGGAGGGTCCAGTCCCTCGAGCGCGAGGTAGACATGGGCAAGGGCGAGATGATCCGCATCGCCAGGGTCGCCGCGGGCGCGCAGAAGGAGCTGGACATCGCCATAACGGAGATGGTCAAGAGCGCCAAGGTTGTCACCGCCGCCCAGAGGGAGCTTGACATCGCCAGGGGCGAGACCAGGCTGCTGAACAAGGTCATCGACGGCCTGCAGCAGAGGTTGGACGCGCTGGAAGGCCGTGGGAGCGTCGGCAGCGACCACCCACCCCTGGAGTCTGGCTCGTCGGACGACGGCTGGGGACCTGGACCAGGTCCAGGCAGACCCCACGCCCCCGGCGGAGCCCCCAGGAGTCGCCCCAGCGCCAGTGCCCCCTCTCTCAGCGCCCCCTCTCACCACGGCAGTGAGGATTGGCGTGATGAGTGGCTCAGCACGGAGTACCACAACCGCTGTGCTCCACCGCGAACACCGGTACGCCCCCGACGCCCTGCACCAGCCCACGAGCCAATCCCAATGGCTGGCGGACGTTATGGTGGACTCAGGGATGAGGTCCCCGGAGGAGACGTGGAGTGGGATATCGGCGGAGTTGAGGAAGACCTAGAGGAGTTCGGCATTTC
Source organism: Eutreptiella sp. 'Long Island Sound 2002' (assembly GCA_964036045.1). NCBI lineage: Eukaryota > Euglenozoa > Euglenophyceae > Eutreptiales > Eutreptiaceae > Eutreptiella > Eutreptiella sp. 'Long Island Sound 2002'. The sequence goes on from OZ038382.1 coordinate 1,239,875, forward strand.
CCCGCCGCGTGGTGTACGACGGGAGGCCGCTGAACGCAGCCGCCGGCGCCGTGATGAGGAGGCATACATGGAGGGAGTACGGCGTGAACATCTAGGTTCAGCGTACATGGAGGAACCACGGCGTAGCCACACGGATACCGTGGAGGAGATGGAAGTGGCGGCCGTGGGAGTCCGTGGGGGACGCCGATGGAAACCTCGGTCGACCTTGCGGCCGGCGTTCATGGTATCTAAGGCCGCGGACGCCGCCGTGTGGGAAGACCTGAAGGACATCAAGCCCCCCATGTACGATGGCAGCCCCCTCAACCTTGACCGCTTCTTGGAGAAGCTGGACGATTGGGGGGTGACCGTCACTGAAGACATGGGTCCCGCAGATGCGGAGAGATATGTCTTCAAACGGTTCAGGTACCGCCTGCCGGAAGTGCTCCAAGAGCTATACTTCGTGGCGACCAAGGAGGGGAAAATCAAGACCCTCAAGGAAGCCAAGAAGTGGCTCAACGAGCAGGAGCGGGTGGACGCTCCGCAGGTGGCTGCCAAGCGGTGGAAGTCCATCAAGCTTCAGCATGATGGTCGGGAGATCCGCCTACGGGATTGGCGAGACTTCCGGGGGCAATACACCCTCTTCCGCCGCAACGTGGAGGACTGGAACGAAGGTGACGAGCAGGCCCGCCTGCTCTCCATGCTGCCGGAAGCATGGATCAAGAGAGTCACCAAGGAGGAAGCCAAGAGGGCCAAGTCCAACCACACGGTCAAGATGATGCTCCCCAAAGAGTATCATACGAGCGTGGTGGCTTGGACGAGGAAGAACGTGGCCCGGGATGTCAAACGGCACTCCCTGCGGAACGCTCTCCTCATCACCGTCTCGGGCGATCGCCAGAAGACCGCGATGTGGCGCCTTGATGAGTGTGAGTTGAGCGGCCAGACCATCCGTCTGCAGGCCATCCCGGCGCGGATGAGTTGCGACGAGATTCTGGAGTGGGTTGGAGAGGAGGTACTCAAGAAGTACCGAAACCTCCACCACACCCGCGGGTTGAGGCCCGGCGACCGCGACGTCAACTACGTTGGCGAGGGACCTGGCGGGGAAGCGGCCATGGACCCAGCGGGAGCCGATGGCGATGAAGCTCTCGTCGACGATGACGACGACGATGAGCCCGCCGAGATGGCCGTTTGTGCCTTCGTGGCTAACAACCTGAACGCGGGGAGCAACCGGGGAAGCTGGAAGCCCCTGCAGCAGGGTTGGAAAAAGAAGGAGAAGAAGGACCCTCGCCGCATTGGCAACCCTCCGTTGTCCTTTGGGGAGTTCATACGAGCTCACCCTCAGGGCTGTTTCGTGTGTTATGGGAGGAAGCAAGGCTTCAACCATGACCACCGGACATGCCCCATCCACCAGGCCGACACGGAGGCCTACAAGAAGGCGCACGGGTCGAAGAAGCGTGCACCCGCGGGCATCCGGGAGGCCAAAGTGGAGGTGGACAAGGACGAGCTCTCCAAGCTGATGTCGGTGGGGACCGAGTTGGCCAAGGAGATCCAGGAGATTAAGAGGAACTGGGTCCCCAGGTCGGACAACAAGAACAAGGAGAACAAAGAGAACGACAAGAACGAGGACAAGGACAAGAAGGGTGGGAAAAAGGGAAAGAAGAAGGGTGTCAACGAGGTTGATGCGGAAGAGAGTACCCCTACTACCACTACCGATGCCCCTTAGCGGAGCCCCTGCAGCCAAGGGCCCCAGCTAGGGCGGTCGCAGGATGGTGACGTGGGAAGCGCCACACCATCCCAGTCGGGAGACTATAAGCACAAAGGGACCGCCGCGGGCGGAAGGCCCGGTCCGGCACCCAAAACGAAGGACAGTCGCGGTGGCGGGTTGAGGGCAAGTGAAGGCACGAACCCTTGCACCCGTCCATCCTTTGCGACCAAGAATGTATTTGATGTGCTTCAAGATCTATCCGAGAGTATCGGAGGATCACCCGGACCGCAGCTGGATGCTGCAGATGGGCAGCCTGAGCCCATTGTCCACGACCTGCACCAGTCGCCTGTTGAGCTTCTGGAACGGCCGGAGATCCTGAGCTTGCACGCCGTGCGCCGTGTGGGGCGTGAGCGGCAGTGGCACCTTAAGGTCCGTGCCTTATGCGGGGAAGTGGAGAAGGTCTTCGACGTGTTGGTCGACACAGGAGCTCAGGTCAGCTTGGTCAAGGCTGGCCTACTTCCGCCAGACTGTTTGACCGACAGTCGGAAACCTGTCAGGCTGAAGGTGGCGAACGGCCAGTACATGGTGGGAGGCACGAAGGAAGCGGCCGTTGGGCTGCAGTTCGTGAACCACCGTGAGCTGAGCCGCCCGGACCTCGGCAAGGAAATCCTCCTGCAAGGTCGCTTCTACGAGGCCGAGATGGACTGGGACATGATCGTTGGGTACGACTTCATGATGGAGACGGACTCAGGCGTCCTCCCGGCCCAGGCCTCCATGACCCTGTACCAGGACGACCAGCTCTCGTGGCTTTCGTCAGCTGAGCACCATGTGGAATGCCAATGGATCCACCCGGAACGCAATCAGCTCGAAGTAGCCGCGCTGGGCAATGAGCCAACTGGGCCAGCAAACCAGGAGTACGGCGTAATGCCGGAAGTGGCGAGCCGAGTGGTCGCGGACCTGGGAGCTTCGGATCTGGCCCTGGATGCGTTCTCTTCAGGAACCTCCGCCCATCTTCGGGTTTGTGAGAAGTACTGGGGCGCCCAGGACTCCGCGTGGAAGAAGCACTGCAGTCCGCATCAGGGTTTGATGTGGATCCATTGCCCCCGATGGGACATTCCAAGGGCGGTAGCGAAGATTCGCAAGGACCGCTCCAAGGCAGTGCTGGTCGTTCCTATGGGATGCACCGAGGAGGAAAGCACCCGACATTAGGTGGTCTCATTGAGCAACATGACCTTAAACAAGGTCGTCCTACCGGCTGGAGAGAGTGTCTATCAGGACGCTAAGGGACAGCCCATGCCACCCCAGAGATGGCCAACGGAATTCCACTATGTGGATGGGGGCCTTGATCAGGCCGACACCACGGACTTTGTGTGTGTAAACGGCATCATAGCGGAGCCATGGAGGCAATGCTTCGCGGTTTCCCCTGTTGACATCGGAGAATCGGAGGACCCCCTCACCGAAGAGGAGTTGGATCTGGTTCAGGGATATATGGATCAGCTCTTTCACGACTGGGGAAGCCAGCGTGAGGGCAAGGGCCAGGACAAAGCCTGGTGGGAAGTAGGGATGCAGATTCGCAGCGAATTCAATTTGAATTCGCCGAATTCGCTGCGAATTCGTTCGCAGCGCGAATTCGCTGCGAATTCGGCTTGAAATTCACAGTACTGCGAATTCGGGGCGAATTCGCGCTGCGAATTCGCAGGCGACGGCAAAATGATCACGCGTGCGCCGTCTTTTCCCCAGATGAAAAACTAACTTTGAACTGTGCTATGCAAAATTTTTTTTGACTTTATACAATGAAAACTATGATCATTGCACTTCGATTGACCTATTTAGTTTGTTCTGCGGTGCCTGCGTACCCTTGTTCGAAAAAAAAATTTGTTTTTGAGTTTTGATCACACCGCTATGTCCGCCTCGCTTCACTGAACACGGCGGTACCCTCCATTCCCCCCAGAACCCCACCAGTTTGGAGAAAAACCCGTCTCGAACTTTTCATTTTCGACTTTTTTTTTTGCACTTTTGACAGTCAAAACGTGTTCTCCCTTGCCTACGCTTCACACTGGTACCCTTCTTACCCTTCACGGTGCCCTGCACGCAGAGAAATCCTGATGACGAGGTTTGAAAAAGTCCAGATTTGACTGTCCTGCACTGCCACAATGACTGGCAGTGGAATGATGAACAGGAAAAATCATAAATATGAAACAGGTGTGAAATCCCACTCCAGAGGCGGCAGCGATCGCAGCTGCAGCGAAGGCGCTCACCGCCAGAGCGCTGGCAGCCACTTCCGGCTGCCTGTCCTCCTTTGTGACTTTCCTGCCTGCCAGGATGCGAAGTTTATGATAGGTAGAAATGACTTGACCTTCATCATTCAAAGTGTCCTCCTTCCTTGCATTGTAGTGTTCCGATTTCACAAACATTTTCTAAAAAAATGAAAGAGTTTTGATGCATGGGATATTTTCTAAACAAATTTGTGGTTTTGCAAAGCTTGTAAATGTTTTCACTCTTAGTCATGAATATCATTGATGACGTCACAATTAAGAACAAACTCTGATAATGTCATACCCTTGTCACAATTAAAAACAAACTCCCATGATGTCATGCCAATGTGGCCAACACGAAGGATGATACCTCCGCCTACCGGCCTACCGGACCACCGGGATGGAAGGGGTGAACTTCTAGGTGGTTGCAGAAAATTTCCAAAAATTTAGGTTCGAATTCGAATTCGAGGGGTTCCACGAATTCGTGCGAATTCGGGGCGAATTCGAATTCGACCGAATTCGTGCGAATTCGAACCTGCATCCCTAGTGGGAAGTGGACGCCATCGTCTCTGGTTCCTATGATGGAGATACCTTCGTAAGGAGGGTACTGGACCACATGTCCAGCCAGGACGAGCCAATCGGCGGGAACCCGCCCACCTATGGTGACTTGTTCCGAGGCAAGACCAGAGATGGCCCTTTGGGCCACCTGGGAAGACCACCTGAGCCGAAACCGAGTGGGGTCGCTACCCCTCAAGTAAGCTCAGTTGTCCAGGTGCCCGGAAAAGCCAAGGCGGAGTCCGATGATTGCCCCAAGATCCAGGCATTGGGGGCCAGGCTGAAGCAGAAGTATGGGGACACCTGCTTCGGCGGAAAACCTGTGTTTCCCCCACCGGTGCGTGGACCGTATGGCGAGGCCAAGATACGACTGAAGCAGGACCCCCGTGTGTATCGACACCGGGAATTCGCCCTGCGGGGCGAGAGGAAGGAGGCCATGGAGAAGATCCTCCGTGACTTCATCGAGAGAGGCTGGCTTGAGCCGTGCCACTCCGAGTGGGCCTCCCCGTGCTTCGTCGTCCCCAAGAAGGTGGCCGGTGAGTGGCGGCTCGTAGTCGACTACCGCGCCCTAAACGCCCAAACGCAGCATGACAGCTATACGCTGCCCCTCATTGAGGACATGCTGCAAAAACAACACCAGCGGAGGATCTTCACGGTGATTGACCTGAAACATGGTTATCTTCAGATGCCTCTCGCCGAGGAGTCTCGTGCCTGCACAGCCATGAGCACCCCACTTGGACCTCTCCAGTGGAAGGTGATGCCCATGGGCGTTACCAACGGCAATGCGGCTTTTCAGCGGATGCTGGAGAACCTGCTTGAGCCGGTGCGTGACTGTGCGGACCCCTTCGTGGACGACGTGATCATCGCGTCCGGGGACCCCAGTATGAGCTACGAGGAGCTCCTGGAGTCACATGAGAGGGACGTCACTCGAGTGCTGGACCTTCTGGTTCGGCACAAACTCACGGGCAGCAGTGACAAGGCCACCATTGCGGTAAGCGAGGTGGTCTTCGCTGGCCACGTAGTTGGGAACGGGCAGCGAAAGCCCATACCTGGCAAGGTGGCTGCGATTGAGCACTGGGAAAAGCCCAAAACGGTCTCTGAGCTACGGGCGTACTTGGGGTTCTGCAACTACTACTCGGGGTATATGAAGATGTATGCCGAGTATGCAGCCCCCATGACGACCATGCTCAAGGGCAACCGAGAGGAGACCAAGAAGAGGTCCAAGAAGGCTCTGGTCTGGAATGATGAGTCCGACCGTGCCTTTGAGGGGATGAAGCAGGCGCTGCTATCCGCAGTGGGTCTGCACCTCGTGGATCCCGACCGAGGGTTCGTCCTGCGCACCGACGCTTCCGACTAGGCCGTTGGCGCTGTGTTGGAACGAGTGCTTGACGATGGGAGGCACGTACCCGTGGCCTTCTGGAGCCGAGTCCTGGCGGAAGGCCAGAGACGGACGTGGACGCCCCGAGAAAAGGAGGCGTATGCCATAGTCATGGCTCTCAGGAAATGGGCTGGGTACATAGCCCTCCATCCTGTCACCGTCTGCGGCGACCATCAGAGTCTGCAGTCGTGGCACAAGGAGCACGTGGACACCCCCTCTGGTCCCGCCTCCCGACGGGCAAGATGGCATGAGACCTTGGCCAAGTTCGACCTCAGGGTGGTGTATGTTCCTGGCAAGGACAACACCGTGGCGGACTGTCTCAGTAGGTGGGCCTATCCCGCCAGCAAGGGCATGACAGATGTGTCTGCCCATGGCGATGAGGCTGAGACCGCTGAAGCCAAGAGGATCATAGAAATGGAGCGCCTGATGGAGGAGGAGGGTGTTAAATGCTTCGTCGTCATGGCTGCGGATGCCCCCCTCGGAACGAGGATGGGCAGAGCGGTCAGAGTACTCGCCCCTGATGGAGCTGAGTCCGACAAGCACTTCTTCCCTGAATCTTGCCTCCAGGACGATTGGACCGACGACTACGCCAAGTCCGAGGCCTTTGCGGCTGAGTATAGGGCTGTGACCGACCCTGATGACGGGCAGAAGTGGCCAAAGGGGCTGACTGAGGAAGATGGCAAGCTCTACCGGAATGGTAAGCTGCTGGTCCCAGAGTCCCGAGTGCTCGAGCTATGTGAAGCTTGGCACCACCACATGCTGCCCCCAGGGGTCAAGAAGCAAGCCCTGGACATGCAGCGCCGGTTTGAGATCGACCAGATCGGTCTCTACACCGCCATCAAGAAGGTCAGGAAGGGTTGCTCGGTCTGTCAGGCCTGCAGTCCCGATAACCGGAACGTCAAGGGGGAAGCCCAATGGACTCCGGTGCCTGACCAGCCCTTGGAGAGCGTGGCCATAGACGTCTTCTCCATGCCCGAAGTTCACATTGGCAAGGAGACCTTTGACTGTGTGGTCCTTTGTGTGGACCGCCACAGCGGCTACGTAGTAGCCGTTCCGGCACGCAAAAAGGGGTTGCTTGCCAAGGAAGTGGCAGTCATGATGATTCGTCATTGGCTGACCGTCTTTGACATCCCCCGCACCATTTGCAGTGACCGAGGACCCCAGTTTACTGGTGGCTGGTTCAAGGCCATGTGTTCCCTCATGGGAATACGTCATGCCAAGAGCGTCGCCTATCTCAGCCAGTCTAACGGCCGGGCTGAAGTGGCTGGACGGCAGCTGTTCGAGAAGCTGCGCAAGATTCACATCACCCATCCACGTCGGAACTGGTTTGAGGAGATGTGGCCCGCTCTGAAGGCCCATCATGACACCCCCACTCCGGGTGGTTTATCCCCTCACCAGATTCTGTTCGGCAGGGACCCCCTTGGCCGGGGACTTCCCTTGTCTGGTGATGGTATGGCCATGGACGCCAAGGAATTCTTTGCGCGGCAAGAGCAAACGGCGCGTGACATCCGCCAGCAGCTCGAGAAGGAGCATGCTGAGCGTCAGAAGTCCGCCCCGAGCTCGACAGCGCAAAAGTTCAGGGTGGGAGACCCGGTGTGAGTGATCAGACCCCGCCCTATGGGCACCCACCGCACCAAAACCTGGTTCACACCCGGAGAGGTGGTCCGCAGGATTGGTGAGGACACCTACCGCATCACGGTGGGTCACGGACAGTTCCGGGAGCGCCACGAGAGTCAACTCCGTGTGCGGGAGCCCGACCTCCGTGGCCAACATGTGTCCCTGGACTATGCCGCACATGAGGCTGATTCGGACGACGACTATGCTGAGCAGGACGACTATACAGTCGAGAAGATCCTGGCCCAGCGTCCGAACGCCTCGGCAACCGGAGGCCTGCAGTTCAAGGTTCCTTTGCGAGGCTATGGGCCGTCCCACGACACCTGGGAACCCGTGTCCTCGTTCGTGCCGCGGATTAAAACCCCCTTCATGGACTACATCCGCAAGCACAAGACCAAGATCCATGTCTCGGACTTGGCAGCACTCACCCGGGCGATTGCAGCCAGGGGCGCCTGATCACCGCCCTGAGCCCTCCCCTGATGCAGCTTGAGCGCTTGTTAGGTCGACGGATCGTCCCTCACTTGCTTGCTCTCTTCCATCTTCCGGTGACCTGCCATCAGAGTGGCCATTTACCCCCCCCCTGCTGAATCCAGGAGAGGATGGCCCCTCTCTTCCACCTCTATTCGTCACTCCCCACCTGCTGAATCCTTGGGAAACCAGGCAGGGCGACTGACCTTCACATTTCTGAGCTCTTGGGGCCTTGAAGCCCATACGACGTTGCGCAACGGATGCCGCTGTCATCGGCATTGCGATTTTTTGGTGTGTGGTCTGGTCCCATGGCACTTGCGGGATCCAGACCAGTCTACGTGTGTCAGCAGACTATATATGGCCTGCACTCAGGCGTTTTCCTGTCCACCCTCCTGCATATGCCTTATCCTAACCGGGGCGTGGTTTGGCGCTCTATCCAGAGTGTGTTTACACACCTATTTACCTGTTTATTGCTTACTTTTCTGCCCCCCAGGATATGTGCATCTGTATGTGCGTCTTCATATGGACTGTTTTTCCCCCCCGAGGGGATGCGAATCGGAATACACAGGCGCCTTGAGTCGCCGTGTACATGCTCTTACATAAGGTCCAGCCTGGACCAGTACCTAAGTACAGATTCTTCTGTTTAAGTGCCCGTGATACCGTGTGCCCTAGTGGCTGTGATGTGCTAAGATCCTGACGGCGCCAGGCGGGAAGCCCAGTTGCCTGACTACACTCCCGGCGGTCCGCCACTGTCAGTCCCAGTGTGAGCCTACCGACTCGCAGACGCACTTGCAGTCAGGTGGCGACCTCCGGTGTCCTGACCTTGGTCAGTCTGCCTGGGAAACTGGTGGTTTGAGGAGTCGACGCCTCCGCCTAGACTGCATGGGGACTCCCCCATGCAAGGCCTTCGTGGTAATGGGGCGAGGGAAAAGACGGCCTTGGTGCCCGATCCCTTATGGAGGAGCTCGTTCGGCTTTACCACTCTGGACTCGCGTCGTGGATATAGACATGGTGCGCCCAAGGAAGGACCCGTGGGGACTCTCCCCCAGACTGCGGCCTTGGGAAGCCTGGGGTAGCCCGATGGATCTTTGTGGTCGCTTTCGACCTGTGGGACCACCTCGGTCGTCGTATGACGCCTATGTTGGCCATGTATGCCACTGCCACTGTGGTACTGACCGTCGCAGCCGGCACCCGGTGCGCCTAGTATGGGTTAACGGGTCCTTTGGATGCCCAACAATCGCCGCCAGGACCCGGGACTTGATACTTGATACTGTACTTGCAGTTACTAACAGCTACAGCACCGTACCTGTCTTACTGTGGAATTTGGGCAACCTAACTTGCAAATCAGCCTGAAGTGAGGATGTGACAGCCCCCGCCCCCTTCCGGGGATGGTCCATGGTACCCGCTACCATGCTTCGGTGTTATTGAGCCCCCCCCAGGGTTTGCTCTAAGGAGGGGGGTGAAGCGGTACCCAGAACCTATGGCCCATGGCCCGGAGGCCTGTGAGCCGTCACACCCGTTATGGCCCATGGCCCGGAGGCCTGTGAGCCATCACACCCGTGCGGAAGCCGTTGACACCGGCTGTCAGGAGGATATCCCTGTTCTCTAACCCGCGAAATCTGGAATCCGATTTCTAACCAATAAATCGATGTAGAATTACCGTAATTTTATTGTCTTGATCGATTTTCGGTCAGAAATCGGTGAAATGCCCGATTTCTACCGCGATTTCTACCTTAATTGTCGTGAAATCGCCGCCTGATGTCGCATGTTCGCGCGCTTTCGTCGCTTCTCCGTGGCGAGTTTTGTGAGGGATTTTTCTCGAGTACCTTTGAGGTTCTAAGAGAACTTAAGGGCTGAATCTAGAGGGTTTTTAATGTACTTTCACCTGGTGTGTTCACCAGAATTTTTCGCCGTTGCGTCTTCGAGAAAATCAGCGCACAAGGTTTTCCGTCAATCGCTCGAACTCATGGTTCTCAAGGACCATGAGTTCGGACGGAACCCTACATTCCCCCCCTATGCCTTTTCTCCATGCCCCTTTCACGTGGGCATATCACTTTGTGTAGGGAAGCGGGCAATGGCGATGTTTTAGGCAGCCTATGGGTTTCGCAAACCCAAGTCATTTGCGTACGCAAACGCTAACTTTGTGGCCTTGTGAGCATGAACGTTCATAACCGAACACAATGCTCACAAGACCAAAAGCCTAGGGCCATTTTCGTTTGTCGAGCCAACTCAACGATGGCTCCACGCAATTCAATGCGTACCAAAACTCCATTTTCGAAAGAGGGAAAGTTTTGGTCGAAAATTAGGCCAAAATGGCCAAACCCCCGAGGCTCGTACTCGAAGCCTATGGGGAGTTGAGCCTCGAACCAAGGCAATATGTAAAGTAGAGACCACGAAAGACATCGTGGATGGCTTGGTTGATTTTTACAACCTTGTCTTCTATTTAATATAATTTCGCCTTGTGAGCACGCGTGCCATACTGCCTCCTTGCACACGCGCTCATATGCAAGAACTAACGACACGAGTGGGCGGAGACAATCTAACCATAGTGGGCATATTTGAAGGCACCGACTATGGGCCTACTCCAAAAGTGTTTGCTCATATTGTTGTTCCTCAATGACCCAAAGATATGTTCATGCCAATATCGCCGATATATGCACTTTTTCCCATAAATAGTGTGCTTCAAGGATTGAGGTGTTAAAAATGTTTCCATTATGCTTTGAACGTCAGCCGTTGTTGCAAAAGGGAAGCAAAGCTTCGGTTTGCATCCATGAAAAAGCCCGAGGCTCCTTTCTCTTGTGATGCGGAGACACGATTTTTGGAGGGACCACTTTTGGGTGAATTTTGGCCGTTTTGCCCGGAATGGCCACAAACCCCATCTCCCCCTGATTTCGCCCCCGAGGTTGCGTGCGCCACTTGACCAAGGGTAAGGGCAATTCGGAGAGGGCACATAAACCCGCATCGAATGGGGTGTTTCCTCATGTGGCCTCTCCTCTCGAAGGGAGAGTTGTGAGTCACCCAATTTGGGGTATGTTGCCATTCTGCCCCATTTGTGTATCACTTTCCCTCCAATGGGGAAAATAGCTAGAGGCGACCATGAGGGTTGGCAAGTGGCATATATTGGGACCTAAGTCCCATGCGTCTATAGCATCCTTGGTTGAAAGGATCCTCGCCGTGGCCATGGAGATATGGAATCATGAGTGTGGGCCATTTTGGCCATATTTCGCTGTTTTTGCCATTGTATGCCATATTGGAATTACCATATCTGCATGCGGCACAGGATCTAGCCAGGAAGGAATGGCGATTATTGTAGCTTATGACCAAGGGTTGAACACCATTGAGTTTCGTATTTGCTCCTCCGGCTCATCCGGAGTTATTCAACTTTTGGTGCGATCCATGATCCCCCCGTTTGCACCGCATGCTGCTTTCTGCCCCATCCGCGTGTTCATCCCCTTGGTGAACAGTAAGCAGCCAGCGTGACAGCAAGCGATAACCTAGGGCATGGGACCAAAGGGGATATCAAGGGTCGTGAATCAAGGCTTGGCGCGACAAAATCGCCAAGGTTTCCTACCCTAGACGGTCGCCCGAGACGGCCGATTTTGCCATTTTGGCAATTATGACCCCACTTGACGAACCCGTGGTGCCCTGATGCCGGGACCTCAGAGGGAACCAGGTTGGGTGAGGGCTCCAGAGAGTTCGTAAGCGAAGGGCATAGGGTCAGTTGCCTCGTCCCTACCTCTGGCGGGTCCGGACGAGGGGTCAATTTTGGAGATTTTTGAGCTAATATCAGTTTGGGCTGAAACAGCCCATTTTCAGCTACCAACTCCTAAGGGATGATGGCGGGGCCATATCTCTGGCTCAGAGAGGAGTTGGGACCTGCCGTTAAGGGAGCATAGGGAGCCACTGTCGGTTGGCCTTGGAGCCCCTTGGTCCCCAGGAACTCGCCTGTGGCTGGGCGGGACACCTCCCCTATTGGCAGGGTTTCAGGGTCCGGACTGAGCAGGGCATGGGTTGTGTTTGAGCCCCCGCCCCCACCAGCCACTGAGAGGGTCGGACCTGGGATTGGGATATGAGTTGGGACTGAGTGTCTATTGTCCTGTGATGCCCTTACCCCAGTCCAGTCTTAACCCCATGTGTACATATCCTGATGTGTTGCTGTACATACTTTTGTTCCCTTGTTTTAGAGTGGCAAGGATCCGGAAATGCTTTGTCACATCACACGAGCGTGATGACGCCCCTGTGAGAGCAGTGCTTTGCCTGCCCGCTTGCCTGTGCGTGTCCACCGCAGCGTCCCGTGGCCAGGCCCCCCACGGGAACGCGTCAGTATTGGATAGTGGCGCCACCATATCTATAGTGGCCAAGAAAATTTTACCTTGTGGGAGCCTGAAGAACACCATGACCACCGCGGCTATACGAATGGGGGATGGACATGTGGTGTACAGCTGCGGGGACTGTGACATACCATATATATATACATACATGCATACATCATACACATACATACATACAATGTACAATCACATAAGGTCGCAACAGCAAAACGCGAATCAGCTCTCGGAGGCGGTCATTTAGAGGGGCTGCATCGTAGACCTTTGAGGTATGTTTCGTTTCAGCGCGCGAGTCGTATATAATGGCATAAGGACTGCTTTTAGAGGGGGGCGGGGCCCCATTCCCCGGCCCCCCGAGTAAAAGCCCCCCATGGGGGGGCAGGTGAACTAGCACCAGGCGGATCATAGCCTAGAAGCGGTCACATGGAAACCAGCACGACCCTACAACTCAAGTGAGAAAAGTGAGGCAATGCAAATGAAGACAGCAAGCACAATAAACCGTGTAGCCAGAGACACCCCATACCCCGCATTGGCCTTGTGCTTTGCTTCGCTTGGTTTTGTTTCGCTGTGGATGGTTTGCCGATTTTGGAGGAAATTTTACCCTTGGTCTGATTTGGTTAAGCAAAAAACCAGCGCCAAACTATCAAATTAATGTGCGAATCATCCAGGTGCATACAGACAACAAACTGCACACCAATAAAACCTTTGAAACATTGCAACTCAAACCCAGCAAGCAATCGTGGTGTGTCAAGCTCTTGGCCTTGGTGCCCACTTCTCCATCCTATCATCATGGATTGGTTTGCATTACGTGTCCCAGAATTGCCTTAGCAACTGTAAACTGCACATTGTTAATCTTGGTCATCTTTTGCAAATGATTCCCCTCCTGTGTGTGCTTTTTTTTGGGGGAAGAAGAGGATGATACAAAAAATCCCACCGTAACAAATAGAAGCTACTGCACCACAACATGAGAAAATTTACCAAAATCAGTCAATAAAATAAGTGTGCCATGTCGACTATCGCATGCTGATCCACAAAAACCAGTTCCCCCCAAAACCAAATTGGATTGCTCTACAATAAAGATGCAAAGGCTGCTGCTGTTGTGGCTGTCCCAATGGCTTAGCCATCCCTGCCACGAGCTCAGTGGTGTACCTCAAGCCACCGGTGCATGTCTTGGAGTCCTCTGATTTTTCTGATAATGAATATCCTCCTTTCCCTTCCCCTGATCCTGCAGCTCCTGGCTCCATCTCTATGCCCAAATGTGGCCGTTGATAGAGCCCGTGCCAGAGGCACGGGCTCTGGCAACTGGCTACCTGTGTGACCAGCATCCAATCAAAAGCACATACTGCAAACAAATCCATGACACAAAACTGGCAAGAAGGGCAATCTACCAAAACCAAAATTGACACCTTTGGTGTGGAGTTAATGCAACGGAGGGCATTGCAACCTAATCCCAGAAAATGAATCAGTGGCAACAATGTTTGCAAACAGTAAGGAACGTAACTGGAAGATGTTCAAGTGAAGAATTCACGAGGTAAACCACAAAACAATCCTTCAGGATAGAAAATTCGTCACAAACATATGCGCATCAACAAACGCACTCAGCTTTGTCAAACCATGATGGGAAATAATGCCATCCCTCCCTGCATCACAAACCGCCACTGTGTTTTCTGCCCTGGTTCAACAAAATGTGTTGCAACATGAAAGCTATTGCGTGTTTACATATATATTTTGGACGTTGTCATGAGGGTTTGAGGGCCTCCAAATGGCTGCTGCATCAGTTGGAATTTGAACACACTGGAACTCATAGCAACCCCTTTCCGGACATTGTCAGGAGGGTTTGAGGGCCTCCAAATGGCTGCTGCATTAATTGGAATTTGAACGCACTGAAACTCATAGCAACCCATTTCCAGCACATCAAATCCCAAAGCTCCCTGTAAATGAATACCACCCACAACTCTCGAATGAGCCAACCAGACACCCACAACAGCGGCCAACAATCAAACAAAACCGGAACAAAACCAGGACTTGACCAAGCCAGACAACATGTAAATCTGCCCAGGCAACTGCCACAACCCTAAAATGACCCTCAGAAGGTTCCGGAGATTGCACACCATTGCACACCGACTGTGGCACCTTTACAATCAAATGTCATTACTCCCACCCAGTAGCTATGCCTCTGGGTGACTTCATAGATTGTCCAATGCAACCTTGAGGGATCTGAGAAGATCCTCAGCATCTTCAATACCACAAGAGACACGAACAAGACCATCTGTGATGCCAACCTTTTCGCGATCCTCCTTCAGCATATTGGCATGTGTCATTACTGCAGGACAAGTGATAATACTTTCCACAGCACCTAGGTTCTCACAAAGTGACCAAGGCCTCTGAATAGTGTCCATCAATTTCTTTCCAGCAGCAGTACCTCCCTGGCAAAGAAGACACGCAGAGACATGTGACCCCAAAGGGATGGGCATTGACAACAACCTGACAAAATTGCATGGAGGATGGCATAACGAAACGGTCCGGCCCAAACAACCCGAACTGGAAGCTTGGAATCCAGGCGCGCAGCGCGCCACGCAAATATTCTTCGCAGCTGGGTTTTCATTGGTTTGAACTTAGTTTGGACGAATCCCGCTGATCCAATGAGTGGGTCAAAGGAAACATCTTGTGTGATGCTTTATCATTTCCCAATCGCACAGTGCAGGACGGGGGTGGCTCACTCAGCGCCCCCATCAACAATTCAACACACGCAACAGCAGCATTACCTGCAGTGATAGACCAACAGCAACTTCAGCAACAGAACTAACAGCAACAACACCAGCAGCAAAACAGCAACAACAACGGCAACATCATCTGCAACAGCGAAGACGGCGTCAACGTCAAAGCAGCATCACCGGCAACAATAGAGAAAACATGAGCAGCATCCAATCACTGCTCTCCCCTCACAGAAATCCTGAACCTCCCCCCCCTGTACCGTCCCTCCACCCGCTCCGGGTGTTTTGCTGTACCGACCAAGAATCTCTCCACCAGCGAATAGTACCTACTGGAGTTCATTACACACGTGTGACAAGATCCAACCTCCGGTGATGGTCCACGAGGAAAACCTTGAGAACAAAGTGAGGGCAGTCCCGGGCGCACCGCACACCGCAGCCAGGAGATGCATGGGTAGTTGCTGATACTTCAAAATTGTTCAGCATGCGTGTGTGCTCGTGCAGTATTACCCAGATGAATCGCGCTGTTGTTTTTGACGTTGGGCAACAAGGAACAGTCAAAAATCAGCTCCTATTGCCTACCAACCAAATTTTTGTTCTGCTGCATGTGTCCAGCAACCTCAAAGGGATCAGCCTAAGGGCCTGCCGACTAATTTTTTCCCCTGCCGCAAGAAGCTGGTCTGGCCGCAACTTTGAGGCTAGGGCGTTCTTGCTGTTCGCTGACTGTGTTGTCAGGGGCACGTTTTTACAACGACGAGACGAGACCAAATGCAGATAATGTCGGCAAACCAGCACACCTTCACTTCGAACCACAGCATGCCTCCGTGCATCCCATTCAAATGCTGCCGGTCGGCCAACTCTTTTTGAGGAAAATCAGGCAGACCCGGATATCGTACAACTTCCACCTATCAGTGAGAATACCACTAAGTTAACGAAGTTCACTCTGCATGCCAACATGAGCCACAATTTGTGTCAACTGCCAGAGTTTGCTTCCAAAACATTTCTACCGTGTGCACAACAAAGAAAAAATTGTCGATGACATACGTTGGGGTGCTCGTGAAGAAACTCGGCAACTTTCTGAGCAGTGGCAGATTGCTGCTTCAATCGCAAGGACATCGTCTTGGATGTTTGCAAGGTGAAGAAAGCCACCATAGGACTCATAATATTGCCATGAATGTTTTGATAGAAGTGCAATTGTTCGTCGATTTCTTTGGTGGCAGCCGCAACAGCACCACCGACCGTCATGTTATGGCCATCGTAGTATTTGGTTGTACTTTGCAGTGCCATATCTGCACCCAGATCTAAAGCACGCATCATGCAAGGGGGGGCAAACGTTCCGTCGCAACAGTGCAAGATGTTCTTCGACTTTGCCAGCTGACTGATGGCTGCAATATCACAAAGCTTAAGAATGGGATTGACTGGGGTCTCCGAGAAAATCAGCTTCGTATTAGGCTTAATTGCTGCTTCGATAGCTTTCAGGTTGGTGAAATCCACGAAGGAGAACTCAACTCCCATTTTCTGGAACATTATGCGTGCGGCTCGGTTGGTACCTCCATATGAACAATCTGTGATAACACAGTGGTCACCAGCGCCAAGAAATGCTGACATCACTGTCACCTGAAGCATGGTGCAAGCAGTCATGGGCACGTGCAAGACAGGACTGTAGTCAGCATAAACGGGTCTGCACTGTCTGCACTCGTGCATGTTTGGCAACGAATGCAGGGCTGGGGACACATGGGTAACATACAGTCGCTGCCATGCCTGTGGAAAAGCAACAGGCGCCAACTCCGTTCTCCAGTTTCGCAATTTTCTCCTCTAGCGTGGCCACAGTTGGGTTCCGAGTTCGGCTGTAGCTGTACCCTTTTCCGCAGTAAGCGTCAATTGATTCCTAAGTGGCAACAAGTTAGCGATGTTTGGACCGAGCAAAGAGTGTGCACCAGGAGAAGCTGCTGCAGGGCAAACCTGCACGAAAGTCGTCGATTGCATAATTGGAGTCAATATGGCTCCTGTTGCGGCATCGGGCTTGACTGCACCGTGAACCAAAAAAGTTTCATAGCCAAACGGACCGTCCACCCATGAGCCAGCTCCAGATGCTGCACTATTGCTGGAGGGGGCAGCTTCAAGAGGCTTGGCAGACATAGTATACAAAAATACCCTTTGTCACATACAGAATGCAAGTAGAAAATTTTAAGTTTCGATCCCAGTTGTTCGACTGTAATTATCGCTCAGGCGTGTCGCATAGGCCTACGCCGGCCTAAGCCTCACCTTCCCCAACCTCTGCCCCCGGGGTGCTAGAATGTGACTCCTCATAAAAAGAGGGGGATGGTTAAGCAGATATGACCTCTTAAGCAGATCGGTCAGATCGGCTGAGCAGATCGGTCAGATACGAGCCGCGCGCTGAGCATCTGGCGCCGCAACTGTGCGCGACCATTGTGAAACTGCTCGCTGCTGCAATTAAAATCAGTGAAATGCTTGATTTTGTGGGATTTGCAGCAGCTCACTAATTTCTTTTACCTGTCGTAGTCGCTGCTTGCAATATTTCAGGTAATGCTTGAACCATGACCTCCAACAGTGTGTATTTACTTTATGGAGTAAGATTGGATTGCAGAAAAAGACAAGAACAAAATCAAATGGAAAGTATGTACGTCACATTGCAAGCTATTGCAGAATGCTCTATGCAGTAAAGAACATGCCTTTGTTCCTCCTTCACTATTATTTTTTTACACTCTATGAGATACGATCGGATGAGAAAGAAGGAAAGAATTCAATCAAATGGATACTACGTATGTCATGTTGCATCAATGCTATTGTCGAGCGATGTAAGAGGTAAAGATCATGCCTTTGTTCCTTGCCCAACCGTGTGAATATTATCGGATTGAGAAAAAAGAAAGGAATTTCACCAAATAGGGGGTAAATGTGTCCCCTAGCATGAATGGTAATGCAAAGGGCTGTAAGGACTAAGGAACATGCCTTTTTTCCTCTTCCAACAGCGTGTTTCTATAACCTTTCTGGAATATGATCGGATTGGAGAGAAAGACACAGATTCCGCAAATGGAGAGTATGTATGTCACCTTGTATGAATGGTATTGCAAAGTGTTGTAAAGAGTAAAGGACATGCTTTTATTCATGCTTCATGAAAACCATCCATTTCCATTTTTCTTCAAGCCCTTTTTCTTGTCTAAAATACGTTTTTAATAGAGCGAACATATGCGTCTTGTTTTTCTAGCACTTCTCCCATCCAAATCTTTGCATTTTTGATTCGCCTCTCTCTCGTCTAGCTTCTGAACAACATCAAAGAAAGCCTTCCATTTTGTTGTGCGTGTGTTTCCGAAAACCAATGCTGTATTTTCCGACAACAACAGCACCGCAAATACACATGTGTGCCTGTGTGTGGCTCCTCCGCGTGGCCTACCCTATACCCCGGGCTCCCTGTTGTCTCATGGGGGTGGGTGCACCCATGCGTTCACGTGGCCTTAGGTCCCCTAGAGTTTTTCTCTACGTGGGGGCGCACGTCGCCTCTACCCTTAACCCAAACGCACGGCCTTCTTCTCCTCAACCCAGACAACAAGATATAAAGGCTACACAAAAAATGAAGCGTGACTCGTGTTCTCAAACATTCCAATCCATGTGTTTAGTTGACGCCTTGGGATCATGTGATATGCACAGTACCTTCATGTTTGCTCCGTGATGCGAGACGCTAGAAGCTAGACGAGAGAGAGGCGAATGAAAAATGCAAAGATTTGGAGGGAGAAGTGCAAGAAAAACAAGATGCATATGTTCCTTCTATTAAAAATGTATTTTAGACAAGAAAAAGGGCGTGAAGAAAAATGGAAATGGATGGTTTTCATGTAGCAGGCATGTAACAAAGGCATGTCCTTTACTCTTTAAAACACTTTGCAATAGCATTCATACAAGGTGACATACATACTCTCCATTTGCGGAATATCTACCTTTCTCTCCAATCCGATCATATTCCACAAAGGTTATAGAAACACGCTGTTGGAAGAGGAACAAAGGCATGTTCCTTAATCCTTGTGACGTACATACTCTCCATTCCATTGAGTTTCTGTCTTTTTCTGCAATCTAAGTGTTGGAGGTCATGGTTCAAGCATTACCTGAAATATTGCAAGCAGCGACTAAGACAGGTAAAAGAAATTAGTGAGCTGCTGCAAATCCCACAAAATCAAGCATTTCACTGATTTTAATTGCAGCAGCGAGCAGTTTCACAGTGGTCGCGCACAGTTGCGGCGCCAGATGCTCAGCGCGCGGCTCGTATCTGACCGATCTGCTCAGCCGATCTGACCGATCTGCTTAAGAGGTCATATCTGCTGAACCATCCCCAAAAAGAGGGTAGGGTGCCGCTCTGGTGATATACCGGTATATACCGCGGCGCCGGGAAATGCCGCGGTAATACTGCAGTATATACCGCGGCGCCGCGGTATTTTCCGGGAATGCCAGTATATGGTCGCCTGTGTACCAGTATTTGGGAACCGCTTTTTTTTTCACCTGTACTGTTGTTTTTGATATACTTATCCCCTTCATTTTAAAATTGTCTACCATTTCATCACAGGCACAAAAATGAAAGCATTACTGCTGTTGTTATTTTGGTTGTGGTTGCATGTCACTGTAAGGCCTTCATCTAGGACTACCACGGCAACAGCACTAGAACAGTTGGGGGTGCCTTTTAAAAAGAGAAAACACACATACGATGAGGAGGATCTACTCAAAATTCTGTTGCGGCTGTATCGTAGTGACTTTAGGGGGTTGGCGGATGCATGGGAGCGGGTATTCATGGCTCGGGGGGAGTATGAGGGGGTAGTGTACAACATTGAGCGCCGCTCACTTGCCCAATTGAAATCAAAGGCCCAACACATGGCAGGTGCGGAAACCAAATCTCAAAAGGCGGTGAAGCGGTCTGACACAACCACACAGCAGGCAGCCCTGCAACCCTCACAACGGGCATCACAAGTGTTCCCGGAGCGCAAAACCTGACGACGGCACTGCTGTTTTTCCGCTGTCCGAGTTGGTCGTGCGCAAGGCGCCGGCGCCAGATGCGCCGATTCGAACCCCTGCACAGAACTGGCCTGCGCCGCGCCGCCGCCTGGCGGCAACTCTCTGCCGCGCCAATTTGTGTCACCAGACCTTTCTGGGAATTTTGTGTCACCAGGAATTTTTTTCTGGACGATCTGTGTCACCAGAGTGGCAGCCTTACCTAAAAAGAGCTAGACGAATATTTCCCCGCCACCGCTTCACGTGCGGGGTCCCCATGGCCATAGAATTGTTGTGTCCGCTCGGTGGCGGGGAAATTCAATTTTGCCCCCCCCGGCGCCCCTCCCCCTCTCCCTCCTAGTCTGCTGCTGCTATCTCAGACAGGTGTGTAACCCTACCCTACACCGACGTAGCCATGTAAAAGGCAACACCAAAGCATGGGACATCTCTTCATATGATGAACCTCATGGCTTGTATACAAATGACCAATCCTGGGCCTCATAGGCGGGGAGGAGGGCCTCGATTTGGTCCAAAAGGTGAGGCCGGTTCCCCCCCGGCCGCAGTGCTGCATACTACCAGGTTGAGGATGATTTGATCTTCCTAATTGCTTCTTTCAACACCTCTACCGTTAATTTGTTCGCATTAGGGTCAGAAACAAGATTGCACCCATGGAGAGAGGACAAAACATTTCCCTCCCTATGCTCTACACGTTGTTTGCATTCTTCCTCTTGGCACTTCTCCAAAAGCAACTGCGCCTTCAAGTCAGTATACTCTTTGTAACTCAACTCAGGGTCCTCGTCCATGGTGCTAGCCAATTCTCTAAAATAACGAGCATGTTCCTAGAGAAAGATGTCCTTCAATTATGCCCTAGGTCTTTTGATGCATTCCTGCAGGTTTTGTAGTTGTAAAACCCCAAACCAAAGCAGCAAGTAGAGCAAGGACTGAATGTGGATCGAATCAATGATTGGTTTTGGAATCCAGTATAACACAGAAGGGCTGCAGATAGACAAAGCAGGTATATGAACATAGATTCAATCACAAATGGATAATGTAAAAGGTTTTATATGAAAATTGGTCAGACTCTAGCCTCAGAGGTTGCAATAGGCACTTCATGTGCACTCTTTTGGGTGAAATGGTGCTGGTTAGGACTGAGGAGCATAAGGTAAAGGGACCAGTTAGACACCCACTGTCGCGGCGCAGGATCGCCAGGCAAATAATGTTATCAGGAGATGACGATTTATAATCATAGAAATATTCTTTTGAACATTATAAAAATAATCGAGATCCATCTGGCGATCCCGTAAATCGCCAGATACTACCGCGGGAAATTGCGTAAATTAGCGCCGCAAAGTTACGTAAGCCCAAATGTCACCACGTAAAAGCAAAATGAATACTGCGCGAAATATACGATTCCGAGATTGATTTCCCTTTGTTTTTTTTCATTTTAGATAATGCGGTTGGGACCCACCTGCACTACCAGCGCAAACACACAGAGAAAACAGGGAGCAAAAGCGACGCTTTCAGTTCTTCTTGCAGTGGACTGTTGGTGCAGAACCAGGTTCAGAACGCGATGCAAATTTAGTCCATCGTGTCGAGCCTGGCCGGTCAGCGGATTCGTACAGGACAGATCAGGCACGAGCAACGGTTTGATGCGTGACTTTGGTGTTTCACACATGGGTTGAGCCCACAAACCTCTGCACCCCTGGTCGTACATGTTTGTCCGCTGTTAATTTCGCACGTTGCTTGTCTCAAAGTGCTGTTATTCTCCATGAGGTCGCCCTTCCGACACTGGTTTTTTTTACTATTAATTGACTACGGTTGGCAAATAGTTGACAGCAGTCAGCAGTCAAAGACAAAGGAGGGCGTTTGACATTGGGACTGACGGCACTCGGCAAGTGACTTGCTGGAGGCTTGGGTGCAACGGAGCCCACAATTACTTCTCCGGAGGGACATCTCTGTCTTCCACCTATGTGCTGCGACAAGTCTGCAACAGGGGCAGTCATTTGATTCCAAGTGGGATCCAGTCACAATTCCAAGTGTCTGAATTCCCTCGCTTCAGATGGGAATGACCATTACGGAGATCCACGACATCACGAAGATTGACAATTGGTTCCTGCAGCGCTTTTTCATGATGCACACACATGCAGTGGCCATGCAGAAAATGCAGCTCGAGCAGTTTGATTACGACTTCTTCATGGAGGCCAAGTGCCTTGGATTCTCAGGTGCCTCCATCATACAGTGCCCATACAAATCGGAACGACAAACTCATGATGCCTGGAGTGCCTTTCAGAAACCAGAAGGAAACATTCGGTTCGGTGCCCGAGAGCCACTGCTGTTTTGCCACCGTTTCTCATGCAACCCCTCTGCCAGTGCGCACCGGTCGTATCCCAGCCAGCAAATCGCACGCACCCGCTGTGCACACTGCACGCACGCATCGTACACACTGCACGCACGCATTGTACACGCCAGCCACTTTCCTTGCATACACCGTGTCGTGCTCTGTGTATGGACAGTATGAAGTGTGCACACTGCACAGGGCAGTTGGTGCAGTGCGCAAGGTGTGGTCTGCATCGGGTTGAGTGCTGTGTGCAGTGCACATCCTGCTCCGAACAGCGTGCTGGGAGCAGAGTACAGTGGGAAGCGTGCGCGTTACAATCTGTGGTGCATATGGTGCAGGGTACACGCTTCAACAGATTGTGAAGAGAAGCCTCCTTTCTGCAGGGTTGATGCTCTCCCATCCCACGTGCTTGCCACTTGCTGGCAATTGCTTGATGCCATGGGGACCGCAGACATTACAAATTAAAACGATGAGAAGTTTTGAACACGAAAAAACCAGTTCAAAATCGGGGTGGTGACTCTGCACACCCGTGACTCCGGCTACCCCCGGGTATGTCATGGGACACACTGGCAGACTTAGAATGATTGTGCTTTTAGGCGCGGTCATCAAAAGTGCAAAGCCATACACTTTCAGCCAGGTACACGCTTATGTTCATAAGCTGTCTCAGTGCTTCAAGTACCTTTACAACAGGTGTACGGGAGCATTCAGAAACTGTCACCGTGTTGCTCTGTGCAAGTGTGCTAGGGAGACAGTGCACAGGTATACAAAGCAGGAGATTACCACGTTTTCCCAAAAAAAAAAACCACTCCTTAATTTTGAAAAGCATGGTTTTACAAACGAAAATACCTTTTGCAACAAAAAAACGTTGCACGGTTTTAAAAAAACAAACACCTTGCATGGTTCTACATAATGGGAGACATCCACCTTTAGCAAGAAAAAAAACAGTCCAAGGTTTTGGAAAAAAAATAAGGTAAAGGGACCGGTTCATCCCCGGTGACCAGTTGAGCCCCACCCTGGGGATTATCAAGGCAGGGTGGGGATGAATAAGACACCCCCTGGGGATAAAAAGGGCACCCCCGGGGATAAAGAGGACACACCCTAAAATACTACAAACCATAAAAAGCTTGTGGCACATGTTTTCCTTTACAAACCCTGTAATGTTTTTCTTTCTCGTAAAAGGTTGTTCTCTTTTCTTTTTGTGAAACCATGCAGAGAGTTACGTCGCTCAAAACCCCGTGATGTGTTTTCTCCGTACCAAAAGTGTTTGACTAATGGTTTGTAAAAACATGCAACGTTTATTGGTTTTCTTACAACCGTGTACTATTGATGTGCCCTGTTTTGTACAACCATGCAGAGGCTTTTTATTTTTGAAAACTTTGTAATCTATTTGTAAGTACCAGGTTGCACTCTCCTATTTCATACCACTGTACAACTTTTAATTTTTTGTAAAACCATGCAACGTTTATTTCTTTGTAAAACCAATCAATGTTTGTTTTTTCGGGCAAAAGGTTGCACTGTTCTGTTTTGGAAAACCATGCAAGGTTTATTTTTTTTCCAAAACCTTGGACTGTTTTTTTTCTTGCTAAAGGTGGATGTCTCCCATTATGTAGAACCATGCAAGGTGTTTGTTTTTTTAAAACCGTGCAACGTTTTTTTGTTGCAAAAGGTATTTTCGTTTGTAAAACCATGCTTTTCAAAATTAAGGAGTGGTTTTTTTTTTTGGGAAAACGTGGTAATCTCCTGCTTTGTATACCTGTGCACTGTCTCCCTAGCACACTTGCACAGAGCAACACGGTGACAGTTTCTGAATGCTCCCGTACACCTGTTGTAAAGGTACTTGAAGCACTGAGACAGCTTATGGACATAAGCGTGTACCTGGCTGAAAGTGTATGGCTTTGCACTTTTGATGACCGCGCCTAAAAGCACAATCATTCTAAGTCTGCCAGTGTGTCCCATGACATACCCGGGGGTAGCCGGAGTCACGGGTGTGCAGAGTCACCACCCCGATTTTGAACTGGTTTTTTCGTGTTCAAAACTTCTCATCGTTTTAATTTGTAATGTCTGCGGTCCCCATGGCATCAAGCAATTGCCAGCAAGTGGCAAGCACGTGGGATGGGAGAGCATCAACCCTGCAGAAAGGAGGCTTCTCTTCACAATCTGTTGAAGCGTGTACCCTGCACCATATGCACCACAGATTGTAACGCGCACGCTTCCCACTGTACTCTGCTCCCAGCACGCTGTTCGGAGCAGGATGTGCACTGCACACAGCACTCAACCCGATGCAGACCACACCTTGCGCACTGCACCAACTGCCCTGTGCAGTGTGCACACTTCATACTGTCCATACACAGAGCACGACACGGTGTATGCAAGGAAAGTGGCTGGCGTGTACAATGCGTGCGTGCAGTGTGTACGATGCGTGCGTGCAGTGTGCACAGCGGGTGCGTGCGATTTGCTGGCTGGGATACGACCGGTGCGCACTGGCAGAGGGGTTGCATGAGAAACGGTGGCAAAACAGCAGTGGCTCTCGGGCACCGAACCGAATGTTTCCTTCTGGTTTCTGAAAGGCACTCCAGGCATCATGAGTTTGTCGTTCCGATTTGTATGGGCACTGTATGATGGAGGCACCTGAGAATCCAAGGCACTTGGCCTCCATGAAGAAGTCGTAATCAAACTGCTCGAGCTGCATTTTCTGCATGGCCACTGCATGTGTGTGCATCATGAAAAAGCGCTGCAGGAACCAATTGTCAATCTTCGTGATGTCGTGGATCTCCGTAATGGTCATTCCCATCTGAAGCGAGGGAATTCAGACACTTGGAATTGTGACTGGATCCCACTTGGAATCAAATGACTGCCCCTGTTGCAGACTTGTCGCAGCACATAGGTGGAAGACAGAGATGTCCCTCCGGAGAAGTAATTGTGGGCTCCGTTGCACCCAAGCCTCCAGCAAGTCACTTGCCGAGTGCCGTCAGTCCCAATGTCAAACGCCCTCCTTTGTCTTTGACTGCTGACTGCTGTCAACTATTTGCCAACCGTAGTCAATTAATAGTAAAAAAAACCAGTGTCGGAAGGGCGACCTCATGGAGAATAACAGCACTTTGAGACAAGCAACGTGCGAAATTAACAGCGGACAAACATGTACGACCAGGGGTGCAGAGGTTTGTGGGCTCAACCCATGTGTGAAACACCAAAGTCACGCATCAAACCGTTGCTCGTGCCTGATCTGTCCTGTACGAATCCGCTGACCGGCCAGGCTCGACACGATGGACTAAATTTGCATCGCGTTCTGAACCTGGTTCTGCACCAACAGTCCACTGCAAGAAGAACTGAAAGCGTCGCTTTTGCTCCCTGTTTTCTCTGTGTGTTTGCGCTGGTAGTGCAGGTGGGTCCCAACCGCATTATCTAAAATGAAAAAAAACAAAGGGAAATCAATCTCGGAATCGTATATTTCGCGCAGTATTCATTTTGCTTTTACGTGGTGACATTTGGGCTTACGTAACTTTGCGGCGCTAATTTACGCAATTTCCCGCGGTAGTATCTGGCGATTTACGGGATCGCCAGATGGATCTCGATTATTTTTATAATGTTCAAAAGAATATTTCTTTGATTATAAATCGTCATCTCCTGATAACATTATTTGCCTGGCGATCCTGCGCCGCGACAGTGGGTGTCTAACTGGTCCCTTTACCTTAAACCTTGCATGGTTTTCCAAAACAGAACAGTGCAACCTTTTGCCCGAAAAAACAAACATTGATTGGTTTTACAAAGAAATAAACGTTGCATGGTTTTACAAAAAATTAAAAGTTGTACAGTGGTATGAAATAGGAGAGTGCAACCTGGTACTTACAAATAGATTACAAAGTTTTCAAAAATAAAAAGCCTCTGCATGGTTGTACAAAACAGGGCACATCAATAGTACACGGTTGTAAGAAAACCAATAAACGTTGCATGTTTTTACAAACCATTAGTCAAACACTTTTGGTACGGAGAAAACACATCACGGGGTTTTGAGCGACGTAACTCTCTGCATGGTTTCACAAAAAGAAAAGAGAACAACCTTTTACGAGAAAGAAAAACATTACAGGGTTTGTAAAGGAAAACATGTGCCACAAGCTTTTTATGGTTTGTAGTATTTTAGGGTGTGTCCTCTTTATCCCCGGGGGTGCCCTTTTTATCCCCAGGGGGTGTCTTATTCATCCCCACCCTGCCTTGATAATCCCCAGGGTGGGGCTCAACTGGTCACCGGGGATGAACCGGTCCCTTTACCTTAGATGTCAGGACCACACAGAAAATGACTTGGCCAAGCAACTGAATTCAGAAACAGTTACAAAGTAGGACCACAATAAGTGGTAGAAACAATTGAGTATAGGGGTCTTGGGGTGGGAGACCACTTAGGCTTAGCCTCCAAGGCCAACAAGCATGTAATGCCTGATTTATTTTGGTATGACCTCCATGAAGGAAGGTACCTCCGCTCAGTTGAGTGGTAGGGGTGAACTTCATGGGGGGGCTAGGGTCACAACCCTAGTTACTTTGAGAAAGTGTACTTTAGGCAACAAAAGAGAGATAAAAACACTTAAGTTTGTCTCAGCATCAACAAAGGGTTTTAAAGGGGGCTTAGCCTGGATCAAGCCCTCCAAGAAAGACATGGCAGTGACTTTTTCTTACTCCTTGTAATGTCCATACGACCGATCTTTAAAATGCGTGAGGCGCACCCGGATGTAGGCTTCCATAAGAAACCCACGGGTGCGCTCCTGTTACTGAAGGCGCGCGCACGTATAGCGAAACATGGTTTCGCCGAACCGGTTGGTTAGGTTGATGCGAGTCGGTGCGCGGATGCATAGCTTGTGCTTCTGGAAAACCGAATGCAAACACTCAATATAGAGGGTTACCCATTGTTGGTGGAGGTTAGACAACGATGAAAATTGAGGGAAGAACTCAATAGGGTTAACCAACCAGCGGCGAATGAGTTGCATGTAGCCCTCATACCATGTCTCATACATGTTGGACTCCACGACACCAAGCTGATGACTACCTTTGAGAAAGGGAAGCTCAAAGTTTTTGGAGTAAGCGGACTCTAATTGAAGGAGAAACTCAACATTCGCATCTTCTAACCATTCGCCCTCGGTCGGAACCACTTGTTTAAAAACCTCCAGATTGTGTTGTATGCACTGCCCAATGACACCGAATGTTGCAAAGCGATTGAAGGAGGTGCGTGGTAGCCTCAAGGCTCAACGATGCAAGAAGCTCAGAGACACGCATCATCACCTTTTCCCAACACCCTTGGCACCAAAGTTTTTTCCCCTTCACATCGTACAACGCAAAGGCATCCGAAGGCACATGAGCGAAAACGGAGGTGAACCGCTCGTTGCACCCAAGTTAGGCCTCTTGTGTTGCACGGAACTTTCTCTTAGGTTTTTGTGTTACATGGCTTCAACCAAAGAATCAAACAACTGCAGAAAGTGTACTTTAGGCAACAAAAGAGAGATAAAAACACTTCAGTTTGTCTTAGCATCAACAAATGGGTGTTAAGGGGGGCTTAGCCTGGATCAAGCCCTCCAAGAAAGACATGGCAGTGACTTTTTCTTACTCCCCCCTGGAGTACTAGTTGATCAAGCTAGTAGGACCAAGGTAAAAGGCTCAAATATTCCCAAAATTACCTCAAAAAAATGCATTAAACTTACCGAAAACATTCTCATCACTTCATAGAAGCCTATCACACTGTAGGGACCCTTGAAAAACAGTGTAATGTACCGTGAATGATGTCCCTTCGAAGGGGCATTCCTCAAAAGTCGCCGGCGTGCGGCGAAAACTTTTGGAAAAAAAAAGTGTGGGGGCAGTGGGAATTGAACCCAGGACTCCCTGTCCAGAACACATGTGTCTGTCCACTAGGGTACAGCCAAACGCTCTAATGCGGACGGTTATCGCCGTATAAACAGCGTTTTAGTATACGTCCTGACCAAGGGCCAGGGCGGAGCAATACTCCCAATGGAGGACACAAACCCCCAGGAGCTGAAAAAAATAGAAAATGGAACCAGCAGGGAGTGATTCCTGCGGTTTTGCGGAAGGGGTTGCGATTTAGCAAGTGAAATCGTTGAAAATCGACGAAACCACGCGGGAAATCGTCATTTTTACACATAACTTAAAGTCGCAGACAAGCGCATAGGAAGCGGACGCCAAGAAAAGGGTTGCGCAAGCGAAAACGGCTTTTGGAAAAGAAGGTATGAGCCGTAGTTTTTAAAGTTTTAAAGAAAATTTTTGCACAGTTGCATCAAAATTTTTATAAACTTCAGAGTAAAGAATTCAAAACCAGCCCACACCACAGAGCTGTTCAACAACCCGTCTCTCAGGTATGTCTGTGTCACTTCACACTCACGCATTGCGTTCGTGTTGGTTGTTCCGTCAAAACGTTAGGGTTGTCAGCGCTGTGCTCGTTGGGGGGTCGGGTGTTCAACTCTCGTGCTCTGCACAGGTGAAAGCAGGAATGAAAGGTATGTGATGCGAATGGAGCGCGCAGCGCGCACGTAGGGTTAGAGTATGCGCTGTGCTCGCGATGCATGTGCCTAATCGAGACATCCACACGCTGTGTCGCTTCACCTGTATCCCTAATTCACCCTTGTTTCCTTTTCACAGGTAAGCGTTTGTTCGTGTGCGGCCGTGGCGTTCAAGTAGAGTTGCTTAAAACGCTTAGGTTTGTTTTGTGTTCGTTTCAATGCGGCATTCACACGATGCATGGTGAGTAAGGTAGGTTAGCCCAGGAGGAGCTCACCTCCTGGTTGAGTCAATGGTTCAGCCTCCCTTCCCTGCGTGCACATGATGCATTAAAGGGTAGGCCACGCGAATTGCGCACGGTAAACCTTGTTTAGGTTACCCAGAGGCTGCTCGGTACGTTCTTTAAGAGAACCCGAGGAGTTTCTTAAAGCTTGCTTGCTTGACAGGGGTAGCTGCATCTGCAGCGTGTTTGCGAACAGCGTATTATAGGTCACACTGAGAAGGGTATAATACCTGGAGTGTGGCTTGGTTCCACAGTCGCAAACGCCCCTTCATCTGCCTCTTTTGTACAGGTGGGAGAGGTTAAGGGTGATTGGTGCACGCAGCAGCTGCCTTCGGCGGCTACCATTTTTCTGCCCCAGCAAAACAGGGGCGCTGATCACAAATCAAATCACTGTGCCTCAGCCAGTACTGGCGAGGGCAGTTCGACCTCAACGACATCTGCGCTGTGCACGCAACGAGAGCACCCCTTCCCTCCAAGCCCTAGCAGGGGAAACGTGTTGTGGCGTCCCCTGTTAGGCCACAGCTGCTTAGGAGCGCTGTGTTCTCTTGTCCTTTCACAGGTGGGTCGCTAGGACCCATGAGACCTTCCTCTTCGCAACGCCAAGTAGAGTGTGCGTGTGAGAGTGGTAGTCCTGCGTGGGGGCTAGAGCCAGTTGCCCAGTGCTCGCCCACCAGGATGGTGCCACTGTAGGGTGTGTAGGACCTGTAGGGGGCGTGTCACTGTCCCACCCTTTTCCTGCAATTTTAGCTGGGTTGGTGGGCTGTGACAGTGGTTAGGTCAGTGTTTTGGCCACATAGCAGACAGGCGTTTTGCATGCCTTCATAGCTTTTGGCCACCCCTCCCTGTAGTAGACAGATAGGTAGGGAAAACAATACCTGGATTAGCACGCTGGGTATTCCCCCAAGGTTTTGCGCCGGCACAGAAATTGGGCGCATAGGGGAGGGGAAACCCGGGGCGTACCCCGTGGCATCAATAAGCCAACCCTCCAGGTTTAGCAAGGGCGCAGACTTGGGTATAATTAGGACACCACTTCTGCGGCTTGCTCTCAGGACCTTAGGACTAGCACACTCACACATACGCAATGGCAGGTAAGGTAAACCCTGTAAGGAAGGGTAGAACCCCATGGGTGTGGACCAGTCAGGGGTCCTAACTGTGGGCTCGCTTGTCCCCAAGGAGGGAAGACACACCTTGCCTCATAACACCTTGCTTGTCATTCCCCCCTGGTGTAGAAAGCCACCGTTCTTCGTTGGCTCACCAAGGTCATTACATTAGGGCAGTACGCATGCAACACATGGTCAACAAGGCAAACACTCGCTGGGTGGCTGCAATCTTGATAAGCGGCCACCTGGCTCACGCTGGACACCATAGGCGTGGGTCTGCAGGGCACAGACAGGGTCAGTAGACTGACACAGGGTAATTAGTTTCGCTTCTTACGCTGGGACAGAGTCTCAGCACGGGTTAGGAGCTGCCCCTCGTTGTTCTCAACGAGGTAAGTGCGGAAGATGGGGTTGATACTCCCATCTGGTTGTATGAAGGCTGACATAGGTTCCCAGGTCGCCTCGGACAACCCATAGCCATCCCACAGGGTAAGGAATTTCCAGCCCTGTTTATACTCGTGGCGAGCAATACCTGCAACCACGTAGTAACCATCGACTGCCATCTCATCGGCAGTCATCTCTTCGAGTTCGTCTGCCTCCTCTGGACTGGCAGCGTTCTCTAGGTCTATACATTCAATCTCACAGTCGCTGAGGCGCCACTCATCCCAAGACAAGTCGTC
Organism: Eutreptiella sp. 'Long Island Sound 2002'; assembly: GCA_964036045.1. NCBI lineage: Eukaryota > Euglenozoa > Euglenophyceae > Eutreptiales > Eutreptiaceae > Eutreptiella > Eutreptiella sp. 'Long Island Sound 2002'. Next base: position 1,270,741 of record OZ038382.1, read on the forward strand.
AGGGGAGTGATAGTGCCTCAACTGCTTAGGAGCACATAGCAGTTCACCACCTAGACGTGGACTGCACCTGACATGAATCCTGGATCCATCTATCCTGATGATACGATAGGGTCCAAAGTAAGGGTCCTGTAGGCAGTTACGTGGCCAGGAGGGTAGGCGTGAATGGTGTACCAAAACAAGGTCACCAACCTTGAAGCTGGCAGGCCGCCGTAGGCGGTTCCGTCGGCTCTGTTCACAGTCACGAATGTGCCTCAGGTTAGTACCAGCCTGGTTAGCCAGAGACTGCTTGTGTTCTAGCCAATCTCCCACAGGGCTCTTGAAGTCCTCAGGAAAGGGGGTTTTGAAGAACCAAGCAGGTCGTCCTCCATGGAACAGTTCGTGGGGGGTGAAACCCGTAGAAGAGCTCCGCTGTGAGTTCATGGACAGAACTGCCCAGGGCACTAGGCGTACCCAGTCCTTGGTGCGCTCCTGTTTCATCAGGATTCTTAAGTTTTGCTCCACCACACGGTTCTGTTTCTCACAGAGAGGGTTAGACGTGTGAGTGTAGGGCACACCTGTGGTTACCTCCACGTTGAGGGCATTTAGCACTCGTTTGTACCACCCAGTGTCACTGCGGATGCGTACATCTTCATCAGAGTGCACCTGTTTAGGTGCTCCATAGGGTTCGAACCATTGTTCGACCAACATTTTTACAGTCGGCTCACCTGTGATTTTCTTATTGCAAGGGAACACACGGGTGAAGCGAGATAGACCACAGGTGACCACGAGGCAACTATCATAGCCGCCAAAGCGTGGTAAGCCGTGGATGTAATCCACGTAGAGAAGAGAGTTAGCACAATAGGGTATGGGTAAGCTGGAGATCAGACCCCTATCCCTACTGTCGCTCTGCTTGCTGGCATGACAGCCACAAGCATCCACAATGGTCTGCATACGCGACCTCAGTTCAGTCAGGGGTAGACTAGAGTAGAAACACTCACGGAAGAAGTCCACTGAGCGATTAGCGCCAGTGTGACCGGAACTGAGATGGGACCACTGTAGGCACCCATCCAGTCGTGCCTCAGGCACCACAATTCGGTCCTCGTAGAAGAGGTACTGATTGTTTTTATACCACTGGTGCCCGTCAATGACACGGGGTTCGAGACCAGTGTTGAGGGTTTGGAGAATTTCTTCATACTCTGACTGATAGTCGGTTAGACTCCAACCCTCCAGGATTCCAGCAGTGGGCATGGACAGGTCAAGCTGGACATCCATACGCTGGAAAGCTTCTTTGGCCAGCGCCTCAGAGCTCTCACCAATAAGCGCATCGAAGTTGTTGCGCGATATATAGTCAGACAGTTCATTCTTAATCCCGGGGATATGATGCACTGTCAGCCTGAACTGGCTCAGGTAAGTCCACCACCGTTTTAGCTTCGCTTTTTCAGGTGGTGGGCCCTTCTGAAAAGACTTCACAGGCTCCTGGTCACACAGCCAGACAATAGGGTTAGACCCCAGGAGTCGGGATTGTGAAGATAGCACCAACATACCGGCCAGGAGTTCCTGGTCATAGGTGCTGTAGTTGGAATGCGCTTGGTTCCATTTCCAATTCCAGTGTCCCAGTGGTACCAGTCGCCACTCACTGGTAGGATAGTCATGTTTCAACGAACCATCACGGTTCAGTCCAGTAGTACGATAATGGCAGTGGGTTAGCTCAGCGGGGTTAAGCTCCTGCCATTGATAGATCGTACCTCCCCCCCCTACATCACTGGCATCAGTGATCACGACTATCTCGCCCTCAGGGCGGGGAACCCCCAGGCAGTTGGAGGAGGCAATCTTCTTCTTCAACTCCCGGAAACACTCTTCCTCTCTGGAGGTCCACCTCCAAGGAGTAGTTTTCTTGATTAGGTCAGTGAGGGGTGCAGAGGAGTAAGTAAAATTGTGGATGTGACGCCGATAGAAATTACAGGCGCCCACAAAACTCCTCACATTGTGTAGACCCTTCTTAGGGTCATCGCGAATCTGCATGTCCTGTAGGGGCTGCATCTTAGACGCGGCTGGTTTCCACCAGCCATACCCCACGTCGAAACCCAAATACTCCATCTCCTCTTTCATAAACTCGCATTTTTCGAGTTTGATTCGGAGATGGTTTTCTTGACAGACAGTGAAGAATTCACGGAGGAGAAGGACATGGTCCTCTTTGGTATTAGTACCCAAACTCACGTCGTCGATGTGAGCCTCCATTTATGCACCCCGAGAAATCAACTCTTGTACTAGAGGCCTGCGCCTCAGTATGTACAAAATTTTGTTCATAAGCTCCTGGAAGAGCGCTGGGGCGTTAGCCACCCCGAAAGGCATAACCTTCCACTTGAAGACACGACCCTTAGGGGTTATAAAGGCAAGCAGCTCCTGAGCTGCGGCGGTTAGGTCAACCTGCCAGAAACCAGAGCGTTTGTCCATTTTGGTCTTATACCTGCATTTGGAAATACGCTCCAGGGTGTTTTCCATGTTAGGAATACTCCCTGAGTGGTTCTGGGTTTTCTTGTTGACCTCACCATAGTCTACTACAAGACGTAGAGCAGTCGACCCTGGTTTAGCAACAAGGAAACAGGGGCTGCAGTGATGGGGATAGTCCCCACGTTTGTACTCTTCAACGAGGCCAGCATCAATGCATTCTTGGATCTGGCGCTCGATTTCTTCAACCTGTTCCTGTGGAGCGGGATAGGGACGACGCCTCACTCGCGTCTTTTCAAATTCTGGTTTCAATTTCACGTCCATCCGGACCAGTTTTTTGCAAGATAGGGGAGGCGGCAAGGCGCCGAACACCTCCTCATAGGTTATAAGCAGTTTCTTCAGGCGGGGGTCAAGGTTAAGACTCTCGACTTTCTAAAGGAAATCCTCCTCAGCATGGAGGTTGCTTTTTCCATGTTCTGTCTTTTTATGCCGATCAGCAGTTTCGGCAGGTACAGTACCATCGTCCCATTCAGGGGGACATTGCTGCCCATAGTGTAGAGAATGCACTAGAGGTATCTCAGGATCAGGCAGCGTATAGGACTCATCGTCCTCCTCAGACCAGATGGAGTATTTCCAGGTCTGTCTGAGGTATTGCAGCCGCTCTTGGCGCTCAATACCTTCGGCCTTCAGGTACAACAGCCGTCGGAGTTCTTGAGTGTCATGCTCAGACAATGGCATGTTATTAGCAGCAGGCCGTGCCAGAGCATCAGTACTCCGGGCCACGGGTTCACCTGTGTGCACAGGCTGCATGTGTAGCACTGGTTTCCCAACAGAGGAAGCGCGTTCAGAGGTTAACTCTAGATCTACCTCCTCTAGCAACAGCTAGGCCAGGAAAGCACTATGTTTTAAGTCAACACAGCTGGGATCAACAGAGGGAATAGTGCTGGCGATCTCAGACAGTTGGTCGTCAGCATCCTCTTTTACAGCTGCAAGTTCCAGATAGTCATCAGGAGACTCACACCCTGTAATTGTGGCAGATAGGTGCTCAGGAGATCGATTTTTGAGATCATAAAGGGTCAAGCCACGATTTTCGGCCATGACCTCTTTTAGTAGCACCTGGTCCAAGTCACACAGGGGTACAGGATTGAGAGATCCATCGATGATGGACAGGAAACTGGCCCACTCAGGGGCCTGCATAGCTGTGTCTGAGTCCTCAAGCACATAGATGGTGCCGTCGGGGAGTTGCACTCTTCCCACGGTCATTCGGTCAAGCATACGGCGCCAGTAAGCATGTTCACCAGAGCAACCCCAGTCAGGGGTGCACATAACAACCCTTCCTCCCTCATAAGCGATCTTGGTTAGAACCTTCGCGAGCAGGGAGAAGGGAGGGCTAGCATACGCTAGGCCCATTGCTTTCCAGAAGAAACGGAAAGCATTGTTCATTTGTTTCGAGCAGTACAACTGCATGATGTGCTGTTGTTGGCTCGCAAACAATTCCACCTGGATATCATCCAGGTTTACCTGAAGGGCCGCCAATCCATTTTCGAGAACATGACGGGCCAGTTGGTAATTTTCAGTACGATAGTTCGTCTTGGCTGCGTAGCGCAGCCCAGACTCTTTTCGTCCTGACAGCTCCAAAGGAACGGAGAATAGCCCACTGCCAAAGTCGCAGTGTAAAGAGTAAGGACGCTGTAGGGACAGCATTTTAACTTGGGGGTTTCTTCTTAGAAAGTCAGCGCCAATGACGATGTCAAAGGCGTCAGTGTCCAACACTCTGCAGTGTTGGGTCACAGTTTCGTCCCCCAGACATATGGTCACATCGACCCCCCTCAAGGAATGGATGGTACGCCCATCCCCTACTCTTATGGCCACGGTCTTAGTTTTCCTGAAAGTTTTAAGCAGGCGCCGGGCCACTATGGAAAGTGTTGCGCCGGTATCAAGCACTGCTCGAAAAACCTGATCCCCGATTTTCACGAGGATCCAGAAAACCAAGTCCTCCTCTTCGGAGCCGCCCCCCTATTCCTCATCAGGGAATTTCACATCCACCCCTGCAGCCATGAGGGACTTGGCCATCCAGGCCAAGCGCCTCTTCTTAGAATTATTCCCCTCAGGGGTAGCGTTATCCCCTTGGGGGCGCTTCTGGGGGACACCTGCGGCAGGAGCGGGTGTGGCAGCAGGAGTAGGTGTAGCAACGGGCGCTGATGAGCGCCTCTGGGGGTTAGGGGGTCCAGTTTTGCCACCCCCCTTGCCACCTCCTTTACCTTTATCCCCATTCGGGGGATTTCTGGCGGGCGTCGGGGTATTCTGGCGCTCCGCCTCCTGACGCTTGAGTTTGTCACTCTCGCGTTTCTTGATGTGGCATTCGTCCTCATAGTGACGACGCTTGCCACAGTAATCACGGGTGATGGTACACCTGAAGTGGTCCTGATGGGTCACAGTTTTCCCATCTTTAGTATGCTGCTGACGTTTCATCTGCAGCATACAGCCACTGCGGAGATCGCAGTCAGAGGCATGACAAGGTCCCCCCTTGTCATTGACAGGTCAGCAGTAAAACAGGGGGGGTGTGCCTGCATCAGTTGGAACCTCGTTCATGGCACGTAGGTTGCCCCTCCCTTTACCGCCTCCCTGGTTGGTGTTAGTGGGATTTTTATGCCCCTTCCCTTCGCCACGTTCGGGGGTAGGGGTACCACCTCGTCCCAAATGCTTCTTGAGGAACTTCTCCATGTGGGAGTCGTTCTCTCTCTCAAGAGCTAGCTCAATCAAGAGATCCACCAGTGTATCATACGAGTGGGTCCTGCTCTTCCTCTCAGAGGTTGAGCGGCAATCATCCCACGTACGCTAGGGGATCTTACTCATGAGCCACAGGTGGGGCTCAGTGGCTCCGTAGGAGCCCACATTCATCCTCGAAAATAAGTACTCCATGTCGCACACATACTCAGAAATTCGCGCAGCGGATGGAAACTCCGGGAGCATAGGTAGCTCCTCGATTTGTGTGCGTACGCTGAGGTCAGTCTCATAGACTGGGAATGTTTTCTCTAACCTCAGGAGTACCTCCGCCCAAGTAGAACAGGTTTTCACAATCTGTTTGACCTGTTTTTGCAAAAATTTCTTTTTGCATGAGCGTTTTAGCAGTGAACATTTGGTGGCCACATCCACATGGGATTGGCCAGTCAACAAAAGGAACTCCGCAAATTCTTCTGCCCATTCAGGCAGATTTTTAGGGTCGAACTCCGGCAATTCCAGCTGGATGTTCGCCTGGGCAATTGGTCTGCCCGTCTTCCCACCCCCCGGAGTTAGGCCTGAAGGCGACACGCCGGCAAGAGGGGCCAGGGCTGACAGCCCTCTTCTCTCACTCTCTGTGACAGGCACGTCCTGTAGGTCCGCCATAGGCACAGTCCTGGCACGGGGGTGAAAGGGGCTGGGGCAGGTAACCTTAGGCAACAGCCTTGAGACCCTCGATCTCTTGAGATCTTCGGCCAGGGTACTCAGCCCTGGAGAGAGAGAGAGGAACTCAGGCTTGGGTAAGGGTTCTGCAATACCCAGTTTAGCCTTAATGGCCTCTGATAAGGCCGTCACATCTGGATCTTCTGATCCAGACAGGAATTTGGCCAGCAGCTCGGCCGTTTGATCCAGGGCACCGTAGGTTGGCCTTGGATGGTGTTCTTCGACTCGTGTTGGGCCCACTTCGGGAGCCCTTGGGGTTGGGTACTCAGGTCGTAGTCGTCTTGGCAGGGATGCTGTGGATGGGGGACCTGAGTGAGCGTAGGATCCAAGATCTGTACGTGGTCTGGATCCATGTACAGCTAAGGGCTCCTCTCCATCCTCCCCACGGATGGATTTATAGTACTCCTCATGCATGATGTACTCATCCATCTTCATCTTCAGCTTCTCATATTCCTCAGGTCCTTCAATGGCAGTTGAGGATGAAGCTGGACAATTGGATCTTGATACTGAAGCAGCCACACGTCTGTGGAGGTGACTGAAGCTGTCTCCACCGTGTGCTGCTAAGGCCTCGGTGGTAAGGCCTTTATTCTCCTTCGCCCTTCTGCGTTCTGGATCTCCTTGGGACCCAGATGCGCCACTGAGTTGATGTGGTGCTCGGTGTGGTGGTTCACTCATTGGGTGGACCACACTGCCCATTTGTACTTGGACAGTTCGGATAGGCCAGGTCCTTACACTTGGTGTGGACATTATGGACTTGTTGTTGAGCTTTTGTTCTGCACTTCTTCTCAGGGTCGGTTCAAAAGGTCACAGGGGACTGTCTCTGCTACCGGAAAGATGTCCTTGAATTATGCCCTAGGTCTTTTGATGTATTCCTGCAGGTTTTGTAGTTGTAAAACCCCAAACCAAAGCAGCAAGTAGAGCAAGGACTGAATGTGGATCGAATCAATGATTGGTTTTGGAATCCAGTATAACACAGAAGGGCTGCAGATAGACAAAGCAGGTATATGAACATAGATTCAATCACAAATGGATAATGTAAAAGGTTTTATATGAAAATTGGTCAGACTCTAGCCTCAGAGGTTGCAATAGGCACTTCATGTGCACTCTTTTGGGTGAAATGGTGCTGGTTAGGACTGAGGAGCATAGATGTCAGGACCACACAGAAAATGACTTGGCCAAGCAACTGAATTCAGAAACAGTTACAAAGTAGGACCACAATAAGTGGTAGAAACAATTGAGTATAGGGGTCTTGGGGTGGGAGACCACTTAGGCTTAGCCTCCAAGGCCAACAAGCATGTAATGCCTGATTTATTTTGGTATGACCTCCATGAAGGAAGGTACCTCCGCTCAGTTGAGTGGTAGGGGTGAACTTCATGGGGGGGCTAGGGTCACAACCCTAGTTACTTTGAGAAAGTGTACTTTAGGCAACAAAAGAGAGATAAAAACACTTAAATTTGTCTCAGCATCAACAAAGGGTTTTAAGGGGGGCTTAGCCTGGATCAAGCCCTCCAAGAAAGACATGGCAGTGACTTTTTCTTACTCCTTGTAATGTCCATACGACCGATCTTTAAAATGCGTGAGGCGCACCCGGATGTAGGCTTCCATAAGAAACCCACGGGTGCGCTCCTGTTACTGAAGGCGCGCGCACGTATAGCGAAACATGGTTTCGCCGAACCGGTTGGTTAGGTTGATGCGAGTCGGTGCGCGGATGCATAGCTTGTGCTTCTGGAAAACCGAATGCAAACACTCAATATAGAGGGTTACCCATTGTTGGTGGAGGTTAGACAACGATGAAAATTGAGGGAAGAACTCAATAGGGTTAACCAACCAGCGGCGAATGAGTTGCATGTAGCCCTCATACCATGTCTCATACATGTTGGACTCCACGACACCAAGCTGATGACTACCTTTGAGAAAGGGAAGCTCAAAGTTTTTGGAGTAAGCGGACTCTAATTGAAGGAGAAACTCAACATTCGCATCTTCTAACCATTCGCCCTCGGTCGGAACCACTTGTTTAAAAACCTCCGAATAGTGTTGTATGCACTGCCCAATGACACCGAATGTTGCAAAGCGATTGAAGGAGGTGCGTGGTAGCCTCAAGGCTCAACGATGCAAGAAGCTCAGAGACACGCATCATCACCTTTTCCCAACACCCTTGGCACCAAAGTTTTTTCCCCTTCACATCGTACAACGCAAAGGCATCCGAAGGCACATGAGCGAAAACGGAGGTGAACCGCTCGTTGCACCCAAGTTAGGCCTCTTGTGTTGCACGGAACTTTCTCTTAGGTTTTTGTGTTACATGGCTTCAACCAAAGAATCAAACAACTGCAGAAATGGACGGAAATGGTCAAGCAAGGCTTTGTGCTTTGAAATGACAACTTGTTGGCAATGCTCCGACTTGCGACGTCAGATGGCGTCCAAAATGTGACCGGAAAGTCGCCACTGACCAAACGAAGCTACAACAACGCTCCTACTGCCTTTGGAATGCACTATGGTTGCCCAATAAGTAACACCGACCTAATTTTGAATGACACCGGCGTAAGAATCACAGAATCATCATTCGCAACCCTTCAGGAATATAACGACCAAATTTCATAGCAATTATCGCACTGTATGGAAAAAAATGTTTCAACAGAGAAAACATGATCGCCGCCCGCATTATTTCAGTAGTCGCGCGTGATTGGGGAAGGTGACTAAGCCCTAGGCTTACACCGGTGGTCAAGCCGGTACGCTTGGTACTCAACTCAGTGTACTGATCTGATGCCACCGTTCCAAAATTTTGCCCTGGATATTCTGAATTTATACACTGAAATGTCGTGGATTCAACCCCAGAAAAATATTGATCGGTCCACAGCTCAGCCTCAGGAGGGAAGGAGTGACGGGTAGTGCCCCAAAATCAGCAGAGTATACAGTCACCAGCTCAATCAACAACCCATATTTTGGTATGCTGGTTTGCCCAACCCGAGTTGCAGCATAAATAAAGTTTGCTTCTTGCAATGCGTAAGAAAATTTCTACAAACCCCCCCGCCGACTCAGATAATCTATAAATGTTTTAAAAAAATTGCACGAAGTGGTCGGTGGTGAACTCGCAAAACACCCCCGTGAGAGAGGGTGTTCGATGTTGCTTGGTCGCAGTTGTGGCATGAAACAAGGGTTTGTTGTGAAACACAAGTGCTTCAACGCTTTTGATGCAAATTCTCAGTATTGCAGTCCGCTTTGGTACTGACCAAGCGAAATTGGCCGAATTTCAAGTGACACTAGAAGTTGGATGCGAGCATCAGCCAATAGTGCAATCTACTGCTATCCCAGTTGGTTGATCCACTATTTTTGTCTCCGTGCACACGAAGCATCAGGACATCAGGACATTAGCGTCACCCACTGCATCTACATAATGGCCTAGGATACACGGCGTCTTCTGGAGCAGCTCCTCACACAATTTCTTGGGCATTGAACCGTAAGCCCTTCGGAGTCTGCTCTTGCTTACGCATCTCCTCGAGGTCAATCTGGTTCACCATCAACTGGCACCGCTGTGAGGCAAAAAAATGGGACACATGGTAGGTCCAGAGCACTGTCACAACAGTCAAGTAAAATAAGACAAGTAAAGACCGTATCATGTGGGTCAAAAGGGTTTAGAGGGAGTAGAGATAGAGCAGACGGGGTTTTGCCTTTTGGTTTGTCATCCGTGTCCTTGTCCGTAGTGGAGGGGTTGGACCTCGAATCCGACCCACTGAATCTGAAGTCCCTCTTGCAAGGCTCGAATCTGCGGAATTCAAACAACAAATTGATTTGTCAAAATGCAGCGAAAGTGTTTTGCTCCGTGCCCTGTTGTTCTTCTTCTAGTACGAGCTTGCCTTTGCCCGAGGTTCTATTCCGGTTAAGTTCGAACAAGACCACGTTCCGTGCACACTCTCCAACACAGGCCTCCAGTTCCCTCTCCCTCCCACGATGCTCCGTACCTGTTAGACTTTGCCAACCGCGACATGTCGAGTTGCGGTGTGTGTGGTCATCCAGCCACGTCGTGCTGTGCCAAGTGCAAAGCCGTCTTCTACTGCTCGAAGGAACATCAGCGCTCCCATTGGAAGACACACAAAAAGGTGTGCAACAAAGCCGGCCCAAGCCCTGATCGAGGGGCCGCCAAAAGAAGCAAGACCCCGCCCAGAGGCCTCCCCCACTGGCTTTTGCAATACCTTGCCATCGCTCACATCCAGCAGCCGCTGCTTGATGGGATGCTGGCCAAACCTCCGCAAGAGGCGGAGTCCTCTGTGCCGACCCCGTGTGACGCGCTGCCAAAGACGATCAAGTCGTCACTAAATGTACCCGTCCCGTTCCCGGGCACTGAAGAAGAGTGTTTGGAGAATTTGGCCACGCACGACTGGCCTGCCCGCAGTGATTTCATACCGAAGGAGACCAGCTGCCGGCGCTGCAAGGCCAAGGTATTGCACAAGGCCTCCACATATCCCTGTGGCGAGGAGCCGCCCCGGCAGATGTTGGTGCATTACACGGATGGGACATCCGAGACCATGTCTTTGCAACGATTCAAGGAGCTGCAGGACCTTGAGGAAGCGCTGCAGGAACAACAGGCAGCTTTGATCCCCTGCAATACAAATACACGGCCTCGACCTCTTTTGGAGAACGGCGGATCGATGGAGGACGTTGATTAGGCAGTCCCAAAACCGGGGGTACAGAGGTGGGGGTGAGAAGAAGAATCCCGAGGATTTTGCTGCATTGTGTTGGGGTCCTCTTGGGGCGGGTGAACACAAAAAGCGCAGCTTCTGCGCAGTCTGCTGGAACGTTTGGCTGACGCAGAGCTCGGAGTGCCTGACGTTGGTGGTGATGTGGTGAGTGTCACGACCTGTTCCACTTCAAAACTCTCGCAAAATGCCCAAAGGCCACCTGCGGGTCGTCATTAGGTCTCCCTTTCCTTCGCCTGCAATGTGCAAATACCTTCAGCAGATGACTGGTCGCCACAGGTGTTCGGCCAGTGGTGCCCCCAAATGGGACATGCACTCCACACTCTGCTGTTTGACGCACGGTATGCCCCCCACCAACCCATGCCTTGGAAGAGGGGTGGGGTGGGGTGGGGTGGGGTGGGTGGGGGGAGGGGGGCTCCTCCTATGGTCAGCCCGCCGGGCTGGAAAATCATGCACCAACATACCAATCGTAGCACCAAAAGCATCAGCACAACAAAGATCATGGCTCCCTGAGATGAATGTGCAACACCAACAGTCTACCCACAGGGTTGAACAGCACGCAATTTTTGTTGCTCAGAAACAGTCCTTCTTGGCATGCTTATTCCAATCAGATTCAATGTCCTGTTCCTGATTGTACCGCGACTGTGGGGTGCGCTCTCTCAACTCTGCAACACTAACAATGCATGCAGTTAGACGTCCACACATCGGCTCTCTTTGGATGTTGGCACTAGTGGTCGCGGTGGCAGTGGTGGCCTTTGGTGCTGCTGTAAGCAGGTTTTTGCAATGCATGTGGTTGCTCAGGAAGCAACCCTGGCGGAAAAGCCTTCACACGGCCTGCTGCACCGAATTGGTGTTGCGGGGAGCAAAATATTTGGCACCCACCGCCCTCTGCGCATGCAAACTGTATGGCAAAATGCTCCTCCTCAAGTCACATGAACAATTCGCAACGCCAGCCCACTACCAGCCACAGGCAAAGGCAACAGGCCCAGCAAAAATCCGCTGAAGACCGAAAATTGCATCAAAAGGAGGAGGAGGAGGAGGAGGAGGAGGTTCCGGTGGTGGTTGCAGTTAAGTCATGATTTTCAGAAACCCGTGGGGGGATCTTGACCCATACACTCCCTCCCCCTGACCCCCCCCACCCCACACAGGGATATTTGACTGCCTAAAAAACCACGATTCACAGCAAAAACCATCCTGAATTTCACCCAGTGCTTTGGTTCCTTGTGCCTGCCCATGACCAAACAACAATTTCGAGGGATTTTCATGCTGCTGCAAATCTGCATGCACTGTGTGTGATTTGGAAAAAAAAAGCGATGGAATGCATGGGTTGTCGGACATTTGTGGGACCCACATCGGGAAGGAAACCTCTAATTGCTGTCTGTCTGCCCCCCCCCCCCCCCGTTTTTTCTCCTGGGGGGAGATGCATTGGTGCGCATGCCCCGGTGCTGTGCCCAACTATGTTGCGCATATGGATTCGGTTGGTCTGAGCTGAAATTTGCTGCAAGGGGATCACATAGAGATTGCTCACGGATGCGTTCAGTTATAGAGCCTCGACAGCCTTTTCCAGGATCACAAGCTCTTCAAGTCAGCGCCATTCCATTGCATTTGGCAAACTAGAGTTGCCCAATTTGCTTCCGCGGAAAAAGTTCCCAGTGCAGCACAAGAATGAGGGCTTTGTAGGATACAAAGACGAGGAGAGCAATCGCCGCGCCATTTCTCAGCCTGCTTTCATGAACCTCTCAGGCAGATTTCGAAGAATATTCGTCAGTTGACGTATTCTGGGCTGTGTGGTCCACGCAGTGACCGCCACTCAGATCTGCAAAAAGATCCAGTGTGTTTATCAACTGGCATTGGGTTCTTATCTTTTGGCCGTTCTCGGAGGGCGGTAGATTTATCATTTTCGGCCACTTTGGCCGTTTTTGTAGGGCGGCAGATTTATTATTTTTGGCCATTTTGGCTGTTTTCTGAGAGCGGTAGATTTATTATTTTCGGCCATTTTCGCCGTTTTCGGAGGCCGGTAGGGAGTCTACTCACCGTGCAAGCTGACCAAGGAGGGTTTGCGGCCCCGGTCGTCCAGCCCTGCCCCCGTGCCCCCTGTGGACTGTTGCAGGGCACGCCATGTATTCGCATGTCACCCAATTTCCCATCCCTCGATTAGGCTTTTGTGGGCACCCCGCTCCTGCACACAAGACAACAGAAGTGGGAGGAGAAACCCCTCGCCCTCACACAGAATTTCGACTCAGTTCCAAAGCATTCTCAGGCGTTGTCCATTCCTCCGCATTCGCCGTGTACTGTTTAATGGTCACCACCATGGGACGCAATCATCATCGTTGCTCGCTTGCGCACAATTGAGATTTGGATTTCTTCGATTGATTGCAACAGGTGGGAGATGGGCGGAAGGGGGTCTTGTGTCCAGATTGCCATTTGTCTATCGTCTTGCCTGGGTACATGTGGTGTGTCAGTAAGGCTTTGTCCCATGGGACCATGTCTCAGTGTTGTGCTTGTCCATTGCCCAGTACTGATTCGATCGCCTGCACATTTGATGTGGCTTGTGCAGGGTCTGGATTTTTTTTCGTATGCAACTGATTGGGATTGCAAGATTTTGGCCTGTTCCTCTTTTTTGCTGATGGTGCGAAAAAACGCCTCTTTTTCGCTGATGCTGCGAAAAAAACAGATTTTCCCGTAAAGAATGCTTGTACAAACAAAAGAACAAGCATTGCATGACAAAAAAATCAATCAACCTGATCAGCAAAAAGTTCAGAGGGTGGGTTTTTCTTTGTTTATTTGGGGGACATATCAGAGGCTTGTCCAACATGGTGCCACTGAATGAACCATTGGTTGACCAATCTGTGCATGAATGGTGCCACTCAATGAACCCTTTGTTGACCGATTTGTACATAGCATTGGGAACCTGTGAATGCTCACACTGGGGGCTATGTTCTGTCATCCATGACATGTTGCCCAAGGTCAACATTGTTAATGGCAGCTCCAATGAGTGCTTTTCAGAGTACGAATGTTCCCTAACAACCTTTTACACAAATCCCACCTGCCTTTGCGACCAACTCACCACATTGCCTAACCCTCACCTCCCTGGCCCCTATGGTTCGGCCATTAAGATGCCTCAGAAGTGTGTTTGCAGGGCAGATTGCCAGCTGACCATTGTCATGAACTGTTTGGCTGATTCCTGGCCAACAGCCCGCAAGGCAGAAAAATTTTCAAACGGCTGTATCACCATCAGAGGACAGCGATTCATCAGCATTTTGCTCTCAGCTCTTTTGCTTACAAGTGCTCTCCAGTTATCTGACCAGTTTGTTTTTTCGGGCATTTTCATTTGTGTGTGATGTGATCAAGTACCTCCAACATATTACAAGCACATACAGCATTGTTTCCACACAGACCCACATATTAACGACATTTATGAGGGGACACCAGTGGCCAGCAAAATTTGGACAAGTATGGTGCTTGGATCCACATATCACTACACCCTTCTCCCCTTAAATCTAGCAACAAGCAAGCAAGCCACAACAACAAGCACGTTGCATTGCCATTGCACCGTCGGCTCTACTCTACTGTAGCTATTGTCTGCATAATGTACAGTACGAGCCATAAAGTCAACAATGGCGGCGGGAAGTCTTTTCCCAAATCTACGCCTTTTTGAACCAAAAATAGCCGGTTTTTTTTGCTAAAAATGGCCCTAGGGGGAGTGTTAGCACGCCGCGTGCGCGCCAGGCATGTTTTTTTTACTATTCCCCACCCGTTCCTGTTTTTGCCCCCCACCTCACCAAACAATTTGGAGTACTTTCTCGGCGTAAACAAGCGACCACTAGTGCAGCGACCACTAGTCTAGGTGTCTCGTTGGGCAATTCTGAACGTGACAAACCATAAAAGGTGGAGGTCGGGGGTGGGCTATGTGCCCTCCGAATTCTGATTTCAGCCCCGTAGCCCAAGATCCGTTTTTGGTTTTGGGAGTTTTGGTTTTTCGCACATTCAAGGCCATTTTTAAGCATGTTTTGGCCGTCAATTGGGCATATTGTGAAATCAGAAGACAACAAAAAAAACTTTTGTCATTAAGAAGGCATGCCGCATGTGAAGTGTGGCAATTCTTCCTCTCCGTTGAGCCATTTTAAACGGGGTCTGGGGTGAATGTTTGCCCAGCGTGTTTCAGAATATTTGGCCCATCCTTTGCACCCAATTTATGACGATGACAAGGGTGGTGGATGGAAGTGGTGAGAGTGGCATTTTGTGTTTTTGAATTCTCATAATTCGGCTTATGCAAGGTGCTTTGCAGGGAAGGTTTGCGGTCGAGTGCGGTCTACTTGGGGGACTTCCCAAGGTGAGGATAAACGTGCGGCTAGAGATGAGATACTTTATACAACGGTAGCGTCGAGCTAGAGGGCAATTCAAAAGTTCTTCATAGATCACTTAGGATACTCAAAAAAATGTTTTTGGTTCGATTTGAGCCTGTGGTGGGTACATTTTGCCGTCAAAAGTTCCAAAATGTTTTGAAATAAAGCCGTTTTGGGACCAAAAATGGGCTACAAGCAAACAAACACATTGTTTCCACGTTTCGCGCACCATCGCACAAAATAGTGAACTGAGCCAATTTGAGCAATTTTTGCTTTTCTAAGGTCTTTAAAAGGCTTGAAAGTGGGCCACTTTGGTTGAAGATTGGTCAAGAAATGTTTTTCGCGGCAATAATCCTAGGCCATTGGGATGCTCAAAGAGGTTAATTCAGCCAATGTTGAGGCCGTTTTGACCATGTTTCACCCATCTTTAGCCCATTTTGGATCATTTTAGTTCCTATGTGGTCAAAAAGAAGTTTTCAAAAG
Organism: Eutreptiella sp. 'Long Island Sound 2002'; assembly: GCA_964036045.1. Taxonomy (NCBI): domain Eukaryota; phylum Euglenozoa; class Euglenophyceae; order Eutreptiales; family Eutreptiaceae; genus Eutreptiella; species Eutreptiella sp. 'Long Island Sound 2002'. The sequence continues at coordinate 1,286,132 of OZ038382.1, forward strand.
AAGCTTTTGTAGGAACAAAGGGTGGCGAGCTCAACTATGTTTTATAGGCAGTATGTGAGATTGTTGCATGCATTGTTGCACTCTTTTAAAGCTTCTCATTTCCATGGATTGTTGCGTACATCGTTGCCATCTTTTAAAATTTTTCATTTGTATAAATGTGCATGTTGGTAGGTGGTTTGGTTGTTTTATTTTCGTTAAATGATTCATTGGGTTGACCAACATTATCGACGTTATACAACCGAAACAGAGACCCGAGTTGTACAACAGAAAACACAAATGTGCACACGATAGAGCATCAAGGAACTTGACCGAACATGACCGAATTCGAGCGAGACATTGTTTTCTCATGAACGTCTTTCATTAAGTGCAACTCTACGGACAATGTCACGAGCCAATGACACTTTGCTCTTTGCCGCTTTCGTGGTAGATTGGGGGGACTGTTGAACGCATTATGTTTCTTTATTTCTTCACCCCAGAAACGGACACACATATGTTACAGAATTTTCTTGTTCGCAAAAAACCACACAGATTGTCAAGATGCGCACCACGACATTGATACGGCAACACCCCTGCACATAGACAACGCATTAAATAACCCTGTGCATAGACGAAACCCAAACACAGCACCGTCTTTAGAATCACATCACATTACCCAGCAAACCACGCAACTCTTCCGCAAAGTCACAGTGTACACCAGCAAGTGTTGCCATGGCAATGTGTATATTTGGATCTTACCCGGCTATGCTCCATTGCAGAAGGTTTTCTCACTAGAAGTCTCTGATTGGGCACATTTCATCGTTGTCTTTTTTCATTTTGGAGATGAAAACGGTATCTTTGGCATCAGAGTACAAAGTGTTTGTGATGTTGATAAAAAGACTTACGATCCGTCCGGAATCTTAGGGTGACCACTGTAAGGGAAGTGGCAGGTTTTGCTGCACATTTGTAGTTTGCCCAAAAGTCGGTATTATATGTGAATACGTGCATGCTTAACGGGCCACACGCCGTCAAGTGAGGGAGTATGTAGCCACTAGAACCAAAAACGAGGTCACTAAGCCACGCCGGTGCCTAGCCGGCCATAGCAAGCAACAAGACCGAGCAGTGGTGGCTACCTTGTACATCAGTTGTAGATATCACATGAACCGACAAATGGAGTGCGAGCATGTTGAGACGGTTTAAAAAAAATGACCGGACTCAAAGCAACAAGACGCAAATCCACCGGACACCACCCAACCTCACCAAACCAAACCGGACGGAAACAGACACAGTTGAACCTGACCAAACAAGATAACAATTGATGATCAAAACAAACTTCAACTATTTTGTGCGACTTGGTATGTGCTCGCATGTGCAGGCATGTGTGGCAAGTACAAAGGAAAGGTTTCTGGTTTACCCAATGCTGTGCTTGTTCCTTGTTTTCGATGGAGAAAGTCTTGATGCTTTCCTCCAATGCAAAATGAAAGCCACAAAGTAGATGAATAGGGCAACCAAACATTAGATCGAATCAAAATCAGGATATTTTCCTTCCAAATCAAAACATGAGTAGCAAAGACGGGCTGCAAATGAACAAAGCAGGCTTGAATGCAAGGCTTCAAACTTTTCTAAACAAAGGAATTGCTTTTATGATGAAAAATGACATTAGTCTCGCCCAATAGATAGTGAAAGGCACCTCAATTCCATGGTTTGGAATGCCACGGAGTTGGTTAGAAACCTGGGGCAAGTAGGTTGGGCCAGACACAGGCTATGGGTTGGCCAGACTGGCCAAGCAACTGAATTGAAAATCAGTTTAAAAGTAGTACCACAATACGTAGATTAAACCTTTGACTATCTAGGTCCTGAGGTTGGAGACCACTAGGCTTAACCCTTAAGGAAAAAGGCATGAAGTGCCTAGTTCGTTTCGGTAATACCTCCATGAAGGAAGATACCTCCGCTCACTTGAGTGGTAACAGTGAACTTCATGGAGGGGCTAGGTTTATTACCCTAGTTACTTTGAAAAATGTACTTTCATGCTTCAAAAGAGTGAGAAAAATCATTAAATGTTACGTTCCTTCATTTGCGAGGTTTGGGACGCGCGTGGCGGCGCTTGATGCCAGGATAAAAGAAAAAGAAAAGTAAAACGTGGCGGAAATTTTTTTTCCAAATAGCTGAAATTAACGCTAATTAGCATAAAAAACGCTTAGGGCAAAAAGTGCGCGGCGAAACGCGTTCAAACGCAACCGAAAAGTTTTTTGGGCTTAAATAGGTAAACCTAAAGCGCCGTAAGTGCCGTAACAAACGTACGAACATAAAGACGCGCCCCTCGTTGCTGTGCGTGCCGAATAGTTAAAGAAAACGACGAGCAGCGCGTAAAACCCGAAAAATTTTTCTAACACGTTACGCCCCTCCATCCGCCACCCTTCGCCCCCTTTTATTATTCTCCATGTACATTCCCCTCCCGCTACTGCCCCCATCCCCGTCGCGTTTGCCCCCCCTTTCGCTGTAAAGAAGGTCCCTACCAGGACCGGCCCCTGCTGTGCCCCTTCCGCCTGTAATCCTTGCTGATTTGCTCCTGATCAATGCTTGCATTTCTCAAAGTCCCGGGTCCAAAATCCAAAAATATAGAAAATAAAATCCTCCTTCAACCCTGAACAGCAACCAGATCCCTCAAATACAGCAATAGCCCAATCCACAATCCAAATTCACACTGCGGGCTTCCGTTCAGCACACCGGTCGTCCCACGGTGGCGGGCAGGTACAAGAATTGCACCAAAGAGGAAAGCCCTGAAATTGGCATATGAACACAAATAAAGCAAAATTGGGGAAAGAGGAAAACATCCACATTCACAGCCATAAACCCCTCATTCCCTGGACTCAAGACCTTCCCTTGACTCACCAACATATTGGCCTGAACCAGGTCAAATGAGATGGCTGAATGCCATGTGTCACAAGTCACTACACAAACCCCGAAAATGTGTTCACTCCCAAGCCTCTAAATCCTAGCCCAATAGGGGAGGTGGCGTGTCATGGCCTAGAGTGGCACTCAGGACCATGCCCTACCCTGACATAACCCCGGTTGGACTTGGAGTCGAATGGGCTTGGAGAACTGCCCCATGACGATGACCTCACAACCTAACAAAATCAGGCAAAACACACCATATGTAACCGCTGCATAGTGGTTGATCTTTGTTGTAACTGCGAAGTCTGTTGCCTTGATGCCCCAGGGGTCGTAACGCCCGACACTGCCCCTGATATCTCCGAACCCACATAACCCTCTTCAGACCCATATCCAGCCTCTGGGAGCGACATATGCGAAGCACTTGTAAGTCCAGTGAACTCCATGGTGGAATATGAATAGTCAGAAAACCCGGTCTACAAAAATGGAGCAGACATAGAATCTCAATGCGCATTCATCGCACATAAAGACACAACGTGAAATCATTCGAAATAATTTAAATAAATCCGATTGGGAAATCACGAAAGACAAATGCGACTCGACGCGCGCTCACAGGCGACATCTGGCGGCGAACGGAAAACAAGAAACAGAACGGAAAATTTACTGCACTAATGTACATCTGAGAATCATTGGAATTCTGATCACATCAGTGTATAATTGAGTGCTGTCACTGCTGCCGTTACACTCCCCCTCTGAAAACATACGCCAGTATGTCAGGCTGGGTCAAGTGAAGTGAACGAAACGGCGAAAGTGACCAAAAACCGACCAATCTAAGGCAAAATGTGTGAAATTGAGCTGAATTGAGCAAAATTGTGCTGAGATCACTGCTTCGCGATGGCCATCAACTTGAATGAAACGCATCGGTACCTTAGGGCACACAGAAAAAGCTTCGTTCAAGCTCGAAAATTCGAAAATTGAAAGTCTGAGTGAAGAATGTACATGATGATCCATGATCCATGATTCATGATGAAATCAGGATCTGACATCCCACTGCCAGAAAACAGAAAACGAGCATTGCCATGTCGTCGAGCGTCAAAAACTAGGGTATCCCTTCATGGAGTCCAAGATATGTGAAACTGGCTGGTGTCATTTGCAGTCATGAGACCAGATGCCAGATTATGGTACAAAATGTGCTTGAATTGAGACCAAATCCAGTGAATTGCACACGGTTTGAGGGTGGCGAAATCTGCAACAAGCCAATACAGGTCCAATTCATTGTCGATAGACTCTGTGTGTTGTGCTGAACGGAAATTCAGTTCTCATTCATAGCCAATCCAGGTCAAATCCTGATGATGATGATGATCCCCATGATGGAAATCCAATCATTTAAGAGTAATGATAGCCAAGAAAACCCAGTGCTGTACATCACACTGTAAGTATCGTCTCCAGGGCTTCATGTTTAATCCAGTATGAGCCAGAAGGGTAAATTGACTCATTATAGTCCCAGCATGTATAAGCATCCAGTGCTTGGTACCAGAAATTTGCCAAAATTGAGCTGATTCTGAGGGGGATTCCAACACAATCCACAGATGAACAGCGAGTCGACAGAAGTAAGAACACCATCGTTGTCACGTGGTCTATATAAGCCCTTTGACAGTGGTCCATTGAAGAACAAACCAACAGTCTCAATGGAAGAGCTGATTGAAATGACATTCTGAGCAGATCCGTCAAACACATGAAATGGATCAGACTCAGTCATGTGCCAGAATCTCTGTAATCAGCACGAACTCGAACGAGTCCTTCCCAAGGCGAGTAGAGGGGTCCAGTCGACAGTCAAACACGAGAGTGTCGTCGTGGTTGAGGGTAATGGCCTTTCGGATCTTCGGATTGGAATCATCTACAATGAAGCACATGATTCACATGATGACCATGATGGGAATGATGGATGGAATGACCAGGATGACCCCAGAATGTCCCATCATCTGTTCATCGAACCACATAGACGATGAGTCAGGACTGTTTTGTCCCCATGCCAAGGGTATATGTAAACCGTAAACCCTTTGGTGAGTTTCGGCGATCAGATCTTGTCTCGAATGGATTCTGCCACGATTGGAGCTTCTTCTTGAGCTTGTAAGTCCTCCTTGGTGACACAATCCTTGATCAGCGAGAGCTCACGGTCAATCTCAGGGTGTTTCTTCAGGAACTTGATGAAAGTGTCCGTATACCCATGGATAAAACTTGAAGCTGGCTCCCATTTGTCTTCTTCTGTACCGAATCCTTTCCATCTGCACAGAAAGTACCACTTGCCTCGAGCATTTTTCTTGTAATCAAGGATCTTCGCTAACTCGAAACTGCTGGTGACCATCTTCCTGTCGCTCAGGTACTTCGAAGTCCAATAGAGAGGCTTGAACCTTCCTTTGGGGCAGGGTACTTCGGCCTTCAAACGGTCTCGATGCACTTCTTGATGCCTGCCTGGCTCAATTTCAATGTTGAATGTAGTCTCACTTAGTTGACCACTGACTTGGAATGGGCCATCCCACAAAGGTAACAATTTGTTGTCGTCCTTCAGGGTCTCGTCTGACTTACGAAGCCAAACTTGCTGGCCTTTCTCGAAGGGTTTTCCTTGCGTTCTTGACTTATTTTGGAAATTCAACCAATCTGCTTGATTCTCCACTTTGCCTTGGATCCACTTAGACTCTAAGTCCTTGATCTTTTCAAACCATTGTGAGGCGTCGTAGCACTGCCTTGGATGATACATCACTGGTCCTGGACCCATCTTCCCACGACCAAAAGCCAGCTCATTCGGACTTAATCCAGTGGAATTCTTGGTGCGATGGTATCTTCTCAAGACACAGTAAATTGTCTCCAACCAATTGTAGTCCTTTTCAGTCGCCAGGAATTTTCTCAGAATGTTGATAAGAATTCTTCCAGCGCGTTCAGCAGGGAGGGCTCGATGGTCGTAGACTCGGGCACGGAGGTGATGAACTCCCAATAGAGCACACATGTTCTCCCACCGAGTCCCAGTAAACTCCTTCCCACTGTCCGTCAGAATTTCACTGGGAACATCCCAGTTACTCATCCACTGACCTGCAGTCCACTTGGCAGCCATTTCAGAGGTGAGATGCTTCGTGTTGCAAGGGAGGACCTGGATGTAGCCACTGTGGCGGTCTTGAATTAACAAAACCCCATCGATAGGCTTCCTCGTGTAGAGACATTCCTCTTGGATCTGTCCCAACTCGAAGACATCCGCCGTCACCTTGTCGAACAACCTCTCAGGAATTGGTAATCCCTTCAGTAGTCCTTCTGCCTTTTGATTCTTGGGGATGGTCGCCTGACATTGCTTGCATCCTTTGGCAACTCGCTCACAGGCACTCTTGAGGTCCCTTTTGTACACTCTGTGTCGTAGCTCCTGCTCCAGAACACGAGAATGTGTGTGGGCTGTCTCATTCCGATGCCAATGTTTGACATATTGGTCGATCAGACAATCAGGAACACAAATCCGTCCTTGCCAAAATAACTTGTCGCCTTGGATTTTGAAATCAGACGTCTCTTCAGAGTCGTAAGGCTTGTCCCCTTTTGACTTGTGGTATACAGACCCAAAGAACTTGTCCTCCTTGTACATCTCCGTCCAATCCACATAGAGGAAGGAAGTTTCCTTGTCCTTTTGTTGTGGAGGGAGCGTGGATTTTGCTTTGGATCTCGTCGTAGGAAACACATTCAGGAGTGGCAGCGACGACTCAGAGTCAGAAGTAACTCCTGCAGTCTGATCTGCCTTGGTAATCTCCTTGCATCTGACCAAATCCACCTTCATCCGATTTTTAATCGAACATTGGAGACAATGTTTCTTGATCAGTGCTTGTTCCTCCTTGTCGAACTCGATCACTTCAGCTTTATCCGTCGCTGTCCCATGAAAACTCACTTCAGAGTAAGCCTCTGAGGCTGGGTAGGCCCAGCGACTCAGGGCGTCCGCCACTGTATTGTAGCGACCCGGAATGTAAATCACATGGAGGTCAAATCTGCTGAGAGTTTCATGCCAACGGCCTCTTCTCCCAGCTGGTCCACCAGGGGTATCCACATGTTCTGTCCACCAGCTCTCCAGTGACTTGTGGTCAGTCAGTACCTCAACGCGATGGCCCAAGATCCAACCTTCATAACGCCGTAAGGCACAAAGGATTGCGTAGGCTTCTTGTTCCCTTGGACTCCAATTTCGCTGTCTTGTTGTAAGCTTGCGAGACCAGTAAGCCAGAGGATGATGGTGACCTTCGTCATCGACTTGTTCGATCGTAGCACCAATGGCGTAACGACTGGCGTCTGTACGAATATAAAAAGGTCTTCCATCCAACCACGGAGTCCTTAATGTAACCACATTTGCCAGTGCTTCCTTGAGACCAGTAAAGGCTTCTTCACATTCTGGCGTCCACTTGAGCTTGACTTGAGATCCTTTCTTTCCTTCTATTTTGCCAACCTTGAGTAACTCTGTCAATGGACCAGAGAACTTGGCGTAGAGAGGAAGGAACTCGTGGTAATAATTGCAGCAGCCTAAAAAGGCACGAAGCTGCGTGATGGTTTTAGGCCTTTCCCAGAGCTGCAGGGCAGCCATTTTTCCTGGGGCTGGTCTTCTTGTCCCATCTTCCAAGACAGAGCCACAAAACTCCACACTCTGGAGGAACATTTTGCCCTTCTTGGGTCCACACACGAGCTTCTCTTGTCGAAGGACTTCGAGAACTTTTCGAACTTGTTCTTCGTGCAATTTCAGGCACTCATCAAAGTTTTCTCCCAACGGCGTGGCAATCAGAAGGTCGTCAATGTAGATGCTGCAGAATTCTTGTAAATCCAGAGACTTGTGCTTCTGAAATAAAATAGTCTCCATCATCTTCTGGAACATCGACGGCGCATTCTTCAGACCCATTGGCAGTACAGTCCACTGGACAGTGCCACAGGGCGTGCACATTGCCGTCAAATGCCTATCCTCCCTTCGAAGTGGCATTTGGTGAAAGCCATGGGGCAAATCCAAAACAGTAAAGAGCTTGCCTTTGGCTCTCGCGGCGATCTCCTTCTCGATTAAAGGAAGAGGATGCGCGTCTGGTACTGTGGCGGCATTCAGGGCTCTGTAATCCACCACTAGACGCCAAGCATCTATGCTGGATTGGTCAGCAGGTGGGGGTTTTGGCACAGTAAATGGTGCTGAACACCACTCAGAACTCATGCAGCCCTCCAACCAACCGAACTCATAGAGATTGCGCTCAATAATCTTTCGCAGGGCATCTGCTTTGGTGCCGTGGAGATAGAATGGACGTTGTTTGTGTACCTTCGAGCCTTCGATTATGTAAATCCCCATTTTCACATCGAATTGGGGGGTTTTTCCACAACTTCCCACTCAGCACGTCATCTTGATAATCTTCGAACACTGCGTCCCTTCTTGCAGATATCTTGTCTCCGTCGACCTGATTCCCACATTTAATCACCGACATTATGTCCACCAATTTGCGAATTGTTGGTCGTGGTCTCATGTTCTTGGCCACTTCATTCCAAACTTCTTCGTCGCATTGCTGGCGGATGAAGCTCACCTGAGCTCGCTCCTCCGTGGGATCCCACCAATCAAAGGGTTCCACGAATGTCTTGAAGGGATGGTCGGACGAATTCAGCTTCATTCCTGTCAATTCAGGCGAGATTCTTGGAGATTTGTCATCATTCTTGCTTGAAATCTTGACATTTTTGGCTTGATTCTTGTCTGATGGGGACGAATTGTAATGGATGGAGGCGTTCTCTTGAGGGACGCCGATTGTCCTTCCCTCCTTCCGCGACGATACGTCGGGATTCCGCTCTCGATCGCCTTCATCCACCTCAATTTCGTCGATTCTTGAGGAATTTGAGATGACCTCTTCTGTTCCCATTTCACTGTCATCTTGCCAATAATCTCCCAGATTCCCGTCAACTAAGCACGCCAATGTGCTCCACGAACGCTGCGGCAAAGGCTTGCCATTGTCTTCGCAATACAGCTTCACTCCCTTGTGAGGTAGCTCGACAATGTCGATTGAAATGTCCATAATGTCCTTGAACCACTCTTGTCTTGGCCAATTGGGGACAATTAAAATCGCCTTTGCGCCGGATTGCTTCAGCTTCTGCACCACACGAGGAAAAACGTCGAAGGGCGGATTGATCCACAAAGGTTCAGACCAGTCCTCACTCCAGGCATCGTCGTAGAACTTCGGAAATCTTTTATTCTTCTTGTTTGCAAAGGCATCAACTTGAGGATGAAAATTGTGGTTCCTTTCGAAATAATCCACCAGAATGTCCCGCCATTTGTCGACTACTCGATAGCAAACTGACTTCCACTTCTTGCAGTTCAATGATTCCACCTTTCCTTCGTCGAAATCTTCTTGATTCCCTGTCAATTCCTGCCCATCTTGCTGAATATGCAGCTTATTTCGTTCCTTGAATTGGTGGATACTCTTGGTATATGGGTGCAGATAATACAAGTCGGACGGGTCGCTGGTCGACGGATCTTGGAGGAAGCATGTCCTGTGTCCCATGGGCGACACACGGTGAGCGTGAAGCCAGGGTTGACCCAAGAATAAATCATACTTTATGCTGGCTTCATAGAATTTTCCAGAGAACCATTCCTCCGTGACCGTCTCTTCCACGCTCCACACAGATTGTTTCACCAATCTGACCGCCAATTCTGCTTCTCTGTCGCCACCGTCAAGGCGATGTCCGCTGACTCCCTCCAGCTGGACAGGGGTCGAGGACATCTTCGCCTCATCCTCCTGCAGAAAGCCTTTCCTCACCAGATTGACTTCTGAACCATTGTCAATCAGACATCTGGCAAGTTTAACCTTACCATCCGTAGTTCTGACCTGGATCCAGCAGACAAACTGGCGCTGCTTGCCTCGCCGGACAGCGCTGAGGACCCAGGCAGGGTACAGGAGGCCGGAGGACCGCGCCAGCCTATCCCAGCAGCGTCCATCCACCGCCCCAACTACCCTGATGGGTTTTGTCTCCTGCCACTCAACCCCAGTGTTGGGATTTGGGTCAAGTTGGCTTCCCTATTGCCATTCTTCTTCTTCGTTCGGCTGTACGTCCTGTACTTGTCCTTCGTCAACCCATTGTTCTCCTGCTTCGACGGCATTGACTCCTTTTCCACGTCCACGACCACCAAATGATTTTCCACCACCACCTTTCTTGCCTCCTTGGCCTTTGTTGCTGGAGGTGTTGGAATTGGGGTTGGATTCGTTGGATCTGCCCTTGCCTCGACCTCCAGTATCCTTGTTGTTGCCGAAGGTCTTGTTCGCTGGCGTCTCCGCGTACAGGGGGTTGCCATTCACCTTCGAATCATCTTGATTCCCGGACTTTCCTTGGCCTTTGCCACCTTTTTCACCAGATTTTCCACCCGATTTTCCACCAGCATCGGTCCATTATGAGCCACTTGGATCTCCGCCTTGCTGCGAGTAATCTTTTGGTGTCCAGTCTCTGTTCTTTTCTTTGGACTGCCCTCTACCCTTTCCCCGTCCATGCTGGTCAGCATCTCGTGCTCCATCCTGCTGGGGATTTTTGGGAGAATTTCCCTTTCCATCCATTTTGGACTGAATTGTCTTGAGATCTGAGGGCGTCCACCTGTGATCTGCGGTCGTGTGAGTCGCCGCTCGACCTTCTTTTCCAAGGGCAATGCACACAGAGCATCCCTTCTCACCAACGGCGTTGACCTTGCCTCTGAAGCCATGTGCATCCTGGGACTTCTGGCGTTCTAAGTTTGCATACTTTTCAAGTTGGTCCCAGATCTGCTCGACTCCATACGAGAAGATCCACGGTCGCACCTTCATAACTGTTCCCTTATACTTCACTTTTCCATCTACCATGCTGCAGAAAAACTCCGACTGTTCAGAATCGTGGAAACCAGCTCTCCATCTGCCCTCACGAATAGTGATGTCTTTCAATCCAGTAGCACTGATAGAGTGTAGCAACTCACGAACTGCCATTTTTCCCATAGTCTCCGGCAATCCTCGGACTTCAACCCAGTTGCCCAGGACTTTTTGGTCCGCCTGAGAGTCCCTGATCTTCTGCTTGGTCTCTGGCGTGAGCTTGCTCAAGATGATCTTCTTCATTTCGCCTTCAGAAAGTCCTTCTCCAGAGTTCGCCGCCTCTTGCACCGAAAACTCCCAATCTTGCCTGGCAATTTGAATTTCTTCCAGAAACAATTTCTTGATCGCCCTGAAGTTCTCCAGACGGTTCCTGTAATGATCTTCAGGAAGTCGAGAGCCTTTCTTCTTGAGACTTCGATACAGCTCTTCATAAGTCAGGGGATCTCCTTGATTCTGTCTTTCCAAATAATGATTATATGTACTTTCTCTGAGTTTGCCAGTCAAGCAGTCCATCAACCCAAGAATCCAGAGTTCCTTGTCCAGTTTCTCCGTCTGCAGCCACACCATGAATTACCTCTCGAAGGGCGCCCAGTAATTTGAGTGTCCTGAGAACTTCGGCTGCTTCATTACAGACCCTCGAAGCCTCATGTGCAACAGGTTCAGCAGGTGGTTCAGGTTGAAATTTGTGGCTGTGCCAATCGGATTGACGAACACTGGGTTGACTGCGGCGCCTCCCATTGCCTGTGCCTGCGCAATTGCGGCCGCCAGCAACGCCTGGTCCACAGTAGGCTGCACAAACGGCGTTGGTTGTGCTTGATGCAGCCTCATCTCTTTCAATTTCTTCTGCTTTTCTTTGATTTTGGCCTCGTTTTCTTCCTGCTGCCGGTCCTTCTTCTTCAAGGCCATTGATCGCTCCTTCACGGTGGTCCTTGCTTCTCCATCAATATCTCCGACAGTACCAACAGACAGTACAGACCTCTCCGACGAAGATTCTCCTCCTTCGGTACCCAGATTGAACCCAATAGGACTTCCAAATCCAGTAGGGGGGATACCAGAAATTCCAGTAAAAGCTGGGATGTGACCAGTAAAAGCCGGGGGTCCTGGAGAATGTGGAACGCCGTAAGGCGTGGATGCAGGTGCAGCTGAGGAGGTAGGTGCTGGGTGGCTTGCCATTGTAGGCGCTGGTCCAGTGAGCCCAGTAGTGCTCAGATTTTGTACCAGATCTGTAAGCTTCTCCAGCTTCTGCTCCATCTCCTTCCACTTGCTGTCGTCATCCCTCTTTTTCTCCTTGGCGGCCTTCTTCAGCTCCTTCACCCTGTCTTCCAGCGACGAAATCTGTCTTCGACAGGAGCAGTCCTTGGCGCACTCGCCACAGGAAGGGCATCTTGTACCTTTTCCTTTGCTTCTCACCTCGTCGACCCAAGTGTCAACACTGGAGGTGGAGCTGGGGAGTTTGGACAGTTGCTCCCTGGAGAGGTGGGAATGTGTCGAATCACACCTCATTTCGTCGACCTCGTCGTCGTTCGGACCCCAGGCGCCCGACGGACCAGCGTGCTGACGCACATTCTGGCGTCTCTCCTCGGCGATGATGGCCATCTGCACCATCACGGCGGCCTGGTGGTCGAACTGGTCCATCAGCTCCTCCCAGTCCTCTTGCTCCTGCAATTGGGCGTCGAATCGCAACCGGCCGCTGTCCCTGATGAACTGGCACGACGCCCTGAACCAGTCCCTCAGGCGGCCACGGTAGCTCGCCTCCGCCAGCAGCCAATTCTGGCGCTGCAGGTATTCTTGGTTCCAGATTTCCTGGAATTGGTGTTCCCAGTAGTCACCAGAAATCTAATCCATTCCAGTATTGGATGGCTCTCCTTCGCTGCTGCTGTCTTCTAGATCAGGCATGGCTTGAGAGCTGGAACCAGATTCGCTTGAGGAGGGAGATTCTCGACCGGGTTTAAGGCTGGGTGGGGCGTTCATACAACAATCAGCACAGGTATGAACTCCAGGCCAATGCCTATGGCCACAGTGAGGACACTCTGAAGGTTGATCCTCGGTCTGCTGCGGAGATGCCACGAAGGTAACCTCAGGGGGAACACACAGTGACTCAGAACGAGTAATAGCCCCGCTAAAGTCCGACGATCTCAGAGTGTCCGTGGAGATTCCAGAAGCAGAGTCATGGTTTCCTCTGCTACCATGTAACCGCTGCATAGTGGTTGATCTTTGTTGTAACTGCGAAGCCTGTAGCCTTGATGCCCCAGGGGTCGTAACGCCCGACACTGCCCCTGATATCTCCGAACCCACATAACCCTCTTCTGACCCATATCCAGCCTCTGGGAGCGACATATGCGAAGCACTTGTAAGTCCAGTGAACTCCATGGTGGAATATGAATAGTCAGAAAACCCGGTCTACAAAAATGGAGCAGACATAGAATCTCAATGCGCATTCATCGCACATAAAGACACAACGTGAAATCATTCGAAATAATTTAAATAAATCCGATTTGGAAATCACGAAAGACAAATGCGACTCGACGCGCGCTCACAGGCGATATCTGGCGGCGAACGGAAAACAAGAAACAGAACGGAAAATTTACTGCACTAATGTACATCTGAGAATCATTGGAATTCTGATCACATCAGTGTATAATTGAGTGCTGTCACTGCTGCCGTTACACCATAGTGCCCAATATTCAATTATATACTCAAAAATGCATACGGCAAATACCCAAATGCTCCATGCATGTGTCAAACCGGAATGTTTTATACAAGGGTGATATAGACCAAAGATCCATGCCCAAGAATATCCCATCATTGGCTCCGAAGCCCTTCCGGTTATGTACATGACATGCTTCACAAGTCAACTCTTGAATTTGAGACCTAATTTTGTGAGGCCTCGTGTGCCACGCCAAAGTGACCATGTGATCCGGCAAATGGTGAGGTACAACACCGAAGCATATGCCAACACATAAGCAACATACCATAGTTCACGGATCTCTAGGCACTTTACTGTTAGCCGACCAGTTGAGCACATAAAATACAAAAATGAGCATAAAATGAGGTCAAAAACATGAAAATATGTCCAAATACAAAGTTGTCATGATAGTATATCTCTATGCTCACCCATGATATGCGCGCATGGTTCAATATACAAATGACTGGAACCATTTGCGAACCATTCCCCCACTTGGATCCCCAATCGGGCGCATGGAGATACCTTCGCCACTCATATCTACATGCCCCATAAAAATGGGAGTGCACTCATGGATCTCTTTGCCAAACATACCATGAGCAATACATACGCGGTAGACTTAGTCTAGCGCTTTGAATTCCACAATTGGGACATGGGCAAAGCCCTTGTCACGTGTGGCTCCCCATCTCTTCGGCCACACGAAGATATATAACATGGGCGTGAGCATATCGAAGCACATACCATGCATATAACACATACCCTCAAATAGTGGCTCCCACCATGGTATGCCATGCCCCTCCATGGTCATAACTTCACGTTAAAAATACGTAGGAACCCAAGGAAAGTTGCTATGCAACCCCAACACTCATGCGGCACACTCGAAAGTCGCAATAAAATATCCGGTTGCACGGTCCAAGAGTTATGTATCACCCTCCACCCTCTTGACCATTATCCCTTGCTATACCGGGCATGTGTACACAACAAAGGCGTTTGATGCTTCCTAAATTAACTTGAGACCAAGGCTGTTCCAACCCAATTCTCGACATTGATATTCCTCGCCATGAGCTGGAGATATGATTCTTCAAAGTGGCCTCACGAATCAACTTTGTTTCGCCTATATCTCCAAGCAAAACGAAGGGCATAACAAAAGGAAGGTTGATTCGTGATCGGGGAAAAATTTATGACCACTCGAGAATCATCATATCAAGTGCGGCGATGTCGAAGTCGAAAATCCGATTCTGAAAGTCTGAAAAAATCGGATTAACTTTGCAAGTGTATAATATGAAAATTGCGGAAGCAACGAACCCTTTAGTGATGAAATCTGACCCTTCATCGGGGTTTCCGCCAAAATATCTGTAAATAACAGTTAACCATTCGGTTACCGCAAAATCGCGAGCCAACTGACAGTCGCCGATACATTGACTATCAGAACGGAAGGCTGAAAAGTTACGGAAACATTATGATAAAAAAACCCTGTTGATTCCTGATATTCTGATATATAAATCTCCGCTGGCGGCGCCTCGGTACTGAATATGGCCGCTCATAGCCGGAATGGCCAAACCTATCACACTATCACATCGGGTTAGATCAGGTGGATGGGAGAGTATGATATCAGCCAATGGCGGCTTGCCGGCACATAGATACACACCCCAAGTGACCCAAAGATGGCCACGGGGGTCCGAACCGGCTTCACCCCCCTTCTCAGAGCGTTGTTACCGCTGGGAAGTCATTGAAGAGAGGACGGGAGGACCCCAATGGGCTCCAACCCCCCCCCCCCCATGTCCCAAGAACACATGGAGGCCCAACACACGTCGTACGCGTCCCCCACGCCCCAAGGGAGGGGTGAGGACACTGATAATCGGTGCCCCACGCCATATCCGGTCTCCTCTTGATCTACAACATGGACCAAGGGGATCAAGGATAGAGAAACGTCGTCGGTCGACCTAAATAAGTATACCACAATGAAATATATATGTGGAGATCGAGTGAAGGGGGTAGATGGCCAATCAAGGTCCAAAAAATCCCCGGATGAACGCCCTCACCCGACTCCCAAGCACAGAAACAAACAAAAATGCCAAGGGGGATCCATTACCGTGCTACAGCAGCCACCAAATGGACCAACACGTCCTTGACATCCAAAGAAATATTCTTTTCTTCAGATAGTCCATCCAGACCGTGGTATACCTCGGCACGAAACTGCTCGGAGGCTCCCACAAATCCCTGGATGCGGCGAATCCCTTCCAACGGACTTTATAAAGCCTCCCCCCAGGCGTCCCCGGGTCCGGCTTGTCCGCCAGGATCTTCTCAGCGGTGAAGTCGTCGTCCTCACCCTCGTCGTCCGAGTCCACATCGCCGGCCGTGAACTGGAAGGTGACGGGACGTCCGCTGGGGTCTGGTGCTCGGGGACGAAGCTGGGTATGGTCGCGTTCCAGGATCTTGTTATCCCCCACACGAACCGCATACACATCCTGCCCGACCTTCCGCACGATTACCCCCGGCACATACCAAGATGCCTGCCGATGCCTGGACAGGACATCCTTGTGGTGCCGCTCCACCCACACGGTGTCTTGGAGAGCATACTTCTGGACCTTTCCCTGCTTGAAGTACTTGGCCCTCTTGTCATGCTCGTCCTGAAGTGCCTTGCACACCTTGGCCGCCGTGTCGTCCGCCTCAGCCATCACAGCGTTCGCATCCCGGGCCACCTTGCCATGGTTCAACCACGGGAGAGTGCGTGACACTCGATCCGGTAGGAACAGGATACGATGGGGCGACAGTCCAGTGGGTCCCGGAAGGTCATGGTACGCTCGGAGCACTCTCCACAGCGAATTGTACCAGTTCCGGCCCGGTTCGTCGATGTGCAGCTGGCGGAACTTCTCGAACATCTGCCGCCCGGCCACCTCAGCCCGGCCATTTGACCGGCTGTGGTACGCCACGGTCTTGGCGTTCCGAATGCCCATGTGCTTGCACATCGTCTTGAACCACGTCCCCACAAATTGACTGCCCCGATCGCTGCAGATGACAGCTGGGACATCAAAAATCGTCAGCCAATGCCTGATCATGGCATTAACGACGGTCTTGGCCTGCAGCCCCACTCCATGCTTGTCCTTCTTGTCCTTCTTCTTGGACTTCTTGCCAGGGACCGCCACGATATACGCACTGTGCCTATCCACCGCCAGGATGACACAGTCGTAGGTCTCTCCTTCCACGGTGACTTCCGGCATGGCGTTGGGACTTCGAGGGTATGGTCACGGATGGTGTAGATCTTGGGTTGTTCCTGCCCGTCCACGGGGCTCTCCGTGGTCGCTCCTTCCTTGTTGCCATGTCCCGTACCCACATGTACTTCCCTTGGCAGGGCGCTCCAGGGGTTGGGAGTGGCGAAACTCAGTGGTTTTGGCTCTTCCGGAGCCCTCTTCGGCACCTGATGTGCCTCGGATTCCTCAGGGATTCCACTGATTTTCGGAGGAGAGACCTCCGAGGTCCCACTCCCGTGGGGGCTCCTCTAGACTTGACTTCCCGCAGCCCCTTCCGGCTGCGATCCGCCAGGACTTTGTCCACCACGTTGCTGGGCGTTGAGTTCCTCCAACGTCCTCAACATGTCCTCAGCAACTTCCTCGATCGACCTCACTCGTCGGTCTTGGCCAGGTCCACCCCCATAGCCTCTTTCTCCGCCTTTTCCTTGGCCTTTGCCTTGGCCTTTTCCCCCGTCTCCGCCCTTCGCCTTCCAATCGGAAATCCGCTGCTCCTTGGGCTTCTTCTCGGGGTGGGCGGCGAAGTAGGCCTTCTTGTCCGCCTCATACACCTTGCACTGACGGTGGTCATGTGCATGGTTGTTCCCCTTGCCATAACAGACCCAGCACCCGTCGTGCTGAGACCTGTACTCCCGGAACGAGAGCGGTGGGTTTCCGATCCTCCTTGGCTCTTTGCCCTTCTTGGGTCCCACCCGGTTCCATCTGGACTGATCCTGCCCATGGTGAAGCGGTACCCAGAACATATGGCCCATGGCCCGGAGGCCTGTGAGCCGTCACACCCGTTATGGCCCATGGCCCGGAGGCCTGCGAGCCGTCACACCCGTGCGGAAGCCGTTGACACCGGCTATCCCTGTTCTCTAACCCGTGAACTCTGGAATCCGATTTCTAACCAATAAATCGATGTAGAATTACCGTGATTTTATTGTCTTGATCGATTTTCGGTCAGAAATCGGTGAAATACCCGATTTCTACCGCGATTTCCAATTGTCGTGAAATCGCCGCCTGATGTCGCCTGTTCGCGCGCCTTCGTCGCTTCTCCGTGGCGAGTTTTGTGATTGACTTTTCTCGAGTACCAGTGAGGTTCTAAGAGAACTTAAGGGCTGAATCTAGAGGGTATTTAATGTACTTTCATCTGGTGTGTTCACCAGAATTTTTCGCCGTTGCGTTTTCGAGAAAATCAGCGCGCAAGGCTCTCCGTCGATCGTGCGAACTCATGCTTCTCAAGGACCATGAGTTCGGACGGAACCCTACATCCCCCCCCTATGTCTTTCATCTATGCCCCTTTCACGTGGGCATATCACTTTGTATAGGGAAGCGGGCAATGGCGGTGTTTTAGGCAGCCTATGGGTCTCGCAAACCCAAGTCGTTTGCGTGCGCAAACGCTAACTTTGTGGCCTTGTGAGCATGAACGTTAATGACCGAACACAATGCCCACAGGACCAAAAGCCCGAGGCTGTTTTCGTTTTTCGAGCCAACTCAACGATGGCTCCACGCAATTCAATGCGTACCAAAACTCTATTTTCAAAAGAGGGCAAGTTTTGGTCGAAAATTAGGCCAAAATGGCCAAACCCCCGAGGCTCGCACTCGAAGCCTATGGGGAGTTGAGCCTCGAACCAAGGCAATATGTAAAGTAGAGACCACGAAGGACATCGTGGATGGCTTGGTTGATTTATACAACCTTGTCTTCTATTTTATATAATTTCACCTTGTGAGCACGCGTGCCACATTGCCTCTTTGCACACGCGCTCATATGCAAGCACTAATGACACGAGTGGGCGGAGACAATCTAACCATAGTGTGCATATTTGAAAGCACCTACTATGGGCCTACTCCAAAAGTGTTTACTCATATATTTGCTCCTCAAGGTCCCAAAGATATGTTCATGCCAATATCGCCGATATATGCACTTTTTCCCATAAATAGTGTGCTTCAAGGATTGAGGTGTTAAAAATGCTTTCATTGTGCTTTGAACCTCAACCCTTGTTGCAAAAGGGAAGCAAAGCTTCGGTTTGCATCCATGCAAAAGCCCGAGGCTCCTTTCTCTTGTTATACGGAGATACGATATTTGGAGGGACCACTTTTGGGTGAATTTTGGCCGTTTTGCCCAAAATGGCCACAAACTCCTTCTCCCCCTGATTTCACCCCCGAGGTTGCGTGCGCCACTTGACCAAGGGTAAGGGCAATTCGGAGAGGGCACGTAAACACGCATCAAATGGGATGTTTCCCCATGTGGCCTCTCCTCTCGATGGGAGAGTTGTGAGTCACCCAATTTGGGGCATCTTGCCATTCTGCCCCATACGTGTGTCACCTTCCCTCCAATGGGAAAAATAGCTAGAGGTGACCATGAGGGATGGCAAGTGGCATATATTGGGACCTACATCTCATGTGTCTATCGCATCTTTGGTTGAAAGGATCCTCGCCGTGGCCATGGAGATATGGAATCATGAGTGCGGGCCATTTTGGCGGAATTTCGCTGTTTTTGCCATTGTATGCCATATTGGAATTACCATATCTCCATGGGGCACAGGATCTAGCCAGAAAAAAGAGGCGCATATTGTAGCATATGACCAAGGGTTGGACGCCCTTGAGTTTCGTATTTGCTCCTCCGGCTCATCCGGAGTTGTTCAACTTTTGGTGCGATCCACGATCCCCCCCTTTGCACCGCATGTTGCTTTCTGCCCCGTCCGTGTGGTCATCCCCTCGGTGAACAGTAAGCAGCCAGCGTGACAGCAAGCGATAACCCAGGGCATGGGACCAAAGGGGATATCAAGGGTTGTGAATCAAGGCTTGGCGCGTCAATATCGCCAAGATTGCCTACCCTGGACGGTCGCCCGAGACGGCCCATTTTGCCATTTTGGCAATCATGACCCCACGTGACGAACCCGTGGTGCCCTGATGCCGGGACCTCAGAGGGAACCAGGTTGGGTGAAGGCTCCAGGGAGTTCGTACTCGAAGGGCATAGGGTCAGTTGCCTGGTCCCTACCTCTGGCAGGTCCGGACGAGGGGTCAATTTTGGAGATTTTTGAGTTAATATCAGCTTGGGCTGAAACAGCCCATTTTCAGCTACCAACTCCTAGGTGATGATGGCGGGGCCATATCTCTGGCTCAGAGAGGAGATGGGACCTGCCGTTAAGGGAGCATAGGGAGCCACTGTCGGTTGGCCTTGGAGCCCCTTGGTCCCCAGGAACTCGCCTGTGGCTGGGCGGGATACCTCCCCTATCGGCAGGGTTTCAGGGTCCGGACTGAGCAGGGCATGGGTTGTGTTTGAGCCCCCGCCCCCACCAGCCACTGAGAGGGTCGGACCTGGGATTGGGATACAAGTTGGGATAGAGTGTCTATTGGCCTGTGATGCCCTTACCCCAGTCCAGTCTTTAACCCCATGTGTACATATCCTGATGTGTTGCTGTACATACTTTCCTTCCCTCATTTCAGAGTGGCAAGGATTCTGAAACGCTTTGTCACATGACATGAGCGCATTGATGCCCCTGTGAGCGTAGTGCTTTGCCTGCCTGCTCACTTGCGCGTGTCCACCGCAGCGTCCCGTGGCCAGGCCCCCCACGGGAACGCGTCAATGGTCCCTCACGTTGTGAGCCACAAACGCGAAGAAACGGGCCTCCTCGTGATCCTCCCGGGACCAGTGGTCTTGGCCACTTCCACTTCCATCCTCCGCGGAGTTGGCCGTGTCCTCCTGGATCTCCCGATGATGGCGGTCTTCTCGGTGGCCTCGTTGTCCATGACCATGTCGATCCTGCACGTGGGCCTCGTTCTTCGCATTGAGCTTAAACTCCACCGTGATGTACTTCACGATCTTGTCCCGGCTCATGCGGGCGAATATGACCTGCATCCTCAGCGGCTCCCCGCGCCTCCACTCCACGTTGTTGAGGCGCAGCAACCTTTGCCCCATGGTGTCTCCAAATACCTCCACGTACACGGCGTTCTTCAGTCCCAACATCCGGTTGGGCTCGCCCTGGTTCCTCCTGAAGAACTCCATGATACCCGCATGGGTATCCTCCGCCGCCATGATCCTCACCGCCACCCGCTTCTTGGCTCGCTTCTTCTCCTCGTCCTCCACTCTCCTCTTCCAGTTGCCGGGGGGGACGTTCTTCAGCAGGTGGCGGATATCGCTGGCCTCCTTCCAGTCCTCCACCAGCTTGAGGCATCTGCGGTACTTCCGCAGATACCGGTTCCACTCCCGGACCCGCAACTCAACGCGGTCCAGCGGCAGCGGGATGGACCACAAGTCCTCCACCTTCTGGTTCGGAGCGTCCATCCGCTCCTCATTCTCCAACCACTGGAGGCAGGCCTGCTCCGTACGGATCAGTCCTTCCCGGATCTGATCCCGCAGCTCCTCCTTCAGGTCCTGCGCCAGCCGGTGTGGGAATGTCCGGCATACCCACTTGTCCCGCGGCGCTCCCCGCACCTCGCCGACGACCTCCTCGGTGAAGTCCTCCCGATCCAGGATGAAGTCGTCCAGGTTGGAGGGGTTGCCATCATAGTAGGGGATTTTGATTCCCCTGAGGTCGTCAATCCTGATGGCGTCTCCGACGTCCCCAGCCACCACTCCACCGAGACGGATGCCACCTGTGGCCGGGGGGTGTGAGTACACTCCCCGTACATCCCTCTCCTCCACGGAGTGCGGTCCAGTTGGGCCTGAACCCATGGGGTTTGGAATGCGGGAAGGACTTGCTCCATCGGCCGTCCATATCCCCGTATTGGGGTCCTTCGCCCACAGGTTTCCGCCTGGATGACCTCGACCATTTCCGTCGGCGCATCCCATGGTTCGCCCCTGCATGGTCTGGCTCTGGATCCCCTCTTCCGCATAAACTGCATGGGTATTCGTAGTTGGCGGTAGATCCTGGGCGGCGTGGGACATCTGTACCGTCAGGCTCCTCGGGTCCGTGGTTACGTGCCCTTCCGGCATGGACCCAGCCGGTGCCGTGTGTTCCCCGAGCATTGTGGATTCGCTGAACATGGGAACAAACGGCAGCGCACCCGGGTCAACACGCGGAGGCGCGTAGGGTGCCTCTGCAGGGCCGCCCATGGGTTTATCCATGGCGCTCCTGAGGGTCTTAACCCGCTCCACCAGCTCTGCCGCGGCCGGCTTTGCCGGGAGCTCCGGACCCGAGGCGAGGGGTTGTAACTCCTCTAGCCTTCTCAGGCGTCCCAACATGTCCTCCACCAGGTGGAGGAGGCTGTCCACCACACGCTGCTGCTTCTCCAGGGCCAGCTCCAGATTCTCCCGGTACTGGTCCCGTTCCGCTCGCAGCTCCTCCGGGTCCTTCTCCGCAGCCGACTGGTCATCCAGGATCCCGGCGACGTCCTCCTCTAGGCCGTCCTTCGCGTTGTCCAGGCGGTCGAGTCGATGCACAATAGCGTCCATCTGCATCTTTGGGTACTTGCCCATGAGGAAGGACACGTGCTCGCAGTGGCACTCAGCGTGTCTTCCGCCTGATCCAGCGCATCCCGCGGTTCCCGGCGCCTCAGACTCATCGCCCATGGTCGTATCGCCTATGGCGTCCGTCTCCCGTCCCGGGTGCCGGGGTACAGGTGCCGTCCGGGCCCTGGCTGGCTTCTCCAAGCCCTCGGCGTCGTGCTTCAGGGCGGGCTCGGGGGCCGTATGCGCCCTTGTGGGCGGTCTGGCCGTCTTCTCCGACTCCGAAGGTTGCTCATAGGCTGTCCGATAGCCCTCGGAGTGCCCCTCGGATTCCCACAGCCTGACCGGGCTAGGGTCCGTATCCATAGCCCCGGCGTCCCTTGCCGCGGACTTGGGTGACCCGCGCTTCCGGTATTGCCGGGCCCGTCCTCCACTGCTGCCTGAATGGCAGGCCTCCTCAGAGTCCTCCGCTGCGGAGCGGAGGTTGCATGCCTTTCAGCAGCGACGCTCACACATGGAGACCAGATCCTCCATGTCAAGTCCTCCTCTTCCCGAATGTCGTACTTCTCTTCGGGCTTCAACTTCCGGAGTTCGCCATGCTCTTGAACGTCCCAGCTCTTCTATGGCTCCAATCTCCGGCGTGGTCTCCACGGAGTCCACAACACGCACCCGGGGCGTACTTGGGCAGGGCTCATAGGGGCCCAAGTCCCCGGGTCGGCGGTAGGTAGGGGCAGCAGGTACGCCTCTGCTACCAAAAAGAAGGTCCCTACCAGGACCGGCCCCTGCTGTGCCCCTTCCGCCTGTAATCCCTGCTGATTTGCTCCTGATCAATGCTTGCATTTCTCAAAGTCCCGGGTCCAAAATCCAATAATTAAGAAAATAAAATCCTCCTTCAACCCTGAACAGCAACCAGATCCCTCAAATACAGCAATAGCCCAATCCACAATCCAAATTCACACTGCGGCCTTCCGTTCAGCACACCGGTCGTCCCACGGTGGCGGGCCAAAGAGGAAAGCCCTGAAATTGGCATATGAACACAAATAAAGCAAAATTGGGGAAAGAGGTAGACATCCACATTCACAGCCATAAACCCCTCATTCCCTGGACTCAAGACCTTCCCTTGACTCACCAACATATTGCCCTGAACCAGGTCAAATGAGATGCCTGAATGCCATGTGTCACAAGTCACTACACAAACCCGGAAAAATGTGTTCACTCCCAAGCCTCTAAATCCTAGCCCAATAGGGGAGGTGGCGTGTCATGGCCTAGAGTGGCACTCAGGACCATGCCCTGCCCTGACATAACCTTGGTTGGACTTGGAGTCGAATGGGCTTGGAGAACTGCCACATGACGATGACCTCACAACCTAACAAAATCAGGCAAAACACACCATAGTGCCCAATATTCAATTATATAGTCAAAAATGCATACGGCAAATACCCAAATGCTCCATGCATGTGTCAAACCTGAATGTTATATACAAGGGTGATATAGACGAAAGGTCCATGCCCAAGAATATTCCATCATTGGCTCCGAAGCCCTTCCGGTTATGTACATGACATGCTTCACAAGTCAACTCTTGAATTTGAGACCTAATTTTGTGAGGCCTCGTGTGCCACGCCAAAGTGACCATGTGATCCGGCATATGGTGAAGTACAACACCGAAGCATATGCCAACACATAAGCAACATACCATAGTTCACGGATCTCTAGGCACTTTACTGTTAGCCGACCAGTTGAGCACATAAAATACAAAAATGAGCATAAAATGAGGTCAAAAACATGAAAATATGTCCAAATACAAAGTTGTCATGATAGTATATCTCTATGCTCACCCATGATATGCGCGCATGGTTCAATATACAAATGATTAGAACCATTTGTGAACAATTCCCCCACTTGGATCCCCAATCGGGCGCATGGAGATACCTTCGCCACTCATATCTACATGCCCCATAAAAATGGGAGTGCACTCATGGAACTCTTTGCCAAACATACCATGAGCAATACATACGCGGTAGACTTAGTCTAGCGCTTTGAATTCCGCAATTGGGACATGGGCAAAGCCCTTGTCACGTGTGGCTCCCCATCTCTTCGGCCACACGAACATATATAACATGGGCGTGAGCATATTGAAGCACATACAATGCATATAACACATACCCTCAAATAGTGGGTCCCACCATGGTATGCCATGCCCCTCCATGGTCATAACTTCACGTTAAAAATACGTAGGAACCCAAGGAAAGTTGCTATGCAACCCCAACACTCATGCGGCACACTCGAAAGTCGCAATAAAATTTCGGTTGCACGGTCCAAGAGTTATGTATCACCTTCTACCCTCTTGACCATTTTCCCTTGCTATACCGGGCATGTGTACACAACAAAGGCGTTTGATGCTTCCTAAATTAACTTGAGACCAAGGCTGTTCCAACCCAATTCTCGATATTGATATTCCTCGCCATGAGCCAGAAATATGATTCTCCAAAGTGGCCTCACGAATCAACTTTGTTTCGCCTATATCTCCAAGCAAAACGGAGGGCATAACAAAAGGAAGGTTGATTCGTGATCGGGGAAAAATGTATGACCACTCGAGAATCATCATATCAAGTGCGGCGATGTCGAAGTCGAAAATCCGATTCTGAAAGTCTGAAAAAATCGGATTAACTTTGCGAGTGTATAATATGAAAATTGCGGAAGCAACGAACCCTTTAGTGATGAAATCTGACCCTTCATTGGGGTTTCCGCCAAAATATCTGTAAATGACAGTTAACCATTCGGTTACCGCAAAATCGCGAGCCAACTGACAGTCGCCGATACATTGACTATCAGAACGGAAGGCTGAAAAGTTACGGAAACATTATGATAAAAAAACCCTGTTGATTCCTGATATTCTGATATATAAATCTCCGCTGGCGGCGCCTCGGTACTGAATATGGCCGCTCATAGCCGGAATGGCCAAACCTATCACACTATCACATCGGGTTAGATCAGGTGGATGGGAGAGTATGATATCAGCCAATGGCGTCTTGCTGGCACATAGATACACACCCCAAGTGACCCAAAGATGGCCACGGGGGTCCGAACCGGCTTCAGCTGCAGATGCACGGTCTCAAAAACCTGGAGGACGCAACCGAAAAGCTCAAGAACAAGACCTGGGGTGCACGCCAGCCCAAGTCCAAGAATTAAATAAATAAAGCAGGCTGGTTCTCTTCCGTGTGTGGTATTGTTGCATGCAGGGAGGACAGGGTACACAACGCAAGACACCTGCGGGAAACAGTTTTTTCTGTTTTGAAAGTGCACAGAGGTAACAGCGCACCTACCACGACACCACAAGGGCGCCGGCGGCACAACGGACAGCCTGAAAAAACAACACACACCACAACACAACAGCAAAAGACACACAGCACAGCGCACACAGCACAGGGCATTACAGCAAAGCGCAATGTGGTCGCAATCATACGTGCATTGTACCAGTTTGAACGACCTGCTTCTAATAACATGGCATTGTCTGAGCATGACACTCAGGAACTCCGGCGGCTGTTGTACCTGAAGGCCGAAGGTGTTGAGCACCAAGAGCGGCTGCAATACCTCAGACAGACCTTGATATCCTCCATCTGGTCTGAGGAGGACGATGATTCCTATACGCTGCCTGATCCTGAGATACCGTTAGTGTATTCTCTGCACTATGGGCAGCAATGTCCCCCTGAGTGGGACGATGGTTCTGTGCCTGCCGAAACTGCCGATCGGCAGAAAAAGAAAGAACATGGAAAGAGCAACCTCCATGCTGAGGAGGATTTCTTGCAGAAACTCGAGAGTCTTAACCTTGACCCCCGACTGAAGAAACTGCTGATAACCTATGAGGAGGTGTTCGGCGCCTTGCCGCCTCCCCTCTCTTGTAAAAAACTGGTCCAGATAAACCTGAAACTGAAACTTGAATTTGAAAAGACGCGAGTAAGGCGTCGTCCCTATCCCGCTCCGCAGGAACAGGTTGAAGAAATCGAGTGCCAGATCCAGGAATGTATTGATGCTGGCCTCGTGGAAGAATATAAGCAGGGGGACTACCCCCATCAGTGCAGTCCCTGTTTCCTGGTTGCCAAACCAGGGTCGACTGCCCTACGACTGGTTGTTGACTATGGTGAGGTCAACAAGAAAACCCAGAACCACTCAGGGAGTATTCCTAACATGGAAAATACCCTGGAGTGTGTTGCCAAATGCAGGTACAAGACCAAAATGGACAAACGCTCTGGTTTGTGGCAGGTGGACCTAACCGCCGCAGCTCAGGAGCTGCTGGTTTTTATAACCCCTAAGGGCCGTGTCTTTAAGTGGAAGGTTATGCCTTTCGGGGTGGCTAATGCCCCAGCGCTCTTTCAGGAGCTAATGAGCAAAGTTTTGTACATACTGAGGCGCAGGCCTCTAGTACAAGAGTTGATTTCTCGGGGTGCAGAAATGGATGTTCACATCGACGACGTATGTTTGGGTACTAATACCCAAGAGGACCATGTCCTTCTCCTCCGTGAATTTTTCATTGTGTGTCAAGAAAACCATCTCCGAATCAAACTCGAAAAATGTCAGTTTATGAAAGAGGAGATGGAATATTTGGGTTCCGACGTGGGGTATGGTTGGTGGAAACCAGCCGCGTCTAAGATGCAGCCCCTACAGGACATGCAGATTCGCGATGACCCTAAGAAGGGTCTACACGACGTGAGGAGTTTTGTGGGCGCCTGTAATTTCTATCGGCGTCACATCCACAATTTTACTTACTCCTCTGCCCCCCTCACTGACCTAATCAAGAAAACTACTCCCTGGAGGTGGACAGCCAGAGAGGAAGAGTGTTTCCAGGAGTTGAAGAAGAAGATTGCCTCCTCCAACTGCCTGGGAGTAACCCGCCCTGAGGGCGAGATAGTCCGGATCACTGATGCCAGTGATGTAGGGGGGGCTGGTACGATCTACCAATGGCAGGAGCTTAACCCCGCTGAACTAACCCACTGCCATTATCGTACTAGTGGACTGAACCGTGATGGTTCGTTGAAACATGACTATCCTACTGAACAGTGAGTGGCGACTGGTGCCACTGGGACACTAGAATTGGAAATGGAACCAAGCGCGTTCCAATTACAGCACCTATGACCAGGAACACCTGGCCGGTATGTTGGTGCTTTCGTCACAATCCCGACTCCTGGGATCTAACCCTATTGTCTGGCTGTGTGACCAGGAGCCTGTGAAGTCTTTTCAGAAGGGCCCACCACCAGAGAAAGCAAAGCTACAGCGGTGGTGGACTTACCTGAGCCAGTTCAGGCTGACAGTGCATCATATCCCCGGAATAAAGAGTGAACTGTCTGACTATATATCGCGCAACAACTTCGATGCGGTTATAGATGAGAGCTCTGAGGCGCTCGCCAGAGAGGCTTTCCAGCGTATGGATGTCCAGCTTGACCTGTCCATGCCCAGTGCTGGAATCCTGGAGGGTTGGAGTCTAACCGACTATCAGTCAGAGTATAAAGAAGTTCTCCAAACCCTCAGCACTGGTCTCGAACCCCGTGTCATTGACGGGCACCAGTGGTATAAAAACAACCAGTACCTCTTCTACGAGGACCCAATTGTGGTGCCTGGGGCACGACTGGATGGATGCCTACAGTGGTCCCATCTCAGTTCTGGTCACACTGGCGCTAATCGCTCAGTGGACTTCTTCCGAGAGTGTTTCTACTCTAGTCTAACCCTGACTGAATTGGTGTCGCGTATGCTGACCATTGTGGATGCTTGTGGCTGTCATGCCAGCAAGCAGAGCGACAGTAGGGATAGGGGCCTAATCTCCAGCTTACCCATACCCTATTGTGCTAACTCTCTTCTCTACGTGGATTTCATCCACGGCCTACCACGCTTTGGCGGCTATGATAGTTGCCTAGTGGTCACCTGTGGCCTATCTCGCTTCACCCGTGTGTTCCCTTGCAATAAGAAAATCACAGGTGAGCAGACTGTGAAAATGTTGGTCGAACAATGGTTCGAACCCTATGGAGCACCTAAGCAGGTGCACTCTGATGAGGATGTACGCATCCGCAGTGACACTGGGTGGTACAAACGAGTGCTAAATGCCCTCAACGTGGCGGTAACCACAGGTGTGCCCTATACCCACACGTCTAACCCTCTCTGTGAGAGACAGAACCGTGTGGTGGAGCAAAACTTAAGAATCCTGATGAAACAGGAGCGTACCAAGGACTGGGTACGCCTAGTGCCCTGGGCAGTGCTGACCATGAACTCACAGCGGAGCTCCTCTACGGGTTTCACCCCCCACGAACTGTTCCATGGAGGACGACCTGCTTGGTTCTTTCCTGAGGACTTCAAGAGCCCTGTGGGAGATTGGCTAGAACACAAGCAGTCTCTGGCTAACCAGGCTGGGACTAACCTGAGACACATTCGTGACCATGAACTCAGCCGACGGAACCGCCTACAGCGACCTGCCAGCTTCAAGGTTGGTGACCTTGTTTTGGTACACCATTCACGCCTACCCTCCTGGCCACGTAACTGCCTACAGGACCCTTATTTTGGACCCTATCGTATCATCAGGATAGATGGATCCAGGATCCATGTCAGGTGCAGTCCATGTCTAGGTGGTGAACTGCTGTGTGCACCTAAACAGTTGAGGCACTATCACTCCCCTGACGATTTGTCTTGGGATGAGTGGCGCCTCAGTGTAAAGATGCAAGGAGTCCAATCAATACCCTCAACGACAAAGGCAAAACCACACGTTCTCAAACCAAAGCGTTGGAAACAAAAAGAATGACTACTGAGTGTCCAGCAGTACGCGTTTCGGCACGAAGTGTGCCCTCTTCAACCTAAAAGCAACCATATGTACAAATGTGCATGGGACGCATTCTGCTACCATAAAGAAGGTCCCTACCAGGACCGGCCCCCGCTGTGCCCCTTCCGCCTGTTACCCCTGCTGACTTGCTCCTGATCAACGATTGCATTTATCAAAATCCAGGGTCCAGAAACCAAAAATATAGAAAATCCAATCCTCCTTCAACCCTGAACAGCAGTCAGATCCCACAAATACAGCAATAACCCGATCCACAATCCAATCCACACTGCGGGCTTCCGTTCAGCACACCGGTCGTCCCACGGTGGCGGGCATGTACAAGAATTGCACCAAATAGGAAAGCCCTGAAATTGGCATATGAACACAAATAAAGCAAAGTTGGGGAAAGAGGTAAGCATACACAGACTCAGCCATAGACCCCTCATTCCCTGGACTCAAGACCTTCCCCTGACTCACCAACATGATGCCCTGAACCCAGTCAAATAAGATGGCTCAATGCCATGTGTCAAAAGTCACTACATAACCCCCAAAAATGTGTTCACCCCCAAGCCTCTAAATCCTAGCCCAATAGGGGAGGTGGCGTGTCATCCCCTAGAGTGGCACTCAGGACCATGCCCTACCCTGACATATACTTGGTTGGACTTGGAGTCGAATGGGCTTAGAGGTATGCCCCATGAGTTTGAACTCATAACATGCCAAAAACTGCCAATTCACACCATATTGGCCATACATCAAATATATGCTCAAAATTGAAGTCACCACTTATCCGAAGGCTCAAAGCATGCATGGAATCGAAGTCTAGTATTCATGGAGAATAGAGACCAAAGGTCAATGCCCATGCACATCCCCACTTTACCCTCGAAACCCCTTCAGATATGGGCGCCACGCACTGCCCAAGTCGGCCCATGATCTTGAGACCAATTTATGTAATCCTTCGTGCGCCAAGCCAAATGGAGTACACAATCCGGCATATGGTGGTGTTCAACTCCAAAGCATATGCAAACATATGAACAACATACTATGGTTCGACTCTCCATAGGCTTCTTGCTGTTTGCCGACCAGGTAAGTACACAAAACGCAAAAAATGAGCAAAAATTGAGGTCAAAAACATGAAAATATGTCCAAATACAAAGTTGTCATGATAGTATATCTCTATGCTCACCCATGATATCCGCTCATGGTTGATTACACAAATGATTGGAACCATTTGCAAACAATTCCCCTACTTGGATCCCCAATCGGGCGTATGGAGATACCTTCGCCACTCATATCTACATGCCCCATGAAAATGGGAGGGCACTCATGGATTTCTTTGCCAAACATACCATGAGCAATACATACGCGGTAGACTTAGTCTAGCGCTTTGAATTCTACAATTGGGACATGGGCAAAGCCCTTGTCACGTGTGGCTCTCCATCTCTTCGGCCACACGAAGATATATAACATGGGCGTGAGCATATCAAGACATATACTACCAATATCACACATAGCCCTTAAAATTGGCTCCCACCATGCTATGCCATGCCCCTCCATGGTCATAACTTTGGGTTAAATGGACGTGGGAACCTAAGGAAAGATGCTATGCAACCGCAAGACTCATGCGCCACACTCGAAAGTCATAATATCAAGTCCGGACACATGGTCAACAAGTTTTAAACAAGTTTCCACCATGTTGACCATGATCCTATGATACAACGAGTGTGTGTGACGACTTAAGGTGTTGGACCCTACTCAAAATAAGTTGAGACTAAGGCACTTGCAACGCAACCTTTCTTATTCTCTTTCCTCACACTTGAGCGTAGATATGGCCCTTCAAAGTGGTCCCACGATTCACTTTTGTTTCCCTTATATCTCCAAGTCAAATGGGTGGCAAGTATAAGGGAAACCTGATTTGGGCATAGGGAAAGGAGTATGACCACTCTAAGAAGACCAAATCAAGTGCGGCGATGTCGAAGTCGAAAATCAGATTTCGACATAGCGAAAAATTCAGATTAAAATTTCGAGTGCATATTTAGAAAATTGCGGAAGCAACGAACCCTTTACTGATGAAATCTGTCCCTTCATCGGGGTTTCCGCCAAAACATCTGGAAATAACAGTTAACCAATCGGTTACCGCAAAATGGCGAGCCAACTGACAGTCGCCGATACATTTACCATCAGAACGGAAGGCTGAAAAGTTACGGAAACATTATGATAAAAAAACCCTGTTGATTCCTGATATTCTGTTATATAAATCTCAGCTGGCGGCGCCTCGGTACTGAATATGGCCGCTCATAGCCGGAATGGCCAAACCCATCACACTATCACATCAGGTTAGGTCAGGTGGATGAGAGAGTATGATATCAGCCAATGGCGGCTTGCCGGCACATAGATACACACCCCAAGTGACCCAAAGATGGCCACGGGGGTCCGAACCGGCTTCACCCCCCTTCTCAGAGCGTTGTTACCGCTCGGAAGTCATTGAAGAGAGGACGGGAGGACCCCAATGGGCTCCAATCCCCCCCTCCATGTGTAATGGGCACATGCATGCACAGGGCAGGTGCACACACGCACAGCAGGCACAGCGCGCGCACACAGCAGTAGCACTCGCAGATGGTGTATTGTTTGTCTGCTTGATTGATTGTTATCAATGCAATCGAGATTAGGACTGCCCGTTGGTGTTATTCGACAACCCACACATGTACTTATATCGTCCATGCAGACAATCATGTGATCGGATTTATTTGTCGTTTGGACAAGCCTAACAATCGTCTTCATGGTCCTGTGTATGCCTGCTGCAACGTGTGCTCCATATCTGGTGATATTGTCGACAAAACCTTTTCTGCAGCACGGGATTTTGGGCGTAGGGCTAACAAAACGACAAATTTCTGATCGCAGCGCCAGTGGAGTGCATTTTGCAGCCTGAGGTACTTGAGGCGCGTGGTGGGCTTCCGAGTGTCTGGCAAGATGGGCGAATCCGCAGCTCTGACATCGCCACTGTTGTTGGTTAAAAAGCTGACTCCGTACGCTACACTGCCTTGCCGTTCTGATCCTGATGACGCCGATTGTATGCTCTACAGTGCCTACGACCTTGTGGTGCCTTCCCGTGGTAAGTGCATTGTTAGAACTGACATTGCCATCGCTGTCCCTGAGGGAACATATGCTCGCATCGCGCCGCGCTCTGGGCTTGCTTGGAGGCACCATCTACAGGTGGGGAACTCAGTCACTGGTCCTGGCTATCGTGGCAATGTAGCAGTGGTGTTGTTTAACCATGCAACCAAGGACTTCAAAATCTCTCGTGGTGATCAAGTGGCGCAGCTCGTTCTGGAACGCTTCGTCATTCCTAAGGTTGTGCAGGTCCTTGGTCTGCCTGCGCGCCCTGTCTACAGCCCTCATGGACGCGACGGCGTCGCTCCCAGCACTCATCCCAGTTCAGCGGCCCCCCTGTCAACGCCGTGATCCACGACGCCGCTGTCAGCGCTGTCATCCACGGCGCCGTCGTCAGAGCCGTCGACGAGTTCTACGGCGCCACCGTCGGCGCCGTCGCCCAGCTTTACGGCGCCATCATCGTCGGCTGCGGGGCCTACGTCTCCTATTTTGGCGCCGCAGACGGTTACACGGCCATCCAGGGCTCAAGGAAAGGCGCGACAGCGCCTTCGAAATAAGGGGGCCCTCTGATGCCACACAAGGTTTCAGTTTTTCTTTTAATTGGGCCCTGTGTGGCTTGATTGGTATCAAGGGTGTGCTTCGTCACCCATTTCTTATTCAACTTGCGCAACAATGTCCACACTGTTTGCACCGCGCTCCTGCACTGCACGCCATCATCAGGTTATAATCTTTTGCTAGCCAGTTTGGCAGACACACTCTTACCTGTGGGTGACTCAGATGGGTTTTGGGGAATTGGGTTTTGTTCAGCCCACATCACACTTGTTTCTTTTTCCCGACCCCCCTCTGCAGCAGCACATAGTTCCTAGTGCTAGTGGTTAGAGTTTCTCTAGCTTAGTTTCCCCGGTCCTCCCCCTGTAGGGCAGGGCAGGTGAGGGGAGGCGCTAAGGGCGCCGGTACTGTAATAGAGGTAGCCATTCAAGTAGGTGCAGGCCTGAGTGCTAGCATGTGTGTGCTGCTGTGTAGGCAGTCACTGCAGTGGGGGTGAGCCACGTGAGAGGGCTTTCTTTGGGAATGGGGTTTTTTCTTCAGCCCACGGCGCACATGCGTTTTTCCCCAACCCCACACTGACAGGTAGGTACAGTACACTTCGCGCCCCCCACACGTACACCTAGTGTTAGTGGGTATGATGTCAATACCTTAGTGCCCCCAGTCCTTTCCCCAGGTGTAGGGAATGAGGGGGAGCCCTGTGTTCAGGGCTGATACCATTATCAGAGGTGCACACGTCAGTTTGACACCCAGGGGTGGGTCGGAATGCTAATACGCCACTCCCCCCCCCGCCTGACTGTGCACGCATGCCCGGCGCACACCGTTCCTGATCCTGGATGCCTTACCATTTTTTCAAACAAATCCGTTTATTTTTTTTAATTTCCAGTTTGAGAGAAGTTGAGCCGTGTGTTTGGGTTGAGGGTAGAGGCGACGTGCCCCCCCACAGAGGGAAAAGCCCCAGGGGACCTAAGGCCAGGTGAACGTGTGGGTGCCCCCCCTCATGGGGCGACAGGGAGCCCGGGGGTATAGGGTAGTCCAGGCGGAAGAACCACACACAGGCATGCACACACATGCAGCTGGGTATAGGGAAACCGTGGGTGCCCCCCCCCTGGTTGACTGGACTCAACGCGTGCCACAGGGGTAGAGGGTACACCAGGGGAGACCCCCCCACAATAATTCAGTGGATGGAGGTGAATATTTCACAGCACGCTTTGTGCCCATTATTTGTTCTTTTTGTCAATCCCTCCATGGGTATGTCGGGTT
The DNA here is from genome assembly GCA_964036045.1 of Eutreptiella sp. 'Long Island Sound 2002'. Classification (NCBI taxonomy): domain Eukaryota; phylum Euglenozoa; class Euglenophyceae; order Eutreptiales; family Eutreptiaceae; genus Eutreptiella; species Eutreptiella sp. 'Long Island Sound 2002'. The sequence goes on from OZ038382.1 coordinate 1,319,877, forward strand.
TTGCGAGGGGGGTGTAATGGGCACATGCATGCACAGGGCAGGTGCACACACGCACAGCAGGCACAGCGCGCGCACACAGCAGTAGCACTCGCAGATGGTGTATTGTTTGTCTGCTTGATTGATTGTTATCAATGCAATCGAGATTAGGACTGCCCGTTGGTGTTATTCGACAACCCACACATGTACTTATATCGGGAGAGTGCGTGACACTCGATCCCGTAGGAACAGGATGCGATGGGGCGACAGTCCAGTGGGTCCCGGAAGGTCACGGTACGCTTGGAGCACTCTCCACAGCGAATTGTACCAGTTCCGGCCCGGTTCGTCGATGTGCAGCTGGCGGAACTTCTCGAACATCTGCCGCCCGGCAAGCTCAGCCCGGCCATTCGACCGGCTGTGGTACGCCAAGGTCTTGGCGTGTCGAATGCTCATGTGCTTGCACGTCGTTTTGAACCACGTCCCCACACATTGACTGCCCCGATCGCTGCAGATGACAGCTGGGACATCAAAAATCGTCAGCCAATGCCTGATCATGGCATTAGCGACGGTCTTGGCCTGCAGCCCCACTCCATGCTTGTCCTTCTTGTACTTCTTCTTGGACTTCTTGCCAGGGACCGCCACGATATACCAACTGTGCCTATCCACCGCCAGGATGACACAGTCGTAGGTCTCTCCTTCCACGGTGACCTCCGGCATGGCGAATACATCCATGGCCACGGACCGCATAGGGGCCTCCGGTATAGCCGTATACACCGGGTTGCCCGCTGTGGAGTGGTTGGGGCTCTTCGTGGCCCGACACACGGCACAGTCGCTACAGTACCTATCCAGGATGGCGTAGTACCCCGGAGGGAACTTGAAACGCCACTCCAGGTCCTGCTGCATCTTGTCTCGGCCAGGGTGCATGAGCTGGGCGTTGTGCCATTAGATTCGGGCCACCTCGCCCCCCTGTCGCCATCCTGTCGCCTCCCTGTCGCCTCCCTGTCGCTGTTTCGGCACTTTCAGCCCCCTGTCGCTCCCCTGTCGCTTGCCTGTCGCTTCCCTGTCGCTGTCCTGCCGCTCCCCTGTCGCTCCCCTGTCGCTTCCCTGTCGCTTTCCTACCGCCCTCCTGTCGCTATCATGTCGCTTCCTGTCGCTTCCTGTCGTTTCCTGTCGCCATGCTACTTTTTGCCTGGCGCTTTCCTGTCGCTCTCCTGTCGCTCTCCTGTCGTTCTCTCCTGTCGCTCTCTTGTCGCTATTTCCTGTTGCCTCCCTGTCGCCCTTGGTTCATTGTTTGAAAGAGAGGAAGCGGCAAACTGAAAAAGCAGTGCACTTTGGCAAAGTGAATTACCTGGACTTGATCAACCAGTTGTGTGTTCTCAAACTGCTCCGTCAGTTGCTTCAGCGTGTCGCTGCAGGTTGAAGATTAGTGGGGTGCTGAGTTGTGCTGTGCTGTGCCGTGCGGTGCTGAATTGTGCTGTGCTGTGCCGTACGGTGCTGAATGGTGCTGCGCTCTGCTGTGCGGGCGTTGTACACACACACACACACACACACACAAGTACCTTTTCTTTCTTGTTTCTTCTTCTTGCGGCCTTGTCTGAGATAACGGAGAGCATGTTCATAACAGAAACTATAAACAGAAAATGTGAAAAGAAGAGGACAAAAACGCAATCAGAAACAATTTTTGCATTAACTCAACGAAATGCTTGCATAAATAAAAGTTCTTGGTGTCCGGACGAGTTCTTGCTGTCGGGACCTGTCGGGGTCATTTCTGATCGGGAAAGTTTGCAGCTGACACTTATCTTTATCATTTAGTTCTCAGTTTCAGGCGAAATCTACCTGCGGAATGAATCGATAAAAGATGAAAATTCACCAAACGCTAAAAGTTTATCCATCTAACAACGAAAAAACATCTTCATAAGAATCCAAATAAATGTAAAACATTGGTTCTCATTTTCTTTACATATATCCACCTGTATAAAAATCCATGTACTATTTTGTCCCACTTGTTGTCTTCCACAGGCCTGTCGCTCTCCTGTCGCACCCCTGTCGCCTTCCTGTCGCCTTCCTGTCGCAAAAAAACACCCTGCCGCTCTCCTGTCGCTCTCCTGTCGCTCTCCTGTCGCTCTCCTGTCGCTTTCTCCTGTCGCTTCCCTGTTGCTTCCCTGTCGCCGCCAGCCCTGTTGCCCTCCTGTCGTCTTCCTGTCGCTTTCCTGTCGCTTATCCTGTCGCTATGTCTTGTTTCCTGTCGCTTCCCCGTCGTCTCCCTGTCGACACCCTGTCGCCGCCCTGTCGCCCTCCTGTCGCCCTCCTGTCGCACCTCCACTGTCGCCTTCCTGTCGCCTGCCTGTCGCTTCCTGTCGCTTCCCTGCCGCTTTCCTGCCGCTGGCCTGTCGTCTTCCTGTCGCCACCCTGTCGTCTTCCTGTCGCCACCCTGTCGCCTTCCTGTCGCTCCCTGCCGCATTTCACCGTCGCCTGCCTCGCGTGGCCCGAATCTAATGGTCAATGAGCTCCTCCACTCGGTTCTCGGGCACAAGCAGCTTGTCCTTGAGGAACAACTTGTCTCCATCCTCGGTCAAGCCCTCAGGCCATTCGTCATCCGACGGGGCGCTCACGGCATTCCAGTACTTGCTCCAGTGGTCGGATGCCGCGTAGTCATCCGACCAGTCCTCTATGAGCACCGACCTGACTAGCTCTACAGGGGCCACCATCCATTGCTCGAGGGTTTCCTCTCGAATAGCTTGGACGCGGGCACCCCGGAACTTGGCCAGGTCCGTACGGTTTGCCAACACCACAAAGCACTTGACCCCCTCATGCTCCATGGCCTTCTCCATTTCGATGATGCGCTTGGCCTCCTCGGTCTCCTCGGCGTCCCCATGGCTGGATACGTCCATCCAAGCCTTGCCCGCGGGGTAGGCCCATCGACTGAGGCAATCTGCCACAGTGTTGTCCTTCCCCGGGACGTATACGACGCTGAGGTCGAACTTGGCGAATGTCTCATGCCATCGGGCCCTCCTTGCCGCCGCTCCCGAGGGGGTGTCGACGTGCTCCTTGTGCCAGCTCTGCAAAGACTGATGGTCCGTACAAACCACCACCGGTTGCAATCCGATGTGGCCAGACCACTTCCTGAGCGCACAAACAATGGCGTACGTCTCCTTCTCCCTCGCGGTCCAGGTGCGGCGTTGGCCCTCGGCCAGGATCCGACTCCAGAACGCCACGGGTACGTGTGACCCTTCGTCCCGTATCTGCTCGAGGACTGCCCCTACAGCAAAGTCCGAGGCGTCTGTCCGTAGCACGAATCCCTTGTCCGGGTCCACCAAGAATAGCCCCAGCTGCCCCAGGAGTCGCTCCTTCAGGCGGCTGAACGCATCTTCGGCCTCAGGGGTCCAGACAAGCTTCTTCTTGCTCCCCTTCCGGCCATCGAACTTGCCCACTTGCAGCATCTTGTGCAGCGGCCCCGACAGTTCTGCATACATTCGGACATAGCCCGAATAGTAATTACAGAACCCCATGAAGGATCGGAGTTCGCTGATGGTCTGGGGCTTCTCCCAGTGGTGCAGGGACGCCAGCTTCCCAGGCATGGGACGGCGTTGCCCGTGACCAACCACGTGACCCGCGAACTCCACTTCCTTCACGAAGAGTGAGGCTTTGGTGGGCTTGCACACCATGTTGTGCTTGTCCAGCTCGCTGAGCACTCGGCGCAGATCCTTCTCATGCGCTTCGATGAGCTCATCCTCAGTCATGTTCTCCGTGCCGGACCCGATGATGATGTCATCCACAAAGGGATCGGCACAGTCCCGGACGGGACCGAGTAGGTCCTCCATCATGCGCTGGAAAGCGGCGTTGCCATTCTTGGCGCCCATAGGCACCACTTTCCACTGCATGGGCCCCAGCGGCGTCGACATCGCTGTGCAGGGCCTGGAGTCCGGGTGTAGCGGCATCTGGTGATAACCGTGTTTCAGGTCCAACGCCGTGAAGATCCGCTTTTTCTGTTGTTTTTGGAGGATGGAGTCGATCAGGGGAAGCGAGTACGAGTCGTGCTCGGTTTGCTCGTTCAAACCTCTGGAATCAACCACCAACCTCCACTCGCCCTTCTTCTTCTTGGGCACGATGAAGGCTGGGCTGGCCCACTCACTGTCGGAGGGTTCGATCCATCCCCGCTCAATGAACTCGGCCAACAGCTTCTTCATGGCCTCGGCCCGATCGCCCTGAAGTTGATACTCCCGATGACGATAGATCTTGGGGTTTGGCTTCAGCTTGATCCTCGCTGTGCCAAACCTCCCACGATCTGGAGGGTTCTTGTTGGCGACGCCACTGAATAGCCGCGGATAGGCATTGATCAGCCTCTCCTTCAGCTCGGCGACCTTCGGGTTCTCCTGGGCCTCTTCAGCCGCTTGCTTCGGTATCGATACCACCGACCGCACTGCGATATAGGCCTCTTCCGGGTCCGAATCCGACTTCTCTCCGTCTGATATGCCGTCTTCATCGTCGTGGGTCGCGATTCCCACCAATAATCTTTGCGGCCTCGGGCTGGTTCTTGTCACTACCGGTTCCCACTCTTGGAAAACCCCACGTTGGGGGGTCCGACCCAACCGGACCATCGTATTGGTCCGCGAAGTGATCCATGACCCTCGCCACGAACTCATCCTTCTCATACTTGCCGGTGACCAACATCTTGTCATCCCACCAATGCGGAGATGTGACCATGGCCCGCCTCTTCTTGGCTGCCACACGGTCGTGCATCCCCATCCGCATGTAGTTGACGACGTCGTCGATCCCGGCGTGGGACAGGACGTCAATGCCATCAATTGGCTGATCGGTCCCCTCCTTGGGCTCAAACATGACCTTCATGGGCACAGCCTCCACCCCACGGATGAATGCTTCGTCACCCGTGGGTTGGGCTTGCGCCCCATCCACCAGGAAAGCCTTGGTACCCCACGCTTGACCCGGGGAGGGCATTGATACACCCTTGGCGTCGATGAACAACTCCTCCTCACGCCCGAATGACATCTCGTTCAGGGTGATGGAGTCCAGCGTCGACTTGAGACCCTCCAGCAGACATGGGGTGGATCCTATGCCGGTTATGACCAGAATCCCCTTCGCCCTATCCGCGACGATCTTCTCCACCGTACGTCTGGTATTGTCCAGGGAGCCATGCCAATACATGGGCCCCCACTCCTTCAAACCCCAATGCCTATGCCAGGCTGAGTCTCCTCGATGCCAATGCCTCCTACACTTACGCAAAAGTGGGGCATCCCGGGAAGCGAAGACGTCCGTCTCGGGCGCTTCGGCTCCCAGCGTCTGGATCATCCTGTCATACACCTGTGGCGCCATTCTATACTCTGTGAGCTGAACTCCGCGGTCTCCTCTGGACTTGGCACCCACAGCTTGCACCGCTCGGACGATCCGATCCTCTTCCTCAGCATTCCATTGGGATGATCCGCATGCATAATCCGTGGACAGCCATGTGAGGCATTCATCATCCTCACGGACCAGCGTTGCGCGATGGGGAAGGGATCCAATGGCATTTGCCACCATGAAGTCATACCCCATGATCATATCCCAATCTGTAATGTCAGCCACATAGAAGTTCCCGGATAGAGTGCTTCTCTTCGCCAAATCAGGGCGGTCCAAGCGCTCATGCTCCCAGAATTCCATACTGATAGTGGCCTCATGGGTGCCACCACCCATGATCTCTCCATTGGCCACCTTCAGGCGTACCGGTCTACGGCTGGGCTGCAGGGATTCTTCCTTGAACAACCCTCTCCGGACCAGGCTCACCTTGGCACCCGTATCCACCAGAACATCCACCACCAACTCCTCTTGTCCGCACCGTACACGCACCTTCAAGTGCAACTGCCGCTCGTCGCCATGCGGTGTATGGACAACTTCCACGGCATGCAACTCTAGCACATCCGGGTGCATCAGGACTTCGAGGGTATGGTCACGGATGGTGTAGATCTTGGGCTGGTCCTGCCCGTCCACGGGGCTCTCCGTGGTCGCTCCTTCCTTCTTGCCACGTCCCTTGCCCACATAAATTTCCCTTGGCAGGGCGCTCCAGGGGTTGGGAGTGGCGAAACTCAGTAGTTTTGGCTCTTCTGGAGCCTTCTTCGCTTTCTCTGGGATTCCACTGATTTTCGGAGGAGAGACCTCCGAGGTCCCACTCCCGGGGGGGCTCCTCTAGACTTGACTTCCCGCAGCCCCTTCCGGCTGCGATCCGCCAGGACTCTGTCCACCACGTTGCTGGGCTTTGAGTTCCTCCAACGTCCTCAACATGTCCTCAGCAACCTCCTCGATCGACCTCACTCGTTGGTCTTGGCCAGGTCCACCACCATAGCCTCTTCCTCCGCCTTTCCCTTGGCCTTTGCCTTGGCCTTTTCCCCCGTCTCCCCCCTTCGCCTTCCAATCGTCAATCCGCTGCTCCTTGGGCTTCTTCTCGGGGTGGGCGGCGAAGTAGGCCTTCTTGTCCGCCTCATACACCTTGCACTGACGATGGTCGTGTGCATGGTTGTTCCCCTTGCCATAACAGACCCAGCACCCGTCGTGCTGAGACCTGTACTCCCGGAACGAGAGCGGTGGGTTCCCGATCCTCCTTGGCTCATTGCCCTTCTTGGGTCCCACCCGGTTCCATCTGGACCGATCCTGCCCCTGGTTCCTCACGTTGTGCGCCACAAACGCGAAGAAATGGGCCTCCTCGTGATCCTCCCGGGACCAGGTCCAGTGGTCTTGGCCATTTCCACTACCATCCTACACGGAGTTGGCCGTGTCCTCCTGGATCTCCCGATGATGGCGGTCTTCTCGGTGGCCTCGTTGTCCATGACCATGTCGATCCTGCACGTGGGCCTCGTTCTTCGCATTGAGCTTCAGCTCCACCGTGATGTACTTCACGATCTCGTCCAGGCTCATGCGGGCGAAGATGACCTGCATCCTCAGCGGCTCCCCGCGCCTCCACTCCACGTTGTTGAGGCGCAGCAACCTTTGCCCCATGGAGTCTCCAAATACCTCCACGTACACGGCGTTCTTCAGTCCCAACATCCGGTTGGGCTCGCCCAGGTTCCTCCTGAAGAACTCCATGATACCCGCATGGGTATCCTCCGCCGCCATGATCCTCACCGCCACCCGCTTCTTGGCACGCGTCTTCTCCTCGTCCTCCACTCGCCTCTTCCAGTTCCCGGGGAGGATGTCCTTCAGCAGGTGGCGGATCTCGCTGGACTCGTTCCAGTCCTCAACCAGCTTGAGGCGACGTCGGTACTTCCGCAGATACCGGTTCCACTCCCGGACGCGCAACTCACCGCGGTCCAGCTGCAGTGGGATGGACCACAGGTCCTCCAGCTTCTGGTTCGGAGCGTCCACCCGCTCCTCCTCCTCCAACCACTGGAGGCAGGCCTGCTCCGTACGGATCAGTCCTTCCCGGATCTGATCCCGCAGCTCCTCCTTCAGGTCCTGCGCCAGCCGGTGTGGGAATGTCCGGCATACCCACTTGTCCCGCGGCGCTCCCCGCATCTCGCCGACGACCTCCTCGGCGAAGTCCTCCCAATCCAGGATGAAGTCATCCAGGTTGGAGGGGTTGCCATCGTAGTGGGGGATTTTGATTCCCCTGAGGTTGTCAATCCTGATGGCTTCTCCGACGTCCCCAGCCACCACTCCCCCGAGACGGATACCACCTGTGGCCGGGGGGTGTGAGTACACTCCCCGTACATCCCTCTCCTCCATGGAGTGCGGTCCAGTTGGGCCTGAACCCATGGGGTTTGGAATGCAGGAGTGACTTTCTCCACCGGCCGTCCATATCCCCGTATTGGGGTCCTTCGCCCACAGGTTTCCGCTGGGATGACCTCGACCATGTCCGTCGGCGCTTCCCATGGTTCGCCCCTGCATGGTCTGGCTCTGGATCTCTTCTTCCGCATAAACTGCGTGGGCAGTCGTAGTGATCCGGAAATCTGGGCCGCATGGGACATCTGTACCGTCAGGCTCCTCGGGTCCGTAGTTGCGCGCCCTTCCCGCATGGACCAAGCCGGTGCCGTTTGCTCCCAGAGCATTGTGGATTCGCTGAACATGGGAACAAACGGCAGCGCACCCGGGTCAACACGCGGAGGCGCGTAGGGTGCCTCTGCAGGGCCGCCCATGGGTTTCCCCATGGCGCCCCTGAGGGTCTTAACCCGCTCCACCAGCTCTGCCGCTGCCGGCTTTGCCGGGAGCTCCGGACCCGAGGTGAGGGGCTGTAGCTCCTCTAGCCTTTTCAGGCGTCCTGACATGTCCTCCACCAGGTGGAGGAGGCTGTCCACCACTCGCTGCTGCTTCTCAAGGGCCAGCTCCAGATTCTCCCGGTACCGGTCCCATTCTGCTCGCAGCTCCTCCATGTCTCTCTCCGGCGCCGACTGGTCATCCAGGATCCCCGCGACGTCCTCCTCTAGGCCGTCCTTCGCCTTGTCCAGGTTGTCGAGGCGATGCACGATGGCGTTCATCCCCATCTTTGGGTACTTGCCCATGAGGAAGGACACGTGCTCGCAGTGGCACTCAGCGTGCTTTCCACCTGATCCGGCGCATCCCGCGGTTCCCGGCGCCTCGGACTCCTCCCCCATGGGTGTTTCGCCCATGCTATCCCGCGTTGGCTCCGTGTGCCGGGCCACAGGCGCCGTCCTGGCTCTGACGGGCCTCTCCAACGCCTCGGCGTCATGCTCCAGGCTGGGTTCTGGAGCCGTATTCGCCCTTGTGGGCGGCCTGGCCATCTCCTCCGACTCCGAAGGTTGCTCATAGGCTGTCGGATAGCCCTCGGAGTGCCCCTCGGAGTCCCACAGCCTGACCGGGCTGGGGTCCGTATCCATAGCCCCGGCGTCCCCTGCCGCGGGCTTGGGTGACCCGCGCCTCCGGTAGCGCGGGGCCCGTCCTCCACTGTTGCCTGAATGGCAGGTCTCCTCAGAGTCCTCCGCGGCGGAGCGGAGGTTGCATCCCTTTCGGCAGCGACGCTCACACATGGAGACCAGGTCCTCCATGTCAAGTCCTCCTTTTCCCAAACGTCGTACTTCTCTTCGAGCTTCCACTTCCGGCGTGGTCTCCACCGAGTCCACAATGCGCATCCGAGGCGTACTTGGGCAGGGCTCATAGGGGCCCAAGTCCCCGGGTCGGCGGTAGGTAGGGGCAGCAGGTACGCCTCTGCTACCATAAAGAAGGTCCCTACCAGGACCGGCCCCCGCTGTGCCCCTTCCGCCTGTTACCCCTGCTGACTTGCTCCTGATCAACGATTGCATTTATCAAAATGCAGGGTCCAGAAACCAAAAATATAGAAAATTCGATCCTCCTTCAACCCTGAACAGCAATCGGATCCCACAAATACAGCAATAACCCGATCCACAATCCAATCCACACTGCGGGCTTCCGTTCAGCACACCGGTCGTCCCACGGTGGCGGGCATGTACAAGAATTGCACCAAATAGGAAAGCCCTGAAATTGGCATATGAACACAAATAAAGCAAAGTTGGGGAAAGAGGTAAACATACACAGACTCAGCCATAGACCCCTCATTCCCTGGACTCAAGACCTTCCCCTGACTCACCAACATGATGCCCTGAACCCAGTCAAATAAGATGGCTAAATGCCATGTGTCAAAAGTCACTACATAAACCCCAAAAATGTGTTCACTCCCAAGCCTATAAATCCTAGCCCAATAGGGGAGGTGGCGTGTAATTCCCTAGAGTGGCACTCAGGACCATGCCCTACCCTGACATATACTTGGTTGGACTTGGGGTCGAATGGGCTTAGAGATATGCCCCATGAGTTTGAACTCATAACATGCCAAAAACTGCCAATTCACACCATATTGGCCATACATCAAATATATACTCAAAATTGAAGTCACCACTTATCCGAAGGCTCAAAGCATGCATGGAATCGAAGTCTAGTATTCATGGAGGATGAAGACCAAAGGTCAATACCCATGTACATCCCCACTTTACCCTCGAAAACCCTTCGGATATGGGCGCCACGCACTGCCCAAGTCGGCCCATGATCTTGAGACCAATTCTTGTAATCCTTCGTGCGCCAAGCCAAATGGAGTACGCAATCCGGCATATGGTGGTGTTCAACTCCAAAGCATTTGCCAACATATGAACAACATACTATGGTTCGACTCTCCCCAGGCTTCTTGCTGTTTGCCGACCAGGTAAGTACACAAAACGCAAAAAATGAGCAAAAATTGAGGTCAAAAACATGAAAATATGTCCAAATACAAAGTTGTCATGATAGTATATCTCTATGCTCACCCATGATATCCGCTCATGGTTTAATACACAAATGATTGGAACCATTTGCGAACAATTCCGCCACTTGGATCCCCAATCGGGCGCATGGAGATACCTTTGCCACTCATATCTACATGCCCCATGAAAATGGGAGTGCACTCATGGATCTCTTTGCCAAACATACCATGAGCAATACATACGCGGTAGACTTAGTCTAGCGCTTTGATTCCACAATTGGGACATGGGCAAAGCCCTTGTCACGTGTGGCTCTCCATCTCTTTGGCCACACGAAGATATATAACATGGGCGTGAGCATATCAAGACATATACTACCAATATCACACATAGCCCTTAAAATTGGCTCCCACCATGGTATGCCATGCCCCTCCATGGTCAAAACTTTGGGTTAAATGGACGTGGGAACCTAAGGAAAGATGCTATGCAACCGCAAGACTCATGCGCTACACTCGAAAGTCATAATATCAAGTCCGGACACATGGTCAGAAAGTTATAAACAAGTTTCTACCATGTTGACCATGATCCTATGATACAACGAGTGTGTGTGACGACTTAAGGTGTTGGACCCTACTAAAAAAAAGTTGAGACTAAGGCGCTTGCAACGCAACCTTCCTTATTATCTTTCCTCACACTCGCGCGTAGATATGGCCCTTCAAAGTGGTCCCACAATTCACTTTTGTTTCCCTTATATCTCCAAGTCAAATGGGTGGCAAGTATAAGGGAAACCTGATTTGGGCATAGGGAAAGGAGTATGACCACTCGAAGAAGACCAAATCAAGTGCGGCGATGTCGAAGTCGAAAATCCGATTTCAACATCGCGAAAAATTCAGATTAAAATTTCGAGTGCATATTTAGAAAATTGCGGAAGCAACGAACCCTTTACTGATGAAATCTGACCCTTCATCGGGGTTTCCGCCAAAATATCTGGAAATAACAGTTAACCAATCGGTTACCGCAAAATCGCGAGCCAACTGACAGTCGCCGATACATTGACCATCAGAACGGAAGGCGGAAAAATTACGGAAACATTATGATAAAAAAACCCTGTTGATTCCTGATATTCTGATATATAAATCTCAGCTGGCGGCGCCTCGGTACTGAATATGGCCGCTCATAGCCGAAATGGCCAAACCTATCACACTATCACATCAGGTTAGGTCAGGTGGATGGGAGAGTATGATATCAGCCAATGGCGGCTTGCCGGCACATAGATACACACCCCAAGTGACCCAAAGATGGCCACGGGGGTCCGAACCGGCTTCACAGTGAGGTCGAGCGTATAGACCTAGAGAACGCTGCCAGTCCAGAGGAGGCAGACGAACTCGAAGAGATGACTGCCGATGAGATGGCAGTCGATGGTTACTACGTGGTTGCAGGTATTGCTCGCCACGAGTATAAACAGGGCTGGAAATTCCTAACCCTTTGGGATGGCTATGGTTTATCTGAGGCGACCTGGGAACCTATGTCAGCCTTCATACAACCAGACGGGAGTATCAATCCCATCTTCCGCACCTACCTCGTTGAGAACAACGAGGGGCAGCTCCTAACCCGTGCTGAGACTATGTCCCAGCGTAAAAAGCGAAACTAATTTCCCTGTGTCAGTCTACTGACAGGTGCAGTGAGCACTCTTCTGCAGACGTGCCTGTGTATGGGTGTAAGAGCAGTTGTCACAGTTGCCCCGCATTGCATCGCAGGACAGGACCGTTAGCCCCCCGTGACAACCACTCCCTGGCCGAAGGCCATTGGTTTTTCACAGACTACTGCTCACTGAGCACTGCACTGACCCTGTCTGTGCCCTGCAGACCCATGCCTATGGTTTCCAGCGTGGGCCAGGTGGCCGCTTATCAGGATTGCAGCCACCCAGCGAGTGTATGCCTTGTTGACCATGTGTTGCATGGGGACTGCCCTGATGTAATGACCTTGGGGAGCCAACGAAGAACGGTGGCTTAGTACACCAGGGGGGAATGACAAGCAAGGTGTTATGAGGCAAGGTGTGTCTTCCCTCCTTGGGGACAAGCAAGCCCACAGTTAGAACACCTGACTGGTCCAGACCCATGGGGTTCTACCCTTCCTTACAGGGTTTACCATACCCCTATGTGTGCTACGTATGTCTGTGTGTGTCTCACTTCTCTCCCCGGCGTGGCTCCCGGAAACCGGGCTTCGCTGACGTCGGACCGAAGGTCCTAATCAGGTACTATTACCACTCCTATGGCGCCCAATTTCTGTGCTGGCGCCTATCCTTGGGGGAAGACGGCAAAAGCCCTACTTACTAGAGGAGAGGGGTGGCCAAGTGTGCTAAGGGCATACAAAACGCCCATTTTTGCTAAGGGTCAGAAGCTAACGCACCCCCCTGCCCACGAGGAAAAGCACGCGGGACAGGAGACACCACTACACTACACTCACTAACGCCAGCAGCGGCCTTCGAAGGCAGGGTGAGCACTCATCACCTGCACTCAACCCCTGCCAGGCCTGCTGACCCTAACCCCTACACACGCTACTTGGTGTTGCTGTCAATGATGTCTCGGGTCCTAATGAGCGTCTTGTGAAGAAGACAAGAGAACACAGCGCTGCTAAGCAACTGTGGCCTAACAGGGACGTCACAACACGTTTCCCTGCTAGGGCTTGGAGAGAAGGGGTGCTCTTGTTGCATGCACAGCGCGGATGTCGATGGAGTCGAACTGCCCACGCCACTCCTGGCTGGGGCGCAGTCAATTGATTGTGTGATCAGCGCCCCTGTTTAGCTGGGGCAGAAAAATGGGATAGCCGCCGAAGGCAGCTGCTGCGTGCACCAATCACCCTGAACCTCTCCCACCTGTACAACAAAGGCCAATGAAGGGGTGTTTGCGGCTGGGGAACCAAGCCACACTCCACGTATTATACGCTTCTCAGTGTGACCTATAATACACCGTCCTCAAACAACCCCTGTCAAGCAAGCAAGCGTTAAGAGACTCCTCAGGTTCTCTTAAAGAACGTACCGAGGAGCCCCTGGGTAACCTAAACAAGGTTTACCGTGAGCATTTCGCGTGGCCTACCCTTTAATGCATCGTGTGCACGCATGCAGGGAAGGGAGGCGGAACCATCACCACACTGACTCAACCCGGAGGTGAGCTTCTCCTGGGCTAACCTACCTGACTCACCATGCATCGTGTGAATGCCGAAGTGAAGCGGACGCAAAGCAACCCTATTGCGAGTTATAAACAAGCCTAAGCGTTTTAAGCAACCCTGCTTTAATGCTACGGCTACACACGAACAAACACTTTCTTTTCTAACCTGTGAAGAGAGAACAAGGATGAATTGGGGTACAGGGAAAGTGTCACAGCATGTGAATGCCTCAATTTTGTACATGCATCGCGAGCACAGCGCATATTCTAATTAACCCTACGTGCGCGCTGCGCGCTCCATGCGCATCGCATACCTTACATTCCTGTTTTGACCTGTGCAGAGCAAAGGAGATGAACGCCCGAACCCCCAACGAACACAGCGTTGACAACCCTAACGTTTAAACGAAGCAACCAACACGTACGCAATGCATGCGTGTGAGATGACACTGCCATACCTGAGAGGTGGGTTGTCCACCTGCTCTGTGGTGTGGGTTGAGTATGAATACTTTTCTCTAAGGTTTATAAAAATTTTGATGCAACTGTGCAAAAACTTCCTTTAGAACTTTAAAAACTACGGCTCATACCTTCTTTTTCAAAAGCCGTTTACGCTTGCGCAACCTTGTTTCTGAAGTCAGCTTCCTTTGCGCTTGTCTGCGACTTTGTGTTTGGTGTAAAAACGACGATTTCCCGCGTGATATCGTCAATTTTTAGCGATTTGACTTGTTAAATCGCTACCCCTTTCGCTAAACCGCAGGAATCACTCCCTGTTGGTTCCATTTTCTATTTTATTCAGCTCCTGGAGATTTGTGTCCTCCATTGGGAGTATTGCTCCGCCCTGGCCCTTGGTCAGGACGTTTACTAAATTGCTGTTTATACAGCGATCACCGTCCGCATCGGAGCGGTCGACTGTACCCTAGTGGGCAAGTACATGTGCTCTAGGAAGGGAGTCCTGGGTTCAAACCCCACTACCCCCAAATTTTCGCCAAAATTTTTTGTCGCACGCCGGCGAATTTTGAGGAATGCCCCATCGAAGGGACATCATTCACGGTACACCACACTGTTTTTAGAGGGTACCTACAGTGTGATGGGCTTCTATAACTGACGAGGATGTTTTTGGTAAGTTTAATGCATTTTCTGAGGTAATTTTGGGAATATTTGAGCCTTTTTCCTTGGTCCTACTAGCTTAGCTAACTAGTACTCCAGGGGGGAGTAAGGAAAAGTCACTGCCATGTCTTTCTTGGAGGGCGTGATCCAGGCCAAGCCCCCCTTAAAACCCATTTGTTGATGCTAAGACTAACTTAAGTATTTTTATCTCTCTTTTGAAGCCTAAAGTACACTTTCTCAAAGTAACTAGGGTTGTAACCCTAGCCCCCCCCATGAAGTTCACCCCTACCGCTCAACTGAGCGGAGGTACCTTCCTTCATGGAGGATATACCGAAATAAAATAGGCATTTCATGCTTTAGGCCTTGGAGGTTAAGCCTAGTGGTCTCCCACCCCAAGACCCCTATACTCAATTGTTTCTACCACTTATTGTGGTTCTACTTTTTAACTGTTTCTGAATTCAGTTGCTTGGCCAAGTCATTTTCTGTGTTGGCCTGACATCTATGCCCCACATTCCTAACCAGCACCATTTCACCCAACAGAATGCACATGAAGTGCCTGATGCTATCTTGGAGGCAGGAGTGAGACCAATTTTCATATAAAATCTTTTGTATTATCCAATTGTGGTTGAATCTTTGTGTTTATACCTGCTATGTCTATCTGCAGCCCTTCTGTGTTACACTGGATTCCAAAACTATTCATTGATTCGATCCACATCCTGTTCTTGCTCTACTTGCTGCTTTAATTTGGGTTTTCAACTTCAAAACCTGCAGGATTTCATCAAAATACCTAGGGCATTAATCAAGGACATCTTTCTGGAAGTGCTGAGACTAACACTTAAACATTTTTGTTTCTCTTATGAAGCTTCAAGTACACTTTCTCAGCAACTAGGGTTAAAACCCTAGCTCCCCCATGAAGTTCACCCCTACCACTCAAGGGAGCGGAGGTATCATCCCTCATGGAGGTTATACCGAAATAAAGTAGGCACTTCATGCCTTGGGCCTTGTAGGTTAAGCCTAGTGGTCTCCCACCTCAGGACCCCTATACTCAAAAGTTTCTACTACTTATTGTGGTTCCAGATTGTAACTGTTTCTGAATTCAGTTGCTTGGCCAAGTCATTTCCTGTGTCTGGCCAAGTCATATGCCCCAGATTCCTAACCAACTCCATTTCATCCAAAAGAGTGCACATGAAGTGCTTGGTGCTATCTTGGAGGCCTGAGTCATGCCAGTTTTCACTCAAAATCATTTGTTTTGTTTATAAAAACCATTTGAGTTGCATATTTGATTCCTCATTTGTCTATATGCAGCCCCTCTTTGCTTACAATGCTTTGATTTGGAAGAATACTATCACGATTCTGACTTTGATCCTGTTTGTGGTGTTCCTTGTTCGTGGACTTTACCTTTTTGCAGTTTTGGGGAAACATCTTTTGAAAAGCAATCAAGGTTTTCAATATCAACAACAAGCAAGGGACATCAGAAACTCTTTCTCATACCATCCGGGTGGGCCCACCAATATTCCGTGGGAGTCTCCGCACCCTTCTCGTACGCCTCCTCCGGCAACTCGATTTCCTTCTCCTTCCCAACTTTTCCCTTCCATGGCCTCTTAAATCCTTTGGGGGGCAGCATATGAGGGTCGTGGGGCGGAGATGGGGGTACTTGGATGGGTGCGCTGATTGGGTGGGGACCCGGAGCCTGGTCTGCGGCCTCAGGGGCCTTCCAGTCAGAAGCAGCAGTGGCAGTGGCTTTGGCAGACATAGTTGCGAAGTGCGAAATGACGAGCTACAGAGCGCCAGGAAATGCACATCCCTTAACCTGGCACGCGATGCATCTGTCCTGCCTGTCAGAAATGTACTGTGATAAAACAAAAAGGTTTTCAGTTCTGTCAAAATTTGACAGTGGATGCGCGTGCGCAATGTGGGCAGATCCTTTAGTCCTACGCGTAGTCCTAAGCCGTAGTCCTGCATAGCCATTCCTGCGTTCTGCGACCAGGAGGCCGGCCAGGCACTTCTCCGTGGGAATGGCTATGCAGGACTATCGCTTAGGACTACGCGTAGGACAAAAGGATCTGCCCACATTGCGCACACGTATCCACCGTCAAATTATGACTGAAGTGAAGACCTTTTCTTTTTATCACAATACAGTTTTGACAGGGGGGACAGTTGCATCGCGTGCCATTTCAAGAGATGTGCGTTTCTTGGCGCTCTGTAGCTCTTCAATTCTCAAAGCTGTGTCACGCAAAGCCACCGCCACTGCTGCTTGGGACTGAAAGGACCCAGAGGATCCACGCGAGGCTCCGGGTCCCCACCCAGTCAGGGCACCCCACCCAGTACCCCCATCGCGGCCCCACGACCCTCGTCAGTTGCCTGGTAGCCGGTACTACATCTCCGGTGCCTATGAGTGGCACGAAAGATCAGCCATCCCTAGTGAATGATTCCCTGGTGGTGCCGAAGGTTAACAATCTGTGCTCCGGGGGAGAAAATCCGGTGGAGGGAGGTTCAACAACCCTCCCAATAAATTTGGTCCCCCCCTCCTCAACTACATTTCCTGTGGAGGAACCCCAACCGCGGATACTACGCAATTGGGGGGAGATCTAGGGGCGGCAATGGGCGCGGAGCCTGTTTCCGCTCCCCATCTGCAGATCCAATCACCTACGGTGGTTCATGAGGCACAACAGTATATTGTGGTGGAAGAATCTCCACTGCCACCCCGCAACCGATCCCTGTTGGTCCTATCTCCCTTCCTCCGTCACCCCGCCAGGGGGCTTATATCCAGCACGTAAACGGAATTCCGTACCTGATTCGGCCGTCCCGTGGTGGGAGCTCGGGGGGGGGCATTCTTCCAATGAGGGGGGCGCCTGCACCTGTTGCGGCGCGCCCGACACCCTCATTTTGCCCTGCGGGGGGGCCCTCAGGTCCCTCCGTGTACGGTGTCCTTTTCCCACTCTTCAAGTTCTTGAACACGACATTCACTGTTCAAAACACGCTCTTGCGCAACTGACCCAAGCTTTCCTTGAACCACTGCCTCAAGGTACTCCACAGCGCCCAGCACCTCATTATCAGCCTCAATAGAACGCACAGCACGCAGCGCGGCAGCGATCTCGAGCTCACAAGCACCATTCTCCGTCTTGCAGTTGTGGAAGCCTTTTTGCACGCGTAGCGCGTGCAGTGTCTGGAACTGGCCCTGATTCACAATGTCGGCTATGCCGTGATGCGCTCCAGAGACCTTGAAATTTTCGATAGGCTTTTTGATTGTAGAAGCCTTCGCCCATCGCAGCACAGGCACAATCAAGATCGTGGATGGAAGCGATCAAAAAGCATGCCTGTGCAGATAAAAAGCATGCCGAGAAATACAAGACACTCATGTACAAATAAATCTACATTTATCTATCCGCGCGCAATCGCGGCGCTTAACTGTGCTACCGGCAGGCAGCCGCACTCCAGCAGCAATTTGCGTGCCACAAAACCAATTTCAACGATTTTCATCATTCTGCAATGCCGCAAGCCACGTTCAATTCCCGTGCCCGCCCGGGTAAGGTTTGTAACCCCCTCCCAAAAAAAGATTACCCGGTTTTTTTCGATTATTATATCTAAAATAACCGATTCAATGCGATTATTGCATCTAAAATAACCAGTTCGATGCGATTATTGTATCTAATTCGTCCGATTAACCAGTTTTCTCCGATTACCTAACCTGTGAAGAGAGGACAAGGGTGGATGGGGGCACAGGGAAAGCGACACAAGGTGTGAATGCCTGAATTAGGCACATGCATCGCGAGCACAACACATACTCTAACCCTACGTGCGCGCTGCGTGCTCGGTTAGCTTCGCATATCTTTCATCTCTATTTTGACCTGTGCAGAGCAAAGGAGATGAGCGCCCGAACCCCCAGCGAACACAGCGGTGACTACCCTAACGTTTTGACGAAGCAACCAACACGAAAGCAATGCATGCGTGTGAAATGACACTGACATACTTGCGAGGTGGGTTGTGGTGTGGGTTTCTTTTCAATACTTTTTCCTAAAGTTTATAAAATTTTTGATGCAACTGTGCAAAAATTTCTTTTAGAACTTTAAAAACTACGGCTCATACCTTCTTTCTCTAGAGCTGTTTACGCTTGCGCAACCCTTTTTCTGGAGTCTGCTTCTATTGCGCTTGTCTGCGACTTTATGTTTTAGTCTAAAAATGACGATTTCTCACGTCGTTTGGTTAATTTTTAGCGATTTGACTTCTTAAATCGGTACACCTTTCGCTAAACCACAGGATTCACTCCCTGTTGGTTCCATTTTCTATTTTTTTCAGCTCCTGGAGATTTGTGTCCTCCATTGGGAGTATTGCTCCGCCCTGGCCCTTGGTCAGGACGTTTACTGAAATGCTGTTTGTGCAGCGATAGCCTTCCGCATTGGAGCGTTCGACTGTACCCTAGTGGGCAAGCATGTGTGCTCTAGGGAGGGAGTCCTGGGTTCAAACCCCACTACCCCCAAATTGTTACCAAACGTTTTTGTCACACGCTGGCGACTTTTGAGGAATGCCTCATCGAAAGGACATCATACACGGTACATTGCACTGTTTTTCAAGGGTACCTACAGTGTGATAGGCTTCTATGAACTGCTGAGAATGTTTTTGGTTTTTTTAATGCATTTTCTCAGGTAATTTTGGGGTATTTGAGCCTTTTTCCTTGGTCCTACTAGCTTGATCAACTAGTACTTCAGGGGGGAGTAAGAAAAAGTCACTGCCATGTCTTTCTTGCAGCGCTTGATCCAAGCCAAGCCCCCCTTAAAACCCTTTTGTTGATGCTAAGACTTACTTAAATATTTTTATCTCTCTTTTGAAGCCTAAAGTACACGTTCTCAAAGTAACTAGGGTTATAACCCTAGCCCCCCATGAAGTTCACCCCTACCTCTCAACTGAGGGGAGGTATCTTCCTAGTAAGAAAAAGTGCTTTTCCATTGCTTTGAGGCATACTCTAGTTGTATTAGAGATGCACTGAGCATCCATGCATTTTGATCTTAGTATTGGTCCAACCAAAAGTGGTGATAACACATTTTGACCTATGGAACCAAACACCCAATCAGGATATGCAGTGGACCCCTTAATCCCCTTTCAATGTGAAGCTATTCATCTTTTCCTGAGTTGACTGAGCACTGACATACCTAAAGTAGAGCCTATGAATTTATCTATGTTTTTCCATGAATTCTTAGCTATCCTAGTGGTATGCACCCTAGGGGGCTGGGCACCTCTTTTTGAGAGGTCCTGGGTTCAATTCCTGGTCAGCCTAGCTAAGTAGGAAGATCCCATGTGACATGGCAGTGACCTCATCGCCACATACCATGCCACCTCAGCACATATGGGACCCAAAACAAAGAGTGCACATCTCCTGAGATGGCACTATGGAGAGAGAGTGACCATGGGGCAGTTTTCTAACTCTTTTCCCAAAACATTTCAGCTATCTTTGTGAATATGCATTCATTTGTAACCTGAGTTGCAGTTTCTGTGAATATCCAATCATCTTTCACCGTTTACACTGCAGCCCTTCATCCTTTGATCCTGAATCCTCTTCTCCTTGCATACTTCTGGCTTGGGTTATCCTGGATTAACTCTATTGACTCTATTTCTGCAAACAAAAGGTTTTCTTCATCCAAAACAAGCAGCAGGAAACCCTACAGCAACAGCAAGCAGCAGGAGAAGCAAAAACACAGTGCTGAAAACACTATAAACTTTTCTGGTAGCAGAGGCAGCCTGTCTCTGTGCACCGGCAGCGACCCCGCGCCGTACAACCAGTGCTCCGAGTACAGGCAAACATAAGCAGAAGGGCGGACTAAGATGGATCCAGGAAAGGAGGACGCTGACGTGAAGACAGCGCCAGCGCCTGAGGCACCGGCAAGGCCGGCACCTGGCGCTGTACCTTCGGCGGAGCCCTTACATGGGCCAGTGGATCTGGCTGAGGACTCCCCGGATGGGCTTCAGACGGCTTTCGAGGCCCTGTCTGTCGAAGAAGTGGTCTCTCAGCCTCAGCCTGTGAAGAGGAAGAGAGAGAACGAGAGCGAGAAGGATGCTGCAGGAGAAGCAGACGAAGGAGAGGAACAAGGGCAAGACCTGACGAGTATCCCTACCTTCGAAGGCGCACCAAGCGCTTCTGGCCTCCACGCATCACCCTCTCCCATAACCACCTCACTCCCAGCCGCCGCAACATCCACTTCCACAACCAACCTGCCTATGGCAGAGGGCACAGGCTTTACTGGCATGCCTCCCTACCCCGCCTATGGTATGGGCCCACCAACCACTGAGCTCCATGAGGCAACTACTGCCAGTGAGCCTGTGGCTTCCAGCGCTGCGCCGCGATGGTATGCAGCTGATTATCCCCATCCACTACACGCTACTGGAACCTATGTGGATGTTCCTGGGTATGCTCCTGGGTATGCACCTGGGTATGCACCTGGGTATGCAGCCTTGAGTGGGTTGAGGAGAGGACCAGAGTCTCTTGGAGGCAGGAGTAGAGGATCGGGAAGATCCTCCAACAGGTCCCTGACGCGGTCGGAGATCAACGAAGTGCTCCGAGGAGCCACTTCAAAAATTGTGGGCGACCTCACGCAAGAGATCAGGGAGAAACTGGAGCCCCTGATGATCCCGTCCCATGCGTCACCTACGACGGTGGGAATGTCACCCCACCGAGTACAGGCTAACCACCTGGCGGCAGGGTTGACAAATACCCTGGGGAGCCTGAGGAGCCGACCGATGCCGACTCCTGCAGCAATACCGAGAAGTCCATTCGTCCCGAGAACGGCCCAGCCGCCCTACAGCCACGTGACGAACTCGACGAGGGCCGAGCTGGACCAGCTGGGGCTGACAGGCTTAAGGGCTATGGTGGACGTAGAGCCTTATGGCTCTAGTGATCTTGGCGGAGACCCCTCCGATGACGAGCCGCCGTCGATGGATTCTTCTTCGCCCTCAGATGACGAGGACCCCGAGGACCCCAAGGGTAAGAAGAAGAAGAAGAAGAAGAAGAAGAAGACCCGACGCCCTGAAGGACGCCGAGCTCAGGAGGCGAAGGCCATTGCCATCTCCAAGAGAGTGGTGAACCTGCCTGAGTTCACAGGCAAGGACCTCAGCGAGTTCGCTGAGAACTTTGGCCGGTTCCTACGACTGACCGGCCAAACCCACGCTAGTGGGCGAGTCAAGTGCGATCTGCTCCTGCAGTGCTGCAAGACCAAGTACCTGGAGAAGCAGGTCAGGCAGATCGTAACTAACTCCGCCACCTTTGCCGATGTGTTGGTTGCCCTGGAGAGGCAGTACCCAACCTACGAAACCGACCACTCCATCAGGGCGGAGATCCAGAACCTGCCCGTGCTGCCCAACAACCCCAAACCTGGCAGGGTCTCCGAGCTGTTGGCTGACCTGGATCACTGGGCTGGACGACTGACGCCCGGTTCCTACAGCAGCGACGACCTGCTGTTCTGGTTGTGCGCCAAGCTCCCCCGAGAGCTATGGGACGAGTGCCGTTTGACGGCTGAGCGCAAGGCTAGATCCCTCCGCTACGAGGATCTATGCGTGCTGCTCCTGGAGATGGCGCTGGAGAAGGAGAGCGACCAGCACTTGAACAACTACCGTCCTGGTGGTGGAGGTTCTGGAGGCAAAGGGTACCAAGGGTCCCGATTTGGGCAGGGGACTACCCCAAAACACGCCCACGCCCGTCTAATGGAGAACGTGAAGGAGCTATTCTGGTGTGATGCCAGAGATGAGCAGGGCCACCTGCAGCACGTCTCTGACTGCGAGCAGCGAGACTGCTTCGTCGTCCAGGGGAAGCAGCAGGAGAAGAACACCGGCGCCAAAGCGAAGCTGCCGGATCATTACCGCTGCACCATCACGTGTGCATTCTGCGGTAAGCGGAAGCACTACGAGGATGAGTGCTACCATAAGCAACGCCTATCGGCGAAGCTTAAGGGGGAAGATCCTGGCAAAGGCTCAGGCAAAGGTGGAGGCAAGGCCAAAGGCAACGACTCCGGCAAGGGCAAGTCGAAAGGACGTGGTCAAGGTTTTCAAGACAAGGGTCAAGGTGGACGAGGAGGAGGCGCTAACCGCCAGCCCGACAACAAGAACAAGGACAAGAACGGAGGCAACCCCAACCCTAATCCAGGGGGGAACTCCGAGCCCTCTGGAGGGCAGTCTGGACCTACCACACGCTCACAAACGCAGGCCCAGCAAGAACAAGGAGCCAAGCGTGAGCATGAAGGTGGTGATGACGGCAACGCTAAGAAGAGGAGCCGTTTCATGAGGATGGCCCGCAAATTGCGGAACAAGGGGTTCGAGGTGACCTGTCCCGCGGAGTTCTGACGGGGACGCTCTGGTGGCACCCAAGACTTGGTGTTTTTGGTACGTATCCGACTAGGGGGACGTGAATACCTGGGGGTACTGGATACTGGCGCCACAATATCGATAGTGGCCAAGAAAACTTTACCTTGTGGGAGCCTGAAGAACACCATGACCACCGCCGCTATACGCATGGGGGATGGACATGTGGTGCACAGCTGCGGGGACTGTGAAGTGGAGGTACCTATGGGCTCCAGGACTATCGCCCATCGGTTCTATGTGATGGACACTGAGGCCTTCGACTTTGTACTGGGTACTGACTTCTTCGTACAGCACTCCCAGATACAATCCCTGACGCTGCAAGCGCCCTACCTCCTCTACGTGGACCACGGCAGTGGCAGAGAGTCTGTGCCACTGGAGCAGTCGGAACATACCTCGAGTTACCTGAGGCTATCGAAGGAGGAGCCCTCGAACATGATGGCGGCCTCCAAAACTGAGGACTATCAACTATTGGGGGAAGTCCTAGACCAAGGTCTGAAGGAGTTGGGTTACTCTCGAGAAGACCTAAGTGTGGAGCTGTTCGCCAGCGACAAGCAGCATGTACTGGACCTATACTGCAGCAAGGGGAAGAACTGCAGCTACAAATTTTACTGGCCCTCTTTCGGGATGGCCTACGGGAAGCCCAGGTTCAGTGAACTGGGGAAGGTGCTGACCAAGGTGGCCTTGGAACGTTCCCGTATGGTCCTGTGTTCCCCCGATTGGGGAGCCCATGGGGGCAACGAGTACTGGCAAACCCTCCTTGACAAGCTGACTATCAGCTCTGTTCGTTTGCCTGATGAGGCCATCTACGTGCCTCTGGGACGCAAGACGCCTATTGGGAAGCCCGGATGGGGGAGTATGCTCAGCGTGTTGGACGGAAGTCTTACCACCATCCCCTGGGAGGACCTGGACCCGACTCTGGTCCAGGCTATACAACGTGAAAGCGATGGACTCGCCTTGGGTGACTTGAAGGATCGCCTACGACCTCAAGATGCTGTTGAAACTACACCCGGAGGAGATGAGTACGTCGTGACTGACACCAACGCCCCCAACTCTCCCTGCCATGTACCTGTTCCTGATGGAGTCTCTGAGTGTGGACTATCCGAGCTACCTAGCTCTATCCACTCAGACGACGAAACCGAGCACGACGCCTTCTTCGTGCAGACCGCGGTGGAGGAAATGGAGAACGCCGAGTACGTCGCCCCACTGAAACCCCTACTCTCCATGAGGGTGGAAGACCCCGTGGATGAGGAGCTGGACCCCCGATCCAGGCTCAGGGAGTATGTGGATTCCAAGAGGAAGATGGTGGCGAAAAAGCTATGCTACGCGAAGCCTACCCGCAGCTCATGGCCACTGAAGCAAGGACGTATGGGAGACCTGTCCCAATTGAAGGAGGACCTCGAACAGAAGATCACCACCTGGCAAAGGGAGGTTGATCTCAAGCTCATGAAGAGCGTGTGGGGCGCCAATGTGAGGACCCCAGAGGAGGACGACCTCTCGGAGGAATGTGTATGTGAACCCCCTCGAGCGTGCCTATGTTGCCATCGTCCACCGGAGATGGTTGAACGAGACCTTCTATATGCCTACCAAGGGCTGAAGGATACTACCGCGGGCGAAGAGTCGGTGGAGGACCACCCCCCGACGTCTATTCAAGGGGCAAGCAACTTACACTCCGACGAGGACATTGAGGACAAGATCAAGGTATTGGACCCGCGGGTACAGAAGCTTATAAGGACATATCTGGAGGTGTTCGGAGAACTACCCCCTCCAGCCTCATGCGACAAGCTGGTACAGATGGACCTCAAGCTGAAACCCGAGTTCGTGGGTCACAAGATCCGGAGGAGACCCTATCCAGCTCCTAAAGAGCAGGCCGACGAGATTGAGCGACAGATACAAGAATGTATCGACGCTGGCCTAGTCCTGGAGTACAAGGACGGGGACTACCCCCTACACTGCAGCCCCTGTTTCCTGGTGACTAAACCTGGGTCTACAGCCAAACGGCTGGTAGTGGACTATGGAGAGCTGAACAAGAAGACGCTGAACCACTCAGGGTCCATTCCCAATATGGAGTCTACCCTGGAGAAGATAGCCTCCTGTCGCTACAAGACCAAGATGGACAAGCGAAGTGGATTCTGGCAAGTGGACCTGACGCCCAACGCGCAGGAACCACTGGCCTTCATCACCCCTCAGGGGAGGGTATTCAAGTGGAAGGTCATGCCATTTGGCGTGGCTAACGCACCCGCTCTGTTCCAAGAGCTGATGAACAAGATCTTGTCCATCCTACGAAGGAGACCTAAGGTGCAGGAGCTCATATCCCGTGGGGCCAAGATGGAGGCTAACATCGACGATGTATGCCTCGGGACCAATACCCAGGAGGATCACCTAATCCTCTTGGGTGAGTTCTTTGCGGTCTGCCAGGAGAACCACACACGGCTCAAGCTGGAGAAGTGTGAGTTCATGCAGGAGACCATGCAGTACCTGGGGTCTGACGTTGGCTATGGGTGGTGGACCCCAGCGGCCTTTAAGGCCAAACCCCTGATGGATGCCAAGGTACGACACGAAGACCCCAAGAAAGGACTTCATGATGTACGCAGTTTCATTGGGGCGTGCAACTTCTATCGCCGCCACATCAAGAACTTCACCTACACCAGCGCCGTTCTGACGGACTTGATCAAGAAGAGTACTACTTGGCGCTGGGGCCCACAAGAGCAACAAGGGTTTGACGAGCTCAAAGACAAGGTAGCCAACGCTAAGTGCTTGGGCGTGCCTAGAGCACAAGGGGAGATTATCCTGGTGACCGACGCCAGCAATGTGGGCGGTGGTGGAACGTTGTTCCAATGGCAAGCACTAGAGAAGGAGGAGTTCGACTCGGCCATTTCCCAATGGGGGACGGAAGGTCTCAACCGAGATGGAACCCTCAAGCACAGCTACCCTGACGACAAGTGGGTCCTAGTACCTCTGGGCCACTGGAACTGGAAGTGGAACCAGGCCAGGGGGAACTACTCCACCTATGAGCAGGAACTGCTCGCGGGTATGCTGGTGCTATCCTCACAAGCACGACTGTTGGGGAGTAACCCTGTGGTCTGGCTGTGCGACCAAGAACCGGTCCGCAGTTTCCAGAAGGGTCTGCCACCTGAGAAGGCCAAGCTACGTCGCTGGTGGACCTACCTCAGTCATCTACGGCTGACGGTACACCATATCCAGGGAGTGAAGAACGAGTGCGCCGACTACATCAGCCGCAACAAGTTCGACGCCCTGATTGGTGCCTGGTCTGAAGCGCTGGCTAAGGAGGCGTTCAGCCGTATGGACGTACACCTGGACCTGAACATGACCATGATACGCCCCCTGGATGGACTCCAACAATCGGAGTACCTGAAGGAGTTTGGGGATATCTACAAGCGCCTGGAGAAACGCCTTGAACCCCTCCTGGTCAACCAGGACCAGTGGAAGAGGGACAAGAGCTACCTCTGGCACGAGGACCGCATTGTGGTGCCTAGTGACCGAGTCCCAGCGCTGCTGAAGTGGACCCATGAGTCCAGCGGTCATGTGGGTGCCGACCGTAGCCTGAGGCTGTTCAAGCAGTGGTTCCACACTACGTGGACTGACGACCAACTGCGGAAAACCCTCCAGCCTATCGTGGACAAGTGCCCGTGCAGGTCCTGTAAACCAGGGGATATCAGGGACAGAGGTCTCTACTCGACCCTGCCCATCCCTCACTGTGCTAACAGTGTTCTATACGTGGACTACACGGAGATGCCGAAGTTCGGGGGCTATGACTTCGCCCTCGTGGTAACCTGTGGGTTGACCAGGTTTACCAGGGTGTTCCCATGTACCAAGCACATTACCGGGGAGGAGACTATCAAGATACTCCTGGAGGAGTGGTTTTGTGTCTATGGGGCGCCCAAGGAGATCAACTCCGATGAGGACCTACGAGTACGCTCAGATACTGGCTGGTACAAGAGGGTTCTGAGATCCCTCAATGTCCAGGTGTCTACGGGGATTCCCTACTCTCACACGAGCAACCCCCTATGTGAGCGACAGATCCGTGTCCTCAAGGAGAACGTCAGGATATGGTGCGAAACTGAACGCACCAGAGACTGGGTGAGACTACTCCCCGTCATATCCTTGATGATGAACTCCCAAGAGAGTTCAGCTACTGGCTACTCGCCTCATGAGCTATTCATGGGACGCCCGGCATGGTTCCTACATGCCCCCTATCCAGAGGACACCCATTCCTCTGTGGGTGAATGGGTCCAAGAGCAACAAGCGAAGGTGGACAAGGCCAAGGCTATGCTCCAGAGAGTGAGGGAGCGTCAGTGGAACAAGAAGAAAAAGCACCGAGTACCGGCCACCTACCAAGAGGGGGATTGGGTGCTGGTGCACCACAGTCGACTACCCGCCTGGCCACGCTCTACCAGCGATGACCCATACTTCGGGCCGTACAAGATCCTATCAGTGGATGGACACCGTATCACTGTGCGGTGTTCTCCCCGTCTAGGGGGGACCCTGGTGTGCGCTGCTCAACACCTGAAGCGCTACCATGATCCTGAAGACCTCTGTGGGGAGGAGTGGGAGCTGAACGACGAGGAAATCGCCGCTCTGGACCTACAAGGGGCTGCCAGCGCTATGGAAGTTGAAGGTGAACTCCCCGACATGAATGCCGAGGAGATTGCTAAGGAGGGCTTCTACCTGGTGAAGTCTGTCGTACGCCACCGCTATCGCCAGGGTTGGCGCTTCCTCACCCTCTGGGAAGGGTTTGGAGTCGAAGAGGCCACCTGAAAGCCCTTCTCTGCATTTGTTCTACCTGAGGGACGCCTAAACTCAGTTCTGGTTGACTACTTGTCCCAGAACAACCTTGGTGAGTTGCTGAGGCTCGCTGAGACGCTTGCCTCCAAGACTAAAGCTAGGGACTGAACCTTACCCTTACCTGCCAAAGCGTATGTGTGAGTGTGCTAGTCCTAAGGTCCTGAGAGCAAGCCGCAGAAGTGGTGTCCTAATTATACCCAAGTCTGCGCCCTTGCTAAACCTGGAGGGTTGGCTTATTGATGCCACGGGGTACGCCCCGTGTCTCCCCTCCCCTAAGCGCCCAATTTCTGTGCTGGCGCAAAACCTTTGGGGAATACCCAGCGTACTAATCCAGGTATTGTTTTCCCTACCTATCTGTCTACTACAGGGAGGGGTGGCCAAAAGCTATGGAGGCTTGAAAACGCCGTTTTGCTATGTGGCCAAAACACTGACCTAACCACTGCCACCGCCCACCAACCCTGCTAAAATTGCAGGAAACGGGTGGGACAGTGACACACGCACTACAGGTCCTACACACCCTACAGTGGCACCATCCTGGTGGGCGAGCACTGGGGCAACTGGCTCAAGCCCCCACTCAGGACTACCACTCCTACACGCACACTCTACTGGGCGTTGCGATGACAAAGGTGTCGTGGGTCCTAGCGACCCTCCTGTGAAATGGCAAGAGAACACAGCGCTGCTAAGCTGCTGTGGCCTAACAGGGGACGCCACAACGCGTTTCCCCTGCTAGGGCTTGGAGGGAAGGAGTGCTCTCGCGTGCAAGACGCAGATGTCGATGAAGTCTGACTCCCTGCTCTGCCACAGGCGGAGCGGAGTTACTTGTTTGTGTGATCTGCGCCCTTGTTTAGCAGGGCATAAAAAAAACGACTGCTGCACCAATCACCCTACCTGCCCACCTGTAAAACAAAGGCAAATGAAAGGGCGTTTGCGGCGGAGGAACCAAGCCACACACCAGGTATTATACCCTTCCCAGTGTGACCTATAATACACTGTCCGCAAACACGCTGCAGGAGCAGCTACCCTTGTCAAGCAAGCAAGCGTTAAGGGACTCCTCGTGTTCTCGTAAAGAACGTACCAAGGAGCCCCTGGGTAGCCTAAACAAGGTTTACCGTGCGCACTTCGCGTGGCCTACCCTTTAATGCGTGTGTGCATGCGCGAGTATGCACGAGTCCTTTGGGCACACCTGCCCATCTCAGCAACAATCCGAACTCCACCAGGGGGTGGCCCCGCCTGGGCTTACTCACCTTACCTACCGCTGGGAGAGAGAGCAAGTGAGGGGCGCACGCGAAGAACGTTGCTATGCACTTGTGTGTATGTCTAATCACCCTGATCTGACCGCTAATCATCTGCATTCTTTCCAATCAATCCCTCTATCGCGTCCTATCGTTGTTAGCGCTGCTACAAGGCTCGTTCACGGAGACACGAAGCGAGCAATGTGTATGCGGCATACGAGACGAGCATACCTGTAGTTTATACCTGATTCATTGAAGTCTTTTCGTTCATTTTCGAATTCTTGAATTTTTGAAGCTTCTATTAGTGTGGGTGGAATCTGTATGTTTATTTATTAATGTGTGTCTCGTCATTTTCAAGACTACGTGAGACATACGTTTATAATTCCATTATTTCTCCATTTTCCGGCGCTTCGCTAGGAGCCGCTCCTGCGCGCCGCCATTTTATGCGTATGAATTTCTGGATTTAAAAAATCCAGAGTTGACTATAATTTCTATAAAAAACGTGCTTCTGATGCACAATTGGATTCTGCTCAGGTGTGTCGTTTCAGAAAAATTCTACGCCGTCATTTGACGGATTTTGGTGTCGTCGCTTCGTTTTTGCGTGGTTTCGTCCATAATTCTCCCATTCCTGCCTCTGCAGATACCCACGCGCAGCCTCGCTGAGTAGGCCGTGTTCGGGCCGAAACGCAGGTGCCTGGAGAGACTGAGCAGAACCAAGACCCCACCAAGGGTGAAGCAGGTCCAGGGTACCGGGGATTGCGTCTACGGATACTTTTGGAAATAATTTTCTCCTGGGTCCTTGGTTTCCATCTGTGGGTTTTCCAAACACCCCAAAAGTACCGCCGCCGCACAAGAACCTCAGTTTCACCACTGCAAAAACCCCAAAGTCCTGCTGTTCATGATTTTTGAAGCTGATGATCTCGAGTCACGCTGCCAGAGTTTCACTTAATCCTGCTTGGGGAACGCATCAACAGAAAAGCAAATCAGCAGAGCACACGGCAGTAGCGACAGAACACGTTGCACCATACTGCTCCATCAGACTGTCATCGTGCTGAACTCGTATTGCCAGCCACGAAAAGTTCAAGGACTTTTGCCAAGTCCTGCTGCTCCATGACACAATCCGAGCTGTGTGCACACAAAACAATAATGCATAATAATAATAATAATAATGCATAATGCACGCTATATTTCACGCAATACACCGTACAATCTCGATTCAGAGTCCTGATCACGACACGTAAGCGCTGCAGCGTGCGCCTGTATTCTGCGATGCGCGCGTGTTCTTCGACGCTGTCGGGGCGGCTCTGAGTAGCCATCGAGGCAGGACAGACCAAGGGTCTGATTCTGCGTCACCCCCCTCTCAGGAATGAACTGCAGGGTCCGCAGGTCGCTCCGAACTCCCTACCGGCCGACCTGACATCCAACTGCCATAGTATACACCTCACAGCACTGACCATGGTGCCGATCTCGCTCCTCAAGGCTGTCGGTTGCCTTGCGGCGTGGTGTGTGGTCACTGCGGAATGTCAGCCGTGGGAGGCTGCACACATACTGTATATTGCGACAGATGAACAAAAGCGCAATATATAATATAATAAAAAAACTTGCATCAGGGAACAGACTGAACTCTAGTCCGCACGCGCTGCAGACCAAAGTTGATAATTAAAATCCCAGACGTAGGTTTAGCCAAGAGGATGCGTCGGCAACTTCGGTGACAGCTCTTGGTGGATCGAGGCGCTGCTGGTGGCTTCAGGGTCGATGTCCGCCTTCGGTTGCATCCAGGCCCCATCGGTTCGCGGGGGTCAACCAGGCCCGGCTGGCTCCACGGTGGGCGCCGTTTCCTTGGTCAGGTCCTACCTCACGCGCTGAACCGTGATCCAGGCGAAAATCCACGAACCCGCACGCTGGTCACACTGTGCCGCCAAAAGTCCTCTCAGCGCCAACCGGCGTCGCAGTTGAAGTTGTCGGCGCACCATGATGGACCCAACGGCGATCTTCTGGCGTCCAAGGGTGCTGTTCCGGACGATCTTCAGTCAGTTGTTGAGCGCGGAAATGGCAATATATTTGAACTTTTCTTGGTCCTGCTGTTCATGATTTTTGAAGCTGATGATCTCGAGTCACGCTGCCAGAGTTTCACTTAATCCTGCTTGGGGAACGCATCAACAGAAAAGCAAATCAGCAGAGCACACGGCAGTAGCGACAGAACACGTTGCACCATACTGCTCCATCAGACTGTCATCGTGCTGAACTCGTATTGCCAGTCACGAAAAGTTCAAGGACTTTTGCCAAGTCCTGCTGCTCCATGACACAATCCGAGCTGTGTGCACACAAAACAATAATGCATAATAATAATAATAATAATGCATAATGCACGCTATATTTCACGCAATACATCGTACAATCTCGATTCAGAGTCCTGATCACGACACGTAAGCGCTGCAGCGTGCGCCTGTATTCTGCGATGCGCGCGTGTTCTTCGACGCTGTCGGGGCGGCTCTGAGTAGCCATCGAGGCAGGACAGACCAAGGGTCTGATTCTGCGTCACCCCCCTCTCAGGAACGAACTGCAGGGTCCGCAGGTCGCTCCGAACTCCCTACCGGCCGACCTGACATCCAACTGCCATAGTATACACCTCACAGCACCGACCATGGTGCCGATCTCGCTCCTCAAGGCTGTCGGTTGCCTTGCGGCGTGGTGTGTGGTCACTGCGGAATGTCAGCCGTGGGAGGCTGCACACATACTGTATATTGCGACAGATGAACAAAAGCGCAATATATAATATAATAAAAAAACTTGCATCAGGGAACAGACTGAACTCTAGTCCGCACGCGCTGCAGACCAAAGTTGATAATTAAAATCCCAGACGTAGGTTTAGCCAAGAGGATGCGTCGGCAACTTCGGTGACAGCTCTTGGTGGATCGAGGCGCTGCTGGTGGCTTCAGGGTCGATGTCCGCCTTCGGTTGCATCCAGGCCCCATCGGTTCGCGGGGGTCAACCAGGCCCGGCTGGCTCCACGGTGGGCGCCGTTTCCTTGGTCAGGTCCTACCTCACGCGCTGAACCGTGCTCCAGGCGAAAATCCACGAACCCGCACGCTGGTCACACTGTGCCGCCAAAAGTCCTCTCAGCGCCAACCGGCGTCGCAGTTGAAGTTGTCGGCGCACCATGATGGACCCAACGGCGATCTTCTGGCGTCCAAGGGTGCTGTTCCGGACGATCTTCAGTCAGTTGTTGAGCGCGGAAATGGCAATATATTTGAACTTTTCTTGGTCCTGCTGTTCATGATTTTTGAAGCTGATGATCTCGAGTCACGCTGCCAGAGTTTCACTTAATCCTGCTTGGGGAACGCATCAACAGAAAAGCAAATCAGCAGAGCACACGGCAGTAGCGACAGAACACGTTGCACCATACTGCTCCATCAGACTGTCATCGTGCTGAACTCGTATTGCCAGCCACGAAAAGTTCAAGGACTTTTGCCAAGTCCTGCTGCTCCATGACACAATCCGAGCTGTGTGCACACAAAACAATAATGCATAATAATAATAATAATAATGCATAATGCACGCTATATTTCACGCAATACATCGTACAATCTCGATTCAGAGTCCTGATCACGACACGTAAGCGCTGCAGCGTGCGCCTGTATTCTGCGATGCGCGCGTGTTCTTCGACGCTGTCGGGGCGGCTCTGAGTAGCCATCGAGGCAGGACAGACCAAGGGTCTGATTCTGCGTCACCCCCCTCTCAGGAACGAACTGCAGGGTCCGCAGGTCGCTCCGAACTCCCTACCGGCCGACCTGACATCCAACTGCCATAGTATACACCTCACAGCACCGACCATGGTGCCGATCTCGCTCCTCAAGGCTGTCGGTTGCCTTGCGGCGTGGTGTGTGGTCACTGCGGAATGTCAGCCGTGGGAGGCTGCACACATACTGTATATTGCGACAGATGAACAAAAGCGCAATATATAATATAATAAAAAAACTTGCATCAGGGAACAGACTGAACTCTAGTCCGCACGCGCTGCAGACCAAAGTTGATAATTAAAATCCCAGACGTAGGTTTAGCCAAGAGGATGCGTCGGCAACTTCGGTGACAGCTCTTGGTGGATCGAGGCGCTGCTGGTGGCTTCAGGGTCGATGTCCGCCTTCGGTTGCATCCAGGCCCCATCGGTTCGCGGGGGTCAACCAGGCCCGGCTGGCTCCACGGTGGGCGCCGTTTCCTTGGTCAGGTCCTACCTCACGCGCTGAACCGTGCTCCAGGCGAAAATCCACGAACCCGCACGCTGGTCACACTGTGCCGCCAAAAGTCCTCTCAGCGCCAACCGGCGTCGCAGTTGAAGTTGTCGGCGCACCATGATGGACCCAACGGCGATCTTCTGGCGTCCAAGGGTGCTGTTCCGGACGATCTTCAGTCAGTTGTTGAGCGCGGAAATGGCAATATATTTGAACTTTTCTTGGTCCCGCTGTTCATGATTTTTGAAGCTGATGATCTCGAGTCACGCTGCCAGAGTTTCACTTAATCCTGCTTGGGGAACGCATCAACAGAAAAGCAAATCAGCAGAGCACACGGCAGTAGCGACAGAACACGTTGCACCATACTGCTCCATCAGACTGTCATCGTGCTGAACTCGTATTGCCAGCCACGAAAAGTTCAAGGACTTTTGCCAAGTCCTGCTGCTCCATGACACAATCCGAGCTGTGTGCACACAAAACAATAATGCATAATAATAATAATAATAATGCATAATGCACGCTATATTTCACGCAATACATCGTACAATCTCGATTCAGAGTCCTCATCACGACACGTAAGCGCTGGAGCGTGCGCCTGTATTCTGCGATGCGCGCGTGTTCTTCGACGCTGTCGGGGCGGCTCTGAGTAGCCATCGAGGCAGGACAGACCAAGGGTCTGATTCTGCGTCAAGGGGCAATTTTAATTTTTTCGAGACTCCCTTCGCCCTAAGACAGGTCACAGGTCGCCAGCAGGTTTACGAGAACCCATGCGAGTGTGTATATTGTGTCTTGCGTTTGGGTTGTGTTGACGCTGCGTCTTGGAGGGAGGGATGCATATGCATATGTTTGGCATGCTCCCATACTAACCCAACCAAGCCACAGGAGCCCCGGCAGCGCCATGAGCGCTGAGTCTTCTGTAGGAAATGTTACATACAGAGCAGCAAAAGAGCGCCAGCCATGGTGAGCGCTCATTTTTCAGTGTGAGGGAGACTGTAGGTATTTTAAAGTAGATGTGGAAACCAAGGAAAGGCCAAGAAAAATTCCCTTTTTCGTAAAATGCGACAGTGGTGGCCACCACAGCACAAGGGGGGAGTAAGAAAAAGTGCTTTTCCATTGCTTTGAGGCATACTCTAGTTGTATTAGAGATGCACTGAGCATCCATGCATTTTGATCTTAGTATTGGTCCAACCAAAAGTGGTGATAACACATTTTGACCTATGGAACCAAACACCCAATCAGGATATGCAGTGGACCCCTTAATCCCCTTTCAATGTGAAGCTATTCATCTTTTCCTGAGTTGACTGAACACTGACATACCTAAAGTAGAGCCTATGAATTTATCTATGTTTTTCCATGAATTCTTAGCTATCCTAGTGGTATGCACCCTAGGGGGCTGGGCACCTCTTTTTGAGAGGTCCTGGGTTCAATTCCTGGTCAGCCTAGCTAAGTAGGAAGATCCCATGTGACATGGCAGTGACCTCATCGCCACATACCATGCCACCTCAGCACATATGGGACCCAAAACAAAGAGTGCACATCTCCTGAGATGGCACTATGGAGAGAGAGTGACCATGGGGCAGTTTTCTAACTCTTTTCCCAAGAGTTTTCAGCTATCTTTGTGAATATGCATTCATTTGTAACCTGAGTTGCAGTTTCTGTGAATATCTAATCATCTTTCACTGTTTACACTGCAGCCCTTCATGCTTTGATCCTGAATCCTCTTCTCCTTGCATACTTCTGGCTTGGGTTATCCTGGATTGACTCTATTGACTCTATTTCTGCAAACAAAAGGTTTTCTTCATCCAAAACAAGCAGCAGGAAACCCTACAGCAACAGCAAGCAGCAGGAGAAGCAAAAACACAGTGCTGAAAACACTATAAACTTTTCTAATCTTCCTGCATGGTGGTTATACCGAAATAAAGTAGGCATTTCATGCCTAAGGCCTTGGAGGTTAAGCCTAGTGGTCCCAAGACCCCTATACTCAATTGTTTCTCCCACTTATTGTGGTTCTACTTTTTAACTGTTTCTGAATTCAGTTGCTTGGCCAAGTCATATTCTGTGTCTAGCCTAACTCCTTTGCCCCATATTCCTAACCAACACCATTACACCCAAAAGAGTGCCCATAAAGTGCTTGATGCTAACTTGGAGGCTAGAGTCAGGCTAGTTTTTACTTAAAATCAGTTGTTTTATCCTTTTGTAATTGAATCTTTGTATTTAAGCCTGCTTTGTCTATCCGGAGCCCTTCTGTGTTACACTGGATTTCAAAACTATTCATTCATTTGATCCATATCCTGTTCTTGCTCTACTTGCTGCTTTTGTTTGGGTTTTCAACATCAAAACCTGCAGGATTTCATCAAAATCACTAGGGCACTAATCAAGGACATCTTTCTGATAGGAAACAAAACAATCTGCCACGACAGAGACCTAGACCAACCTACAGCATGAACTGCAAACGTCTCAGAGCTCTCCACACCACAGGTACAAACTCGAACAATGAGATGACAAAATCAGATCCACGTGAATGACGGCAGAAACGAAAAGGAACCAAGACAAACAAAAGCTACCGAAGACAAAGACAAAATCACGGAGCAGACACACCCATAGAAGGCGTGCTCTGCTTGTCTCTGTCACGATAGTCCCCTCTCAGCCGCTGACCTTCTCTGCGCGAAGTCTCCAGCTCGCTGGCCTTCGTCGGTGAAGCATCTCACGCGCTGGCCTTCTGGAACGAAGTCTCCTGCTCGCTGGCCTTCTCCGGCGAAGTCTCCTGCTTGGTCGCCTTCTCAGGTGAAGCATCGCACCCGCTGGCCTTTTTTCGGCGAAGTCTCCTGCTTCCTGGGCTTCTCAGACAAAGCATCTCACTCGCTGGCCTTCTCGGATGAAGTCTCTTGCTTGATGGCCTTCTACGGCGAAGTCTCCTGCTCGCTGCTATTCTCTGGCGAAGTCTCTAGCTTGCTGGCCTTCCTTGTTGAAGAATCTCAGGCGCCGGCCCTCTCGTGCAGTAGCGTTGACTTGTCTCTTACTGAAGCCGGTCCAGATGGACAGTCTTCCCGGCTTCGGTCTGCCCATTTGGGCACTCATCATTTATGCTTCTATGTTTACATACAGTATGTAGTCACGACAGAACAGTCGCCAGAGCAGCGCGCACACTAATTGACAGCGCGTGCGCAGAGGGCTAGATGAATACTTGTGTAGGATACAGTAGAGTAGAAAGCTTTTGTGTTACAGAAAATTCAGTTTTATGAATAGATGAATGCATGTATTACATTGGCTACCTTGCCGGCGATGTTTCATTTTTTTTATTCCGTTGTGAATACAGATGATGTAAATATGAGTGCTGCAGACCCGGCAAGGGTCCTACGATCTTTCCTAACTTGGTTTGATGTCCGGAGACTTCAACGGTGAACACTTCTCGACCAACACTGGATTTGGGGTATTTTGCCGTGCTGCTGAGGGTGTTTCGAACTTCGTGAATTTTGGGATAATTTTACTATAAAGAACGTTTGAGACTACGTTGGAGTAAAACCCAAGGAGGTAGATCACCGCCGGAGAGTGTGCAGTGGACGGAGACCCAGTCCTATTACATTACATTGTTCTTATTGTCCTTTTTGGTTTTTTGAGGATAACAAAAAACGCAGTGAAACGATAATTATTTACATTCTTCGAAATGGTTAGATTTGTCACCAAAGATGTACTTGATTTCTCATGTTACTTCCTTTTTCAGCCAACCACATGACATTTTTGGTTGCGGTTTCCGGCGTTTGAGGGCGCGCTTCGCAGCGGCATTTTGAATCAAATAATCGATACGATAGCGATTTTTTTAAAAAATAACCGATTCGATGTAATTTTTTAAAAATTATTGACCATAATCGGCGATTCACCGATTAATCGGTTAATCGCCACAACCGGTTACAAACCTTACGGACCACAACACGATGTGTGGTCCGTATGCCCCGGGCGGGCACGGGATTGAATCCCGCTTCCGTACAATACATACATGATTGGGTAACCTATATACATGTAAATACGGTAAGGCGGTTGAGGTAGGAGTATGGTTCCGCTGAGCTTATCTCTAAAATGGAGTGTACCTCAAAAGGTAAACGGAACCATACTCACATGCGTTCCCCGGTAAAACGCACTGCCACCCAGAGGCCAATCGGGGCTTGAATGGAGAGTATCATCCCCAACCACGATCCCGAAACGCGTCCAGCGTCAACCAACTTCTCGAAATCTCAACCTCGGATCGTTGCTTAGGGTTCCTTAGCATTGCTTATCTGCCTGATCTACACCATCCTACCACAAATGCAAACCAGAAAGGTAACCTTATCACAAGTCAAAGTCAAGCTCCACGTACTTTTCCTCACCAACTTTAGATTGAGCTGTTATACCCTTAAATGTAATTTCTGCAGCACAACAAAACTGCAACCAAAAATCAACCTACCTGTATTGCGATTCATCAAATAATTAATTTATTAACTGCGGATGCGACGAATGCATTACATAATTCAACAGAACATTTCCGATCGTCTTTTTTTCATCATTCTTTGTCTGTTACCGCAGCCCTTATTGCGACCTGATTGCAACTTATTGCGACCTAAATGCAACCTAATTGCGATCGCATTAGGTCGACCTTCGCATTTAGGTCGCAAAACCCCCACCTAGTGGCGTAAGTGCGGGAAAATCAATTCCTTTTTTTCCCCATTTTCGGTTATGCAAGCGTAGGCGCCAGATGTGGGCAGATCCTTTAGTCCTACGCGTAGTCCTAAGCGCTAGTCCAACAAGCCGTTCACTGTGGTAGGGAAATACTTCGAAGTACTTTGCCGCATGACTGCCTAGGATTCACCCCATTATCAGAGGGAATAGGGTTAGGGTTGCTGACCAAAACTCGCCAACCCTGTCACAATGAATATTGTGTGCAGATCCTAAAAAGCAGCCTGATTCCAGGAGGGTTAACTCGCCGCCGGGAACCCAGCGCTAGCTGGGTGGCGGCGAGTTAACCCTCCTGGAATCAGGCTGCTTTTTAGGATCTGCGCACACTGTTCTGCGGCACTTCGAAGTACTTTCCTACCACTGGTAGAGGTGCTACAGGGCCGCGCGGCTTTTAGGTGCGGCCGTCGGAGGGGGTCCGGTGGTGAGAAAGCTTGAAATGGGCCTAATGGCCCTATTTGAACCGATAGTACTGGCCTCAGCGTCATTCCTAATCGATTTTTATCGTGCTTTGACTTTTAAACCAGATTCTGAGGCCGATTTTTCCCGGTTTTTGGTCGAATTAATGTAAAACTCGAAATCCGCCATAGATGCCAAATATTTTTTTTTATGAACGAGATTTCATTGCAATTACGAACACATTGATGTATTCAGATTTATGGCCATTAATGCGAAAAAGCGGTGATGCCACCTTTGCAAGAAGTGGGTTTGCAGCGCGTCGTGGCGCAGTCTGTTAGAATGTAAGAATCAACTCTGCACCATTTCTTAATGTTGACACCCCCCCAAAAGTTGTTACTACCTTTTCATAAAGCGTGTTTTCTTTTTTCGTCTCGTTGGAGGGAGTATGGGTATTTCCTAACAAGTGCTTTTTTTTGCTTTTTTTGCTCTTTTGCCTCACCGAGGTGGCATGACGGTCCCCAATGCAATTTGCACCACAAAAGTATATTTCCCTTCCACATTGTATACATATGTAGCGCATGAGGCACCATTTTACACTTGTTTTAGTTGTTTTAGGCTTGAAGATGCGTTCCGGAGGGACTTTTGCCCCCAAAATGAGCATGATTTGGCACTTTGGCACTTTGGTGGACGGGCCAAGCAAAAAAAAGGTGTAGCGGGCCTCTCTATATCAAAGGAAAGTGCTCCCACCCTCCCTTTGTTGGTGATGTCACGGTTTCCATTTTCGTTATGGGCCTCTAGCACCTCTACTACCACGGATAATCCCCTACCACAGTGAACTCAGTGCCGCTAGTCCTGCATAGCCATTCCCCTTCTCCGTACCCCACCACCTGGACATAATTAATTAATTCAAGTCGATTCGGGTTTCTGCACCATCCGTGCATATAATTATGTAGAGAATTTTAATGCGTCACGATTTTGCCCGGAAAACCACCCATAACACTTGGAAGTGTGAAGAGATCGCATTTTTATCATCCCGTATGGTCCCTTGGGCCATCCGCATCATCTCTTCACACTTAGACTTTTTGTCCGGGATTCCTTAATTTGGTGGGGTAGTGCAGGCACGAGGGAAACCATTTCGGAAACCATTCATTTCCCCCTCACTAGTGCCCTCAACTCCATGCCTCGGACTGCTGCGTAGGTACAAAACGTCCGGGTGTTATTTAGTTGCATATACTGTGGACCACAGTATTCGCTTTTCTCCAGGCATAGCGTTCTTGAGGGACGGCGATCTGGTGTCATGGATCCCAAGGTAGGGTGGCTCAAGGGGATTGGTGAAAGTGAGATGTAGATGCTAGGACAGGACACCTATTTCCTCGTGTCTTGGGTGTTGTAGGCAGTGCAGCCTGAAGCCAACACTTTGTGTTGTTTGAATCATGTTTGTCTGATTTGTCATCGTTGTCGGAAAAGCACAGGTCCCAAAAGATCACGGAAAGACATATACAGGCGCAGAATGGTATACGAAGATGTATCTAGAGCCCAACCCAAGAAAAGAGTAAAGAGCTCTACAGACGATGGACATTTTTGATTCCCTTGCAAACCCTTTACAGTGATAATGTCCCAGAAAAAAGTCTCGGTAATGTCCCAAATGACCCTCGTAATGTCCCACGACTTCGGATTCTGATGTCTTGGGACAGGTCTACTGATGTCCCAAATGGCCTAGTCAACACAGGGGGGGGGGGGCTTGGAAGAAAAATTTTCCCACAAAAAAATCACACCCAAGACAACACGGGGGGAGAGAGAAACCGGGCGCAACGCGCAACCCGGAAAAAAGTCTCTTAATGTCCCATATGGGTGGCCGAGAAGTCTTGTAATGTCCCAATTGGCTTGATTGCGGCGGGGACATTATTGGACATTTTACTGTACTTACCACGACTAAAGTAGTTGCAGGTGAGCTTTGGTTTCAAATTTTCAACGACTTCCAACCACCGTTGCCACCATCATATACCCCCGCAAGGGGGTGTGCATCGTGTGGTCCGCACCAAAGGGTGCAAGCCGCCCGAGGCGCAAGGAAAGATGGGATGGTGGGCGGGGGAAGCTCGTGGCGGGCTTACAAACGTGGGGGCAATACCGTGTCGGCTTGTGCCTTTCTTCTTCTTAGTGACCATGACTAACCATGCAAATGCCATTGATGAAGATATGAATGGTAAACATTCAGAGGAGACGAGACTGGACGATTCGCTTATTGTCCGTGATGTGCTCGGATTAATTTTGCCATTCCTCAACCCGACAGAATTGTTGGTCGCCGAGAGAGTATCCATGTTGTGGCGTGAGGTTACATTGCAAACCAATTGCTGGTTGTCGCTTGTGGGCTCACTGAAGGTATGCATCGAATCGTAAGCTCAAGCCTTGTGCAAATCACAACGCATGAACGAAAGCGTAATCAAAAAGCATCGTATTTTGGAGCCGTGAGGCGTAGACGCGCTTCCCAACGTCCACCCTAAGTTGAAGTTGTCAAGTGGAAATGTGCCGGACGCAAGTATTGAGTGCAAATGTGCCGCGCGCCATTTTTGTTTGTGCCGCTGCCGCATGTGGTGGACGACGTTGTTAGCGTTCCGGACGCTCTCCGGCGCAAGAGAGGCCGGCTATGGGTTTTTGTTGTGGCTACCGATCCGCCTTTGTTTGTCAACATCGGACATCTGCTCCTACGTGTCGTCGGTTCTCTCCCTCCCGGGCACCCATCCCTCCCGCACCCCTCCGTCCCTCCGTTCCTCCCTCCCGCCCTCCATTCACCCCGAGTTGCATACCGATGCGCTCAACATAGGTCAAGGTCAAATTCAAGCAAAGTCTACGGTCGGGCCTGCGCGTTAATTGTGTCGAATATCATCCAACCCACCCGGTCCTTCTATGTGGACTGCACGATGGATGGGTGCTCCTCCTCCCCCTTTGCGTGTTCGCTTCAAGGACAAGGGACTCATGTCAAGATCAACATACGACGAATATCTAGGTCAAAATCACAAGCGCTTGGGGTGTACAATAGACGTTCGGGTCAATTTATGACGAATGTCTGGGCAAGGTAAAGGTCTTAAGTGTCTCCGAAGAATGGTTGGATTAAGATCCCAAGTTTTCAGGACAAAGGTATGGGTTTCGGGTCATGGGTTCTTAACCTGCACATGCCAAAGGGGTGCCGGCCCCCGGCTCCGACCAGCTAGCATTGAACCTATGGCGCCGTTGGCCGGACCATTAGTCCCCAAACTGTCCCACGGTGCTACAGTCAATGGTCTCTGCGTTGGGAAATGAAAAACTTTCTCATCGTAGGGAGGACAAATGCGCTCGGGTGCAAGGATGTGGTTTCAAGCGGTACCAATGGAGTGGTGTTGGTTGGCCATTTTTGTCCGCTTTCGATCGATGCATGTCTTGGAGGTGCTCCCCCTGTACAAAGGTGAAGAGGTGGTACCTGTAAGGAGGCCAGTGCGCAAGGCAGGGTGGGACAGTACCTATCAGCGTGGAAACAACTGAAATGCATGGTACGACTAAGAGTGTAGCCGGGCTCATGGGCTCATTTCTACTGCTTCTCCAAACTGATTTCTGTGCGCCTTTGCAAGTTATGTCCCTTGCTTTTGCATTGTGTAAACATCGTGGGCACGTCTTAACCGAGACTTGTGTCAAAAAGGTGAGCCTTTTCGCCCGCCCCCCCCTCCTTCAGGTGTATCTATACAATTGCACGCTCGGTGAGATCAGTCATCGCATAGAAGTGGATCCCGGGTCCCTTGAGCCCGTGAGAGCGGCGCGTTTCTTGGGGCAACAGGTCTGCCTCCATCACGACGAACCTATCGTTATTTCTTGCCGTCGGCGACACCCTCCAACGCCTCTGAATATCCTCTAACACCCTCACTGTGTTGACCTCCCGACACTTAGACGCTCCCTGCTCTTGCTCAATATGCGCACGCTCATGCTCCTGCCGCTTGCGGCCGGTCTTGGAGAAGAGGGAGACGAAGGGATATCTCAGGCGCGGTAGCAAAAACGGTGATTGGCGACTGAAAAATTGGTTTCGGACAAAATTGGGCGGTGGGGAGCACGGGCCCGAACGGTGGGTGGCTTACTACTACCTTGAAGCATGGGCTTGCTCATGCTGAACACTTTTTTGAGCGCCTGTTCACCTCTTGAACGGGCCGTTGCGTGTATTGTATTTTTTATCGAGGGGCGTCCCTCTCCAAGGACAAGTCGCCAATGGTCGTGAAACACAAGTGCACCACACGAGAACAGCATTTGCGTTTCACGAGACGAAACGACAACAAATCATCCCTCAAATATGGCACTTGGCAACCGAATCGTCATCCGCCCTTACCTCCCCAAAGTGGTAATGCAAAGCATGCAAAGCACAACAGAACATTGGTTGGATCACCGTGCTCTTACGTTGCACCTATTTTGTCGCGAGTGGTGACCAAAGTTTGGTCGTCTCCGCTTTTCTAGCAAAGAGGGCGGCTGTGTACAGCATGCTCTTTCGAACATGACGAACCTTTCCCCCCCACCTGGACAACGAACCGTGCTACACAAGTAGCAACGCAACGGTCACTACCGAATGCTTGGCTGTGAAAGGTATGGTTGGCATTGCGCAATGCCGGAATACGCAAAACTTGCGTCAACCCCCAACCGTCAGGAGGTCTAGACATTGACGCCCTGCCCCCTCTGATTTGCGGATGAACGCCCCTCTGAACAACAAATGACGCAGACGAACTCTGTGGCACTCGGCTAATCCCTCCATATCCCTTACAGAAATGCAAGGTCATGACCACGGTAGCTTTCTGCAGTTTTCAGGCATCCTTGTCCTACTTCGTCATTTGAGGGGTTCTTGGTCCCGGAGGGGGGGGGGCGCGGCGGCGCCAGTACGAGAGCCAATGCAGACTGTGGCATTTCGCTGCCAACACTGGGATTTGGAAAGGGCACCGGGGTGAAACGCCAGCCCCAGAAAACCATGCACCACACACACACACACACACACACACACATGCATACACTGCACAGACATGAGCCGCTGCCGGTTTATGCACGTATCCTCGGCCGCGTGCCATTGTGCAGGCATTCGTGGGCGGCACCGATTCGGGTGTCATGTTCTGGGTGTCTTTTCGGGCTGAATCCTCTGATACCGCGACATGGAAATTGCAGACACGCAAGCTCTGGTCGGCGCATGATTCTGGGGTGTTGTGCATCGAAGTGCACACTACCCTGCCCATGGTTCTGAGGTGTGCACAGTGCTGCAGCAGGTGGCCACCAAAGGGTGGCTCTTATCCGTTTCAGCGGAGGAACGGACGGTCAAATGACACAGTCATCTGTTGTATGGAGGGGCAGCGACGCCTTCGAAGATAAATTTTGTTGCCCCCCCCCCCAAAAAAAAGGAGGTTGAGGGCTGCAACCTGACCTCCAAAGTAAAAGTACGTAAATTACAAGCACTACATTTCGCGGCACTCCTCAAGCCGCGGGTACATTTGGGCATCGAAGCTGCAACGCAAACACGCACCACACCGTACCACGTGGCACAACAGCGAATCACCTTTGCCGTCCCAGCACCCCCATCCCCAATGCTCTGGAGTGATTGGGGCTCGAAATGCTTGACGAAGCCCATCAACCTTGTTCTCGAAGGGCTCGGAAGCAGAGGAATCCCCTGCAGCACTGAGGGATCTCGACGCCTCACCCCTTAACACCACCTGCCTTGGAGCCTTTCCTTCCTCCGTGACTAACCTTGGACAGGGAAGGCCACTCCTGAACCCTTTCCTGTATGTCTCTCCTCACACCTCCAACCACCCCCCTCAGGAAGCCAACGAGTAGGACACGGAGCCTGCATGGCCCAGAGAGGCGAGCAGTAAAGCAAGTGCAGGCAGCCAAGGAGACC
This sequence comes from Eutreptiella sp. 'Long Island Sound 2002', assembly GCA_964036045.1. NCBI lineage: Eukaryota > Euglenozoa > Euglenophyceae > Eutreptiales > Eutreptiaceae > Eutreptiella > Eutreptiella sp. 'Long Island Sound 2002'. Next base: position 1,363,905 of record OZ038382.1, read on the forward strand.
AGGAACAGTGCACGCGACAGACCTCAGATCGCACAGCGCAAGAGCAGCCATGAGTGGTGGATGCCACTTCACTGGTAATTTATCATAGGGTCGCATGACCACGTGAATAAACAACAGAGCAGGAGAGGCAGACCTGAATGTAACCGTCATGTTTCACCCATACTTTTCAGAACAAAGGTGGACGCTGCACGGCTGGCACTGTCACAGTGCGAACAATCGGTGATGACGGTCGTGTGGCAGGGATGACCGGGGCCAGTGCCATTAACGCGACCTTTCTCTTGCACGCGTTGGAGCATGTGCTCCACCTCAAGCCCTGTTATTGCGATTGATGCATCCGTAATACACGCCGTATCGTTTGGAGTTTTCTGTTCAGTTCCTACAGTTCCAACTGTGGGCTTCTTGGATGGGGGGCTGCGAACTTGTCAGTGGTCAGTGGTCTGTTGGTGTGGCGGCCGTCATCCAATACCTCAACCAGTCCCGAATTCTGTGGCCAATCTGACAAGACGACAGTCGGATGTTGCCCGAAAGTGGTTGGAGGTCACCCCGTGGCCCCAGAGCAGCCGGACCTCTCCCGACGGCGGCTGCAGAGCAGAGTGGCGGTCTTGAGGGAGGGCGGCAGGCGTTGGTCCTCCTCCTTGAAAATGATGGTCGGGCAGGGCAGCCACAAGAGAAACATGCCATGTCACATAACATTTCATCAATGCCAATCAGACCGATGTCAAAAGGACAAAGAGACGATTAAGCTGACCCGATGAGCTTGAGTATCCCAGTGTCATACAGCACCGAATTTGCCCTATTTCACCGGCAGCAATTGTTTCATGTTCTTTCCAAGTCGACGCACCAAAGCTTTTATTGTGTGCAGGCTTGTTGTTTTGTGTCCCCAGGGTGACAAAGCATACAACAGTTACTCGGGCGTGACAGGGCAGGGCAGGGCAGGGCAGCGAAGGCAGGCCTCGTTTTTACCAATCGTGGCGTCCTTGTCACAATAATGGTCTCCTTCTGAGCAAGTCTCTCCTCCACAGCTGCTCCGCGATCGTGGAGGTCAGCAATAGTGGTGCCCTCGTCGGCAACACTCTCCCCCAAAAACGAACTGAAATCCTGGCCTCCTTCTCACCAGCCGTGGCGTCCACGTCAGCAATATTGGCCACCGCTGACACTGCGTGGCGTGGCGCGGAAGGGCAAGTCAGGGCAGGCAAAGTAAACCGGGGCGGCTGCATGGCATACCCGGCGTAGCATAGCCTCCTCCTCCTCTACCTGCTTCTGCTGTGTGCTGTTCTGCCACTGCGCTGCGGCCGTGTGCTTTCCACAGTGCTGGCAATGACAGCATCATCCGATGGTGGGATTATTCACAGAATTTCCGGTTGGTGAAGCAGTTCCAAGGTCATCATGCCCCAGGTGGTTTCATGCGTGCCTGCGTTTTCAACCTGAAACCCTCGCCATTACGTTTCGTACCGAAAAAATGCCGTATCAATATGATACGCTCCCCCACCCCCACCCCCACCCCCCAGCGTGTCCTAGATTCCGTAGGTACATGGACTGTCGTAACACCTGCCCGAAAGTGTAAAATAATTGCTGATTCACACAGGTTCTGTGGTCATATGGCTGACTTGTTTCCACCCATTTGGCTACCATTCACCCGGTTGGTGGCTCTCCCGTCCTCCCTGGTTCACATGGAGCATTGCCGCTGCACCCCTGTCAATAGGGGTCGCATGCATGGACCGTATTAATTTGGCACCTGGCCGTGTATTGGACAAGGAGGGCCTGGGGGGGGCGCGCCAAGCGTGTCTGCGACAAGGCCTTTGCTTGCAACCCCCCCGCAAACTGTGCAAGCGCAAAATTTACCAATGCAGCATTACATTGCGTCCTAAATGATACTGACCGTAATGATTCCTTCCAAATTGGTACGGTCCGCACACCCGGTGTATCTTAAAGTAGCGGGTATTTGTCAATGAAAATTGCTCTTGGAGTGCAACCCCCCACCCCAACCAGTTGAGTTCCTCCATCTTTGACTACTGCAGGCCACATGGAGTGCGGCTGCAGCAGGGCACAAGAGCTGTGAAGAAGCGGAATGAAATTGATGCCGCCCTCCCCACTCTGCCCAGTTTACTGTGTACGCCCAGACCCCATGCACTGACTGTATCTTGGGCATAACGGCGTCCTACGCCCACAGCTGGCCACCATAGCCACACCCTCTCCACACCTTCTCCACACTGTGCACCCGTTGCGCAGTATCACTTCCCTACTTGCAGGGCAAGTGCAATGGACACGTCGCCACCACTAACTCGAAATGAGTGGTTTGCGGCCAGGCCAAAGAACATCATCCCTGCAACCCGAGGGGGGGAAACCGGCTGGGGATAGATGGCCCAGCCCATTTGGCCCCAACAAAACGCACACGCACACACACGCACACACACACACACACACACACACACACACACACACACACACACACACACACACACACACACACACACACACACACACACACACACACAGACACACGCACACACACACACACACACACACACACACAAACACACACACACACACACACAACTGGGGGTGGCGGGGGGTAGTCCAATGGCAGTTGTTGTCTGTGGACTGCCCTGTTCCTTCCACTTCCCGTCAGTCCAGCCCGAGCAGGCTCGCGGCGCCGGTGGGGCAGCCCGCCTTGTTCAATGGCCGGGCGTGTGCGGAAAAACAGTCGAGCCTACGTACTCGTACTCGTAACTCTACAACAGCACAGTGTTCACGGCAATGTTATGAGTTCCCACCCTCCGCAGCGTCACAGGCCCTGGTCCCTATACCGAGAATCGCCGTATGCAGACACTGCAAGACGAACAGACGACAATCGTATTGTGCTGAGAGTGAACAATATCACGGCAAACAATGTTGAAGAAGTTTTGAACGACCCGGCGAGCTGGTTGCGAGCCCCCCTCGATAGGACGGCATGGAGAGCAGCAGGGGATCAGGGGTATTGGATGGTGAATGTGCAGCGCACATCTCGCGGCAGGCCAACCCCTCCAACACCCATCAGCCGACGCGGACGTTGCAGGTCGGATTGGCATTGTGCGCTGCAGACACGCAGGCGGATCGCCGTATCGACCGCAAACTCCAGGATTCGGAAGGATGCATAGAATGAGTGAAGCAGAAGTACAAGCACCCGCGAGCAGGCGCCAGCGAATCTCGGCATACGCTCAGCAGTCCACACCTGCAGCTGAGCCGGCGGCGGAACCTGAAGGATCTGGGAACCGAGACCCGAGCAGAGCGGCTCAAACCCTCCTCTCAGGACTGGGCATCCTGCGGCCCATGCTCTTCCTAGGCGCCGAGAATCTGCGTGACCGACCCGCTGACAGCAGCCCCAGCACTCAAGCGTACAAGGGGGACGAGGCCCCCGGAAGAGATGATTGGCGAAGCCACGGACAAGAATTGACTCACCGTCACACTGAAGGCTGGCGCCAACGTGACAGCGAATTGTACAAAGCAGGCGAGGCTCCCGGAAAGGGTGAATGGCGAAGCCATGGACAAGAATCGACCCATTGATACACTCAAGGCTGGCGCGAACGTGACAGTGAATCGTACAAAGGAGGCAAGTCTCCCAAAAATAGTGATTGGCAAAGCCACGGACGAGAATCGACTCATCGACACACTGAAGACTGGTGCGATTGTGACAGTGAATTGTACAAAGGAGGCAAGGCTCCCGGGAAGGGTGATTGGAGAAGCCGCAGGCAAGAAGCGACTCATCGTCACTCTGGAGGATGGCGTGATCGAGACAGTAACCCGACGTACCGCTTCGGCAAAGGTGGCAAAGGAGGCCGTTACCACAGCAAACGCAAGCCCCGCACACCGCCCAGATCAGGAGCCGGAGCATGGCGCAAAGGTGGAAAAGCGGAAAGGCAGGCTGGCCGCCGGAGCCCATCCCAGATCACGCTGAACGTTTCCCCCGGGGTACGCATCAACGTCAGCAGGCAGATGCTCCTCTGAGAGAACCAGGCCGGAGTCCAAGCTGGAGAGAAACCAGTAATGGGGATTCTGCCCCTCTGAAGGGTACTTCCGCATGAATGCTAGAACCGTCACTCAGCATGCATGTGCCTGAAGTAAGGAATCCGCGTCACACAACTGGTTCGGTGCCAGCTGGAGTCAACCTGCCCAATTTTCTCCCCTTTGTGTTCATGACTCTCCTGTCCTGCCCAACAGAAAGGGCACCAAACCAGTCATGATCTGAAAACACACGTTTAACCCCTCCGCAATGCAAGCACATGCATGCACCAACGGCATGCCCGTGCTCTGCCGCCTGCCTCACGGAATGGCTTTGGTGCCAGCTGGGGGCATCGAGCCGATCTCTTCTCACCGTATTTTAGTCAAGCCGGTTATGTCACAGAACCAAACCTGAATCCAAGTTGGAGAGAAGCCAGTAACGGGGATCCTGCCCCTCCGAAGGGTACCTCAGCCAGAATGTCAGAACTGCCACTCTGCATGCACGTGCCCGAATCAAGGTATCCGCGTCACAGAACTGGTTCAGTACCAGTTGGAGACAATCTGCCTAACCTTTCCCCCCATGACTCTCCCTTCCAGCCCAACGGGATGGGCACCAAATCAGTCATGATCCGAAAACACACGCTTAACCCCTCTGCAGTGCGAGTTCACGCATGCACCAAAAGCATGCTCATGCATTGCCCCCGTGCCTCATGAGATGGATCTAGAGACACTCTGCTGAACTCTGTGCACCGCATTTCAGTCTCGAATCTGGAGAGATGCGCAACTACCCCGTCAAACGCAACAAAGTGTCAGTGACAGGCCAATGGACAATGAACGAACTGTACCATACTCTCAGCACGGAGAGGGACAGATAGGCTAGCGTTTCTCTCTGCAGGACCGGTATCCCTAGAAAGCAAAGACCAGCCCCACAAGCACAAAAGAAATATCAATGAATGCATGGTTTGTTTTCAAGCAGCACGGGCAATAACACAAAGCTGGAGGCACTCTCTCTGGCAGCCATCGGCTCGTCCGCAAACCATGCTCATGTCCAACTGATGTCGGTACCAGACAAGGGAAAACCCAGCATCAAAGAATCCCCCCCCCCCATGTTACAGTCTGAATGCCGGAACCGTCACTCAGCAAGCATATACCCCACAAAACTGATACATTACCAGCTGGAGTCAACCCATCACTCTCTCCTCATCGTATCCACATCAATGCTGCTGTGCCCGACTGGACAGGCATCAGTCCACTGCAGGCCACAATGCGCGCACACTCCTAACCTTTGCACGATATAAGTTCCCTCATGCCCCACGAACAATCCAAAGTCTTTACAGCAGCATACAAGCATCCCAAGTATGCGTGACAGACCGAAAGAACTCGCCCCACAGCACAGACCCACTGCCCTCTGCTGAGAATCTGCTGCAAACCCCACCGTATATATAAGCTTCCTGCACCGTCCAAAAGAATGGGCATTGGACCAGTCAAGGACAATCAAGCTCACATCAAGAGACAATTCAGTACACCATCAGGGCTTCACTGCCCTCGTCCTCACCGCACACCCGACAGGCCAGGTGTGCACAGGAAAGCAAAATCATGTCACACACGCGAAATCAATCCCCGAGCGAGCACACATCAACCTCCAAACAGAATCGAAGGCAAAACATTAGCATAACCCGAGGCACACACAAGCACTGCACACACATGAGCATGCCTTTCTGTCCTGCTGCTTGCCTGTCACAAAGAACATAACAAAGTACCGGAAGATATCCTACCACAAATCACACATCTAGGCAGGTCACACCCCTCCCTACCGACCTCCATAACATGCAAGCTCTCGCATGCTCCACCGGCATGCGCTCGCTACTCTCAGGTAAGTACCCATTTAGTGTGCTCGCAACATGCACATGGAAAATGCCCATTCCCACGGAACTGGTTCAGTGCTAGCCGGAGGCGATGCACTGCAACCTCATGACAGCATCTCATATATGATGATGCCAAAGAAGCCATCGAATTCTTGGTGCGTCGGACATCTTTCAGGAACAGTATTGAAGATTACCTCATCAGAGAATGCAGCAGCAGTACAGGATGGAACCTCTTCACACCTGCAGCGGCCCGATCAGTATTCGCTTGAACCCTCGATAATCTGGATCACAAGCACAAAACGTACCCTGGAGTGCAACAAGCCTCTTCCGCCTTATTGGTGCATGCAACCTGCCATTTCTCCATGCCCTCATCGAAACCCATACCCACACAGAAAGCAGATCATAACACACAAACCAAAGCACCGAGAATGGAGAACTGGGATAGTACCAGCTCCATTCCTGGCATTGAAAACATTCACAAAAAAAAAGCAATGGTCCTTGCTCCCTACTCCCTGCGCCCTACTGCTCCCACTCCCCGGACGCTTCTCAATACTCCCCGCAGCATGAAGAACCGAGAAAGTACCAAAGCTGCTCAATGTACAGGATACGGCACACAAACGACAAGCCAAAATTCATCGCAAGAAGAGAACAATGCCAGCAACAAATTAATCCCACAAAGAGACCACAATAGGGACATAGGGGAAATGAATGAAAGGAGAATGAAAAGACGATGATCTATTCAAGAGAGAACAAACCACGAATGAAAGAAAGATCTCAACAGAAAGACGCGGAACTACCCATCACAGGTATTAGGGTTAGAATGGGAGAGAGGGTTAGGTTAGGGTAAGGGATAGGGTTAGAGTTAAGGCAAAAATCAAGGTTAAGGCTAAAGTAACGATCAAGGCTACAGTAAAGGACGGAGTGAAAAAAAAAAGAAACACAGAATCAATCTCCAAACGCCTCATCCACTAGCCAGGAGTTCTCTCACGGGCAAGAAAACTCGCCAACAAATGAACAAACAACAAGACCCCGAAGGCAGGCAATGACAAGTCATGATGAAACATTACTCAGGACCGACTCAACACCCCGACCCTAACCCCAACCCTAATCAAGACTGAATATTGGGACCGAGCTGGTGGGGGAGGGAACATTAGATATGAATGGTGAGGGACATCAAGAATGATTCACACATTGATGGCTCTTGACAAAGTGAAATGCACCTGAACTCCATCACCACGAGGCCCACTTTCAAGGCTTTTTGGACTTCTCAGGGGCCAAAATGCCCCAAAATGGGCTCAAAATGGGCTCATTTCACCCTTTTGTGCACCCCAAATGGTCTACGATGAGTTTTGGAAAAATGTGTTTTTGACCCATTTTTGACCCATTTTTGGTCCCAAAACAGCCCATTTTCAAGGCATTTTGGGATTTTTGGAGGACCCAAATGGGCCACCACAAGCTCAAAACAGTCCAAAAACACTTGTTTTAGCGTCGCACATGGTCTAGGATCATTTTTGCGGAAAGTCATATTTTTACCCTTTTCGGACCCTGTTGACCCATTTGGGTACCCACCTGTTTGGGCTTGAGCTTGCAGCTTGCCACAGCCTAGTCGGCCTAGTTATTGGGGTCTAGGTGTCCGTTTGGGCAATTCTGAGGGGTGGAAACCACAAAACGTGGGGGGTTGCGGGTGGAGTAGGTGCCCTCGGAATCGCATTTTGAGCCATGTAGCCAAATATATGGCCTATTCTTGGTTTGTGGCTGTCAGCAGTTGGAGCTTCTGGGGGCCTTTTTGGGCCGCTTCCGCGGCATATCATGGAGTTAGAGGGCCGCAAAGAGCTCGTTGACACGGGGAAGTCAAGCGGCACGTGGAATGTACCCACCGTTTCCCTTCGTTTGGCCGTTTTGAATGTGTTCCAGGGCATTTTTGGCCCAAAAATGGCTGTTTTTGGCCCTAAACTGCAGATTTTGAAACTGAGGTCCGCCACTTGCGAATGCCGTTCCCGGCCGCCACCGTTGAGTTTCTTGCTCAAACTTTGTGTGATTGTACTTCACACTCATAGGTATCATCCACCAAAATTTCAACCGAATCTGAAGCACCACGACGGAAATCTGATTTTTACCCATTTCGCGCGTGCTGCTGCTTGCTGCTTGCTGCTGCTGCTTGCTGCTTGCTCCTGCTGCTGCTAAACCTGGTAGGTCCACCCTAGACACTAAAAAGGGTTATAAAACCAAGACTGGTTCCACCAGCTCGGTGACCCTAACCCTAACCCTAACCCTAACCCAAAGGCAACCAAAAGAGAGATGCCAACGAACCCGCCAACACCACTCACACAGGAAGCTGCTGAGTACATCAAGATGCTCTGGTATGTGAACACACCCCAAACAATACACGAATCAGAATCCAAACTCCAAACGCAACAAGGTCCGAATCACGAGCTCGCCCTATCATCATCCCATCCAGCAGAAACCCCAACCACTAAGGTCAGCAGACCACGTGCATGCCCCACTCACTACCTAAACCCGAATCCAAATTCCAAACTGGTAAGTTGTGCAAACCTCATGCACAAATCAATATGCAAATCCGAATCCGAATTCTCACCCACCAAATCAAAACACAAACCATCAGAGGAAAGGTAACATCAGACTCCAACGTCAATGAAAAATTCAATCGGTGCCCGATGGCATGGAAAACGTGCATGAACATCTCTAAAAGAGGAAGAGAAAGGAAGATGAAGCTCAATACCCTCCCAGCACTACCGTATGCAGAGCTCTGCCTTTCGTACCCATCAAATAATGCAATCTGAAGATTTCGCCAATCTCTCCCCGGCTCTCAAGAGAGCCGCCATAGCCCCGGCTAATGTGGGCTATTTTCACTGAATCAGCGGGCATTCCCCCAACTTACGCGCTCTCGTCACCACCCACTGGCCTTCCAGAGTGGATGTCGCCGACGTTCCCCTAACCCAGAACCTGGTTTCTAGTTTCGGAATGTTCGCCTCTCTCATGAGATCATCCATCCCCGGACCAGACATCGACCTGCCGAACACGGACTATCCAGAATATTTGTGGCTCTCAGTCAAAGATATGATCGCCCAGATGAGAGAATTCGTCACGAATGAACCAGATGACAAAGTTGGAGATCTTGTCGAAAGTATCACGAACCCCGTGCAGATTTCGAAAGAGTGGCGGCAGAGAGTAAAAAGACCCTCATGCGGATTATAGACGCGGAATGGAAGTGCCCCAAGAACTGCTCATTCCACGACACGTGCTGGTGGGTCACCATGTGGAGCGCCATGTATGCAGCATGGGCCACGAAAAACAGCCTCAACCCCCCATGATACCCAGAATTCCGGGCAAGCAAACCAGTCCACCAGGCGATGTCCGATCACTCCCTCCGAGCCACCGTATCAGTCACCAAAATGGCCCTGAAGCCAGGCGTGTCCACCCCCACCTTTTGCCTTTTCAACAACGAAGATAGCTCCCCAGACCATTGTCCAACAAACAGAATTCGCTCACCGTCACGAACCCCTCAACCACCCAGACCCACATCGTATCCGCCGCCGCCTGCCTTTTCAACAGACGGCCTGCAACTACTGGGTCACTATCCAGACCCGGACAGCCCCACCCAGTACACCTCACGCCACGCCCAAGCCCCACGTATTCCGCATCCAAAGAATCCAATCGCATCAGCCAGCTCCCTCAAAAGAGCATCCCAACCGTTGCACCAAACGGACCCATACGCACAGTACGAGGAACTCGTACAACAAGTTGTCAACAAGTGCAACGACCTGGAAGACTCCGACTGCCAACTTGCTGCTAGGCCGCTATTCATGAGATTCCAACAAATCAAAGCGGCAACCAAAGTCCAAAACTTCTTCCTCAAAGTCCACCAGAGCCGGCAAATCGGCACCCTGC